>JAODLM010000035.1:0-652500 GCA_036937905.1 Salvia rosmarinus
TATTACATGTGTCCTTAAATTATAATTTAGTTCGAGTATACTTTTGTTTTTATAAAAATTTAATTTTGTAAAAAATATGACTTCATTAGTTGTCTAATTCAGCTGAACACGAAATTTGTCATAATCTTAAATGAAAGGGTCGAACCCACTTAACAAAATGCTATGCCTCTCACCAGTTAATTCGGCACTAGTTTTGTTTTAAATATAATTCGGAGTAGTTTTATACCTGGTAAGTAACCTATACTAATTTTGCTCCCGCATGGTGCATCATAATAATTTATTAATTAAAATAATAAATGATTAACTATAAGTAAAAAATAAGCCGCATAGACATCCATGTAAAATCGTACAATATTATGAGTTTTTAGAAAACTACACTAAAACATATTATTGGGAAAAAATTTACAATTGTTAATTAAGATATATTTCAAATTGTTTGTTGACTGAATTTATTTTACATAGCCAGCTAGATGTTGACTGGTGTTTAATTGTGCGGGTTTTAACATTACAAAATAGATTAATCGAATTCTAAAATAATATTTTTACATTTCTACTTTTTAGGAAAAATTGTTGAAATTTTCAAAAACAAATTCAAATTCTTACCATATTCAGCCAAACTAACAACGTAATCAAGACATTTCAAAGAAAATCATAAATATGCGAATCCGCTAGTATGGAACATTTTCACTTTGAAAAATGTTTGTAAAAACTAATATAATATTTTCGTAATTTCCCATATTTTACTCAGTTCTTAAGTTTTTTCTAGAATGGGCTTAAAACCAAAGAAACAAATTTGAATCTTATAAAGAAAATAATAGATTAGGAAATGTTTTTACTAAGGCATTTCTCCATTAGTTTGCTCTTATCCCATTTTGCATTTAATTCATGCTTGCTTGAATTCCTCTAGAAGAAATTATAAAAGGGTGTTATTTAGAATTTGGAAGCAGGCTCAATCTTAATGTAACAACTATTTATGTATGTGTCAGCCACATCATATGAGATGGTTTAGTTTAATGTATATTAACAAAATAACGGAATTTATAAAACCAACTTATGATATAATCAACCCCAACTAATAATTACTAACTCGAAAATTAAAACTAAAACCATCATAAGTATAAAATCTTAAGTATGAGTTTGCTTGGTTTGTCTATTCATCACTTCGATTCTTTAAGTGATAAGATTTTCAAGCGAACTACTGTGTTATGTAAGTTATGTTTAATTGTAATTTCTTTGTTTTTAAGAGATATGAAATTGTGAAAAAACAATAACATATCTAACTGACCTCCAATTTTATAAGAAATTTAATTAAAAATAAAATAATAAACATGCCCATTATTACATCGATTTATTTAGAGAATTTAACCATATTTATCATAATTCAATAATTGATTTCATATTCAAAATAGAAGTTATTTCGTTAATTTGATAGAGTGAATTCAAATCATAATCCAATACTCCTAATTATAGTTCTTACAGAAGACAATTATTCAAACGCAAAATTATATATTTCATACATAATTTGATATCCATAACAGAATTATCTTTCATATTTAAAATGTTTTTTTCAAAGTTTTAAGATAGAATTAACTTCAAGCTTCAAATCAATTCTCCTGATATCAGAACTCTAAACTCTTCGCAAATTAAGTTAAACCGAACATTCCAATCGACAGAGGACACAAAAAGTTCTTATAAACTTTTAAAATGTAGTGTAAAATGATAAGTTGTAATAACTAAAATTGAGGAAAAATAAATTTGTCATTTCAACTATGATATTCTTTCAACTATGGTATAGGAAAAAAAGCCCACCAAAACTTCGTGAATGGGAAAAAATAATAAAAATAAAATAAACCTCAGCTAGTGCTCCAATAAATTGAAATCGAGGTTAGTTTATGAAAACCAGGACGAAAGCAAGTTGGGAAAACAACAAGTGCCTTCAATTTCTGACATCATGGAAATAAAAGCAGAATTCCATATGGCTATACATGCAACGAGAAGGGAAAAATTAGAAAGAAAATAATATTGTGTCCTGACGACTAACGTCAACACAAATTTACAATCTTTACAAATTCTTTTAAACGTTGCTACTAAAACACTACATTATTATTTTTATTTTATGTTGAAAATACAGCACCCCATATTTAATCAGCAAAATTTGTCCGATTTGTACTCTAAAACAACATTATTTTACCCACGATAGACCTAATCTTGTAAGTGAAATGTATAGAAATATTATAATTAATAAAAAGAGCGGAAATGGGATACCCAAGCATAAGAAACACAGATTCTACCATCCCTTATAAAATATATAAAAGTTCCTACTCTTATAAAATTCTATTTTATTAACGATAAGTGTATTACAATTATTCTATTCATTATCCACAAAAAATATCTTTTTCTAGAACATTGATTCTTATTATTCAATTTTATAATTATTTATTATTTATTAAAAATAATTCCTATCATTTATAATCTAATATATGGTAGGAACTTTTCCATTCAAACAACACTATCATTAATTTTATTAAAATTCTATCATTAATTTTATTAAAATTTATACAATTTATAAATGATACACTTATAATGGATGTGAAAATAGAAAAGACATGAGATATGGCCCTGCCGGTGAAAACACACAACTACGTCTTGGGTTTGAGGAAGTGGAGAGAGGTGTCGCCGTGTCGGTAGTTTAAGGTTTTTTAAGGTTAAATTTGTCCATTCATTTAAAAATTGGGAGGATTTAATATATTTTATATTGATGACTAGAGTTTATCTTTACTAATTATTTCATTAAATCTCATCCAAGATGAATTTATATTCCTTTTTGATTGTTCATCCAAGATAACATGTTTTATTTTAAGAAATAATTATCTCATTAAAAGTTGTGAGGCCTATCTATTTTTATCACTTTAATTCTTGTATCTGATACATTCTACTAAATAACCGTATCGAAAAAAAAAAATGAATCGTCTTGGATGGGACGGATGGAGACATTTTACTATTAGCTCGTTTAGAAAATACAAAATACTTTTACATCTCAATATTTGAAAAATATCATAAATTTTTCACAATTTAAATAGATCATGTATTATTAAAACAATTAACTCTATACAAATAGTATTATAGTTTGATTTAAATTATAAATTTCCATAAATTTAATTCGTCGACAATGATAGGATGATACAGCTCGAGAATATTCCCGCACATCTACAAGTCTCGTCCTACTCAAAATTGAGGCGGCGACAGGTTGCGTGGACCCTACTATTGTGACCCGGTCCTACAATCCTTGTCAGATAAAAAACCAGCCCTTGACAACTTGCTCCACCTCAGCCTCTATATATACCTCCGCAGATTCTCAATCCCACTATTCCCGCTACCCTTAAATAAACAACTCAAAGGTGATTATTTCCCACCGCCCTCACACGGCGGGCGCAATCCCCACCTCCATGTCGGAAACAGAGCAGCGCCTCCGCCGCGGCAACCAGCCGCCTCTCTGCAAGCAGAATTCGTGGTCTCCGGACATCCTGCGCGACGAGGCCTGGACCAACCGTCGTCGGAGCCACCGCCTCCGGTGCGGCCGCAGCGTCACCGACGACGACCTTGACGAGCTGCGCGCCTGCTTCGAGCTAGGATTCAATTTCGATTCCCCCGATCTGGATCCGAAACTCTCCTCGACTTTCCCCGCGCTCGAGCTGTACTGCGCCGTGAACCGCCAGTACAGTTACAACCTCTCCCGCTCTTCTTCTGCGTCGTTTTCCGATTGTGATTCAGCTTCTTCAACTCTCGACAGCGTTGGATCGTTCATCGATCCAGGTAAAATTGACTGCTAGTTTTCGAATTTTGATTTTGATCGGTTGCGTGCAGCCAGTGGCGGACCCAGGGGGTCCAGTGGGGCACTGGGCCCCACTGGATTTTAAAAATATTAGGGGTATAATAGTAATTTTATATTTAATAATTAAAATATATATTTAAAGGTATAAAATATGTAAAAATAGTCTATATTATGCTTGAAATAAATACATGAAAATTGAAAGGTAGCTAAACATATAAAAGAATGGTTTTTTTTTTTTTGGCAATGAAAATACAAATTTTGATTGTTTCAATGGAGACATTAATTATTTTTAAGCATATAGACTGAGTTTCAATTTTTCATATTAAATTGTTATTTATTTTAAATTTTAATTATAAATTTTTTTTATGAATTTATAAAATTATGATTATTTGGACCCTAAATATTTTTTTGGACCCCCCTGACAAAAATGTCTGGGTCCGCCACTGCGTGCAGCAGGGGAAAGTGTTTTTGAACGTTTTTCGGTTTTTGTGATGTCGATCGATTATCAATTAGGATAGATGAATTGATTTCCTTTTTTTTTGTTTTCTTGAATAGGTGAAGATCCGGAGATGGTGAAAACGAGATTGAAGCAATGGGCGCAAGTAGTGGCGTGTTCGGTGCGCCAATCTCCGCCTAACTTATGATTGGATTGTTGTTTGTTGCAAAATTACAATTTGAGCTAATTAATGACAGATAATCAAACTTTTGCCCTAATTACTGGGTTATTATAAATACCATTTTTTTTTGCTTTTGAAATTTCTCCTACCATTAGGATGTTAATTAAATGAATGACATCTAGACTTGGACAAAATATAATTTTGTTTTGATTTGTTCGATCTGTTATATATATATATATGTTTTAAACGTGATAGAATTTTAAATAAGTCATACCTCATAATTCGGATCATATTAAATATATGACGATAAATCAAATAATGTTAATCGAGTTATTACCATAAAACTATATTTTATACATATTGAGTAAATTTTAAGCGTTCAAGAAACAATTTCATGACGAGGTGGACAAAATTAATTGATGGAATGCAGAGCTAAATTTGATTATTCATAATTTAGAGATATATACGTATAGACTCACGTCAGTTACGTGGATTGCATGTGCTTATTACTTGTCCTTTACTATTTTCATGTGCACTTCGATTAGGTTAGAATTGGGATCAACGAGTGCTATTCATTGTCAAATACCTAAACACTACATTAAATCGTTTCAATTGGCCAAATATTTCTTTGGCCGTTTTGATCGAACTTTACGAGACTTCAATATTTAAAGTAAGGGTAGTCTCTGTGTCGGCTGCATGTAATGAGACCACCTTAATTATTTTTAATTAATTAATTAATTAATTAGTTAGTTAATTAATTTAATAAAGTTTAAGTATAAATTAATAAATCAGAATTAATAAATAATAATTTTAATTAATAAACCCTAATCATGATTAATAAATTTTAATTTTGAATTAATAAAATCTAATTGGAATTAATGAATCCTAATTTTAAATTAATAAAATCTAATCATGAATTATTATGTAATTAAAAATATAATTTATTAAAGAAAAATAGGTTTTATATTTAAAAATTTAATGTCCGTGTCTGCAGAAATCTTTACACGATTCCACTATATATATTTATGTATAAAAAGGTACAATGAAAGGTGAACGACTAACCCGATTGGTTGCGCATCAAATAATTTATTTTGATAATATAGTGGTTTGTATTCAAATTCAAGAGTGCAAGCGCACACAACCAGACAATATTATTATAGTATTTGCAAATAACGCAACATGAAAAGCCAACCGTTACGCCGTTCATGCATTGCAATAAACAATTGTATTTGTCGCCGCCCTTTCTATAGTGGGCTCTTTTAAAGAAAAGAAATGCAATACTATATATTTCCAAGCCAGTGCCCCAATTAGAAGCGCTGGTCGAGTTGGAATTGGAACTGGGCCCGTATTATATGGTTTCTTACTCATAATCATGGTCAACGGTTCTAATTGAAAACCTTCATCGATCGACGATACGTTTCGCCCGATCCTTAAAAATATTTTCAAGGTTTTGTTGTTTCGGTGAATCACTTGAGCTTTGATACATCTTGGTACCATAGAGCTAGACTAGTGAGCTATTATGCTCTCTTCAAAGGATGCACGCCCAAGCCCATCTACGATTGTCATCGTTCGATCACTTCCTTTTCCACTAAATGATTGCTTAGGGACCTTAGTGCACGATCTGGCCTGATTGGGCTCTTCCTCATCAATCTTCTGTAGCTTCTCTTTCTGCTTGGTCTACGATCAACACTTTTTGCTTAATTATGGTTTGGATTGATCCACACATTAAACTATATGGGTCGTTTGATTCAACTATGGAATCAACGTTTCAAATAATTCTTTTGTCTTTTTGTTTTTTAATTATCTCTTAAATATGTGTTTTATGTTGGAAAACATTAATTGGATGCATAGATTGTTAGTAAGATGTATGAAATGAGGCAAGAACATAAAATTAAAAACTAAAAAAAATCAAATTTTCAATAGTCCGATTCGGTGATTTCGGCTGAACGGCCCGTCAGAACTGCCTTTAATTCAACGATTTAGATTTAATCTTTCAAACTATGGATGATATTGTATTGTATTTTACACCAATTCATATATAAATACCTCTTACCCCAATTCCTACTATTTTCATTATTGATAATCTTGTGAATTGTTATAAGTTTAGGGAAAATAAAAACTAATAAATTATAGCATTTCACGATATTTTCAGCGATGTAAAATTTTAGTTATTTTATACTTCATTTACTTAATTATACACATTTAACCATACCTCAATTTTTATTTTATTTAAGAGTTCATACAAAAAAAATTATAAGAAAATAAAAAACGACGGTTCCATAGTTCAGAACCTGAACTGATGATTCCACGTCGAAATTGCTGATTCACAAACCGGAACTAGAACCTCTTATCTTCCTTCACAGGCTTATTTCGATTCGAACTTTTCAAAATCGTGAACCAACAGTTTCAGGCCGATTCCAACTGAATCGAGACCTTGAACACCTCTACCTGCCAATATGATTCTAAATTATTATATTATATATTTACTTTTATTGTGAGAAAGCTAATACGACATTATTGGGCTATATACATTATTGCCCATAATATGGTGTTGGCCTGTTAGGGTGCTTGGATTCATATATTTTCATAGAATTCTCATAACTTCATGAATTTAGTTATTTTTATAGTAAGTTAGTATTTGTGATAAAAAAAGTGTTTGGTGTGTTGATTAAAATTCATAAAATATTGGTAAATAATGCAAATAAATGTGAAAAATCTGTTAATTCTCTTTAGAATATCGAAGCCCAAAAAAAAAACAATTTACTTGAAACAAGTATATATAAAAACTACGCTCTACGTCTACTATATTCGTTCATTTAATTCCATTTTGGGCCGTCAAAAAAAAATATTCACTTTCATTTTTTAGAAACATCAACTTTTTTACCATAAACTAACACACTTATTTACAAAAAAATCAACCATGACCCACATTTTTACACCCACTATCTATTAATATATTCATTTATAATCCCTATGACACACGTTTTAATTCCACTATCTATTAATCTATTCATTTATTATTTTCTCTCACTTTACTCATTACAATTTATTAAAACTCGTGCCACCAAAATCAATGAACAAAAATGACGTCTTGAGCGAGTAATTAAAATAATGAAGTTTCACAACTTCATCTCCATTGTTCTCCTCTTAATTGAAATTATTCATCCTCGAATCGGATGTAGCTTCATCTTCGAAGAAGAATCATTTACAAAACACATCAAGAACTCAAAGTGCACTTCACGACGATAAAATCGCAGATGCTTTATACTTTAATAAGACTCGTCGTAGATAAAATAAACCCGTTTGAACAAAAAAAATATTCCTCCGTCCCACCCAACATGACATGTATTCATTTTTGGTTGTCCACCCAAGATGATTGCATTTCCTTTTAGGAAATAATTATACTACAAAATTGTGGGACCTATCTTTTTTTACCACTTTAATCATTTTATACCCTTAAATAACCGTCTTAGAAAAAAATAGTCATATTAAATGGGATGGAGGGTGTAGTACATGTCGATCCATAATGACATTATGAATTCTAGGAAGTCACACTAAGCAAAAACAAGAGTGAGATTTTGCCATTAGATACAACTTATCCTAAGTATCAGCAACCATAACATTTTTATAAGAACTTGAATCCACACTTAAAAATAGATCTCACTTGATTGCGTATGTGGATTCATATATATAAGTCTAATAGAAAAGAAAACCCATAAGATATTGTCTACTTGGAAAGAAGTAATAATAACTAAGTAAAACTAATTAAAATATGACTTAATTATAGTTTATGGCCTCAATTTTGAATGTTTTTAGTTTATAGTCCCAACTTTCAAGTTTTCTTACATATCATAAACTTTGATAAATACAAGAACTTATGTTCCAACTTTTACCCCTACCGGATACTAGAATAGTGAGTAGGATGACATCTTATTTGAGGTGACAGTTTGTTTTCTACCGAAATAAAACAACGTCATTTCTTCCACATCATTAAAAAATAAAAATAAATAGTAGAATGAAAGAATCCACCGAATCCACTCCATCTCAGGATGCGACAACATCAGGCGCATGAGCAGCGACAATTTGGCCCAATACCCTACCAATTCTTTATCTAAATGAGTCATGTTCTACAAAATCTCAATTCAGTGAATCCTACAATAGTCAATCTAGTTTTCAGAGCCTTTAGCAAATAATGATCACCAATTGCATTGTGACAAGGAGTCCGCCGCGAGCCAGTCACTAGCAGAATCATAGTTTGTCCATTAACATAACTGGGAAATTAGGGTTTTCTTGAGCCATCCCTTACGATCTTCGTTCCACGCACAGATTCTCGGCCCCAAATTGAACGTATCATTCAGGCCGAGAAACTGCTCGAGCCGTCGTCCGGGTCCGTTGGATCCTTGTCGGATCGGATCTCCTTGAGGATTCGATTCATTTCTTCAAACAGATGTTGATTCTCGGTGTCGACTTCAGAGAAAAACGAGGTTTTGAGCCTGATCGTGCCGCGAAGCACCAGAATTGTGACGAAGCCGCATAGGATCATGATCTTAATATTGTTGAAGGTCTTTTGGATCTGCCGCCCCGCGGTAGTAGAGACTCCGTCCGACCACGCGCTCCTTCGTTCACGACAACGTTGGTGTATTTATCAAATTTTAAGACATTTAAGAAAAACTTAAAAGTTGGATCATATACTAAAAATCTATAATTTAAAACATAAACTATAATTAACCCTAAAGGCTAAAATAATACATTTTCGCTGCTTCTTCTCCAACAATTTGTACGTGTTGTCTCAATTTATTGTGATCGAGCAAGGTGATTTCTCACTTTTTATACAAAAGAAGAAGATCATTTGTCATTTTCTATTGAGGCATATACAACTCATCAATATGCTACCTCCTAACTTCATCAATCCATCTAAAGTGTAGATGATCCAATAGACAACTTAATTAATATAATCTATTAGAAAATGTTGGAATTGTTTAAAAAGCAAAGTTGTTGGGGTTATTTTATTTTATTTTTTAATCTAATTTTTAGAACTTGTGAATGGATCTTTGTAGGACTAAAAAATCTCAAACACAGTGCTTGTCTCCTAAAAATCAAGCAGTATATAGACAAGGCATTCAAATAGAGTATAGCTGAAACAGAACAATTCACTGTGCTCAACCACAAAACGCACTGAAACTCTGCTCATATGTCGCAGCACTCATATTCTTAAAAGACAATTTTTTATTGAGAGTTATGGGAGCAGAGGCTTCTATGAGAAAATGAAGCATGGGAACGATTAAAGAATAGACAAAAACATTTCCTCAAATTTTGCTTACCCAGTTTATGCCCAAAGATAATGCCACGGCTTTTGCTCTGATTCTCGATGAAAAGATCTCTGGAAGTAGAAGAGCAGGCACAGGTTCAGCACCGGCGAAAAGATAATACATAGCTAACTAAATTAGCCATGTATCAGCAACAAATATTCTCGATAAACATGCATTCAATCCGATTTACTTCTTCCAATCACGCAAATGGAAACTTTCATTTGTTTCTCTTGGTAGCTAACTAAATTAGCGACACGAGTCAGAGAGACCAAACAAAATGAGACTGCATGCCTCGTAGGGCGTTCTCTCCGATGGCAGACGGGCGACGACGCCTGCGTTCTCTCAAGCGGCAGGCGGCGACGGCCCAGGAACCGCATGCTCTAATCTGCAACTGACCAGAGAAAAGAGAGAGTAAAAGAGAGGTTGTGTGAGAGATGGAGAAAGGTTGAGAGAGATTGATAGTGAGATAGTTGGTTCCCGGATGGCGAGAGAGCATATGGCAAGTAGGACAACGGTGGTGAAGGCTTAGGGCGACGGCATACTGATGCAGACGCGCGGCGTTGGTGAGAGGGGGAGAGGGAAGATTTAGGGCAAAAAATGAAAAAAAAATCGGAGAAGACCGATTTCATATATTAGGGCACATCGACGAACTACCAATGAAATCCAAAATTCTTATTTATTTTTTTATAAAAAGAATCATCGATGGACTACCAATAGAATTCAAAATTTTTAATTAAAAAATCACCGACGAACTATTCCGTCACTAAATCCTAATATTTTATTAATTCTTTAAAATGTAATAATTACCAACGAATTTGACGTTGTCGGTATGTCAATCCGTTGTTAGTCTATCGTGACCAATACGATACATGTGGATACAATTTTTGCGACGCCAAACCATCAACGATCACCGACGTTAATTTATCCATCAGTGTTCGGAAATTTTCTTATAGTGAAATAAGAACTTGAAAACTAGATCATGCTATTGGAGATACTCTTTGACAACGTGTAAAGTGAGTTGTAAGTTACCCAATCTTCTTTGCGATAAAGCAAAATGGGGATATATATGTGTGTTACAAAAATCTCTTTCATTTTTCTTTCACCAATTCGAGGAGGAACCGACATTGCTTTGCCATATATTTATCATTTTTTTTGAGGTGGTATTTTGTGAATTCGAGTGCACAACAAGAACTATTCTCGTTCATCATATATATTCATTTAATTTCATTTCGGTATATCCACAAAATTCGTTTCTTTTTCTTTTATAGACATTGACCACATCAAAAGTCAATACTTTTATCCATTTATTTACAAAAAAAGTAAACACGACTTACATTTTCACTCATATAATATTTTATTATGTGGGTTTCATTCTCCACTAACTTTATACTCATTCATTTATTAAAACCCGATGCAGAGAAAAAGCTAAGATCATATATCAAGGACATATGGAGTAATTAATTACTTAATTAATTTATTAATCAGTATAATTAATTGTTATGTAATTATTTCTAATTAAAACTTAATAAATTATATTTGAAAATTAATAAATCATAATTAGAATTAATAAATTTTGATTAGAAACTAATAAATTTAAATTAGTTTTATTATAGGAATAGCTCATAGTGAAGAACTCACACAAAATTTTGTCCTTTTTTCCGGGTTGTTGATGCAATAAGTTGAGTTAGCATATGCAAATGATTCATGGGGTGGTTTCCTGTACGCGCCGCGCGCACAGTGAGACCTCTAATTAATTTTTTAATTCATTAATTAGTATTAAAATAATTTTAATTAAAATTAATTAATGTAATAAATTTTAATTTTGAATTAATAAATCATAATGATGAATTAATAAATCTTAATTTTGAATTAATAAAACCTAATTGGAACTAATAAACCCTAATTATGAATTAATAAATCTTAATAGTGAATTTAAAAAATTTAATTTTGAATTAATAAAGCCTAATTGAAATTAATAAACCTCAATTATAAATTAATAAACCCTAATTTTGAATAATAAATCCTAATTTTGAATTAATAAACCCTAATTGTGAATTAATAAATCCTAATTTGAATAATAAACCCTAATTTTAAATTAATCAACCCTAATTGTGAATTAATAAACCCTAATTTTGAATTAACAAACCATAATTTGGAATTAATAAATCTTAATTATGAATTAATAACCCTTAATTGTAAATTAATAAACCATAATTATAAATTAATAAATTTTAATTTTAAATTAATAAATTCTAAATTTAAATTAATAAAATTAATTATAAATTAATAAAATCTAATTATCCTTGCACATATAATTAATATATAATTATTTTAACAAAAAACAAGGGTGAATTCATGGTGAGGCGGAGCTCACTCAAGTTTTGTCATGATTTATTTGAATTCTTTTTTATATATGAGTACCACGTGTGTTATAAATGTTCATACATTAAAAATATAGCGATCGAACGACAATAGGGCAATAAATGGCATTGTAATTTATAATAAAAGATTGTTTGTGGTTGTAAGGAGCTTAATAAGTTATAATATGCTTTCCTTTTCTTTTCTTCTGCGTGAGAAACTGAATATTGATTTTGGCAAGTCCTCTATATTGATTAATTTATATTATCACTTGAATTCATTTGTGATTTGTTAAAAACAGAGTAAGTATTGTGATTGTAGGCCACCTCCAGGATTATTGGATCTGAATTCGAAATCTTAACGATCAAGCTCTGATTAAGAAAGGATCATCATATTCGAAATCCAATTTTAAATCCGACCATAAATTATGCAAATTATTTTATTTAATTTCAACCTATCTTTCTAAAGCTTCATAATTGTTCACATAACAAAAACACAAGAAAGTGGCAAGTGAAGTGAAGGAAGACAACTGAAAAAGAAAATATCTTGCTAAATATCGGTTGTTGTAGATATTTATCAACCTCGGTCCGACGTGCACTCAAATGCTACTATTGACACGTGTAAAAGCGTTTCCATGTGGAGCCTTCACTTTCTCTCACACCGCCTCTCTCCTCCAAATTTTGGCCAAGGGCTTTTCTTTTCATTTTCCTTCCTTCTTTTCCCAGATTTTTCCCTTCTATTTGATCACTACAATCTGCTAATGGAAGGGAATTTGGGCTCGGTGACTCAGCATCGGCCTCCGCCGGCGGTAGCGGCTGATACTGTTTGCGTCCACCACTTGACTCGGTCGAACTCGGATGCATCGTCTTTGACTGCTGAGAATTGCGAGGATCCCTTTCGCCATTCGAAGAATGTGATGCCGGTAACTCCGCTTTTCTTCTCTCTATTTTCGTATTTGACAGTGTGGTCGCTCTCTCTCTCTAATCTGAGGCTGTACGCTGCAGTAGTTTATGAGGCTTAGTTACAGGAGATCCTTTGTTCAGTGGTTAGTT
The DNA here is from genome assembly GCA_036937905.1 of Salvia rosmarinus. Taxonomy (NCBI): domain Eukaryota; kingdom Viridiplantae; phylum Streptophyta; class Magnoliopsida; order Lamiales; family Lamiaceae; genus Salvia; species Salvia rosmarinus. Next base: position 13,169 of record JAODLM010000035.1, read on the forward strand.
TGGAAGTTTATATATGTAATGTTGCTCGAGTTAGGTTGTCATCTTCCGTGATTTCTTTCGATTTTTGTTTGCAAGGCAAGCTCAATGGTGGATTTTAAATTTTAAACGGAAAGGAAACAATATGAATCTCTAATAATCAATTGACTTTTTGTCTTTTTGTTACGATTAGTTTTTGGTCTGTATGGAATATGAAGGAGGAAATTGTTTTATGTTTGAACTATGTAACTTCGGTAAGGAAGGAGAAGAATTCACATGAATGTTAAAGAACACGTCCGTGTTATCTTAGATATTGCTGTTATGGAAGCTTTTGAGTTTTTCTATTCATGGAAATATCTGTATATTTTACAGCATTTAAAAAACCTGAAATTATATTTGGTGATTATGATATTAGACAGGTAATTTTGTCTGACCTAACAGAGATATTTACTGATTATATTTAAGATTTTAACTGAAATGGAATCATTACCGTAAGCTTTTATATGACACATTGTAGTGATTAGAATACCATCTTTTATGGAACTATATGTCACATTTGAGCCAGTTCGTGGGAAGAAAGGGTCGAGAGTTTGGTGGCTTTGTAAGCCATTTAAAAAATGCTGAGTTCTATTCATCAATTCCATTGTATTCAGTGATTGGAATGTTATTCTGTATAGGAATGCTTCTTTCACAACTTGGTGTGTTGTATTGAATTACCAAAACAAGGAAGAGCTGAAACCCATTTCCAACTGAAGGAACATTTTGTTTAACTATGTAATATACATTATCGTGAAGGTGTTAGCAAGGGCAAGGTCTTCTACATGGAACATGATTGTAATTTTGGATGGGTTGCAATTCCACTTAAGTAGTATGAATTTTCAAGACTAATTGGATATTCTTAAAAGAGCTGTAGTGATATGTTGTTGGAGAAATGTCCAATCGGGCAGAAACCAGACATACAAGATGGCCAAATTTATACTATAATCAACTGGTAAAGTATGGTCGAGTCTTCCAGTTATCGCCCTCTTCATGTATAAAACTACCGCTTCCATCGAAACTGAAGTTTTGTAATAAATGATAAACAGTTGATATATGGCATTTGGTATAACTCAGTTGGGGCCCACTGAATTTCTAGGACTATTAGCTTATTTCACATTGAGTTTTAAGATCAAGCATTGAAGCGATAAATGTATTCCCAGCTCATCTTTTTGTTGGAGAGTGATGGTATCATAGTTATGCATGCTTGTCTGTGCAACAGCAAACTTCAATATTTGAAGGCTCTCCATGTTGGTGTAGTCTTCCTATATTTTTTCTTACTTGGTGATTCATCAAAATTCAAATTCAACTGCAATGTTATGTTCTAATTAGCCGTCAATACATGTTTCTATCATATATCTTTGTTCTCCGAGGACTATAACAGCCCCCAACCCCAACCCCACCTCTCTCTCTAATATGTCGATGGCCTCATAGGTCTCATCAAGATTTGGTTGACTATTTTCTGTCCTCCACTCTTACTAAGGGAAGGTAGATACTGAATTAGTCTTTGGCTGCACTTAGGATGAAAAAGTAGCGGCTTAGGGCTTTTAGATGTAGAGACTTTTGAAAATTATTTCTACATTTTGTCAAATATTTGACAAAAACACATTTTAGTAGCCATTTGGTGTAAGATGGTAAGAAGATTCCTTGAATATCAAAATGGGCTCCCAAATGTACATATATCTTTTGGTGGTAATATAAAAAATACTATCTATCATCTCTTATCTTTTTTGATGAATATTTTAAAGCTTTGACACTATTAGCATGTGATATCGTCAAAGCTGGTATTTAAAAGATTTTATATGATTAGCATGTAATATGGTCACAGCTGGTGTTCTTTTAGTCCATCTATGTGTTTAAATTTGCCTTTCTATTTCCCGTCTGTAGGATGAATGCACAGCATGGACAGATGGGAAACACAACTCATATCTCCATCATCTGGAAATGTTATTTGTTGAACAGCTCTACCAATCAAAATCTGTGCTTGCACGATGCTCAGGACACAACTTGAGAGGCATAAATATATCACGGAAGCAGTTGATCAATTTGAACAATGCTTCTAATCAGGTTGATGAAACTTAATGCTGTTCAATTATATCCTGGGGCTGGGATACTGTACGAAACTAAATATATTTGTTACTTTGTTGTCCTATGACAGTATCATGTTTCGCATGATAAATATTGGCAAAAGATCAAGTGTGCAGCGGGTGAGCCTATACACAGTAGTACTTCAGCTGATTCCCATGCTTCTTTATAACAAAAGGACACACCATTCCAAGCAGGGGTGTGCACTGTCATCAATCACCAGCTAATATGCCCACATCACTGAAGCTTATTAGGACATGGAAACAAGGGAAAGGGATTATATCTCATGGAACACAAACACGTTCACAGGATTTAAGTGACGTAACTAGAGGTGATCTGAAACCATCATTGTCATTACTTGGCCTTTTTTCGCTGAATTGAACTTTTAAATTCTTGACGAGTTTGCTCTGTTTGTTATGTGAGTGTTCTATTATAGTATTATCTGGTATTAATTTACTTTTGTGTGCGTAAAGATATTCATTATTGCATATGACAAGTATAATTGATGATAGAAAAGCATATATTCACGAAAGAATAGCCATGTTACATATTTTAATCTACTTGTGAGTAAGCACGGTTTATGCTATATCTGCTTGTGGTCCACTTGAGCATACAAAACTAAAATCCTCCATTTTATCAGTTTCTATGTATGAATACTCAAAAGGTTCAGTATCCTTAGGTTTTCCTCTCTCCTCTTTCCGTTTTAACTTTGTTCACGATGTGTATGGTTGAACATATGAACTTTCTCTAGTAGTAGATGTTTCAAAATTCAGAAAAAGGTAACCCAATTTCTCAAGTATTAACTCTACTATGACATAATCAGCTGACCCTCATGTAAAGTTGGTAGTAGTTACTCCTCCGTCCCACCCAAGACGGCCCATTTCTTTTCGACATGGTTATTTAGGAGAAAAGTATAAAGTGATAAAAAGTAGGTAGGCTCCACAATTTTTAAAGATAATTATTTCCTAAAAAAGAAATAGGCCATCTTGGGTGGGACAACACAAAAAGGAATACAGGCCATCTTGGGTGGGACGGAGGGAGTATTTATTTGGTTTGGAGAGTAATATAAACTTTACGTGATATAGCCTTTGCTAGAACACATTAGACTAGACAAATTTTGCATTGGCTTTTTGCCATTTCATGCTATCGAACTCTAGAAATTGCAAGTTCAAAATTCTGTAGCTTATCTTTGAAATATTTAATGGAATGAGTGCTAGTTTTCTCATGTACAACTTCAGAATTTTATTTCTTACATTAACACATTTAGGGTCTCTTATATGTTGCATGATGGCATTTTTGCAATTGCTTTCTATGCTTTAACTTAACCACATGCTCTAGATTCTAAAGTTTTTTAATTTTATTTGTTCCTTATTTGTTGAAAGGAGAGAAAGGGCCATTTAACTGTTTTACCATTTTCGTGCTATTGGGCTCTAGAGGTTGCAAGTTCTTAAAATTATCTTGCTTTTCTTTGGAATGTTTAATGGAAGGGGTGCTAGTTATTTTATATACAACTTAAGAATTCTATTTTATATGTTAAAACTCGTAGTTTTATGTTGTATGATGGCATTGATTGTAATTGCGTTCTACGCTTTAAATGAACCACGCTAGATTCCAATTTTTTACTTTTAGTTCTTCCCTGTTTGGCGAAAAGAGAGCAAGGGCGAGTAACCTGCACTGAAATGGTTAAAGATTGCATGTTATGCTTTATACTCTGGTGTATTTCATTCTTCCGAGTTGAACTCGTGATTCGTACATCTAGATGTTTATGCTCTTTGAGGCATGATAATGGTGTTTTTTTGACATCTTCTTTTGAGTTGCTCAGATGGTTCAAAAAGATGATAGAGGATGGATTTGCAAACAATTTACTTGCTTTCCTAACTGAGTTGGGTTTTGATTCTTGATCAAAAACAAATTCAGAAGTTAAATACATAACTGTACTTGCAACAATTTAAAATAAGAAACAGTGTTCACCCCGCGACCCCTCACCCCCCATTCAGTTGATCGTTTGGGGTTTGTGTGTATGCATGTGGAGATGCAGGTGTATATACAAGTAGTAGTTGGAAGACACCATATCAGTTTGTATAGTCCTTTTCCTTTATCATATTATCAAATTGTTCACACTATTTGTTTTTCCTACAGAGGGGACAGGTCAGAATTTTTTCGATGAAGGCAATCAAAGTAAACTAAATTCTGAGTCTCAAGCAAAAAGGTTGAAGATAGCCTTACAGGATGGATCACATCAAGATCAAGTAATGTGTAGAGTTGAATTCTGTTTTGCAAGTCTATTTATGAACAAGAAACTCTTGGTTCTCTTCTTGATCCTGGTGCCTTCTTTTCTGCAGATTGTGCCTTCCAAGGAATGGTCTCCAGCACAGTAACAACTTGCTCGTCATGAATCTGTCTTGAAATTTTGAGAGCTGTGTTTACTCTCCAACTTGAATTACATTTTCACATGGGAGCCCAGGCGAACTTTGCTGTAAAGATGATCTTGAAGATTAGAATGAGGCAACTTTCAAGTTTCCCTAGCATTGCCTAATTGAGGTAACATATAAAGTTGAGTCCATGTGAACTGATGGTGAAGGATATGATCGAATTTTGATATCCTAAAAGGCTAAAACTAAGAACCATATTGTTTGCGTAGTAGACTACTAGGAACAGAAGCTTCATGCATGCACAAACTCATTTACTTTCTGTAGATGAGATGTAGATGGAGATGTATAATGATCTATATAGTTACCTATGTAAAGCTGCTTTCCCCTCCTAAGGATTATAGATTATTTCTGGGGATGTAAATAGTTTTCGTAGATGTCTAGGCGAACATCGGTCTCCTGCTTTCGATTTTGTGAGCTTTGTAGTTTAGTGCCGGAGTCTTGTGTATTTTCTTACTCCAGAAATGTGTATGTACTGTTGTTTGACACACTTTTGAATTTTGAGTGATATTTCTAGTACAGTTTTGTTGGAGTGTGATTATTGTCTTAATTTTGGTTGTTAGGGCTTTAATTTGTCTATTATATACATAGAGGTTCAACTAATGTGCTTTTGTCTGGATCTTACTTATATCGTATTACATAACAATACCCTCTCTTGATTGGAATTATTCCTAGAGGCATCATGTTGGTTTAAATTAATCATCACCATTTCACCTTTTTTTCTTAATATAATTTAAAGCTGATTTGCAGTAGCTGATTGTTTAACATACCTTTTATTAAGTTGGGAATTCTGGCCTCTGAAGTCAAGTCTACAGTCTATAGATGGAAAAGGGTTGACTTTTTTAGCTATCCTCTTCATATTATTTGGTCATTCAATATATCGTGGACATGAGTGGTTAATCTATGCTTTTACAGTTTTACAGAATAATAGTCACAGATAATACAATATCATGTGGCAATTCTATTCGCATCTAATACCCTTTTCAATAATTTCTAACCAACTAAAACACTATTTATTGGAGATTTCAAAATTTTCTATAACTTTGGTGTGTCGAATATAACTTTTTAATTAGTCACAGATGTCAGATATTACTTCATTTGTTCACTTCTAAATTTCATCAAGTATTTTTTAGATTTTGTTTTTTAAATTTCGATTCTCTTAATTGTTCCTGAACTTGAAATTTATGTCTGCTCTGAAATTTATGTCACGACAACATTTTTTTTGGGTTTACTGCTACTTTCTAAATACAAACGAGCTTACCAGCAATAATAATAATAAGAAGATAGTGAAAGAATGAATGAAAGAAAAGCTGTCAGTTGGTCAAAAAATGGTGGGTCGTTGGAGAATATTTATCAATGCAACATCAAACTCTTGTAACTTTAAGTCAGCGGCAAATAAACTTTTTTGTACTTATTGTAAGAATTTTAATACAAAAAATTCTGTTGAGATTATCTCAGAGTCTTATGAGAGATGGGTTACGATGTTAATCTAAATTTATATTATGTGACATATTTATAATGATATTGATAATATACTTACAATTATACTAGTGTTATATTATATTTAATTTGAATCTTAACGTGACACGGTCAAGTTTCTCCAGATTTGAAGTATAGCAAACCTTTCTTCTTTTGTATTTTAAAATTGTAATTCGCCCTTTTTCTACGAATGTAAATTGATAAAAGTTTGTGAATTAAAGTGACGAGTGCAGACGCATAAATGAAATTAGATGGAATGTAACTAACTTTGGATTTTGGAATTATAATAGAAATGGAATGGAATATGTGATTCTATATAAGGAATAAACGAATAGGAATGAAATAAAATAATTATTATTTTTATAATTTATGTTATAATAATAATAATAATAATAATAATAATAATAATAATAATAATAATATAATAATTATTAAGTAATAATAATAATTATTATTATTATTAATATTATTATTTATGTAATGATTTATGTTATTATAATAATAATAATAACAACAAAAATAATAATAATTATTAAGTAATAATAATTATTATTATTATTATTTTGTTGTTGTAGTTGTTAATTAATTAATATTATTGTATTATTATTATTATTATTATTATTATCATCAATTTATAAGATAACAAATAAATAAGAATAATTTGTTAGAAAAAAATGATTAATCTTATGTTCACGAGAATAGCTAATACTTTGTGAAATGGGACTAATGGTTAATCTCATGTCCATGAGAATAAACATTCATTCGAAAATAATGATTCATGTCATAAATTAACCAACCATAGAATTAAGAATGAACATAAGAATCACTATTTCATTCTCATTCTATTCATACATATTAATCCACACCTAAAAGTCTCCACCCTATTCCTCCATCCCACATCTTTCATGGTCCCCTCGTCATAAAAACAACGTAAATCTGTGTGAAAATTGAAAATCAAAATCAGAAAAGCTGAATAAAATAAAATCCCAGAAATAAATTACAAAATATAAAAATTCAGTAAACCTATGTACATATATTGAGCTATGATAGAGTGGTTATATTCAGAAAACCTGTCGGATACGTCCACCAAAAACTCTCCCTCTCTCTTCTACAGTTCCATGGACGCCTCGATATCAAAATATTGAATCACCACTCTCTCTCTCATTCTTCAAAATCAATACATCCCACTTCCTGGCAAACTACCCAGAACATTTGGACACCATATTACCGTCAAGATCATATTTTCCCCACCTTTACGATTCAAGTTTATGGCTACTGCTAATTTCAGACAGCATCCGAAGCCCGATGAATTGCCCGATCCGGACATCCCATCAACGTCTTATTCATCATCATCGTCATCATCTCCATCGCTAAACAAGAAAAGATGGTCGAATTTTCTACCCATTTTGGTAGGTCTGGTGGTGATAGGGGAGATTGCGTTTCTAGTCCGGCTCGATATGGTCAAGAATGTCGACATGGTCAACTCGTGGGCAGACTCATTCTACCACTTCACCCGGACAGCGTCGTTCTCATCGTCATCCCAGACACCCGAATACGCCGAGTCGGATCGCGAGCGGGTCTCGGAGCATGTCGACAGCTGCGAAGCATGGTTGGAGAAGGAGGACTCCGTGCCTTATTCTAGGGATTTCGATAAAGATCCAATTTTGGTAAACGGAGCTGAAGAGGTAATTATTTATTTTTTAGGTGTGAGCGTTGAATTCGTTGATTGTTAGGAAAGTAGGAAATTTGGTTTATTAGTAAGTGGGTGAGTGTTGTGCATAATGTAGAATAATATTTGTGGTTCCTGTGACATTTGTGCTTCTCATGTTTGTTGATCATTAATCGTGACAATCCGAATTGAATTGCAGATAAAGTTTTGAGATTCTTGATTTGCCTGCTTTGGTAAGAGCTCAAAAATATTCTATATGGATAATCTAGATGTGTTGAATTCGTTGATTGTTATGAAAGTGAGAACATGGTTAGTAAGTGGGGAGTGTTGTGCAAAATGTAAAATGATATTTGTGTTTCTTGTGACATTTGTGCTCATGTTTGTCGATCATTCATCGTAAAAATACAAATTTAGTTGCCGATGAGTTTTGAGATTACTGATTGGCTTTCTTTTGGTAAAAGCTCATAAATATAATATATAGATAATCTGGATGCTCCAAATTAAATAGAATCAATGGCAATTAGCTATGAGCCATTCAAAGTGCAAATCTTTGATTGGGTTTCTTGTGTTGTAGATTTAGTATCTGTAGCTTCATTTTAATTTAGTAGTTGTGGTGCAACAATTTGTGTTTTTTTTACTTAAATAGTACGATGTGTAGGAGTTTAAGACCTGCAGTGTTGGATGTAAGTTTGGGTACGAATCCGATAAGAAACCTGATGCTGGATTTGGAACTCCTCAGCCATCTGGCACTGCAGCTGTGCTTAGGTCAATGGAAGCAGCCTCATATTATCCTGAGAATAAAATTGCCATGGCACGACGGTGGGTAAGCACAAAAGTGGTTGCTCTTGCCTCTTATTCCATTCTGTTCCTATCTATAGCCATTGCCATAGATTTTCAGACATTCGACTTCCTTTTTTTGCTGGCATAAATCTAGTTATTCTGGATAACTATTTTACACACAAAAAACCAATCAATTATGTTACTTTGTTCATGATTACCAGAAAAAGAGAATAGTTATTCTAGTTATTTGGTTCTTGTTTTCATCATTTATGCTTTCTGGATGGCCTCGACTAGATTACTGCTTGTATTTTGTACTTCTTTCACTAATTTGGTTGTGGTGTGTTTCTTATGTTACAGTCGGGGATATCAAATTGTGATGACGACAAGTCTTTCATCAGATGTGCCCGTGGGATATTTTTCTTGGGCTGAATATGATATAATGGTTCCAGTTCAACCGAAAACTGGAACTGGTATTGCTGCTGCTTTCATTTCTAATTGTGCTGCTAAGAACTTTCGGCTGCAAGCATTGATCGGACTTGAGAATGCAAACATTAAAATTGATTCTTATGGAGGTTGCCACCGGAATCATGATGGAAATGGTGATACCTCATCTCAGTTTAACCCTGTATAAGAAATTATATTTTATTCTTCTATGTGCCAAGTTGTGTGAATTCCATGCACATTAGAAAAGGATATAAGTTTCTATTCACCAATTAATCTTCCTCTGGCAAATCTCATGACTCCTCAGTTTCCATTATTCTCCCTTAACATCTCCTTGTACCAACATACCTCTATAAGTGAATGCATACTATCATTTTTTATTGGGTATATTCATACATGAACTCAGTTTTGTTGTGATAGGTTCTTTTCTTTTTCCCTCGTATGCTACTCAACTTTTGTTGTATTGCTATAAGCCTTGTGAGAATCTTTTCCAGTGATTACAGGTTTCAATTGTTGGGAAGCACTATTGAAACCTGTCAATTTTGGAAAACTGTAAAAATCTTTTTCCTTTGAGCACATGTAAAGATGCAAAAATATGAAGTTAATAAATTGATAAAGGATATAAGTGGATGGCTGGTGGCATGTAGTTCAATTTATAGAGTTGAAATATTTTGGTTATGCAGTATATCCATCTGTCTTTGAACTTGACTTGATTGGATTTGTATGAAAATCCTTGTTTTCTCATATTTTCAGTGGACAAAGTGGAAACATTGAAGCGTTATAAATTTAGCTTGGCTTTTGAGAACTCGAATGAGGAGGATTATGTTACTGAAAAGTTTTTCCAGTCTCTTGTTGCGGGTAAAGTATTACATTTCTTCTTGCTTATATTTTGTGGTTGATGAGCAGACTGTATCCACATTTGTTTTTATGTTTGTAAATATGTCTATGCTGATATTATTGTTTATTTATACTGTCTGAACTTACAAATCCCCCCCCCCCCCAAACACATGAATTTAAGTAATATAAATTATACACATATGATAAATTTTATCACAATTTAAAAGAATTTTAGATCAAAAGATTCTTGTCATATATCAAAATAAATAAAACTTATATATATTAAATTACTAAATTATGCTTAAAAATAGTAAGGATATCATTGGTGTATCAAAATTTGGAAGAATAAACACTTTTATAATAGTAATAGATGATACTTACCGAATATCTATGTGCAACTGCATCAGTTTGGTGTGCCCTGAAAGATACTGAATTGAGCCACCAGTAATCTCTGGATTTTGTTTGCTTGCATTGATGGTATTGGTCTATTCTAGGAGAAGTTGATGCATGCATGGTTTAGGCTAATTTAAGCTAAGCAAGTTATGAATTTCAACGGACACTTCCATTTGGAATGTTTCTTTTTCTTTCAGGACAATCCTGTCACTTTGCGATTTTTATGCTTGTCTTATACTCGAAATGCTTAGTTTTCTATTGGATTGGCTTCAACTCTTAAATTGGTGTAATTTGGGACTTCATGATGCTACTTTTCTGACAAAGGGCACTGATAAAAAAATGGCAGGCACTATTCCTGTGGTTATTGGCGCCCTAATATCCAAGATTTCGCTCCTGGTCCCAGTTCGTTGCTGCATATCAAGGAGCTCACAGATGTCGATTCTGTTGCTAAGAGAATGAAATACCTTGCTGACAATGAGAGTGCATTTAACGAATCATTGAGGTCTGTATTTTAGTAATTACATCATTTATTGATGTAATTGTGTCTCAAGTTTGAATGCCTTTTTTGGCTTATCATATTCTATATGCTTATTAATTGTACTAATTGAATAGCTTTTGATGTGTTGAGGGCCTTTTGTTCGTATTGGTTAATTTTGTTTAGGTGGAAATATGAGGGACCATCTGATTCTTTTAAGGCCCTTGTTGATATGGCTGCAGTACACTCATCATGTCGTTTATGCATTTACTTGGCAACCAAAATCCAAAAAAAAGATGAAAAGAGACCTGAATTTCAAAATCGTCCTTGCAAGTGTATCCGTGGCTCAAAAACCACGTATCACATATATGTCAGGGAACGGGGGAGGTTTCAATTGGAATCCATTTTCCTAAGGTATGTATTGTTTGTGTGTGGAGTTTCCTCGTGTGATTTTGTTTCTGCATTTTTTAATCTAATGATAATCATGAAATACTTCACAACCTAATGATTAAAGGACTGTGAGTGTGCTCTTCTGCAGATTGAAATAGCACCTAATTCATATGAAACTTATTCCATGACTGTTCACTCGTTAGTTGGTGATGCCTAACATCTGAATGCAGGTCAGATAATTTGACTCTCGAAGCCTTATCCTCTGCCGTTGTGCAAAAGTTTAGGTCTCTGAAACACGTCCCAATCTGGAAAAGCGAGAGGCCAGAGAGCATAAGAGGCAGGAATGAGCTAAAAGTGTACAAGATTTACCCAGTGGGGCTCACAGAGAGGCAAGGATTATACACCTTCAAACTCAATGGGGATTCGGGTTTGAGGGAGCACGTAGAGAGCCACCCTTGTGCCAAGTTTGAGGTGATATTTGTATAGATTGTGACACGGAGCATCCAGAAACGGGTCTCAGGTAGGGCGTTGCCCAACATTCTTCTATCTTCTCGTCTCGCCCTTTCACTTTTGTAGGATGGTTGACTCTAGTGTGTTGATCCGGTATTCTTTCCCAGTGGGTGTCGTGTTTCATTAGTCTTGGTCGAGTTTAGAGGGGGCAAAAGATGAGATTTTTCCATGATGTTTGAGCCTTGGAATGGGGTTGATAATTGGTGTATATACTATTTTGTCTTCACAACGCTAAGTATTAAAATGGTAGAAATTGAGGAAATTAATATGATCTTTTGCTTCGTTTCATGTTATTTTGCTATGTGTGAATGGTGATGGAATCATGGCTAGATCTTATTATTCCATTCTTGATTCCTATTCGTGGTCGATTTTTAAAAAGTTTTTATTTGTTTTATTGGGGGTGCTAAAAACCAAACTTCCTTTTTCTGAGTTTGATTCAGATGAACATGATACTCTCTTCGCCCATCAAGAGAGTGCCACTTGGTGGATGGCACAAATTTTAATAAATTTTGATGAATGTTTTTTTGAGTGAAATAAAAGGTTCCACCATATATGTTTTTTTTGAACGGAGATATGATGGTTTTGTGGTAATAATGAATGATTGTAAGGTTGAATAATAAAAATTGATCGTTGGGTAGTATGGTTTTTTTATAAATATTAAGTACTTGTAAGGTTGAACAATAAGAGTTGAGTGAGATAGTATCTCAAAAAGAAAAGTGACGCATTTTTTGTGGACATCGAATAAGATAATCTTGACACACTTTTGGTAGATAAATGGAGTATATTAGTTGCTTTAGCTATCTCTTTTATGCATGATAAAAGTGATAGATATTTATGGTAGGTTATTATCTGTTTCTGTTTGTTTCAAAAAATTAAAGCTCTCAATAAAGCAAGAATTCGGTATCAGTTACCTAAATATGTAATACAGTAGATATATATTAATATTTTTTTCATGTGTGGTAGATAACTTAATACACCTAAACAATCATAATATGTATTTTTTTGACAAAATACACCTAAACAATCATAATATGTATATTTTATATGATAAAATACATCATAGTCATATCTGTCTAGGCTTAGGGTCATCTCATATTAGAGGTTTGCCGTTCTGATACATCATAAAGTTTTGTGATCTATATTACACGAGATAGCGACCTCTTTTATTATTACCGTAGCAACTAGTAAGTTATAAATGTGTGTTATATCTCTAAAAAGAAAGGAAGGAAATGTGCAGTTGTAAAAGACTATTTTGAGATTAAATGATCTCTATTGAAGTTTGAAAAATATTTTAACCAATATGAACTAGTATGTAACCCGTCGAATTTCGACGGGAAATATTTTATGTTATATTTATAATCATATTAAATAAATCTTATATCAGAGGCAATACGTCTGAATTTGATATATTAAATGAAAAATCTTAGGATAATAGGTTATATTTCGTCGAATTCTAATGAAAAATCAATTTATATTGTAATTTACGCTTAGAAAATTAAATATTCTTAGACGTGTTAATAATTCTTGTTTAGAATGTATATACTCATACTCGTCTTAAATTCGATTAATTATCTGAAGTCGTTTAAATTTATAAATATAATTTGTTATAATGATTGGTTATTCATCTCGATAAAAATAAAAATTTCAAAATAATCACTAATAATAAATAGAATAAATAACTAAAGATAAAAAATAGAGAGAGTTTGTTTAAATTATAAAATATCTAATTAATAAAATATATATTAATTTCGTATCCACATAATATAAATAATATAAATTCGATGGGTGGAGTTTAAATTCTTGTACCCAAATAATATAAATAGCAAAAGACTTAGAAATAGAAAATTATATTCTCGTCAAATTTCACATAAGTGCGTGTCGTTTAATGTATTGACATGTTTAGAATTTATATACATATATAATTGTCACAAATCGGATTAAAATTGATTTTACTATATATTCTCATCTTATTTTAGTATAGCAATATCCACTAATTATCTAAATTCATTTAAAATTTACAAAAGATCTAATTAATGAAATATATATTTATTCCAATAATTGGTTATCCTCTCGATTTAAATTTAAATTTACTATTTATTTCAAATTTTAGTAATTGTGAAGGCTCACCAAAAAAAAATGTGAGCTTCAAAATTTCGCATAGATATATCGATTTGTACTCATCTAGAATGTATATTCTTGTACCAAATAGTATAAATAGCAAAAGAATTAAAAATAGAGAAAATTATATTCTCGTTTTATTCCCGTGTAGTAATATCCGCTAATTACCAGAATTCATTTAAATTTTAAAACATATAATCAATAAAATGTATATTATTCCAATATATTAAAATTGAGAAAATTACACATAGACATATCGATCAATGTCTGAACCAATTTAAAATCTATATAAATGTAGCTGCCACAAATTTGATTTAAAATTGATTTGATTATATATTTGTTATCGTCTCAAACCCGTATAGTAATATGTGTTGATATTTGAATTCGTTTAGATTTACAAAATTATTATATAATAGGATTAATTATTAACACAATCTCTCTCCTACGTGCATTATTTATTTCAAATTTATTTTTATTAATTTGTGAAGTTTCTTGGAAAATCGATATGAGTTTCAAATTTAATTTAAAAAAGTGTACAAAAAATATTCTTTTATTTAGATTTGTGAAATTCATGAAAAATCGATGTATAATTCAAAAATTATTTAAAAAATCGTAAGAAATATTCAATTTATGTCTTGAATTGGTAAGGTTTCATGAGAACTTTAAAAATAGTATTAATTAAATTAAATTTTTAATTAAAAAGTAACTATTTATCTGGCCAACTAATTAATTGATGGACCAAATAAAATTGGTGGATGTAAAATAATTGTGTGTTGTAGGATGAAAAATCTACTCACAACTATTTATATAGGTTTAAATTAAGGTGGAGTTTGATAACAAATCAATGTGGGATAGGAGATATAAATACTAAGAATAAATGAGATTTGGGAAAAATAGAAATGGAGAGATTATATGATGCCACATAGGAGAGAGAATCACTAAATAGCAAAAGAATTAAAAATAGAGAAAATTATATTCTCATGTAGTAATATCCGCTAATTACCAGAATTTATTTAAGTTTTACAACATAAAATCAATAAAATGTATATTATTCCAATATATTAAAATTGAGAAAATCTTACATAGACATATCGATCAATGTCTGGACCAATTTAAAATCTATATAAATGTAGTTGCCACAAATTTGATTTAAAATTGATTTGATTATATATTTGTTATCGTCTCAAACCCGTATAGTAATATATGTTGATATTTGAATTCGTTTACATTTATAAAATTATTATATAATAGGATTAATGATTAACACAATCTCTCTCCTACGTGGACTATTTATTTCAAATTTATTTTTATTTATTTGTGAAGTTTCCTGTAAAATCGATATGAGTTTCAAATTTTTATTTAAAAAATTGTAGAAAAAATATTCTTTTATTTAGATTTTAAATTTTTGAAGTTCATGAAAATCGATGTATAATTCAAAATTTGTTTAAAAATCATAAGAAATATATCATTCAATTTATGCTTGAATTGGTAAAGTTTCATGAAAACTTTAAAATAATATTATTTAAATTAAATTTTTAATTAAAGTAATTATTTATCGGCCAACTAATTAATTGATGGGCCAAATAAAATTGGTGGATGTAAAATAATTGTGTGTTGTAGGTTGATAAATCCACTCACAACTATTTATATAGGTTTAAATTAAGGTGGAGTTTGATAACAAATCAATGTGGGATAGGAGATGTAAATACTAAGAATAAATGAGATTTGAGAAAATAAAAATGGAGAGATTATATGATGCCACATAGAGAGAGAATCACTAAATCCTTAATCCTATTATATATTGATAGTTGTAAAGATAGTAATCGAAGAATCTTGGAAGAATCTTGGATGCAAGATGGAAGCAGATGCACGCATTGTTGCGATGGTGCGAATGTAGCATTAATGATGCCACATGGATCTGTTTGTTACGATAACTTCCTTCAAGAAAAGAAAGTTGCGAAATGTAAAGGGAAAACACAATGGACTACATTGTGAATAACTTCGATATTATTTCATCAAGTAATGTTACGAGATATCCCACTTATTTATACATGTAAACTAACAAACTCGAGCGAAATAAAGGAGTAATGAAAGGAAGTTATCGTAACAAAGCAGTCCACGTGGCATCATTAATGCTACATTCGCACCATGCAACAATGCGCATCGCTTCCATCTTGCATCCAAGATTCTTCGCCACTATCTTTACACCCGCAAGTCGAGCATGGTGGACATCAACCATGCCCAAGCTTGGACATAATGAATCGAAAAAGAGGTCTCGAATCTCGCCAAAAACCATCACCATGTTCGTCTTCAAATCCTGCTCTAAGCACATGTCGAAAATGATGTCGGATTTATCACAATCTTAACAACTCTCGCAGATCACCACCGATCCGAACAGAGAGAAAATCAAAGAACTACACAGTTCTAGAAATACTTTGAACCGAATACGAAAATCGCAACTCACGACTCCAACGGATTCAAACAAAGCCTAAGATCACCATCGATCTTCCCTAAGATTACCATCGATCCTAGTAGAGGCATAGGTAAGAAAGCCTAAGATCACCATCGATCTTCCCTAAGATCACCATCGATCTTAGTATAGGCATAGGTAAGAAAGCCTAAGATCACCATCGATCTTCCCTAAGATCACCATCGATCCTAGTATAGGCATAGGTAAAAAAAAATTAACCGATACACAATCGGTAGAAATGAGTAAGACACCATCGTCATTCGATCGAATCGGTCTCCTCGATTTCGACTCATCTTGAAGAGCTTCTCTCTTCAATCTTTTGCTTTAGCAATTTCAATAAAAGCCAATTCCCAATGTTGGCCACCGGTCAGCAAACAATACCCAAAGCAAAAAAATCTCCGCTACGCTTGCAATTTTCATCCTGACCTCCCATGTTAAATGGTCGACAGGCCTACATCACCATGTAACCACTGTTCCAAATGCCATTATCAATGTACTCATAGACTAGCAATCTTTCAGTGCCTTCCGCACAGTAACCTATCACACCCACAAGATTCTTGTGTCTTACTTTTCCAATGGTTTCGACTTCCACCTTAAATTCCTCTCTGCGTGGCCCATATGCAACATGGCTAGCATTTGTCACCACTACCAAGATGCGGAGGACCCACCATCACCCACTTGCTCAATTTTCGCACTCAACTCAAACTCGGCTCTAAGTTAGCATCATTAACAAGATGGCGATATTCCTCCTTACCAAGAACTCCCGACACTTCATCCAAACCATCGAGGGTCTCTTCCAAGTTTATCTTGAAGTCTTGACCATCGTCGAAGAACAAAACCTTCTTCGAAAACTCGGTAACTCCTTCCAATAACTGGCACTCTTCTCCACCAACCTAGCGTAATCGCGTAGTACCATAAACTTGCTTAACTACACCGCCTTCCTTCACGGCTCTTCTCAAAGCGTGAGAATTTTAAACTCAGATTCCAAAACCTCGCTGTTGCCGCTCCGCTTCTCATCGTTCTTGTGCAAGCTAGAGTAATAATTAACGGAGGAATCGTCCGATTCGATTCGAACTCAAAATCGACGATTCATTTCCTTCCTTTGCACACGTCGGCGCCAATTCGCCGTGATTTCCTAAAAGAAGTCGAATCATTGGCGCCGGCCAGCCCCGACGACGGCATGGTGGATCGGCTTCGATCCGAGATCGATGATCCCGAGCACCGCGATCGGAGATCCGACGACATCGTCTTCCGCAGCTCGCCGGTGACGTGGTCGTAGCGCCCGCCACGAGCGGTACATGCGGTGAACGCCTCTACGAGATTGATCGACCTCATTCATCAAGATCTCGTGCCTGCGCTGCCTCCTCAATGCACCATTTCGTAAGCAATCTCCACCTTTAATTCCTCAATTTCCAAACCATAAATTTCTCCATCTCCGCTCGACTCGCTTCATCTCCTCCTCAAAAAAACGACACCGCGGATCCACTTTTCACTTTAGCAACCGCTTCTCAAACCTAAAATTTCCGATCGCGTTAGAAAGGTCGGTTTTGTACCTTGCGATGATCTCATGCATCAGCAGACTCATCTTTCTCATCGTCGAGCTTTTCCTTCGACGCCGAGAGCTCCTTCGCACGATTTTGAGCCGATCCCGCAAATGCCGCACAGAAATCCTTTACTCGTGAGCTCCGCGCGACCTCGAATATCTTCAACTACGGAGACATTCCGATTGCGCCAACGTGGCTCGATACCATGAAGAATTTGTAGAGAGAAGAAAAAAGAAAAAGAAAAGAAAGTTGCGTAAATGTAAAGGGAAAACACTGATGGACTACATTGTGAATAACTGGATATTATTTCATCAAGTAATGTTACGAGATATCCCACTTATTTATACATGTAAACTAACAAACTCGAGCGTAAATAAAAGAAGTAATGAAAGGAAGTTATCGTAACAAACAGTCCACGTGGCATCATTAATGCTACTTACACCATGCAACAATGCGTGCACTCGCCCATCTTGCATCCAAAGATTCTTGATTACTATCTTTACAATAGCAATACATGCAGCTATATTTACAAAAGTGGTCTTATTTATTGGTTGTGACTCGTGGTCTCATTTAGGGTGTCGGCGGCGGGCTTTGGGACCGTAACCAATAAATTAGTATTGGTTCGGTTAGGAACCGTCCAATAAATACTAGATCCGGACCGGATCCGGACCATAAAATTATGGATCCGGATCGGGTATTACCCATTTATTACCGGTTACCCACTGGGCCTTATTCCCAATTATCGATTATTATATGAGCCTCTTTTCAGTTTATTGCGGTCATCAATGACATGAAGGAAAACACTACTACTATGCTACAAACTCGATATTAAATTCTCTCCTTGCAGGATATAATATAACTCAAGATATGGTTGTTTATTTATGGTCTTTGTGTTTAGTAATTCAAATAAATATTAACTTTAGTTAGTATGTAAAGGAATCCTTACCTAAATATTTTGAATAATTAGGAGGTTAAGGAACGTGTACAATTAACTAACTGCCATATAAATAACTAGTTTTTCCTCGCACAACAATGATTATTTAATTAAAATGTTAATAGATGATTATAAATAAATGACATACCACAATTATATTGATAAATTGTAAAGTATTCTAAAATTTCATAGGTATATTAACGTAAAGCTTACATACAAATACATGGGAATTAGATATGAAGCTTGATTAATATTAAGTACTGAATATCTATATTTAGTTGGATTGATGTATTTAAAAATATCTTTTTTTGTGTATATATGTCTGAAGATGATGAAATCGATGAGGATTATTGGTTGCAAGCGACAATAGACAATCTTGGCCACTTTCCTTATTTGGGCAGCTAAGTTATTACCCGGAATAATAAATTAATGTTGTCGAATTGAACGCATCGATCTATTTCTCTAATTGTAGCGCAAGCTTCTGCTGCATGACTTATTGTATAAAATTGAATTGCAAGTTAGTATCAATCGATCAACAATGATTAATATATAATAGTACTCGTCATTACTAGCTATTCCATTTCTACGCATCAGTAGCCTCGATGATTTAATCGTTAAATCATTTGTAAGTAGATGTTAATTATACCTATATATATATATATATATATATATATCAATCTACAATTAGTTTTAAGCCACGAATCCGATGTTGTAAAGTCTTGAAATGAAAAAAAAAAAAACTAAAAACCGACCGGGTCGGACCGGAACCGGACAAAACGGGCCGGGTCTTGACCGGTCTGGATCCAAGCGGTTCTGGAACCGGAACCAGAACCGGAACCGTTGTTTTAAAATTTAATGGGCTTTGAACGGTTCCGGATCGGTCCGGGTAAAGACCGCCCGTTGACATCCCTAGTCTCATTAGATCAAATTTTGCACCACTTGAATTTCCCACAGCAAAAGCCTATTCATATTTATGCATTGATATATAATTATTCCTAAATTGCTATTTTTCTACTTGTGTAAAAATAGGCGACTATGTGGCTAAACTTTGATAAATAATAGTTGATTCTTTTTCTTTGCCATTTAATAATGTTATCATGAAAAGTGCACATGGATTATATTCTGACACTTCTATTTCTTAAGTAATATATGTACAGATCTAATTAACTTTAGACACGTACATCCCAAGAGATAAAACTTGATTTACAAATCTATAAGGTGTCTATTGAATAACATATAAATAAAATAAGGATAGAATGCTCTGCATCTCAGTCTTTTAATTCACCCAACATCGGACTATTTGAGCATCCAAATTATCTTCATGCAAAATATTTGTTAAAATAAGTTCATAAATATCTTATAAGTTCATAAACATCTTATAAGCTGTGAAAATAATTATAAGTTGTCCCAAAAATAAATTCTTCGATCTCACTTTATTTTTTCATAAGCTTATAAACAACAATAAATTTATCAAAATAACTTTGTTATAATTTGTTATTTCCTACATATACCCTATTAACTTCACATCTCGTCAATCTGCCATCTCTAACTGCGATTTTCTCTCTCTATCTCAGATTATTTCTTTAACTTATAACCTCAATTATCCAAACACTTTAACAACTTATAAGCTGTTGAGACATTATATCTTATAAGCTTTTGAAACATTTTATAAACTATTGAAGCTTATAAGCTCTCTAAAATAAGCTTAGTCAATCACCTCATAATCAGTTTTGTTGGTAAAAACTTTCACAAAGATATTTTATATAGTTGATATGAGCGATAGACAAGATTAAATGAATTATTATCAATAAAATACATAACGTGACTTATATATTCATAATTTTAACAAGTTTAGGTGAATTATTCATATGACAACAGATAATCTTGCTTATAAAGGTACAAAAGAATTAGCATAACAATTTTCCAAACTTATGATTTGTTCATTACTTTTTCTGAGGGAAGATTTGTTACTACTAATTATGATATGCTCTCTAGATTATGAGGGTGTTTGGTGAGCTTATGCTCTTTAAAACAAATTATAAGTTGTTCAGAAAGTGTTTGGTAAAATAAGTTTATAAGCGAACTGTTCGTGAAAATAAGCTCCAACAAATTATAAGCCCCTAAAAATAAGTTGGTCAACCCTAACTTATTTTTTCATAAACTTATAATAATCATGAATTTACCAAAATAACTTTATTATAGTTAGTTATTTCTATACATACACTATCAACTTCACCTCTCGTCAATTTTATCTCTAACTATGATTTTCTTTTCTAAATCACGATTCTTTCTCTAGCTTATAAGATCAATTATCCAAACACTTTAACAACTTATAAGACTGAAACATTACCTCTTATAAGCTCTTTAAACATCTTATAAGCTCTTAGAGCTTATAAGCTCTTTAAATAAGCTTAGCCAAACTCCTCCTATGTCTTTTAGTGATTTCCTACCGAGCCAATACTCCATCTAAATTCTACTTATTACGCACTTTACAAGAAAACCATCTACTACATTAATAACATAACGTAAAATTTTAACTTAGCACATAATTCGTTTTCTATCGATGATTGTTCTTCTAATAAATATATAATTACATCGTGTTCTTTTTACACCTTTGAGTTAATACTTGATTTCTTGATATTTTCTGCAAACAAACTATGGCGTGTGTTAATAATATCTAAATAAAAATACTTTAGTTTAAAAATAGAAGATTTGACGAAGATAGTACGGCATCAAAATGCACTTGTTTTGAAGTTTGCAACTTGACTTATATTTAATTATTATTGTAAAACCTTTTAAAATATATATAAAATGAGGCGGCTCGATATAATATGTTGCCTCTCCAATCTCCAGTAATATTGACCTTTCGCTTTTTAGTGAGGCCATCCCACCTCTTGTCTTTTTAAATTTTATTTTTCTTTAGGCTAAATTGGAGTCCCAGTTGACCAAAAGGCCGTTTTATATGTATGTGTGACAACGACTCCTAATTTAGGTCGAAGTTATTTTAATTATTTTTGTCCCATCTCATTTCATCAATATATTCTACAATTTGAAATGAATACAGTGTACTGCAAAAATGTTAATCGAGTCACCAAATATGTGAAATTAGTATATTTATGAAACATTTTAGAATCCCCAATACGATTCATTGTCATTCCTATTGAGGATCTTATATTCGCAATATTTTTTAATTTTTTTTTATTGTCATATCGTAAAAGTATAATATATTGCATATAAACAATATTATCACTATAGATAGGTAGAATGTTTACATTTGATGGTATTAATATAGATATGAATATTACTTAGATACTTGTAGAGAAGAGAACGCTTACTATGATTAAGTTATTGAAACTTAACATGGAGGACTCCTAACTCGAATTCCCTTCCAATAATAATAATAATAATAATAAAACCCAACCATCACCGCACCCAATTCGTTTTTGGACATATCGGACGTCGGTAACCAACCGACCATAACATTAAAGTGTGCCACAAATTTCATTTTATTTTTTCCTTCAAATACTTCAAGTCTTCAATATGAGATGTTATTTCTATGTAATAAAATAAAATTACTTTCGAAAAAGCTATAAATAAAATTATTTTCGAGTATACGTCCTTTTAGTTAAATGAATGTGACGCTTCTCAATTATTGCACGATGCATATAATTGATTAAGAAGGTGTTTGGCTAAGCTTATTTTAAAAGTTTTAAACTTTAAGAACTTATAAGATGTTTCAAAAGCTTATAAAACTAATCTTTTGACAGTTTATAAGTTAAAGAAAGAATCGCGAGTTAGAGAGAGAAAATCATAATTAGAGAAAGAAAATTGACGAGAGGTGAAGTCGATAGTGTATATATAGAAAATAACGAATAATAATAAGATTATTTTGGTCATTTCATCATTACTTATAAAACTTATGGAAAAATAAGTTGGGGTTAAACAACTTATTTTTAGGAACTTATAATTCGTTGAAGTTTATTTTCACAGTTTATAAAACATTTAAAACTTATTTTATCAAAAACTTTGTATAAAACATAATTTCCTAAACAACTTATAATTTGTGTTTGAATTTGCTTTATGTTTCAGTGGTAGAGTGCTTCTCTCTTCTACTAATATAAGTGGATGAATAGAAGAAAGATGGACTATATCATCAACTTATTCCATTTGTCTAGGAAAGCTAGTCATGTTTTATAGTGAATATTGATAGGTTTAAATGCTTTGAGAACGTAAAAATTATATTATTTCTCAATAAGAAACAATCGCTTGTAATTTATGACTTGGAAAAGTATTTGATTTAAAGTAATCTATTGAGATACCATAATCATAGACTAGCAAAATAAAGGAAGGTCTTCAAACTGTTTGACGAGTGAAGTCGACCTAATCCAAACACTATTATAACACCAACAAAATTATAAGCATATTACTGAATATAAGTAAAAATATCAATATCAGTATAATATTAGAGATCATGACCCCTCGGATCATTTGACACAAAAAATTAACATAAAAATTGTATTAAATTGACAAAAAAAAATTAACACAAAATTTGAGTATATATAGAAGAGAAGACAATCGTATCCTAATTCAGGTTCCGACAACAAACTATGTGCGCGAAAACGAATAATGGTTGCGAAAACAAAACACCCCAAATATAGTGCCAAAAGACCTGTATTTCCAAATCAAAGGCCTACATTACACTCCTCTATTTCTCCTTTATCTCCAAAGCTTCACACCGCCACAAGCCTTCCAACTTTCAACTATCCCCAAAACACCCCCACTATCCACCCTGCACACCCGCTGGCCCCACACCCCATAAAAATAACTAACCAAGGCCATTTGCGTCAAAACACACCAACTGTCACCTAAGCATAGAGAAACGACCCTTAGCAACATTCAAGAGTCCAAATAACTTGATCATCCACACCTCTTAAAGTCCAATCCCCCACCCTTAAAAATGGCATCACCACCTCCACCACCACCACCACCACCACCCTCCGCTGCCGCTACCATAGCTAAACCAAGCTCTCTTCACCATGTCATCACTCCATGTCAAGTTCTTGGCACCATCAATACTGCCAATTAGCAGTTCTACTAATAGGTTCAAGAATGTGAGAGCCCACGCCACGCCGCCCCAGACGACGGCGCCGCCAGCTGCCGGGGCGGCGGAGGTGGACGTCTCGAGGCTTGAGCCGAGAGTGGAGGAGAAAGATGGGTTCTTCGTGCTAAAGGAGAAGTTCAGGCAAGGGATAAATCCTCAGGAGAAGGTGAAGATTGAGAAGGAGCCCATGAAACTGTTCATGGAAAATGGAATCGAAGAGCTCTCCAAAATCCCCATTGAAGAGATCGATAAATCCAAGCTCACTAAAGATGATGTTGATGTTAGACTCAAATGGCTCGGCCTTTTCCACCGGAGAAAACATCACTGTAAGTCTACATCAAATCTCGATTTCAATTTTTTTTCATGGATAAATTAATAATCCCTCCGTCCACCACAAACTTACATTGTTTTTAATGGCAGAATTTTAATAATTGTATTAAGTGTAAAGTGATGGAAGATAATAAATGAATATATTAATATGTAATGAGAGTAAAAAGATGAGTCATGTATAGTTTTTTTTATAAATACATGATAGATTGATGATAGTTGATGTTTTAAAAATGCAAAAATGCAAATTTTTGGTGGAAGTCCGAAAAAGAATTAAATGAAAGTTTTTGGTGAAAGGAGGATGGAGTACCATATTATTATGCTAGCTGAATTTTAGCAGATATTTTTAGTAGGAATTTTTAGCAGATGTTGATGTTGCAATCTTCAATTTTTGGAGCTACAATTTGCTTATTACTATTCATTTCTCTGAATAACATAAAGGATAGGCATAAATGTGTGTGTGAGAGAGATGGAGGGTTATTGTTTTCAGGATTAATTGCCAATCACATGAAGCAATTTTAACAGAGATTTTTGAAACGTCGCAATAGTATCACCACCTCTCAATTTATTGCAAAGTTAGCGCCCCCAATTTTTTTCGTCATCGGAAAGTTGACTTGCATGCTTCATCGAGGTTGGTGTTGCTGAATTGAGATGCAGAACTTCAATATTTTCAATTCAGTCAGCATTACGACTCGATTATGTCAGCTTTTCAATGACCAAAAAAATTGGGGTTGTTAACTTTGTAACATATTGGAAGGTGACAACATTTCGTGTTAAAATTGCTTTACTTAGTAATTATATGTATCGTTGCAAAATTGAAAACAGGAAGCTAGTAAAAACTGCACATGTTTGTAGGATGTGATTGTTTGTGACTGATGATATATACTATCAGATGGTAGATTCATGATGAGGCTTAAGCTGCCAAATGGGGTGACAACGAGTGCTCAAACACGGTATTTGGCGAGTGTGATTAGGAAATATGGGAAGGATGGTTGTGCTGATGTTACAACGAGGCAAAACTGGCAAATTCGCGGCGTTGTCCTAGCTGATGTCCCCGAGATCTTGAAAGGGCTTGACGAAGTCGGGTTGACAAGCCTGCAGAGCGGGATGGACAATGTGAGGAATCCGGTGGGAAACCCTCTTGCCGGGATTGATCCTCATGAAATTGTAGATACTAGGCCATACAACAATCTTCTCTCTCAATACATCACTGCTAATTCACGTGGAAATCCCTCTTTCACCAACTTGTAAGTCATATGCTCTTCATATTGTGTAAATGTAGGTAGGGAAGGAGAAGTGAGGAGTCTAATATGAGTGTGTGTCTCTCTATGTGTGTGTGTGTGTGTGTTTAGTTGCTTGTGTTTGATAAAATGGTGATGTTACAGGCCGAGGAAGTGGAATGTGTGTGTGATAGGGTCGCATGATCTGTACGAGCATCCGCACATAAATGATCTTGCATACATGCGGCGACAAAGGATGGGCGTTTTGGGTTCAATCTTCTCGTGGGAGGGTTCTTCAGCCCCAAGAGATGTGCTGAGGCAATCCCCCTTGATGCGTGGGTTCCTGGTGACAACATCCTCCCCGTCTGCAGGGCGATTCTCGAGACTTTTAGGGACCTCGGCACCAGAGGCAACCGGCAGAAGACAAGAATGATGTGGTTGATCGATGAACTCGTGAGTCAATACTCGCACTCATTCCTAATTTCCTATTTATCTACCGTAAAGTAGTAGAAATGTGATTTGATCAACAATTGAGGTGGACTGACATCGACATATTTCTTCAGTATAATTATCACTCTTTTTAAGATAATTGTTACTTTATGTTAGAGGGTAAAAGCATAAACGTCATTTTTTCATGATAATTATCACTTTTAACTGCCGCACCGTGCGGACGTTCTCACGGGAGTCTTTACGTTAACCCCAATTTGTATGATGCAGGGGATAGAGAAGTTCAGGGAGGAAGTGGTGAAGAGAATGCCGGAGGCGAATTTGGAGCGAGCGTCGAGCGAGGATCTCGTAGATAGCCAATGGCAGAGAAGGGACTATTTTGGGGTGCACCCTCAGAAGCAAGAAGGGTACAGCTTCGTGGGCATCCACATCCCCGTCGGACGCGTTCAGGCGGACGACATGGACGAGCTTGCACATCTGGCCGACACTTACGGTTCGGGCGAACTGAGGCTCACGGTCGAGCAGAACATCATCATACCGAACATCCACAACTCAAAGCTTGAGGAGCTACTCAAGGAGCCCCTCCTCACCGAGAGGTTCTCCCCCGAGCCACCGATACTCATGAAAGGGCTGGTGGCCTGTACTGGCAACCAGTTCTGCGGCCAGGCTATCATCGAGACGAAAGCACGTGCCTTGAAGGTGACTGAGGAGGTGGGGAGGCTCGTATCGGTGACGAGACCAGTGAGGATGCACTGGACCGGGTGCCCTAACACATGCGGGCAGGTGCAGGTGGCGGATATCGGGTTCATGGGGTGCATGACGAGGGATGAGAGTGGGAAGATAGTCGAGGGGGCCGATGTGTTCCTTGGCGGGAGGATCGGGAGCGACTCGCATTTGGGAGATGTGTACAAGAAGGCTGTGCCTTGTGATCAGTTGGTTCCATTGATTGTGGACTTGTTGGTGCAGAAATTTGGTGCTGTGCCAAGAGACAGAGAAGAAAGTGAAGATTGATTGATCATCTCAAATTGTGCATGATTTTACTGATAAATAATATTAGGAACAACCATTTCTTGGAAAGGGTTGGATTTTCGTCTATGTGAATTTGTGAAATTCCATTAGATTATTAAGTTGTTGGGTCTGAATTCTAATTCAGTTATCTATCTTGGCTTATTGTTATCACAGTTTAAATAAAATCTTTTTGTTTTATTTTACTTCTGTTTTTGCTTATTTGTCGTAGCACCATATATGGGAGAAGCAACAATGTTGAAAAGAAAAGGTCAGAAATTTGAATAAATGAAGCCACCAAACCAAAAAGAAAAGAAAAGAACCTGGATATCATTGTATTTGATTATGCGACATCGACTTCACCCTTTCGCGAATCAAGATCCTTATAGCATCAATGTTTTTTGTAATTTTGTTTCAGCGTTACCCAGCCTAAAAGAATTGGGAAAATTAGCTACATGTATACATATATTTATTTATAAATCGAAAGTACTGAGACAATAACTGTAATGGTGCAGTGTTTGTCAAAAAGCATGTCATTTTGAACGCAGTGTAGTTACAAGGATATGCAGATTGCAGACAATTTTTTGCGTAGTAGGGGTTTCTGGGTCTACAACAAGGTAGCGGTATGGGTCCCATGATATCAAAAAAAAAAAAAAAAGATTGCAGACAAATTTTCTGTAAATTGTATAACTACGGCCCAGAATATAAGCCCATTAAAGAGTTAGGCCCATCAGCAATCATATAATTTTTTCTTTTTAGAACTAAATTTATTGGGCCTACACCTGCAAATCCTATTTATTTATTAGAGTAAATCAATCTGTATAAATTTAAGTTTCAGCTAATTTATTAGAACATCTCCAATACAATTCTAAGACAAGTCTTGTGAGGCGAATTTACACAAGACTTGCTATTGTTTGTGTGTGATGTAGTCCGATAATAGCATCTCAACAGCCAAACTGTAGGTGTCTACGTGTATTTTCCGTAGCTTTGAGTTTAGTGGACACTGGACACTAACCCGGTCAATAGCATGTCTCGTTTTACCGTACAAGTGAGGCGACTGCACACTTTCCGGTAACAAAGATCTGGTTTTTGTTATTGGAAATTATATAAACTATACACTTTCTCAAGTGTGTGTATTAAGAATAACTATTTTAAAATATTGCTACAAACTATACCCATTCTATTAGTTTGTCATTTTTTAATCAAAAAAGATGAAAATAAAATACTGACTGATATGTCTCTGCTCCAAAACAATGTCTTTGTTTGTTATAACAAACATGCGAGTCAACATAAATCTTAATGATTGTCGAATTATAATTAATTGATTGCATACTTATTCTGTTAAATAAATTGATAATTATATTACAAAAAAATGAATTCGTATAAAAATCATCATTGAATATTGATTTAAATATAAATTAAATAGAAATTAATCAAATAATTGAAGTTTTCTATCGACCGGAGATAATGCAAAATAATTAGTTTATTTAATAAGTTGTCTCCTGTTGATCGGATATAGAGTACTACCGACCAGAGACAAAGTATTATCGACATGAGACATCACTTTTTCCAACCGGAGACATGATTTTCAGTTGAAAAATAATTTTAAATTAATTTATAATATCTGAATTAATATCTTATATAATTACAATAAATTAATTGAAATTTGGAAATAAATTAGGTAGTGAATAAAGGGGTGAAAAAAGGAGTCAAACCTACAATATTCTTACAAACTTCAAAATGCACATATTTAAGAAAAAACACAATAATTAATATCACACTTCATTCAAAATACTATAAATCAATTAAATGGGTATGTGTTGCAGCAAAGTTTTAAAATAGGTACAGGTGGTGTACCTTTTGCCAAATTTGGGTATTTAAGTTCGTGTGAACGCATCTAATTTTTTTTTCTATCAGTTACCAATTATATGCAATATCTTGGGCGTAAGTATTTCTAGAGAACAGGAAAGTGCGGGTCGGGTCCACCTGTTCCCTTCCAAGTCTCTCAGCCCGCCCAGCTGGCTCCCTTTCTTCTCTCTCACGTGGGTTCTGGATTTTCTTTCCTGTATAAGTTGCCCAACTTTTACATAGTAACGTTCCTCTGCATTTCAAGTTGACCCAGTTATATGTACTATCTTGGTCTTATGCATTATCTGTTCTATTTAAATTTTAATTAATCATCAGAAACTTCCAGAAGGTACATATTGGACGGTAAACCATTAGGTCTAGATTATGACATTTTATTAGATGCGATTTGTACAACTCATTACCAAATTATCATATTACTTAACATAAAGAAAATTCTTATATATCAAACGATAGTGGATGGTCAAAATGTTATACTCTAGCCAGCCATTGCATAGTTCGGAATATACAATTTATAACATTGATAGGATACGGTACCAACCACTGCGCCCAAGATCGCGCGTCTGAAGAAGCACGACATCGCTCGGCTGGACAAGTTCGCCCATGAAGACTCACGAAGCCAAGATGAACGCAGAAAGCTCACCATATCTAAAGAATCCTAATTCAAGAAGGGATAGGATCTCGAATCCTAGTTAGAAGACTTGGATTCGAGATCAGTCAATACATTGTGTATAAATAGAGGCTAGATTAGACGACATAGATCATTCACTCTCTTTGTAATCACTTCCTATACTTTCAATACACATACTCTCTCTCTTGCCCCGTGGACGTAGATCTTATTCACAGATCGAACCACGTAAATCCTTGGTGTTCTTCTCGCATTTATTTCCCTTACGAATTTAAGATCGATCACTGGCGCCGTCTGTGGGAACCGAAATTTTGTGTTTTCGATCAACCTTTGTTTACAGGGAAGTAATCATGACCAGGTACACGAAGCCATACCTCGGGACCGTCCGGCAACAACAACGCCGACGGCGAAAGGAACGCCGAGCTCAACTCGGGAAGAGCCCAATCGGAGAAGGAACCCCAGGGCATATCCAAAGTCTCGACGAGCACGGACACCCCGCCTGCGGAGGCGGTTACCATAGCGAAGACAATCGTAGCAACAATCCGGAAACTCGGCTCATAAGTAAACCTCGACGACGTCGTCGAGGATTTCGAGAAAAATAAGGAGAGCTTTCTCCGGTTCCTCAAGCACGTGGTCGGCCACGCGTCATGAAGAGCGAACAAGCCTCATCTAGATACGAGGCATCACAACGAGGTCGGGGCCCAAACCGACCGCGCAGCGAACCAACAACGGGAGAGGACGTCGTGATCGCCGTGAAGCCGCCCCGATCGCCACAATAAATCCATCAATGAACTCCGCCCGATCTCCGGGGACGGCGGCAGCAGGAAAGGCATCGTGGCCGCGAGGCCGGTCCGAGTCACCTAAATGAGTTCGATCGTCGAACTCCGTCCCGCCTCGAGAGGACGGCTTGATGGATACGGAAGATAGTCACCCGTTCTCAAATAGGATACTCAACACTTCTCTCCCGGATAAGTACCGGGTTCCAAGCATCGCCCCCACGACGGATCGAGGATCCACGTAACTTCCTCTCGCAGTCCAATACAACATGATCAACCAAAAGCTCATTTCGGTTCACATGTGTAAACTCTTCCCGAGTTACCGTCGACAACGCCCGCAGTGGTTCGACAGTTTACCTACGGAAGCATCGGCCCTATCGCGACCGATGGTCGCCCACCGAAGGTTCTTCCAAAAGGCGGAATCAAAACGTCATTGAGACACCTCCTCACCATAAGGCAAAGCCGAATGAGTCCATCGGCGACTTCATGACAAGGTTTAACAAGGAGTGCTCAAGGTCAAGACGTGAACGACTGCTAGTCATCTCGGCCTTCCAAAGCGGCATCTTGCCGGGGCCTTATACTGAGAGATCGTGGCACGAACCTCGTGATCGCAATGTAGCGTGGCGCGATAGCCAACCGGTTCGCCAAAGCGATTTAGGCCGACAAAAGAAAGCGCCAAGCGCATAAGCGCAGGACCGCTCGGAAGAGGAAGAAGAGACGAAGGAAAGGAAGATCGAACCAAGGCTCAAGCGCGGGATGATTACATCGTCCGATAAAGTCCAGGCTCGGTCCGCGCGACGCCGGACGACCTCAGTACACCCCGTTGACGAAGCCGAGAGCAGAAATCTACGCACTCCACATGAACCTGTTCGAGAAGCCTCGACCGATGACAGGAGGGAAGAGGTGCCGACCTACGGATAAATATTGCTCATTCCATGATGATTACGGGCACGACATCGAAGAGTGCAACGAGCTCATGGGTGAAATAGAGATGCTAGTTCAGGACGGATCCCTGAAGAAATACCGAGGACAGAGTCGCCAAGCCGACCAAAGTCAAAAGAAGAAAAAGAGGAAGAGGGGAAATTGTGCCCCCTACAAAAAAACAAAGCGCAGACCGAGGAAGAGATGATGAGCCCCAATATGACGGGGTGGTCTCCACAATTACGGGGCTCCCCCGTGGAGTCACGAAGTCCTCCCTGAAGGCCGATGCCCGAAGTCCTAGAACCAGCGAACCCACCAATAAGAGGTTCAGAAAGGACGAGGCGATCACCTTCTCCGAAGACGACCCGTTCATGACAAGACCCCACCGGGATGCATTGGTAATCCGTAGTGGTCGCAAATAAGTTGGTAAAGCGTTTACATCGACAACGTCGGTGAGCATCCTTTAAGGAATGCTTTGACAAGCTAGGAGTGGAAGACGCGCGCCGCACAAGCCCCGCCGCCACTCGAAGCTTCGCCCGAAGAGACGCCCGGAAGGAATAATCGAGCTACCGGTCACGGGGGAAAGCACCAAAGACCTCGACCAAGGTGGTGCGGTTCAGTAGTGAAGGCCAACTCGCCGTATAACATCATACTAGGCGAGATTGGTGAGCAGCTATGTAAGGGCGGTATGCTCAACGCGTACCACCGACGATAAAAATACCCACCACGAGGGCGGCCGTGATCCGAGGCGATCGTAAGCAAGCGAGTGTATGCAAGTTGCTTTACGAGGTGCCGGGACCTCGGTCCAACACCCACAGCATAGCAATTAAAGAAACCCAAGAGTTGGAGTCAGGAAGACATCGCCACCGCGCGACAATCGGTGGAAGAGGTCGCATTGTACAAAGATGAGCCATTAAAGGTCGTCCGGTTGGTTTCACCACGACACCAAGTGAAGGATCGATCGTCCAACTCCTAAGGGAATTCGAGACGTGTTTGCTTGGTCTCCCCTCGACATGACCGGAGTCTCGCCGAGTATCATCACTCACCGGCTCAATATCGACCCGAACACAAAGCCAGTTCGGCAGAAGCAAAGAATCTTCGCAGCCGAACGGAACCAAGTCATTCATGACGAGGTGAACCACTATTAAAAGCACGCATCGCTCGAGGTCAAATATCCGACCGGATAGCCAACCCGGTGATGGTGAAGAAAGGAGGAGGGATGGCGAATGTGTATTGACTACACCGACCTCAACAAGCATTGCCCAAAGGATTGCTATCCCTTCCCAACATCGACAAGAAGGTCGACGCGTTGGTCGGCACGAAGTCTTTTTCTTGGACTTATACAAAGGGTATCACCAAGTCCTGATGGACGACGAAGACGCGGCCAAGACAGCCTTCATTACCGACTTCGGTCTTCGCATATAAAAAGATGCCATTCGGCCTTAAAATGCAAGGGCTACCTATCAAAGGATGGTGGACAAAATATTTCACCCTACATAGGTCGAATGTGGAGGTATCGAGACGACATCGTCGTCAAAAGCAAGGAAGAAGCGCATGTGTGGCCGACCTCGGATCGTCCTCGGCTTCTTCGAAGATCAACCTAAAGTGAATCCCGTAAATGCACGTTTCATATCCGGTGCCGAAAGTTCTTAGGGTGTTGGGTTTCATGAGGAAGGCTAAAAGCAAACCCAACCAAGGTCCAAACCATTTGGAAATGAAGATGCGAAGACCATCCATGACGTACACAAGTTGACGGGTTGCATAGCCGCACTAAGCCGCTTTCTTTCAAAAGCGCGGATAGCGGCTACCCTTCTTCAAGATACTCAAAAGCCCCGAAATTCTCATGGGATGAGGTGCAGTCCGCTCGAAGACCTCAAGAGCTACCTCGCCAAGCTCCCACTCTATCCGTCCCAAAGAGGAGAGGTCCTTTTCCTCTACCTCGCCGCAGACGAATCCATAAGTGCAGTCCAGTGCGAGAAGAAGGACGTCGGCCCCGGTTTATTTCATCACCGAGCACTAAAGGCCCTAAACAAGGTATCACCCGAGAAGCTTGCCTTAGCATTGGTAAATGCCGCGAGGAGGCTACGTCCGCATTTCCATGCACATCGCATACAAGTCCTCATCGACTACCCACCGGCAAGTATTGACGAGCCCAAGCTGTCGGGAGAATCGCGAAATGGGCAATCGAATCGGGCGAGCACGATATAACCTTCGCCCCGCCAGCCATCAAAGGTCAAGCCTAGCAGATTTCCTTGCGAGTCTAACCGCCGAAAACCGAAGCCCACCGAGTCCGTGTCGGGCGATGCCAAGCCGAACCCATGGTTGAAACACCGAGGGAGGCTGCAACTCACGTTGACGGGCCGGAAACAAAGGTAGCGGAGCGGTATCTTACTCCTAGGCCGGACGACCAAGAGATCGCCTACTCACCGGTTCACATTCAAAATACGAATAACGAAGTGGAGTATGAGGGCCGATCGCAGACTTCGCCTCGCTCAAAGTCTCGAGATACGAGCCGCAGAAGTTCACGGCGACTCTCAAGTCGTTGTAAGCCAAATGTTGGGAAAGTACGAGGCAAAAGCGCGTAATGAAGAAGTATCTCGAAAAAGCAAAAAGCACCGAGCGGACTTTCTCACACTTCCGGATAGTTCGCATCCCAAGGAGCAAAATAACCGAGCCGACATCTTAAGTAAATTGGCCTCGTCATCAACGAGCCCGCCAAGAGAGGAAGTCCAAAGCAGGGAGCATAAGCGATGCGAAGGCGGAGCCGAGGTCAACATAGTCTCGGATGAAGAACCCAATTGGATGACTCCCATTCGAGAGTACACGAGAAGGCGAACGCCCTACGACAAGTTTGGAGGCTAGGAGGATCTGAACAAATCTGCGATATACAATTGAGCGAGGAAGTCTGTCTGAAGTCATATCTCCAACCCTCTTAAGGTGCTTGGGTCGAACCGAGCCAATTACGTTCTCGACGAGAAATACGAAGGTTCGTGCGGAAGCCACATCGGACCCCGGCCTTGTCAAAGAAAGTCGTGCGATGGGGATACTATTGTGACAATGTTCCGGACTCGATGGACCTCGTAAAAAGTGTCCAAGTGTCAAATCCACGGAGCGTACCAAGGCTACCCCGGACCGACCTCACCTCCGCATGAGCCCTTGGCCGTTTATGCAATGGGGATTGACATTGTGGGCCCCTTTGTAAAGCACCGGGGCGGCTCAATTTTTAATTGTTGCGATCGACTACTTCACGAAGTGGGTAGAAAGGCGAGCCCTGGCGAAAATCACAAGCAAGAACGCCTCAACTTCGTATGGAAGAACATAGTGTGTCAACGGCATCCCCATATCCTCCTTTCGGATAACGGAACACAATTCACGGATAAGGCATTCAAAGATTGGTGTCAAGAGCTTGGATCAACAAAGTTCACGTCGGTGGCCCACCCTCAAGCAAATGGTCGACCGAAGTTACCAGCGGGACCATCGTAAAGGGTCTAAAACTCGTCTCGACCGAGCTAAAGGCCTCGGGTGGAAAATTTACCGCAGTCTATGGTCGTGCGAACAACGCCTCGGACCTCGAGCGGAGAAACACCATACGTTTGGTGTATGGAACCGGCCGTGATCCTGCAGAAATCGAGATCCGAGTCCTCGTACCATTGACTTCTCTGCCGAAGCAAATGGGGAAAATCTACGGTGATCTAGACTTACTCGAAGAAAGAGACCTCGCCTACATCAAGGAAGCTCGATGCAAGCAACAAGTAGCTCGGTATTACAACCGGTAGCGTTAAAACCGACAATTCAAGTGGGCGACCTCGTACTCGACATAATGAAGTCGGCAAAGCAGCATGAGCTCGGCAAGTGGAAGCCACATGGGAAGGACCTTACGGGTCGACGAAGTCCTCGGCAAAGGGCCTATAAGCTCGCTCGGTTGTCGGTGAGCAATTACCCAACGCATGGCACATCATCCATCCGAAGAAATATTATGCATAAGTGTCGATGGTCGGGTCTTGTTCGGTCATATTTTTAAAGTCTGTTTAGAGTCATCTTATTTGGTGGTCGCGTCATCTTTTATCAATAAAATCTTTATTTTTACGAGTTCTACTTGTCACTAATGCATAATTAATCTTCGCATTATTTACCCTCTACGGAGGACAAATTCCTCGACGGAGGTCGACACGTTCGTTTATACGAATGAAAGTCTAACGCAGCGCATGCTACATACGAGATCGACTACCTTCGTTTATTTGAGCGTTCTCTCTATGTGGACGAAGGGACCACCCTCCCGATGACCTCGCAAAAAGCAGAACCATACCTACATACGAGATCGCACTACCTTCGTTTAATTGAGCGTGCTCTCTATGTAGAGCGAAGGGACCACCCTCCCGATGACCTCGGCAAAAAACAGAACCATTCCTACATACGAGATCGGACTACCTTCGTTTAATTGAGCGTTCTCTCTATGTGAGCGAAGGGACCACCCTCCCGACGACCTCGGCAAAAACAGAACCATTCCTACATACGAGATCGACTACGCCGTTTTATTTGAGCGTTCTCTATGTAGACGAAGGGACTTCGACGAAAACGATTTCTCTCAAAGCGGAATTCTCACGAGGACGAGCTACTTTCGCATATTACTCTTGTTCAAATACAAAGGCAACAAGGTACCATTCTTATTAAATAAAAGATGTACGAGTTACATTTTACATTTTACGAGGACGGGCGGATCGGGAAAAGGCGAGCAATCCCCAGAAAATCGAATTGACTCATCTATGCTAATCCTACCTCTACCTCGTCCTCGGCCATATTACGAGCACGGCCGGGCGACCTCGGTCGCCAGCGATGAAGCTCTGCGAGCTCGGCCTCGCCACTTGATGGCGCCCGGTCTCGGCGCATGGAGGTCCACGGCGTTCAAGGCAATGGCCCGCCTCTCTTGTGCGCACCACTCGGATCGTCATAATGTGGTTCATTTATTCTGAGGCGAAGCTCGGTAGAAGAAGAGGCCTCTGCGTCCCGTCAAGTATGTAGTCGTTTGTGGTTGTCGGCGATGACGATCTTGTATATGCTCCCGAGCCTTTTCAATTCAGCGTCATTGCCCGTGAATTGCCGGAGTTCCACCATATTCGCGCTGTATTCCCGAACAACGGCAGCGGACCTCGACAACCTCGCTTCTACTTGGGATCGTCATCCCACCATTTGGTGGATAACCTCCTCGTACTCGGCATGCTCCCGGCTATCACCTTGGCCTTCTCCATGGCGACCTCGAACGCCTCCTCCAATTCTAAAAGGCGAGCACGGAGCTCGTCACGCTTCTCTGGCTCTACGCTGACATCGACTCACGCATGCGTGACCGAGCTGCCTTTATATGGAGGAGTTCGACCTCTTTCAACTCAAGAGCTCATGATGTGTCTTTGATTTGATTCAACCAAGGAGAAGCATCAAACATTTCGCGAGACAACCGAATGACAAAAAAAAAAGAGATAAGTTTCTTGACATAAACTTGTAATTTTATTAACATGCCTAGCGAAAAATTGTTGTACATTTACAAAAAAAAAAAAAAAAAAAAAAAAAATGCAGGATCGGCGACCCTCAGGAAGCTTGGCCATGACAACGTTCGCCGCCTCAAAGCTGGGCGGCCTCGACCTCGGCCTCTTGGGAACTACGGAGTCTCGACGCCCCGAAGCATCACCGTCTCCCACCCCTTTGCATGACCGGCCAAGTAAAGCACCGGTCGGGGATCCCGATCCACGGACAAAGCGCGCATGAACTCAGCGGACAAAAGAACGGAGGAGGCAAGCTGCTGCAGCACGGAAGCTCCTTCAGGCGCGGGCGAGCACGTCAAAGTAGTCCGTCTCAGGCGGCATCCTCGGTCTCCCGCACCCATACTTGGCTTTGTCCGGATCGGGTAGTCTCGGCGACCTCTTCGATTGCGTCAGGGCGGCTCGCTTGTTAACACATCGGCGCGTCCGAGACCATTCCCGAGAAGCCCGCCGACATGAACAGCCTCTCCGCGAAGGCGCGAAGCGTTTCTCCCTGAGAGCTCGCCATGTCCGCCTCCCGACGGCGAACTGTTCCACCTCGGCCTTCATCGAGGCAACCTCGGCCCTCATTGCCTCGGCCCGCCGCCTCGCCGGCCACGGTGCCTCGCCGACCTGGCCCTAGCCGCCGCTGCCTCAATGGCCGTCGCATCCGCCTCTTTCTGTTTGACGAGGTCCCGGATCTTAGCCTCGGCCTCGGACATTTCTTGAGCAAGGAGGGTATTCGAATCCTCCACCTCCCGAGCATACCGGGCCACCCCGTCAAACTGCGACACGGCACCCTTCAAGTAATCCGATACAAGATCGGATACTCTTGACACTCGGCCGCCACGTCCGCAATTTCTATACAAAATATCGTCGGTCGGAAGAACACAATTTAGTTACTCTCGCATAAAGTATAAGGACAGTACGAACCTCGGGAAAGAGGCGAGGCGGCGAACCAAGCGATCTCGACTCGGCCTCGGCGACACCGAGGACTCACGGACTTCATCCTTCCGCCTCTTCAAGCGCGCTTGGCTGCGTGAAGGGATCTCGAAGGCCCCATGGTCATTTCGGGCATGGCCTCGAAATCCTTCAGGTCGGAGACCTCGGCTCAAACCACCGAGATCGGTTCGCCACGAGATCGGCTCCTTCCTTTTCTTCTTCCTCTCCTTGCGAAGTTCACTTCAAGGAAACACATGGGTCGGCATCAATCGTAACTCGTGAAATAAAGAAAGAAAGAGAGAAGAAGAGGCCTCACCCTTCACCGACTCCACCACGGAGGTAGGATCATAAGGCTAAGCCCGCCTCGCAAGCTCGGCCTCGGAGAAGACCTCGTCAACAAGGCCTACTTTGTCGGCCCTCCTCCAAGTCACGAAGCCCTTGTCGACATACATCGGCGATCTTATCGGATCGCCATGGGAACTCCATATGTCCTCAAACCGATGGAAGAAGAACTTCTTCGCGGTTGGAGATCTTCGACTTAATTTTGGCTTTGAATTTCCTACGGGTGATAGATAATACCACGAACCGCCTTCAATTGCAAAAGCGAAGGACAAGCGCTAAAGTCGAAGGAAAATTATGCTATAGGCATAGACACCTAGGCGATCATATGCGGAATGAGTTCGGCGAGAGTTGGGCAAGAGATAGACCAAACATCTCTTGGAACTCGACATATACGTAAGGAAAGGAAGGCGAAGACCGACTTTTTGAGGCCGTCCTCAGACACGGTGATAAAACCATCAGGAGGCACAAGCCCTATCCTCCGGACGGGGGCAACGAACTCGATACTAGGGGAATACTATATTGAAAACATATATCCCTAATATCGTTATACCCGAGTTGAAGAAGGTAGACACTTTGCGCAATCCCCCCGAGAAGCGCGATCTACACTCGGGCGAGGCGAGATGAATACGGTAAAAGCAGCAAAGATACTAAACCGGACGGAAAGCAGGATATGATCGGCCTCGGAAGACTCGTTAATAGAAGAGGTAGCCATTACTTACTTTTGGTTATCGATGAAGAAGGCGGAGGCTTCAAGTCGTCGAAAGCGAGAATCTGATGTTTTCGCAAAAGCGCGAGAGGTTTTGAAATTGAGAAAAATGTAGAAGGCAAGTGATAAGAGATATTGCGATCGAGGAAGACATTCCCTAATATGCACTTTATCGGGAATCCAAGCTGCATTAAATGCGCATTAAATCGTATCCCGCGTCGATGCTCGACAGCGGAAAAAATCCGTCTTGACCTCGACTAACGCCTCGTCGGTGGCGCTAATCGAATACCTCGACTGCGCGCCGTCGGTGAAGCCCGATCAAAGACCTCGCCTAACGCCCGTCGGTGAAGCGATCAAAGACCTCGCCTAACGCCCGTCGGTGAAGCGATCGAATACCTCGGCCAACGCCCGTCGGTGAAGCGATCAAAGACCTCGGCCTAACGCCCGTCGGTGAAGCGAGACGAAGACCTCGACTAACGCCCGTCGGGTGAAGCGAGAATGGACATCGGCTAATGCCTCGTCGGTAAAGCGGTCGAAGACCTCGGCTATCGCCCGTCGGTGAAGCGGACGAAGACCTCGACCTATCGCCTCGTCGGTGAAGCCAACCTCGGCGAGACACATCTGCGCGCGGCGTTCGATATCTGACGTCAAAACATTGACACACACAAAGTCGAGACATTGAAAAGAATGTAAGATCGTCGAGCCCCGTCGTCACAACAACCCCAATCCGGCATGACCTCGTTTCTGCGTCTTTTGGGGGTTGTGATAGAGATCTGACCCAACTACCGTGCCCAAGCATCGGGCCCAATACAAGTAAACGACATCAAGCTCGGCACGGACAAGTTCGGCCCATGAAGACTCACGAAGCCGGTATGAGCAGAAAGCTCGGCCGTATCTAAAAGAATCCTAATTCGAGAGGATAGGATCTCGAATCCTAGTTAGAGAAGACTTCGGATTCGAGATCTAGGTCAATACATTGTGTATAAATAGAGGCTAGATTAGACGACATAGATCATTCACTCTCTTTGTAATCACTTCCTATACTTTCAATACACATACTCTCTCTCTTGCCCCGTGGACGTAGATCTTATTCACAGATCGAACCACGTAAATCCTTGGTGTTCTTCTCGCATTTATTTCCCTTACGAATTTAAGATCGATCAAACATAGTCCTCACTTTTCTGATATAATTTTAATTAAAAAATATACGAAAATGTCCTAACATTTGACACTTTTCCTAGAAACGTCACGATGTTTAATTAAATCTTAATATTTTAGCTCCCAATCTTTGAGCAATGTAACAAAATTGTCCAGTTGAGTATATAGCACTAATTATATTAATAGTTCTATGATATTTTAAAGCACTTTTGATGTCTTTTAAATTTTATTTCGAAATTGATTTTGATATTAGTAATAAGCAATTTAGTAAATAAAGCAAATAATATATTGTAAATGTAAATTTGTTTGCTATGATATAATAATTTTTATTAATTTTGAAAAAGTACCATTCTAAAAAAAAGTATTAAGTTAATGTGCATGGAATACAAAATGGAAGAATAGTTCTTTTTGGTGTAATGGTTGGAGTTCGGCAAATTTTCTATGCTAATGTTGCACCATTTTTGGTGCCAAATTCACACCAAAATTGGAATTTGCCTTAGATACATACGGTTCAATGGCCTGGTTTAAAACATTATGATTTTTTCAGTAAAATTAGAATGATCTTCGGACTTGTAGAAATATAGATCAAAATCTAAAATATGTTCGGTTGATATATAGTACTTAGTTATATTAATATAAGTAGAAATATGACTACTATGAAAAGAAAATTATTTAAGTTTCCATGAACACAAAAAAATAAGTACGTTGTGGATCCTATAGAAGAAAGATCTATTTACATAATTAAAAGAATAATGTCAACAGAAACTAGAAAATATAAAAAATATGGTCCGACTATTTCACATATGATACATCTAACAAAATGGGTTGGGACTTGGGAGATAACAACAAAGCAGTCATTGCCTCCTCAGTTTCCCCCAAATATCAAATCTTATCCCTTGGGTCCGTAATCGCTCACGTCATGTTTGGTCCCCTCACCGTCCGCTTGAGACGGTCAACATTACCGTGTGAACACTAAGGAGGTGAAGCCACGCGCCTCCAACTCAGCATAATAACCCAATCAGAAAGCTCGCGCTGGCCCACCGCCATCGAATACCGCACGTGACAACATAAACAGGGTATTTCGATTCACTCCGTGTAAAACTAGTGTGGAGACTGTGAGCTGGCACCTTTCGCCCCTTTTACACCATCACCCCCTTACATATATATACCATCCCGCACTTTGACTTATTTTCCTCATTCAAAACTCTTCACAATTTTCAGACATCTAAAAACAGTCTTCTCTTAGTATTCTCAGATATTAATAAGTCAAACATGCAGAGGTCAAACAAGAGGATCAAGCAAGAGGAAACCGCGGCCTCCATGTCTGCGGCGCCGCCGCCTCTCCAGCGGCTCTCCAATGACGAAGAAGTCTCGGTCATGGTGGCGGCGTTGAAGAACGTTATCACAGGCGAAACGGCACTCGGCAACGCCGCACATGAGTTCAGATTTCTGTCTTACGGCGGCGACGCGGGTGATCAGCTCTTCTCTGTTTCCGACGATATGGAGACGTGCAGATTCTGCAATATTAAAGGGTGCTTGGGGTGTAATTTGTTCAACGAGGGAAGAAGGCCGGTGAAAGCAATGAGGCGCCGCCGCCGCAAGCTGCGGCGGTGACGAAGAAGAAGAAGAAGAACTACAGAGGCGTGCGGCAGCGGCCTTGGGGAAGTGGGCGGCCGAGATACGGGACCCGCGGAAGGCAGCGCGCGTGTGGCTGGGGACATTTGAAACCGCCGAAGACGCGGCTCGGGCGTATGACAGGGCGGCGATCGAGTTCCGGGGGCCGCGGGCGAAGCTGAATTTCGCGTTCTCGGATTACACGGCCGCCCCAGCTGCCTCGCCTGCTGCAGCGAGCTCTTCGAGTCCGCAACGGCAGAAAGAAGCGCCGATCGTCGAAGCGCCCAAGAAGATGAGTAAACAGGAAAATAGGGGAATGTGGGAAATTGGATCAAGCAGCAATTATCAGAGTAATAATAGTAATAATGTTTGGGATTTGACCATCGGGGAAGAAGATATAGAGCAGTGGATAATGATGATGGATTTCAACAATGGCGATTCCTCGGATTCTGCTAATGGCGGGA
This sequence comes from Salvia rosmarinus, assembly GCA_036937905.1. Classification (NCBI taxonomy): domain Eukaryota; kingdom Viridiplantae; phylum Streptophyta; class Magnoliopsida; order Lamiales; family Lamiaceae; genus Salvia; species Salvia rosmarinus. The sequence goes on from JAODLM010000035.1 coordinate 54,762, forward strand.
ATGTTCAAAGCGTGTAATATTATTGAATATAAACTTTTTTAATTTATTTTCTTTTCTTTAGCTAATTTAATATTTTTAGGTAGCATGGGTGTGGCTGAATTTGAAGGTTTTCTAATTCAAATTTTGGCTTCATTTCACCTCTTAGATATCAAATACTCCCTCATTTTCATTATAAGGTTCATTGCTTTTAGATATGTAAACTAAGGGTGTTTTGTTTTATATGTAAAATAATGTAAGCGATATAATTGAGATTTTTATTTGTAAAAATGGTTCATTTTTTAGTATGGACTACTTAGACGAGATAACCCAAAAAAAATACGAGTCACTTAAAGTGGAACAAAAGAAGTATACAAATTAATACAAGCTTTTAGATCAAAGTGATTCACATATAGTAATTTGATTTGTTAGCTTATCTTAGCCATGAAGAATTTAGAAATTTTATGAATATATACTGAAGTTAACAAATTTGTAATAATTACGACGACTTTGTCTTCAGCGTAATATAAAAAATTTCCTAAATCCATGCAAAACACAAGTATGAAGGGATGCGGCTCTATTACGAGTATGGTAATTCATAAAAAAATATATCTAAATAGCTTATGTCAATTTCGAAATTAAGTAAACCGTTTTATTATCAGCCAAACGATCGCTTGCACCAAATCATATTCATACAATAATTTAAGTGAATGTCTAAATCCCATTTTTCTTGTCCATAATCATACTAATCACATTTATTAACTGTTAAAACAACCACAATCCCATTTGATCAACATGTTTCAATAATTGCATTTTAAAATAGCTCAAATAAAAACTTTTCCATATGCTTATTCTTTTCATATGTTACTTGGTTAAACACTAACAATATATTTTCCACATTACCTTGAAATTATAAAAATAAAATAAGAAAATTATGGAAAGGTGAAAATCAGAAGACGAGTAGGACAAAACAGTAGCGATCGAACAACGATGGATATACCACCTGACTAAGCCTTTCTTTCAAGGAAAAGCCAATAGATATTCGCACGTTGTCTAAAGAAGGCATTATTTTAACACACCAAATGGAGGCATGTGCTGAATTGGAGTGAGCTAAACTCAATTGGAACAAAAAAAAGGAAACCATATTTAACACGTGATCCAACAGTAGTGGTACACAGGTCTTTCCCATTGCGGTTGCAAGTCGCTTTTTTTAATAATTACTGGTTGGGGTTAGATTTATCAATACACAACTGTTATTTGATTCTTACAGCAATGGAGCCCACATTAATTAACACAAACACGCGCGCATATATATACGTACATATATATTCGGTGATCCAATGGTTGTTTTGGATCCAAAACAAAACAAAAATTGTTGGAGAATTGAAAAGCAGTTTTGGAAAAACCAGCAAAATCATTTTGAGAAAAACCATGTTTTCTTCTTTGTTGACTCTTTTTTTTTTTTTCTTTCTCGATTCGTTTCCTTCCGTTTTTATGTTCTGGTTTTTTTTGTTACCGTTTTTTATTTTACCGTTTTTTTATGTTACCGTTTTTTATGTTACCCTTTTTTTTTAAAAATTCTATATGAGCCTATAAATATCAATCTATTTCATTAACGTAATTTTAGTGGCGTAATTTTAATTTTGGTAATGCAATTTAAATTCTAGCAATGTAATTTATATTTAGTGTAATGTTATTAACGTAATTTTAATTATTATTTATAATTATAAAAATATTTTATTTTATTATATACACCAAATTATAATTTTAATTATATAGTGTATTATTTTATACATTATTTAATTATATAGTGTATTATTTAAATATTAAATAATGTATAAATAATAATACAAATAAATTAAATCAATTGGAAAATATATATATAGATATAGGAATATGTATTATAGTGGGACCCTTTAAAAGTGGCGGTTTATTGTTGGAGGAGATGAGAGAAAATAGTAGATGAGTTTTAAAAAGGCGATGTGGCATCCTAAAAGCGAAAAAGCGGTTTATTGTTGGAGGTAGGGGTGTGCATCGGTCGGTCGGTTCGACCTACCGATCGAAATTTTCAAAATCGAAAATCGAACCGAATGAATTTTTTTGAACCGAATCGAACCGATTTATAATTTCGGACCGACCGAAAACCGAACCGAAAAAATCAATCGGTTTCGATCGGACCGAAAAACCGACCGAAATATAAATTATATATATTTCGTTGTAAATGATAATAAAATAACTTTAATATGGTTCATTATCTTCAATATATATACTATCAATTCCATTTCTCATCAATTATTTCCTACGTTCTTGATATTTGTTCATTTTATTTTATTTTGGTACATTCACAAAATTCGTTCAGTTTTCTTTTATAGACATGGACTCCACACAAAAGTTAATACTTGTATCCATACTCAATCCACTTATTTACAAAAAAATCATTCATGACCAATCTTTTACACTCAGATAATATATTCTATTATTTGAGTTTTCATTTTTCACTCACTTTACACTCATTATATTTATTGAAACTCGTGCCGACAAAAACTTGTTTCAAAGGGAAAGCTCTCCCCCGGAAGCTCTCACATCCCAATCATATGAGAATGTGAATGGGTAAATCACGGTGACACATCGTTTAAGAAGCTATGATCGAGGACTATGCCTAGTAACTATAAAGAGTCATCATAAAAAATGTGAAACTCTCACACTGTGGCTGCTAGAGCTCGATCATTGATCCTTGTTCCAAATCTGCTAACTCTTAACCAACTGAGTTAAACCCTTGGAAATAAAAAATAAATGTAGCTGTTGGGACTCGAGCCCATGTCTCCACGGCCACAACATGAAATTCTTACCACTAAACTATAGTCACTTCGTTAAACCCGGAACACTAAAACTCTAAACCCTGTAAAAACTAAAAACATATATGGTAGAAAGAAGAAGTTTTTTTTTCTAGCTCATGATTCTATATCTCATTAATTTACGAGTTTCTATCTAACTTATAAGCTTAATTATTCAAATATCTTGACACTTATAAATTTTTGAGACATTATATCCTATAAGTTGTTGGACCTTATAAGCTTTCTAAAATAAGCTTAGCCAAACCATATCTAGATAGTTATTGAGAAATCTTTATTTGATTTGAATTATTATATGAATCGATGAAATTTGAATGGCTTTGTTTTCGTTCAAATTCAACTTGTGTTGAAATTTGATTAGTGGAGAAAGTGTTAATACTCACTACAAATATTGCTTATATTTTTAAGAGAAAACGTTCATATTATTACGTAAACTTAGTCTTCAGCGACCCCCTATAATTTTAATAGCATGCAATGTTATATGAGAACGTTAACATGTTAATCAATATAAAGGAAGGTTAATGTGAGAATCATTTTTGCGTGAAAATGTGAGAACAAAAAAAAATGATGAATTCAGTGAAAGTTGATGAATCCGTTCAAAAAGTTATTGAATAAAATAAATAAATTTTTGCCCCTCGTGAGATTCGAACCCTAGATGAAAATTTTGAATTTTTGGATTCAGTAATTTTCCCCAACGAATTCATTTTTGTTCACAATGAATTTTCGTGGTTCTAATTCTTACGTTAAAAATGGTTCTTATTTGAACTTCACTATGTATATGAGATGGTTCTGGTGATAATACATATAAATATAAGAAATAAGAATATATCACATCCACACATCTAGCCAATATCAACAATCCAAATTAAAGAAAATTTAATTAATGATTTCATATTTTATTTGTTAAATAATTTGAATAAAGGTAAATTTGGTATTAAAAAAATTATTTTCTCTGTCATGCCAAACATAAATCTTGCTACTTTTCGATAATTTAGCCACTTAACGAAAAATAAGGATTTTATAATCTGCTCAATATAGTGTTGCAAAAATTAGCCATTTTATAATATATAGACACACATTACACATCACATAACACAATTTTATTTTATTTTTTGAGAACACATAACACAATTTATTGTTGTACAACTAATGCTATTATTATACCGTGCAACAAAAAATATAATCTATCTAAAATAAGAAGTTACATGACAGATTATAATAAATCCCTAAATTAAGAAAAAATATTTTAACATAAAATTAAATTACTAATATAACATTTGAATAATCTTACGAAATGAAAGCATAGCATAACTTAAATTAATATTGTTCATTGATTTAATAAAATCAATGGTTTAGATTTATTATTGTTTCTTACAAATAAATCCATTCATATATGATCCATCATATATATATATATATATGGTTAGGTGAGAATGGTTATATGTGTAAGAAATAAGCATGTATCATAACCATAGATCAAACCAAAATTTACGATCTAAATTAAGTTGAAATTAATTGATGATGTCATCCATTATTTATCGTGATTTACGTATAAGACATAAAAATAATATTATAAAAAATACACCAACATCCCATAAATCTCGCAATCTTCATTAATTATAGGGATTCATCTGTCTCTTCCAAATCTTATTAAAATATGGCACATATTGAATAAATTTGTTGCACATATATAATAAATATATTGTATTATTTGTGGAATTAAGTGTTGTACATTTTTTCTTTTTTTGAATTGAAAGTGAAATGTTGATTGTTGCATGCATAAGATAATTTGTAGCACATTTATAACATATACTTTGCTCAATTTATTGTTGTACAAAGCAGTTACAACAAATCCCTAAAATCAAGGAATAAAATTACTAATATAAATTTTAATTAATCAAGCAATTTAAAATATACCATATGTAGTTATGAGCTGCGGTATAACATAAATTAATATTGTTCATTGATTTGTCAAAATCAATGGCTTAGATTTATTTTTATTTCTTAAAAATAATTTCATTCATATTTGATTCATCACATATATATATATATATATATATATATAAATTGGTTCTTGTACATATAATCCTTAAAATACATAAATGAGAACAAATCATGTCAATCAGATTTGAAAATCTAATGGTTATTTTTAAATGAGCATCTGAATTAGTTACATACGCTTTATGCATATAATTATGTATTTGTGCATCTACGTCATAATTTGTGCATTGAATATAAAAAGTACATATTAATTTATAAATTGTTGATATTTGTCATCGTGTTTACACTATAAAAAATATCCACATGATAACTACTCAATATATATATATATATGGTGAGGGTTAACGTGAGAATTATTTTTATCGTAAGAACGTGAGAACCCAAAATGATGAATGTGTTGTGACAATTGATGAATCCGATGAAAAAATGACTGAATCCAAAAAAAATGAATCCCCCCATAGGATTCGAGCTCGGATTAAATTTTTTGAATTTTTAGATTCAGAAATTTTTTCAAATGATATATTAAATTTCATAGCGAATTTATTTTGTTCATAATTAGTTTTCATATTTCTTAGTTTTATGTTAAAATGATTATTATTTGAATATCATTCTCTCTACATGTATAAACAAATAATGGAACAATAAAGATATTGATTGGCAGTGAATGATGTATTTGTACCGTTATTAATAGTTTAGGGACCGGTTGTGATTTAACAAAATTTAAGTTAATTTTATTTTCTATATGAGATTTGGGGTGTAGTTTAAGTGTTAATTTGGACTAATCCTTATTCTTAAATAAAAGACTGAGTTCCTCTTAAAAAAGAATAAAAAAGTAGAAGATTGAATACACATTTTCATTTAGGATATCTTAAAGTTTGCTCCAATTTGAGATTGATTGGTTGAAAATGATGAAGTTTGGGACCAGATGTCAAATTGGTTGAGTTTTATTCATAGATTTTGAAATCTTGATAAAAACATAACCAGACGCACTTCGAAAATCATTTGGTCCTCAATTGCATTATGCTAACTTCTAAAGTTTGAATATTTTATTGTGAAATCATATTAATTTGATATGTTATCAAAATCCATGACGAAGATATAGATAAATTTTTAACTTCCGCGTCTCTATCATGACATGCCCCACAATAATTCCAACCACTCAGTCCTACAAATATCTTCAAATTTTGACCTATTCCATGACAATATTTTAGGCAAACGAATTTTGATCTATATAAGAATATCAACAAGTTTAGGTTTATTATATTATAGTAAGACAGTAAACGTACAAATCCTATTTTAATAAAAATTCTGTGAAATTAATTAACCATTCCAATCATGAAACCATTTTGTATTTAATTATTATAAAGCTCTTATACGTTTTATTAACTATATAGTCTTTGTATTATGTATTTCTTTAATTAATATTCTTTAAACAAAATTAAGGTTCTTTGTAGAAGTACCCCGAAGAAAGAAGATGAAGAAGTACAAAATTAAATAATAGGTTAATGGCAGTCAAATTTACAAACTTCGTCTCAATTTTTATTTTAAACATCCTTTATAAATAATTTTATTAATGACATCACTTTTCAATTTGTAGCAAATTAAATACGTTAGAAATCTTCCGATGATTTAAAAATGACTTAGGCGTGATATTTTTTTCTTACCGATAAGAAATTAACTTGTGTAGCATGAAAAGAAATCATGTTCAGTCTTTTTTTCAATCGTGAGAAAAAATTGGACATGTTAATTTTGCTCCATGTAAATTGAAAATTTATGTTGTTATTATTAAAAATTTATCTTGATGAATCCGTCAGAAAAGTTACTGAATTCAAAAAAATAGATTTTTTTTGTCCCTTATGGGATTCGAACCCAACTGAAAAATATCGAATTTTTGGATTCAGTAACTTTCCCAATGGATGCATCAACTTTCATAGCAAATTCATAAATTTTGTAATAAACCCTAATTGTGAATTAATAAACCCTAACTTTGAACTAATAAACCCTATTTGGAATTAATAAACCCTAATTGAAAAAATCATCATTAACATATAAACTACGAGCTCATGAAATAGTTTGAATTCGCCGTAAAAGTATTTGAATTAAAAAAAAACTTTCATGAGATTCAAACCCAGGTGTTTGAATTCAACAAATAAGATTATGAGTTAACCGCAGATCTTCATAAATTAAGGGCTGAAAATGATTCTTATTTTTATACTTTAAATTTGATTTTTATTTGATCCAATTCCTATATATTTGGAACAAAATGTTATATCATCAAATATATATGAAATTATTATAGTAATACTCAAGATAAATTCATGTGCACAATTAATCAACACAGTAAATAATTTGTTGCGTCCTGAAATGAACCTCTGTCTAAAAACAAACCAATATATATTTGTTGATAAAATAAACACAGGTGTTATTATTAAGATAATTAACACGTATGGATTGATTAGCCCATTTCGAATGCAAACGCATAAAATTAGTCAACTGTGAGAAAAACTCGACATGTGGTTAATTATTATATCACAAGAGATATATAAATATTATTAATTTCATCGACCTATTGTGATTACATGACATCTTACTATTTGTTATCTTTCCACGTAAATATTAATTGTCACTTTCGGTAATTATAAATTCCTAACAAGTAGCTCTAAACTTTAGTGATTGCTTGCAGTTATTTAATTTTGAAGTATTATCTCATGAATATAAAAGTTGAAAGCATGATGTGAATATGTAACATGTGAACCATCCTGTTAAATTTCAACTTAATAAATTATATCTTGGCATCCGATGTTTATTATTCAAGTTTAGATTACTAGGTAGCTATAGCAAAGATTGCTAGAGTTTCTCGAGAAATATTAAAAATAATGCTAGAGGTTGTATTGATGGAGACATCGCATGTTTTGATTAGTTAAGGTTCCAAAGTATATTACTATGGTGCCAAGATTGTAAAAAAAAAGGAGCAAAGATTCAAAATTTAAAACATCACATGTTTATTGCTAATTACTGTGTTTACAATTAATTATGAATTTGGTCTTTAGCAAAATATGATTATTTATTCTACATATCATATTTGCATAAGTAATGATTCAAAAAGTAAAAGAAGCTCTGTAAATTAAGCAACATTACACTCCAATTTTATTTTTGTTTTCTTAGATTTATTTTTATGGGACTCCGATGCTTTGGCTAACATAAATGGGAAAAGGAATTCCCCTCATTTATAATGGGTATGACCGATTAGAGATGTCAATGGATGTATTTTACCCAGATCGACCTAACATCGTTCAAAACCTATTAAATTTTAATGCAGTGGTTCTGATCCTGGTTTAGGTTCCAGACCCGTTTTAGATCCGGACCGCTTAGATCTATAGTTTGATGGTGCGATCCGGTGCAGGTGCAGTTAGGTTCAAAACAGAACCAATGCTTATTTATTGGTTTTGGTCCGAGTAAAATCCATCGATTGACAAGCCTAAGTTTAAGTAGGCTTGTCAATAAGCCAGTTTTATCCATACCGATCCGAAATCACTCATAGTCCATTAAATTATAAAGTATCGATTTGGTTCGGTTTTGGTTACAGTGGATTCGATTCGGATCCGCTAAGATTGGACAGCTTAAGACCCATGGTTGATGGTCCTGGTCCGATCCGGATCCAGTATCTAATGGGTCGGTTCTAGAACCGAACCATTGCTTATTTATTGATTCTAGTTCGGATAAAACTCATCCATTGACATCCGTATGGTCGATTACCAATTTATTGGATATAAGAAAAAATAAAAATAATATGGCGTATCGAAGAAAGGAAGAAAAGAACAACAAGGATCTTGATCGATCTTAATTTCGTAAGGAAATAAATCTTGTAAGAACACGAGGATTTCGTGGTTCGATCTATGAATAAGATCTCGTCCGGGGAGAGAGAGTATTCGTGTATTGAATGTGTGAAGCGATTACAAAGAGTGTGAATGAATCATTTCGTCTAATCTAGCCTCTATTTATACACAATGTATTGACTAGATCTTGAATCCGAAGTCTTTCTAACTAGGATTGAGATCCTATCCTCTTGAATTAGGATTCTTTTAGATATGGTGAGCTTCTGCGTTCCCCGACTTTAGGGTCTTCATGGGCGAACTTGTCCGGCCGAGCTTGATGTCGAGGTTACTTGTATTGGGCACGATCTTGGGCACAGTAGTTGGGTAGTATCTATCACCCCCCAAAAGAGCAAGCGAGGTCATCTTTGGATTGGGGTTGTTTGTCAACGAGCGGGGTTTGGACGATCTTTGACATTCTTTTCATTATCGACTTTGTGTGTCGATGCTCTTGGCGTCGTATATCGTATCTTTGTGCTTTCATGAGCGTCTGCCACGAGTCATGTTTGTTGTTTGTATCTCGGCGAGATGTCACGGCTTCTGCTGCGGCGTTATGCCGAGGTCTTCTAGCAGCCTCGCTGTCGAGGCGTTTGCTTGAAGTCTTGTAGGCGTTAAGTCGGCGTCTTGACGCTTCACCGTTGAGGCGTTAATTTGAGGTCTTATTGGTTTTACTGGCGGCGTTAAGCGAAGTCTTGACAGACTTCATGGCGGCGTTAGCGAGGTCTCTGGCAGCCACCCGGCGAGGCGTTAAGCGAAGTCTTCGATAGACTTCACTTGGCGGGCGTTAAGCGAGGTCTCTGGCCCTTCCGCTGACGCAGGCGTTAAGCCGAGGTCTCTGGCCGGCCGCTGGTGGCCGCTTCACCCGCGAGGCGTTAAGCGAAGTCTTGACAGAACTTCACTTGGCGGCGTTAAGCGAGGTCTCTGGCCTTCACCGCTGGCAGGCGTTAAGCCGAAGCCAAGCGGATTTTACATCGTTCTTGAGCCTTTGGGCCTTGGGATACGCACTTAATCGCATTAAATGTGGCGCGGTTGGATTCCCGATAAAGTGCATATTGGGGAATGTCTTCCTTGATCACGCAATATCTCTTATCCTTTGCCTTCCACATTATTTCAATATTCAAAACTCCTTGCTTTCTGCGAAGGCGGTTATTCTTCGCCATTGGCGTCCCAAGCTTCTTGCCTTCTTCATTGATAAGCAAAAGTAAGTAATGGCTACTTCTTCTTATAGCGAGTCGCTTGGCGTCAAATTATGTCATTCCCGTCGATTCGTTAGTGAATATGCATGTTTTCACCCGCGTTAAGGTTCCTCATACGTATATACGTTACGATTCCCCTATGTGGGATTGTGGCAAAGTGTCTTCTTTTTCTTGACTTTGAACATTTATGATATAAGGAATATTTGTCATCAATATTTTATTTCTTACGATGTTGATCTTGTTGCCCCGTCAGGAGGACAGGGCTTGTGCCCTCAGGAGGGTTTATTCGTGTGTGAAGACGGCCTCAAGGCTGGTGCTGCGTCTTCCTTTCCTCACGTATCGTCGAGTTCAAGAAATGTTTGGCATATCTCTTGACTCACGCCGAATTCATTTCGGCATTTGACGAACCTAGGGTCTATGCTATAGGCATAATTTTCCTTTGACCTTGGGGTGGTTCTCCGATTTTGCAATTGAAGGCCACTTGGGGTGGTATTATCATCACCTCGTAGAAATTTTAAAGTGAAGACAAAATCTAAGATCTCGAGCTGGCGGAAGAAGTTTTCTTACAGCCGGTTCGAGGCTCGATGAGTTAAATGCAGCGATCGATAAGATCGCCGATGTGATCGTTGATACGGACTACGGTGACCGGAGGAGGCGTTGGACAAAATTGGCCTTGTTGACGAGGTCTTCTCGAGGCCGACCTTGCGGCGGGGCTTAGCCCTTATGATCCTGCCTCAGGGTGGAGTCGGTGAAGGGTGAGGCCCTTCTTCTCTTTTATCTTTATTCCATGATTATACGTGTTGATCTTGACCTATGTATTTCACGGTAGTGAACCTTCTAAGAGAAAAGAAGAAAGGAAGGAGGCGATCTCTGGGCGAGCCGATCTCTGCAATGAGCGCCGTCTCGACCTTGAAGGATGTCGATGACATCTCGAAATGAATGTGGAGCCTTGAGATCCCCTTCGCGCAGCCACTCAAGCGCTTGAAGGCGGAAGCATGTAATCCACGAGTCCTCGGTTGCCGCGAGGTGAGTCTGAGATCATTGGTTCCAAGTCGGTGCCTCGTCTCTTTCGAGGTTTTGTACTTGTCCTTATACTTTGTGTAGTAGTATAAAATTGTGTTCTTGACTGATGAATATATTGTATGAAATTCGAGGGCGTGGCGGTGAGGTGTCTAAAGTATCCGATCTTATATCGGATTACTTGAAAAGCGCCGTTCTGTGATTTGATGGGGTGGCGGTATGCTCGGGAGATGGAGGAGGAAAAGATCCTCTCGTTCAAGAACTTTCCGAGGCCGAGGCTAAGATCGGGACCTCGTCAAGCGAAGGCGGCGGATCGACGACCATTGAGGCGATGGCGGCAAGGGCGGTCGTGAGGTGGCAAAGGCGGCGAGGCGGCGAGGCGGCGGCGGGCCGAGGTTGCCTTGATGAAGGTTGAGATGGAACAAGTTCGCCGTCGAGGCGGACATGGCGGCTTCGAGGGAAAACGCTTCCGCCTTTGCGGAGAGGCTGTTCATGTCGGCGGGCTTCTCGGGACTGATGTCAGCGCCGAGGTCCTTAATAAGCGCTGTCTCGGATGCAATTGAAGAGGTCGCTGAGGACTACCCAAACTGGATAAAGCCAAGTATGGAGTGCGGGAGGCGAGGATGATGTCCTTAGGCGGGCCTATTTTGATGTGCTTGTCGCGGCTGAAGGAGCTTCCGTGTTGCGAGCCTTGTCTCTTCCTCGGTTCTTACGTCATGAGTGCATTCGCCTTTGTCCGTGGATCGGGATCCCGACCGGCAGCTTTATGGCTGATCATGCAAAGGGGTCGGGAAGGCGGTTGAGGCTTGAGGCGTCGAGGCTCGGAAGTTCTGAGGAGGCCGAACCGAGCGAGCCGAGCAGTGGATGGTGAGGCTATCCGAGCTTGGGCGGTGAAGTGGACATGGTGAAGCACGGAGGGTCGATTGATCCACTATTTTTTTTTTTTTAATGTAAATGTACACTTTTTACGCTAAGGGCATATTAATAGAACCACAAGTTTATATGAAAACACTTATCTTTTATTCGGTTGTCGCTTTGAGATCTTGATCTTCTCCTTGGTTGAATCGAATTGAAGACTGTCGCGGGCTCTTGAGTTGAAAGAGGTCGAACTCCTCCATATAAAGGCGCAGCTTGGTCACGTCTGGTGAGTCGATGTCGACATAGAGCCACTCGGGAGGCTGTGTGAGCTCCGGGCTCGCCTTTTGGAATTGGAGGGCGTTCGAGGTCGCCGAGAGAAGGCAGTGATAGGCGAGGAGCATGCGAGTACGAGGAGGTTATCCACGAATGTAGGGAAAGCGTATGTTAACCCTGCTTGAGGATCCATCTTGGGTGTTTAATTCACCATACATTGATTATAAACCTAGCATCGTCTATATAATTAAATCGCAACACGTTGGGGTTTTCACGTGTTTACCTTTGGATGCAGTCGAGGTGGATCGAGCGGGATGAGCGGATCGAGCGGATCGAGACTCGTGCTTTGACCTTACGGGCGTATCCGATTGCCCAATCTCCAGCGTCGGTGAGGGCGATCTATGGAGAATGCTTGGAAAATCACCCAATGCTCTCTCAAAACTCACGAAATTTTCTCTCTCGAAATTGTGAGATGACCGAAAATCTTGCTTGTAATTTGTGAGTGTTCCTAGACATTATCTCATACCTTATATTTATAATGCACTACCTTAATCCTATATGGAATGTTACCATAATCTATATGGAATATTACCATAATCTATATGGAATATTACCATACACTTAGGATTATTTCCATACTCTTAGGATTATTTCCATACTCTTGGGATTATTTCCATACTCTCGAGATTATTACCATAATCTTATATGGAAAGGATCTATGCATATTCCATAAATATAATTATATCCTTGTAGGATAAAGAGAATAAAATCTTACCATTGGGAGCAAAATAGGCGATTTTCTTACGCTTAAGGGCACGGATGGGCGACCCAGGATCAATCACGAGGAATAAAGATGGGCCTCAAATAAATTAATTATCTTATGTTGACCCGAACATAAATTAATTTATAAACATTCGATCATGCCACTAGAGAAAGAATCTTGACTTACCCTTTATTAGAAGTTGAGTCGGGCTTGCACTTGACATTCTGAATCCCGTATTTAAGATATCGAGCGTCCATTAATCATTTCTAGCAATCATTGCTAAAGCGATTAATATCCTTATTTCCTCAAGTAGTACCACTCAACCTTATTATTGTACTTGAGCTAACTCGACTGCGGGGTTTAGTACAATAAACCTTTGAGCTCCTTAAGGGGCGTCATCATCCTAGCGGATACGGTGACTCGTCTGAGATAACTAGCGTGACATCAAACCGCCACCACCCGAGATGCGGAGAATCTTGGGTTAGAACATATAACCCTCGCTCATAACAAGTCAAAGTGATGGTCGACAACTCATACTCACCTAATACCTTATCGAGGTTTAGATCATCGTAAGTCACGAGATCTTGGTTCTTCACGACGGTCGAGAAAGAAGAACTCGTCTCACTGTGATCCTTGATACGTCGAGGCGTACCGGCATAGACAAACAACTAAGTCAGTCACTTCTTATCTATCTGCGCAGCCTAAACCGACAACTCGTCCTTAAGTCGTCTCGGTGTGAAACTTTTATATCTCATTAAGCTTGACCAATCATACGGACTTACGTGATCTTCTACACCTTGTGTGATCTAACTTATATATGAGATAAGGGGACACAGATATATGCAATCAAGTATTCAAATCGGATAGGAGATTGTAATAGTGGTAACGAAACATTGTATACAAGCTCAACCAAGCGCTTTCGGTATACAAATCGACAATCTCCCACTTATACTAAAGCAAACTTTTAGTATACAATGTGTCTTTCTACTAGCTATTACAAACAACCATCACTTTGCTTCTCCCACTTATACAAAGTTTCCTTTCTAAGTGGGTGCCATCAAGCGCAATCGAGTCCTCTAACGTGACCATCGTAGACTTTTGCGGCGGGCTCTTCGTGAATGGATCCGCTAGATTTTCCGTCGTATCAATCTTTTCAATCGGCCACGTCACCTCGTCTAACGATTTCTCGTATGACATGGTACTTTCTCTCTATGTGTTTAGTCGCCTTGTGGGTCCGTGGTTCGCCGAGTTTGCCCTTGCACGAGTTATCACGATGAAACTATGATACTCTTGGGCAAACCGGTACCACGCCTAGATCCATGAGGTAGTTCTTGAACCATCTGACCTCCTTAGAAGCCTCGGGCGGCTACATATTCGGCTTCCATGGTAGAGTCCATAATGCATCATTGCTTTGCACTCACTTGGGATACGGTTCCACCTCCCAAGGTAAACACATAGTCCGGGGTAGACTTATTCTTATCACGGTCGACTTGGAAATCCAGTCATATAACCCAAAGGCATTAGACTATCTCGCATGGTAAACTAGCCTATAATCTCGAGTCCTTTTCGGTGCTTGGTATATGCTTCTTCTGATCGATGTGCTGTCGAGGTTAGGCGATATCTAGCTACTATGCTTCTTGCGGCGAGATATCGGGCCTCGTCGTAGCATTGCATACATGAGACTTCCTACGGCGGAAGCGTGGGAACTTGTCTCATTCCTCTATCTCCTGCGGTCATGGGTGGCGCCTTTGAATAAAGGCGCCATGTACGAAGGTAGCAATCCTTTCTTGGCGGTGCATACTAAAGCAGTAATCACGGTGTCGATGTAAGGCGCTGAGATAAGCTCGACATTTTCTCTTGCGATCTCGGTAAACCTTGATCCCAGAATGCACGCTTCATCTCCTAAGTCTTTCATTTGAAGGCGATCGGATAAACAACTCTTTCGTCGATAAAAACTTCACATTGTTGCCGAATAGAAGAATGTCATCTCGTAAAGTCGAAATACCACATTACCGTTGACATCTAACCGATACACACAACTCTCGCTAAAGCATTTGGGTAAATCCATAGGACTTTACCACCTCGTCAACGTAAGTTTCATGATCTTGCATCATTGTCTTGTATCGCCTCATTTGTCGTCCATGGGTCGATTATTGCTGTTCGTTTTACGGGACTAAATCGACGATTCACCCACGAACATAAATCGCTCGGGTTGACGAACAACCCTCCCACTACTGACGAGTGCTATAGACATAATGACAACGGTGGGTGCGATAACTTGTGGTTCTCTATCTTGCACAACTTGTGTAGGTACCACTTATGCGGTCGGTATCTCCGTGAACTCGACCCACTTCAATTTCTTGAAGTATCGGTGTCGATCCTCCCACTAGACTCGACATCTCGTACCTTTGGCCTGTCGGTGGTGGAATCGATCGTCTTCTAATTCTTGAAGAATGATTTCAACTTTGGACTTATGATTTTCATGTAGTCTCTTCTAAGAATCGAGCATTAGTCTAATAATGACCTTCGATCCTTGGGACTATAGAATAAACCACCTTCGTTCCTCTAGGATAGCGATAAGCGACCTTGCGTCGGATCTAGCCTCAACATCGACCTTCTTGTTCGGCACATGTCTTTGGGCCCTGCCATATCTTATGTGGTTTAAAGCGGGCTTCGCCCAAACCACAACTCGAAAGGGTCTTTTCGGTGACTTGGGCGGTACTAGATTTAGCAAGTATGTATGCCGTCTCTAAGGCATATCCCGAGCGAAATAAGGCGATGTAGCATAACTCGTCATCGATCTAACCATTTCCAAAGAGTCCTATTTCTTCGCTCGACACACCATTTCTTTGTGGTGTGCCCGGTGAAATCTTGTTGGGATGTAATCCACATTTCACTAGGTAGTCCATAAACTCGTTCTTGAGGTATTCGCCACAGCGATCAGACCATGATGACTTGATACTCTTACCTAGCCGTCTCACTTCCGCCTTAAACTCTTTGAATTTCTCAAAGCATTCGGACTTCGGTGAAGCGGTATATGTATCCGTACCTTGAGTGTCGTCGATGAAAGTGACAAAATACTCGTACCCTCCACGAGCTTGTGTGGACATAGGTCCCACAGTCGAATGGACTAACTCGACATTTCTTTGGCTCTATAACCCTTCGCTTTGAAGGGTGCGGTGACATCTTACCTTACATCGAGATTCGCGGTGGGAGCAGATGTAGCAGTGAGATCACCAGCGCTCCATTCTTAGCGAGTCTTTGGATCCTATTTAGATTGATGTGACCTAATCTAAGATGCCGAGAGAAAAGTAGAGTCATCTTCTTGAAGAAAACTTTCTCTTTTAGGGTTTGATGAAGATCTGACATAGTTATAGGTATTATGTTTTGCGAGAAATAGTATAAGCGAATTATATAAAGTGCCAACACGAGATAACCGTCATTTCTTATGATAGAAACACCACTATCAAAATAACGAGAATATCCATGAGTAAATAATTTGAAAGCGAAACAAGGTTCATGAAAATCCGGCACATATAAGCGTCTTTCAAAACTAAAACCGTTGTCCCAAAACATAAAAACATCTCCAAGCGCAGCGGCCCGACTTTCGCGCGTTGCCCATGGAATCGTTATCTCGCCATCAAACGACTCCCTTGTCGCGAGGAACCCACGCAGGTGTAACAAACATGATCGGTTGCGCGTATCTACTACCGAGAATGGGTAGAACAAGTCGCTAAACATGTTTCCGTTACTAAAGCAAATGGCATACCTTGAGCATGAGCATAGGGCACTTGGCCTTCGATGCCCGTCTTGCCGCACTTGAAGCACTTGCCTCTCCTTTGGCTTCTTGAGCCTCCGGTGCAACCATGTTCTTGCTCCCATTACTCCCACTATTTCCTTGCCTTTACCACCTTTGGCACCCTTTTCTTTTCCATTTTGCAGCGAAAATTTTGGGCCCTTAGATGTGCTAGCAAGAGCATGTGCTCCTTTTCCCATAACTCCTTCGCATGACGAGATCATTGAGCAGCGACTAAGTGTAAACTCGGTCTTGCTCGTGATCGCATTCATGAGTTCTCAAAAGACTTGGGCGGTGTATTGAGGATGATATCGACCTTGGCCGCCGTCAATACCTCCTCCCAGCTGATCAAGACTATCCATGAGATGAGTCGTGTGGGAGACATGTTCATGGATCGAACTTCCTTCTTCCATCTTACATGAGATTTCTCTCATTGTGTGGAAGCGGTTGTCGATCCATTGCCCAAACTTACTCTCGAGACTTGACCAAATATCGATCGCGTCGCCATCGATCTTTGCGGTACAAAGCCTTTGGACATCGTAGTCATCATATAGCATTTAGCCGTATTGTTTGACTTATTCAAAGTGCGCTTGACTCTCATTGCTCGTTAGTCGATCGTCGATGAGGGCATCGGGTTTAGGAGTAGTGAGAACAAACATGTGTTCTTGACGATAAGAACATATTCCATGTTTCGTTTCCACTCGATAAAATTTGGACGGATAGCGGTTTTGTGCGAGCATATTGATAATCGGTGTAAGAGACATATACGAAGCGATAATGTAAAACACATAAGCATCGATCGCAAATAATTCGTAACAATAATATTGTAACCTTTTGATAAAACAATATTAATTGAAACCTCCAATATGAGGAATCCACATACGAGCCGCGCGTGTGGGCGTTTACACATGAACCCCTCGACCGGACTAAAATATACCTTTTAGTGGTTTAATTTCAATCCATATCAACTTATCCTTTTGACAAATAAATTAATGATTGGACCTTACTAGACCACATCACTATCACGAGAAGGGACTTGGCGGGAAGTTGTACTTGAGGTGATGTCTAAGCATTGACCACAATTTTAACGATGAAGATGAATTCTTAGAATTGGTATACTCGCTCGGACCATACTGCTTCCGATTCAAATTCTTTTGTTATCTCATTTTATATCTATTACTAGAGAACTTATGAAAATCGCACATGCTGAAGCCAGCGTGTGGGCGTTTACATGAAACTCCCACTTCTCAATAGATTTAAAATGTTTTATTTAGAAATCTCATCTAACAAACTTATGATAAGCAGTGCAAGCAAGCCGCGCGTGTGGGCGTTTACTCACGGTCGTCTCGCTTTGTTTAGAGATCAAAAGTGGAGGTCTTGACATTTTAATTTGAAAAATTAATTTGTCGGGTTGCTTGCTTAGTCTTTTTATTCAAAGGTTTGTCCATGCGAGATCACGTAATCTGGCATGCTTTTCTATAGAACTCGACATATAAAACATGCTCATGAAATTCTAAAATATGCTTGATAAACACGATAAACCTAGCATGCTTACTATGCGCGTCAATTCGTAAAACACTTAAAGGTTTGTCAGCGTAATTTAAACATACATAACATGCTACGCATAATTTAAACATCACGACATGCATATGAGCGATAAAAATAAAATAAAAGCGTTCCAGCGGCCTGATCGTGAAAACTGCACAATTAAATCTAATCTATTACATAGATTTACAAAGTACGATATTTAAACTTGACAGGCCTCGCGTGCGAGCGCGGACGGATTCAACAATTGGGCCTCGCGTGCGGGCGCGGGCGGAATCTCGGAAAAAGCGGGTGCAGGTGGGGTTGGCCCATAAAGTCTTGGGCGGCGCTGAGGCTAAGCCCGGTCGCGCCCGACCTCGCGCGCGCCCGCCAGCAGCGGCTCGCGGGCTGCCTCGCGGTCGCTTCGCGACCGCGACCCGTCGGCTGCAGCGTGCAGCCCGCCCAGCGCGAGCGTGCGCCTCGAGACGCCGTCGCCCGGTGACCAAACCTCGCGACCGCGATGCGCGCTCATGGCGCGGGTTTCTCAGCGCGACGCGCGCCCGTCGCCCGCTAGCTCTCACGGCCTTGTTGCCTCGCGGGTAATCTCGCGACCGCGAGTTAGCTCGCTAAGCGCCGGGGATCCCGCTGCGAGCAGCGTGCCCGTCGCCGCGACCCTCGCGATCGCCTTTAGCGACCGCGAGACTCGCTTCGCGAAACCACCCGAGGCAGTGAGAACTACTGTTCTTCCCGTCGTTTAGTTCTTCGTTCGTTCGTCTTCGTTCTTCTTTTACGGATAAGATTTACATAAAAAATCTAATCTAACCACGGATTTTCTCGTGGTGTAAAAACAAAACCAACAAAACAAGCGAGCCACGATGAGCGACAAATCCACAATTATAATAACGCGTAATAATCAGCGTGAATTAATCCAGCGAGCGATTACGATCCGGGCTCGATACCAGTGTAGGAAAGCGTATGTTAACCACTGGCCGAGGATCCATCTTGGGTGTTTAATTCACCATACATTGATTATAAACCTAGCATGCGTCTATATAATTAAATCGCAACACGTTGGGGTTTTCACGTGTTTACCTTTGGATCGTCGAGGTGGATCGAGCGGGATGAGCGGATCGAGCGGATCGAGACTCGTGCTGACCTTACGGGCGTATCCGGGTGCCCAATCTCAGCGTCGGTGAGGGCGATCTATGGAGAATGCTTGGAAAATCACCCAATGCTCTCTCAAAACTCACGAAATTTTCTCTCTCAAATTGTGAGATGACCGAAAATCTTGCTTGTAATTTGTGAGTGTTCCCTAGACATTATCTCATACCTTATATTTATAATGCACTACCTTAATCCTATATGGAATGTTACCATAATCTATATGGAATATTACCATAATCTATATGGAATATTACCATACACTTAGGATTATTTCCATACTCTTAGGATTATTTCCATACTCTTAGGATTATTTCCATACTCTCGAGATTATTACCATAATCTTATATGGAAAGGATCTATGCATATTCCATAAATATAATTATATCCTTGTGGGATAAAGAGAATAAAATCTTACCATTGGGAGCAAAATAGGCGCCGATTTTCTTACGCTTAAGGGCACGGATGGGCCGGACCGAGGATCAATCACGAGGAATAAAGATGGGCCTCAAATAAATTAATTATCTTATGTTGACCCGAACATAAATTAATTTATAAACATTCGATCATGCCACTAGAGAAGAATCTTGACTTACCCTTTATTACGAAGTTGAGTCGGGCTTGCACTTAGACATTCTGAATCCCGTATTTAAGATATCGAGCGTCCATTAATCATTTCTAGCAATCATTGCTAAGCGATTAATATCCTTATTTCCTCAAGTAGTACCACTCAACCTTATTATTGTACTTGAGCTAACTCAACTGCGGGGTTTAGTACAATAAACCTTTGAGCTCTTAAGGGGCGTCATCATCCTAGCGGATACGGTGACTCGTCTGAGATAACTAGCGTGACATACAACACGCCACCACCCGAGATCACGGAGAATCTTGGGTTAGAACATATAACCCTCACTCATAACAAGTCAAGTGATGGTCGACAACTCATACTCACCTAATACCTTATCGAGGTTTAGATCGCCGTAAGTCACGAGATCTTGGTTCTTCACGACGGTCGAGAAAGAAGAACTCATCTCCTGTGATCCTTGATACGTCGAGGCGTACCCGGCATAGACAAGCAACTAAGTCAGTCACTTCTTATCTATCTGCGGCTAAGCCGACAACTCGTCCTTAAGTCGTCTCGGTTGTGAAACTTTTATATCTCATTAAGCTTGACCAATCATACGGACTTACGTGATCTTCTACACTTTGTATGATCTAACTTATATATGAGATAAGGGGACACGGATATATGCGATCAAGTATTCAAATCGGATAGGAGATTGTAATAGTGGTAACGAAACATTGTATACAAGCTCGACAAAAGCGCTTCGATATACAAATCCAACACGAAATGGTGGGATGGCGATCCGGAAGTTGAAGCCAAGGTTGTCGAGGTGCTGCCGTTGTGCGATGTACCGTAGCGAATATGGTCGGACCTCACGGCGATTCACGGGCGATCTGTTGAATTAAAGGCTGGGAGCATATCTACAAAGCGTCGCTCGCTCGACAACCACGGCTCGGCGAAATGCTTGACGGGATCGAGAGGCCTCTTCTTGCGGAGCTTCTCGATCTAGAATAAATGAACGAATTATGGCGATCCGGGTGGCGTGCTCAAGAGGCGTGCTATTGCCCTTGAGCAGCGTGGATCCTCAAGGGGTCGAAACCGGGCGTCCTCGGTGTCAGGGGTCGAGTTCGCATGACGGCGTCTTCAAGTGACCGAGGTGTTGGCGGAGCCCGTAATGTAGACCGAGGGCGAGGTGAGGTAGGATTAGTATAGATGAGCTCTTTGAATCCCGATTTTTCTAGGGATTGGCTCGACTTTTCGATCCGCTCCGTCCTCGTAAAATGTAACTGTACATCTTTTATTTAATAAGAATGATTTCTTATTGACTTTGTATTGAACAAGAGTAATATCTGAAGGTGGTTAGTCCTCGTAGAAATTCCGCTTGAAATAGGCGAAGGAAATCGTTCCGTCTGAAGGTAGGGGTTCGCATTTTTGCGAGGTGGTCGGGAGGGTGGTCGCCGTCTACATAGAAACGGCTTGAAATAGAGCGAAGGTGTCGATCTCGTATGTAGGAATGGTTCTGTTTTTTGCGAGGTGGTCGGGAGGGTGGTCCCTTCGTCTACATAGAAGCGCTTGAAATAAGCGAAGTGTCGATCTCGTATGTAGGAATGGTTCTGTTTTTGCCGAGGTCGTCGGGAGGGTGGTCCCTTCATCTACATAGAAGGCGCTTGAAATAAGCGAAGGTGTCGATCTCGTATGTAGGCATCGTGCGTTTAAATTTACATTCGTATGAAACGAATGTGTCGACCTCCGTCGAGGAATTAGTCCTCCGTAGAGGATAATGTGAAGATTAATTATGCGTTAGTGACAAGTAGAACTCGTAAAAATAATATTTTATTGATAAAGATGGCGCGACCACCAAATAAGACTCGGACTCTAAGCAGGGACTTTAAAGATACGACCGAACAAGACCCGACCCTTGACACTTATGCATAATATCTCTTGGATGAATGATGTGCCATCGTTGGGTAATTGCTCACGGACGATTGAAGCGACTTATAGGCCCCCTCTTGGGGACTTCGTCGACGGTGAGGTCCTTCCCGTGTGGCTTCGACTTGCCGAGCTGTGTGCTTCTTGACTTCATTATTTGGTCTGAGGTGCCACTTGGAATTGTCGTGTTTTAACAGCTGGTTGTAATCTGAGCTACTTGTTGCTTGTCTGAAACTTCCTTGATGTGGCGAGGTCTCTCTTTCTCTCGAGTAGGTCTAGATCGACATGTAGATTTTCCCATTTGCTTGGTGAAAGTCGATGAGTGCGAGGACTTCGGTACTTGATCTGCGGGGATCAACGCGCGGTTCCATACACCAAGCGTGGGGTGTTTCTCCGTTCGAGGTCAGGGTGTTGTTGATGCGACCATAAGACACATGGTAAATTTTCCACCCAGGCCTTTAGCTCGGTCGAGGCGAGTTTTAGACCCTTACGATGGTCTGTTGGTAACCCGGTCGACCATTTGCTTGAGGATGGGCCACGAGGTGAACTTTGTTGGATCGAAGCTCTTGACACCAATCTTTGAATGTCTTATCCGTGAATTGTGTTCGTTATCAGAAAGGAGGATATGAGGGATGCGAGCGACACACTATGTTCTTCAGGGCGAAGTTGAGGCGTTCTTCTTGTGATTTTAGCGAGGCTCGGCTTCCACCACTTCGTGAAGTAGTCGATCATAACAATTAAAATTGGGCGTCACAGTGCTTTACAAAGGGCCCACAATGTCGATCCCCATTGCATAAGCGGCGAGGGCTCTGTATGGAGGCGAGGTCGGTGCTGTGGTAACCAGTGCGTTCCCATGGATTTGACACTTGGACACTTTTACGAGGTCCGTTGAGTCTTGGAACATTGTTGGTGATAGTATCCCGTCGCATGACTTTCTTTGACAAGGCTCGGGGTCGATGTGGCTTCATACGATCCCCGTGTATTTCTCGTAGAATGTAATTAGCTCGGTTCGGACCCAAGCACCTTAAGAAATTTGGAGATATGACTTTACGTATGGGACTCCTGCTCAATTGTATATCGCAGAGATTTGTTCGGGATCCTCCTAGCTTCCGACTTGTCATGGGGCAGCCCGCCTTCTCCGGTACTCTCGAATGGGAGTCATCAATTGGGTTCTTCATCAGAGACTACGTTGACCTCGGCCCGTCATCGGCATCGTCTATGCTTACGCCGGACTTCCTCTCAGGCGGGCTCGTTGATGGCGAGGCGATTTATAAGATGTCGGCTCGGCTATTTTGCTCCCTTGGGATGCGAACTATCACGGAAGTGTGAGAAAGTCCATTGCGGGCTTTGCTTTTCAAGATACTTCTTCGTTCATCACTTTTGCCTCGTATTTTCCCAACATTTGGCTCACGACGACTTGAGTCGTTGTGAACTTCTGCGGCTCGTATCTCGAGACTTTGGCGGCGAGTCTGCGATCGATGCTTCATACTCCCGCCGTTGTTCGTATTTTGAATGTGAACCGAAGTGAGTAGGTGATCTCTTGGCCGTCAAGGGCCTGGGAGTAAGATTCTGCTCCATTACCGTTTTGCCGAAGCCCGTCAGCGTTGAGTTGCCGGCCTCCTTTGGTGTTTCATCCATTGGTTCGGCTTCGACATTTATCGTCTGGACTCGGTGGGCGGTTTCTCGGCGAAATTTGCCTCGGCAAGAAATCCGCTAGAGCTTGACCATGATGGCTGGCGTGGGCGGAAGGATATATCGTGCTCGCCCGGTTCGATTGCCCATTTCGCGATTCTCACGAGGCTTGGGTTTCGTCAATACTTGCGAAGTGGGTAGTCGGTGAGGACTTGTATCGATGTGCATGGAAGTATGGGCGTAGTCTCGCCGCGGCATTACCAGCGCTAAAGCAAGCTTCTCCGGTGATACCTCGTTTAAGCCTTTTAGTGCTCGGTGATAAAATATCTAGGGAGTTGGCGTCCTTCTTCCGTACCAGGCGCACTTATGGATTCGTCAGGTGGCAAGGTAGAGAAAAGAACCTCTCCCTCTTTCGGGACGGATAGAGTGGGGAGTTTGGCGAGTAGCTCTTGAGATCTTCAAAGGCGGACTTATGTACATCATCCATGAGAATTTGGGGCTTTTGAGTATCTTGAAGAAGGGTAGGCGCTTATCCGCGGCTTTTGAAAAAAGCGGCTCGGTCTTGACTATCGACTGTTAGCTTATGTCGTCATGGAGGTCTTTGGCATCTTTATTTCTAAAATGGTTTGGACCTTGGGCGGGTTTCTTTTAGCCGCTTCTTGTGAAACCCAACACCACAAATTTTCGGACGGATGCAAGCGTGCATTTACGGGGATTGACTTTAGGTTGATTTTTGAAGAAGGCGAGGGGCGATCGGTCGGCAACACATCGACTTCTTCCTTGCTCTTGGCGGCGATGTCGTCTCGTATCCTCACATTCGACCTATGTGGGCAAAATATTTTATCCACCATCCTTTGATAGGTAGCCCTTGCATTTTAAGGCGAATGACATCTTTTATCATAAAGACTCCAAAGTCGGTAATGAAGGCTGTCTTGGCGGCGTCTTCGTCGTCCATTAGGACTTGGTGATATCCTTTATATAAGTCAGCGAAGACTTAGTATCCGACCCGGTAGCGCGACCTTCTTGTCGATGTTGGGGTGGATAGCAATCCTTTGGGCAATGTTTATTGAGGTGCGTGTAGTCATATACATTCGCCATCCCTCCTCCTTTCTTCACCATCACGGGTTGGCTATCCGGTCGGATATTTGACCTCGAGCGATATCGTGCTTTTTGCGGTGATTCACCTCGTCGTGAATGACTTGGTTCCGTTCGGTGCGAAGATTCTTTATACATCGAGCGGCTTTATGTTGGTCGATGTTGAGCGGTGGTGATGATACTCGGCGAGACTCGGTCATGTCGGGGAGACCAAGCAAACACGTCCGGAATTCCCTAGGGTTGGATGATCGATCCTCGCCCGGTGCCGTGGTGAAACCAACTGGGCGACCTTCAATGGCTCGTCTTTGTACAATCGACCTCTTCCACGGTCGTCGGGGGTGGCGATGTCTTCGACTCCAACTCCTCGGGTTTCCTTAATTGCTATGCTGTGGGTCTTGGACCGAGGTCCGGCACCTCGTAAAACGACTTGCATACATTCAGCAGCTTACGATCACCTCGGATCACATTTGTTCCCCGTGGTGGGTATCTTTATCGTCGGGTGATACGTTGAGCATACCGCCCTTCGGCGTTCGGCCAATCTCGCCTAGTATGATGTTATCGGCTAGTGGGCCTTCACTTCTGACGCACCACCTTGGTCGAGGTGGTTGGTCTTTCCCACGCGTGACGGTGGCTCGATTATTCCTTGGTAGCGTCTCTTCACGGGCGAAGCTTGGTGGGCGGTGCTGTGCGGTGTCTTCTTCTACTCTGGCTTGTCAAAGCATTCCTTGAAAAGGATGCTCACCGGCCATTGTCGATGTAGCGCGTTTTACCAACTTATTTGCGACTACTACGGATTACCAGCGCGTCACGGTGGGGTGCTTGTCATGATGCGAAGTCGTCCTCGGAGAAGGTGATCGCCTCGTCCTTTCGAACCTCTTGTTGGTAGGTTCGCGGTTTTAGGACTTGAGCATCGGCCTTGAGGGAGGACTTCGTGACTCCACAGGGAGCCCGTAATAGTGGAGATCACCCGTCATATTGGGGTTCGTCGTCTCCTTCCTCGTCGGTGTTGCGCTCGTTTTATTGTAGGCGCAATTTCCCTCTTCTCTGCTTTTCTTCTTTTGACTACGGTCGGCTTGGCGACTCTGTCCTCGATATTTCTTGAGGATCCGTCACGAACTAGCATCTCTATTTCACCCATGAGCTCTTTGCACTCTTGATGTCGTGCCGTAATCCTCATGGAATGAGCGGTGTTATCCATAAGTCGGCACCTCTTCCTCCCTGTCATCTGGTCGAGGCTTCTCGAGCGAGTTCATATGGAGTGCGTGATTTACGCCTCGGCTTTGTCGGCGGGGTGTATTGAGGTCGCTCAGGCGTCACGCGGACGATCTGGACCTTATCAGGCGATGTAATCTTTCCAGGCGCCGCGGCCTTGGTTCGATCTTCCTTCGCCGTCTCTTCTTCCTTTTCCGAGGTCCTAGCTTATGCGCTTGGCGCTTTCTCTTGTCGGCCTCGTCCGCTTTGGCGAACCGGTTGGCTATCGCGCGGCTCTGTCGCGATGACGGGGTTCAGATTGACAATCTCGGTATAAGGCCCCGGCAAGATGCCGTTTTGGAAGGCGAGATGACTAACGGTCGTTCACGTCTTGACCTTCAAACACTCCTTGTTAAACCTCGTCATGAAGTCGCGATGGGCTCGTTCGGCTTTGCCTTATGGTGAGGAGGTGTGCGGCGATGTTTTGACTCCGCCTTTTGGAAGAACCCCGATGGAAGGCGCCATCAGTCGCGATAGGGCCGATGCTTCCGTAGGTGGGCTGTCGAACCACTGCGGGCGTTGTCGACGAGTAACTCGGGAAGAGTTTACATATGAGCGGTGAGGCGTTGGTTGATCATGTTGTATTGGGCTGCGAGAGGAAGTTACGTGGATCCTCGACCCGTCATAGGGGCGATGCTTGGTACCGGTATTTATCAGGGAGAAGTGTTAGTATCCTATTTGAGAGCGGGTGACTATCTTCCCGTATCCATCGAAGCCGTCCTACGGTGATTGGGGCGAGTTCGACGATCGAACTTCGTTTAGGTGACTCGGACCGACTTCACGGCGGCCACGATGCCTTTTCTGCGCTGCTCGTCCCGCGGAGATCGGGCGGAGTTATTGGATGGATTCATTACAGCGATCGAGGCCGGCTTCGCGGCGATCACGACGCCCTCTCGCGTTGCTCGTTCCTTGCAGCGGTCGGTTTGGGCCCGACCTCTCGTTGTGATACCTCGTATCTAGATGAGGCTTGCGTTCCGTTCTTGGGCGTGGCCGACCACATGCTTGTTGAGTCTTGGAGAAAGCTCCTTATTTTTCTCGAAATCCCTTGGCGTCGTCGAGGTTTACTTATGAGCGGATGTTCCACGGATTATTGCTGCGATTTCGCCGCTATGGTAACTTTGCCTCTGCAGGCGGGGTGTCCGTGCTCGTCGAGACTTTGGATATGTCCTTGAGGTTTCTTCTCGATTGGGCTCTTTCGAATTGAGCTCGGCGTTCCTTCGCCGTCGGCGTTGTTGTTGCCGTGACGGTCTGGATGCATAACTACGGTGTACTGGTCATGATTATTTCCACATAGCGGTGGTTGATCGAAAACACAAAATTTCGTTTCCACGACGGCGCGGTGATCGATCTTAATTTCGTAAGGAAATAAATGCACAAGAACACCAGATTTCGTGGTTCGATCTATAAATAAGATCTCGTCCACGGGAGAGAGAGTATTCGTGTATTGAATGTGTAAGAAGCGATTACAAAGAGTGTGAATGAATCATTTAAATCTAATCTAGCCTCTATTTATACACGATGTATTGACCTAGATCTTGAATCAAGTCTTCTCTAACTAGGATTCGAGATCCTATCCTCTTGAATTATGATTCTTTTAGATATGGTGAGCTTCTGCGTTCCCAGCGACTTTAGGAGTCTTCATGGGCGAACTTGTCGGGCCGAGCTTGATGTCGGGGTTACTTGTATTGGGCACGATGCTTGGGCACAGTAGTTGGGCCGTATCTATCGATACTATATTATATTAGTACAAGGGATGATGATTGCTTGCTTTACACAAATATCCACTCACATTTCATTCATATCCTCGATCATACTCCCAAACCACAATACCAACTACCTCTAAACCATTTGCGACTTAGTCAAACAGAATATTTCAACGAGATTCCCTCATGCGTCATTACATTTTCCCAAACCACAATAACAACATGATATGAGATTTTCTGCTATATTTTCTTATTATATTTGGTCTTCCAGTATCACTACGTTACGTAAATTAGAAGCATATTATTGTATTGGATGATATCACCGATAAATCTAGTATATGAGATTTGTGAAAGCGATAAAGAACACTAGAGATTTTCGTGGTTCGATCGAGAATAAGATCTCGTCCGGAGGAGATGATCCTCAAGATGTTTACTATAATTTGATTACTGACAAGTATCTCTCTAAAATTCCGATTATTCGATAATTTGCTAACCCTTTTACCTTCAATCTAACTCCTATTTATACACAGCGTAAATCGTGTCCCACGAACCCCTCGATTAGCGAACCATAACTCTCCATAATCGACCATGATCTCCACCATTATTACCCATGATTATTCTGTTACCTCATTCCGTTACCCATAATTAGGATTTAGGAATCGTCATTTTAGGTGTAACCGAGTAGAGCAACATTGGGCTGGGAGACTCGTTTGGGGCACGAGAGATCGGGCCATATCCTGTTGTTGGGCCTTCCTGTTTGTTGGGCACGAGAGGTTGGGCCATATCCTATCATAGCCACAGAAAAGTCGAGGAATAGCGTCACCGAGGTGAAGCGGAGAGCGTCTTTCCGAGGTGGAATATTGCTTGGTGAAGTCTTTCTTTGAAGGTTTGTTATTATTTGTATGACCTAAAATACTTACGTTGATCCGAAGTGGACATATCCGACACGGAATATTCTTGGCGATCCAGGGTGGACATATCAGACACGGAATATTTCTCGGTATTAGGACATGGCCGTAGTCCGATGTCCGAACTCGTAGTAATCATCACGCGATCGGTGTGATGCATTTTCCGAGGTCGTCATACGCGGCGATGGTTGGGCACCTCGAAAGCGTCTGGCGTCTTTCACACAACCAAGCTGAAATAGGCACGTGTAATAAGCGAAGCGGCAGATTTTTAGGCGCCATTTATCCTATAAATAGGTCTAAAAGAGGCAACTGTTCATTTCTCCTTCGACGTTTGAATCCGAGAGAATCTGACCTTAGAAATCCCCAATTCCTCTTCACACTTTGTTGAAGAAATCGAAATCCGCTCGAGAAAAAGTAAGTATGAATTCTTCACCTTCTCACTCCTCTTCTCGCTCGATAACTCGGTTCGACTGGTTACGGTCGTCGAGACCCCGATATAAGGATTATATATGTCATAACCGCTAGGTAAATCCATAGGACTTAGTTCTGGGTTTCACGATGTCGTCGGTATGGGATGGCCTCAAGATTGGTGGGGCAAAATCAACCTTGACAATGGAGGATCTTACGGTGGTTGTTGATAAATACCACATCCCGGAGGATGCATGGTGGTGCTTGCAGAAACCCAGCGATAGGCGATGGCCCTCGGAGGATTCATCGCCATTTTGTAGATAGCTTAATAGTGGGCTTAGATTTCCTTTTGCCCCATTTTCCTTAGCCTTGGGAGTATTTTGGATCCTATATGCCAAGTGACCTCCAATTCTATTAGGTCGACGGTGGGGCTAGGGTTGGCTGTTATGGCATAGGCGGGGATTTTCTTCGAAGTCTTGATCGTTTTTAGCATCAAGTATATAAGTGGAGTATATTACCTATCACCTCGCCTAAAGTTTAAAATTACTTCCCGTCGAAGGTATCCCATTGGCAAAATAGATACTTCTTTTGCGGTGAGGGTATCCGAGGTATGAGTGGGGTGCAGGGGTCGATAAGGGCGTGAAAATTAATCCCCAGGCCTATGGAGAAGCATTGAGCGATATGGGTGAGATCTGTCGATCAACTATCTTGAGGACGACACGAGCGATCTTTGAAATTTGAGTGTTTATAGGTCGAAGCTCCGATGTCGAGTGCGAATTGGGTGAGGCAACCTTCTTATCTTTATTTCCCTCGTTTGATTTTGCGGTGCTAATGAAATTCTCATGTTGAATGCGGTGAAGGTTGACCCGACGGAGAAGTCGATGTGCCGATCTCGCCGCGCCCTCCTTCCTCGATCGAAGGGAGCCGCGAGGAAGAAAGCGAACGCAGGCGAGTCCACCCACGACCCGTGGTGGTGGGCGCCTGAAGACACAGTGACCGGACCTCGGACAGCCTCGGGCCCGACGTTGGAGATCGAGGTCCATGGTCGACAACAGACCGAGTGCCGGCTTCGAGTTTCCTTGTCCTTCCCAAAGGTATAAGTCACTACCTTCTCCTTGTAAGCTTGTTGTTACTTGTTGCTTATTGTTAGTATTCGGGATGCGGCCTCGATCGCCGGGCTTATCGTTGAGGCGCCGCAATATAAACCATGGAGAAAAGGCTAGCCATCAGACGGATCGAGGGTGTGGTGAATCCATGCTGGATCTTTGCCAGCGGACGCCGAACTGCCAGGCGAAAGGCGGTGAAGTGGCAAGATGGCGGCGAGGCGCCTCAATAAGAAGGACGGATCTTGCAGTGGCCCGTGCGGCGGAGGCGCCCAAGAGGAGGCTGAGGTGAGAGGAAGGTGGCTGTGATCAAGTGCCTTCTTGGCGCGGGCGAGGACCTATCTAAGGGCCGCCATGACAAGCTTATCAGTCGGAGAGTTTTCCTCTTCATCTCCGACACAGGCTGCTGTGATGATGGTAGGAGGTGATTTGGCCACCTAGAAGTTGGCGGCCGAGAGACCAGTTTTGATAAGGCCCAACACGGTTGGGTTGAGGTCGACCACACGGAGGTGTGCAAAATTACGCTCGCATAATCGTTGGGCGACCTCGCTTTCCGTGGTGGATGCTTGGCGTCTTCGCCTCGCTCACGGCGGAGGCCGTAACTCGATCTGAGGAAGATGAAGGCGTGGGCTTCAAGCCTTCCTTGCCGAGTTGAGGACCAAACCAGGCGGGGTCAGCTTCGGACGTCCTTCGCGGATCGACAACCAGCGGAAGAGAAGCAGGAGGAGGTCGGAGGGTCGGCAATCGACTAATGAGCGAGGTCGGTGGACCCAATGTAATAGGTTGATTTGCGGGATCGATAGGATCGGTGTTGTACAAACTTCCATTTTGAATAATAATAGACATATCCTTTTTTAAAAACGCATACATTGTCTTATTCTTGTGTTCTT
Organism: Salvia rosmarinus; assembly: GCA_036937905.1. Lineage (NCBI taxonomy): Eukaryota > Viridiplantae > Streptophyta > Magnoliopsida > Lamiales > Lamiaceae > Salvia > Salvia rosmarinus. The sequence goes on from JAODLM010000035.1 coordinate 85,538, forward strand.
CACTTGATGCTTGATTTGGATCATGAGCTGCTAACAAAGCGAAAGAAGTCCGAGGTGCTGCGGGTGAGAAGGATGAAGAGGTGACACACTGGAGGAGTCGGTCTGCCGAGCTGACTCAGGTATTGGCCAGCATGGATGTCAGTTCGGCATCGTCAACCGAACTGAAACAAAAGTTGCATGAAGCTGACCGCGAGGTGGCTCGCCTCCTTGCTGAAAATGAGGCGCTAAAGTTAAGGATTACATCTCGAAGTTCGGGGATCGGTTATCGCGAGATCGATCCACGGACGATTGATGCCTGCGAGAGCTTGGCCGACAATGAGAAGCTGGCTCGGATCTCGGAAGAGCATGAAGAGTATGAAAAGGTCATCCGCCGGACTTGGGGAACGACTATATCCGAAGCCGACGATCGAGTTCAGAGCTTGTTGGCGGAAGGCATGGTATTGAGGGATGAGGAGGGTCCAAATAGCAAGAATTTTAAAGCGCCTCGACTCATCACGAAATACATACGGATGTGCGAGATCGTCCATAAGCGACGCATGCCTCCACCCCGCTTGGCGCATCTACGGTGAGCAACACCGAGCCCGTAATTGAAGAGCACGAAGGCGTGGGTGGCTACACGATCACGCCGAGGTGCTTTCCGTCAAATGGGTCCATCGGCGGCAGAGCGTATAGAGGGCGGCGTTCGGCGGTTCGAAGGAGAGGGCGCGCGGACTGCCAATCGGCGATGGAAGGGCTAGAGCTGGGGACAAGGGCATAGTCACGATCCGGCGTCGAGTTCACGAGGTCGAGATGCGGCTTGGTGTAGGATTGAACTCCTCAGCGAACGCGCCCGACCGAGTCAAACTACTCCGGAACAAGCCGAGGTGGGACCACCCTCGTAGATTGGGTGGAAGGTACGAGTTTATCGGTATCCATCGCCGACACAGGGACTTCGTTCAAATTATCTCGGCCGGTGAGTCTCGGAGGTGGGCCGGAAATCGAATGAGCGTACATAGTGTAGGTCTTTGTATGTAAGTATACATGTATTTTAGACTCGTTTTGAAGTGTCGTTTTCCTCTTGAGAGGTATAAACATAGCTTAGGACTTCGTTTGGTCGTAAATGTATGTATCTTGTATACTTGCCATAATTTGGTGATATCGATATTGGATGTCTTGTACATGTAGATTTTTCAACTCAATGAGTAATCTGTATGTATGCATGTAGACTTTCAAACTAGTGAGTAGTCAGATGCGTTGCCTTTGAGACGTTCAATTCAATGAGTAATCTACGAGTGCGGTGGCGCTTAGTGAGTACCCTACTTAGTGGGTTTTTATCTTCGTGAGGCGTCCCGTGAAGGTTAAATCGTTATATCGAATAGATGTTCGCATATGAATAAAGCGAAGTGAAATGAAATATTCATTGAAAATAAATATTTTATTCAACACACGCACTTGCAAGGCAAGTAAGGAGACTAACATGAAGCGATCCGAAATCAAAACTATGTAAAGTACCTCCTTAAATGAGAAATATGCGTGTTAGGGGATAAGCGCATGGGATAAGTGAGATAGCTTGTAAGCCCCTTACAAGGTTCTCGTGAACACGGTATGGGCCTTCCATGTTGGATCCAACTTGTGAAGACCCTCGACTCTCTTGGCTTCATTATTGCGTGGGGAGGTCGCCACTTGGAATGCGGAAGTTTTGACCCTTTTGTTGTAGTCTGCGTGCGACACGGGCTTTATACTTGGCCGTTTATGAAGGCTAGCTCGCGCTTCTCTTGAGGGTGTCGAGGTTTGCTCATAAGTCCTCCTCGTTTCGGCCGATCGAAGTGAAGAGTCGTGGACTTGGCGCGCCGATCTCAACCGTATGACGGCCTCGATGCAGTGACCCGGTGAAAGGGTTTCCGTGCGACGTCGAGGTGTGGTCTGTGGGACCAAAGGACTTGAGGAGATTTTCAGCCCGATCGCCTTTAGCTCGGTCGACCTTTTCTTCAATCCCATGCGATTGTGCGGTTCGTCACCTCGGTGCGGCCATTCGCTTGCGGGTGTGCAACCGAGGTGAAGCGTTGATCGATCTGAGCTCTTCGCACCACTCCTGAAGTTTTTGTCAACGAATTGGGTGCCGTTGTCCGAGACCGAGAATATGCGGTATGCGAGCGGCGGACTATATTTTCCACACGAATGTCTCGAATCCTCCCGCTCGTGAGGCTCGGCGGTGGCTCGGCCTCGACCCGTTTGTGAAGTAGTCTATGGCTACGACTAAGTATCGAAGTGACACGGTGCTCGATCGAGCGGACCAACAATGTCGATCCCCACTGCATGAAAGGCCGTGGACTCTGCGGTGCGCTTAGATCGATCGAGGCAACTTTTGACCGTGGAGTGAATCGCGCCGGGCACTTTTGACGAGCTCGGCGAATCTTGCACTAGGGTGGGCCAATAATATCCCGACCTCGTCTTCTTGAAAGAGCTCGCGACCCGATGTGGCTTCCACAAGACCCTCGATGAATTTCGTTGAGCACATATTTGGCTTCTTCTGGCCCAAGGCATCTCAGGAGGGGTTGAAGGTAAGACTTCCGGTAAAGAGCGCCCTCATGCATGAGATACTTCTGAGATTTTGCCATCATCTTTTTGGCTTTGAGCCGATCTGAAGGTAGCGCACCGTATTCCAGGTAGGCCTTCAGGGGAGACATCCAATTCGGCTCTATCTCGGTGATGATGCCGGCGTGGGACTCGCTATATGCTTCGAGCGGATCTCCTCCCTTTGGTGGATTTGTTGACGACGCAGCTAGCTTCTTTGAGGGCGTCGGCCGGATGTTTTCCCTCGGGAATTCGGTGGATCTTGAAGTACCGAGCGAGGTCAACATCTCGCTGCCTTTTCGGTATTGTTTCATTCGGTCTTCCTTGGCCTCGTATTTGCCTAACACACGGTTCACGACGATCGGGAATCGCGAAGATTTGGATCTCATCCACCCTCGCCTCCTAGCGAGGTGGTCAGGAGATTAGGCTTCATACTCCACCTCGTTGTTGGTGGTGGGAAGGTAAACCGGGGCGCGTGGGTGACTTCATTTATCGGGGCCGAGAAGAAGAATGCCGCTCATTGCCCGTTTTGCATGAGGCTCCGTCCATGTACATCTGCCACAACCATCGGTGGGTGAGGTTCGGTTCCTCCGTGCGAGGGCTGGAATGGCGAGGTGGGCGTTGGAGGAGCTAATCTTAGCGGTCGGACCGAGCTCGATAAACTTAACTTCTACCGGAAATCGTGAGAGCTTGTCCTTTTATGGCGGTGCGGGGAGTCACGAGATATCGTGCTCGCCAAGCTCGAGGCCCAACAGCTATTCGTCCGGATGATTCGAGGTTTTGACAAGACTTGCCTCGGGGTAGGTCGGTTAGTACACGGATGGAGTGAGCTTGAAAGTAGGGTCGGAGCCGGGCGCTAGCATTCACGATGCGATGCTACCTTTTCAAGTGGCGTATCTTGTCTCCGGTCCTTTGAGTGCTCGGTGATGAAGTAGATAGAAGGCTGCCGTCCGACCTCGTCTCGTGCGAGACTGCACTTGATTGCCTGCCCGAGGCGGCCAATCTGAGGAGAGGAGTTCGCCTCTTTTTGGGGCGGTCGAGGTGGGCGGTCGGAGAGGTAGTCCTTGGTGTGTGAAGGCGGTGGTGCTCTTCCCGCCACGCAAAGTCAGGGCTCCCTCAAGATTTTAAAGAAGGGGCTAACGCCGGCGGCAGGAGGAACCTCTCGAGGCGGCCGGGCACCCGTAAGTTTGTGGACCTCATGAATGGTTTTGGCACTTGCATGTCGAGCACCGTCTTTACCTTGGTGGGATTGGCTTTCGGTCCTTCTTGAAACCCAGCACCGAAATTTACCGTCTTCACCACAAATGTGCACTTACGGGGATTGAGCTTGAGGTTGGCCGACTGAGGAGGTGAAGAATAGTTTCGAGGTCGATGGCGCGACTCTCGACTTTGCTTTTGACTACTATATCATCGACATAGACCTCAACAATTTCTCTATGTGATCTTTGAAGATCGCATCCACCATTCTTTGGTAGGTAGCTCAGCGCTTTTTTAGACCGAAAGGCATCTTCGATAAGCAAAGACAAAGTCGGTAATGACGCTGTTTTGGGCGTCTTGGGCTCATCAAGACTTGGTGGTATCCTTGTATAAATCCGAGCTGAATACCTCATGCCCGACCAATGCTTCCACCTTCTTGTCGATGTCGGGAGGATACGATCCTTTGGGCGGTGTTTATTGAGGTCGGTATAGTCGACACACATCGCCATCCGCCTCACGGCTTTCGAACTACAGCGGGATTAGCCATCCAAGTTGGGTATTTAACCTCGTCTGATTTTAGCCTCACAGGTTGGGTTACTTCATCTCTTATGACTGGCTTCGCTCGCGGCAAAACTTCTTTCTTCTTACGAAGCTGGTTTAGTAGCCGGATCGATGTTAAGGCGATGAGTTATGAGCTCGGGGAGACCCAGGTCATATCGATGGAGACCACGCAAATACATCCCTATATTCCTTAGAAGCCGTATGACTGCTTGGCGAATATTGGTGAACCTTGGGTACCAACCTTGACAACTTTGGAAGGGTCGTTGTCGTATGGTGAAGATTCTCGGTCGGTCATCCAGGGTGGCAACCGGAGGGTTACGTAATTGCTAGGCACGAGGCAAGGCCACATCACAGGTTGAGACTCGTAGGCATTCTTTAGCTGCCGTTTGGTCACCCCGAATGCTTAACACTCCACGGGGTGGGTATCTTAATGGTAAGATGGTATCTGAGCGAGGCGGCTACGGTTGCATCTGACCAATCTACCCGGGATAATGTTATATGGAGAGGAGCTCGGACCAAAAGAATTGAATGGCTTTGGTGACCGACACGGGGGCGCTTACGGTGGCCGGAAGAGTAATGACACCTTGGGCTGAACCGCTTCTTGTGTAAAGCTCATAGCCCGGGAAGGTGCGGGTCTACACAATTCCTCCAACATCAAGTTTATCCAGGCGACTACGGAATAGGATGCTAATGAAGCTCCGATGTCGATATAGACCCGATGTACATTCTTGTTTCCCACCACGGCTTGTATGGTAATGGCATCACAGTGGGGCATGATCTTAGGTCTTGGGTCGTCTTTGGAGAATCGATGTTTTCTCCATCTCGAGCCGCTTATTTTTGGCTCTTGATCGGCCTCAGAGCTTCATTTCTAGCGACGACCTCGTCGTACCAACCGGCAACCGGTTATAGCGTAAACACCGCTCAATTGCATTGGGACCTTCGTCCTCGTCATCTTGGTCGGGTTCTTTGTTGAGGTCGGTCCTGATTATTACCACCTCCATTTTTCCTCTGCGCTTTTTATTACCCGTAGCGGTCGGCGGTGTATTTCTTGGTACTCTCCTTCCTTCACAAGCTCGTCAATCTGTGAGCCCAAGGACTTGCAATCTTCTGTATCGTGACCGTACCCTTGGTGATAGTCACAATACTTTCCCGTTAACTTTTTTTTGGATCCTCCTTTCATAGGAGGAGGTTTTGGGAAGAGCTCAGTGTGAAGCTCAAATATTTCCGCCCTGGATTTAAATAAAGGGCGATCGTTATTACCAGGGTTTGGTCGAGGTCCCAGCCTTGATTCTACTGGTCCCTTCTTTATTCTTTCGAACGCACTTCGGCGTTCAGCACCTCGGCCCCTATCCTCCGGCTTTCTTCTCTCAGTCCGCTGCTCATCCCAGATCTCTCTTTTCTTCCGATCCGACTCGTCTCCTTTGACAAAGTTGTCAACTAGGGTCCAAAGACGACTAGCTGTCTTTGGTCATTCACGGTGATCTCCTTATTGAGCTCGGTCGGATCCCGTTCTTGAATCGTTGATGATGTAGAGATCGTTACTCTCATCTATTTTAAGAGATTCCATGATGAATCTGGAGGCGAAATTAGACATTGTTTCGTCCGTCCTTGGCGGATTATGGCGGTCGGACGAAGGTTGTTGAGGTGGCATCTTACGGAAAGCGCCATTTGAACCGATCCATGAGGTCTTTGAAGCAATGGATCTTGTTACGGCGGTGAGGTGAACCAACGTCGAGCGTTGGATACTAGCACCTCGGGAAAGACCTTGCACATATGGAAATCTTCCATCCCTTGGTTTGCCATATTGGTGGTATAGGCAAATAGGAAGTCGGAAGGATCTCCAAGGCCATCGTATGCAGCAATATTCGGAGCCCGGTATCGCTGTGGCAAGGGTGTATCCAGAATCTCCCTTGAAAAAGGTGAGATAATTCGTCCGTGCCGGTCGAATCCGGGGAGTTCGTTACCATCCCTCTCCGGGGGAGTGGGAGATCGATAACGACGTCTGTCATCTCTTCGAGGGGGAGTTCGACTTCGTCTTTCCTCCCTTCTTTCCCGTCCTTCATAGGTATTACGTCGAGGTGGAGAGCGACTCGCGGAGGTATGAGGACGAATGAACCCTAGTATCGGGCGATCATTATGTCGTGATGAGCGTTGATTGTTTGGAGAGGTGGCGACCTCGATTGCTGTTACCACCACTTCGGGCACTCTTGAGGCCCGCTCCATTTGTCCTCGGTTGAGAAACTACGGAATTGATCGAGGTTAACGTTGAGGAATTCGGACCTTTGCTCGACCGAGGACCTCGTGGGGCGGTGAACCTCACATTCACCGTCTTGAGGTCGGTGTCTTCCTCTTCGTGGGGTGGCGATCACGAGGGTGTATGGAAACATTTTCCATGTGACCATCGGTGTGTGACCGCTGGTGGCGTCCATAATTCCTTTCCCGGCGTTGTGTGACCACCGATCATCCTCCGCACGGTTATTACCGACATCGCATGCGATCTTAGCATTTGCACGTGTCCTCGCCATTAGATTGTAGAAAACACGACTTTTTGTTCAAAAATTTCCCCAGACGGCGCCAATGATAAATCTAGTATATGAGATTTATGAAAAGCGATAAAGAACACTAGAGATTTTCGTGGTTCGATCGAGAATAAGATCTCGTCCACGGAGGAGATGATCCTCAAGATGTTTACTATAATTTGATTCTGACAAGTATCTCTCTAAGAATTCCGAGTATTTGATAATTTGCTAACCCTTTTACCTTCAATCTAACTCCTATTTATACCAGCGTAAATCATGTCCCACGAACCCCTTGATTGGCGAACCATAACTCTCCATAATCGACCATGATCTCCACCATTATTACCCATGATTATTGCCGTTACCTCATTACCGTTACCCATAATTAGGATTTAGGAATCGTCATTTTAGGTGTAGTAGAGTAGAGCAACATTGGGCTGGGCGGAGCTCGTTTGGGGCCTGAGAGATCGGGCCATATCCCTGCTGTTGGGCCTTCCCTGCTGTTGGGCCTGAGAGGTTGGGCCATATCCTATCAATCACAAATATATACATGATGTGTACTAGTGGAACAAAACACTGTAATAAATTAAATTAATTATTGTTAGTGTATGATAATATTCTTATCCTTATCCAAATAATAAATTATGAATAAGTTGGAAAGAATAAAGGTGAAATATTGGGCATTAACTTGTTTCGGTTTTGGTCGTTGGCGTTATTGGGCTTTTAACTTAAGCCCAAAAGTCCTACTTCACACTGTAAAAAAAAAGAAGCTTATGGGCTATTCGAATGCTATTGGGCCGACACTTCTTCACACCTCAAATCATACACTCCACTTCTCGATTATAATGCCTTAATATTTTACTTTAAAATTTTATTTTATAGATGCACATGTTATATCTATAAATTAATATACATCTTTAATTATTTTAGAACTACTCGTAGTTACTACTCAAATATATATTCTAAGTACCTCAATCTATAAGGTGCGGATAGGGGTGAGTATTCGGGTATTTGGTCGGGTATGGTCGAAAAAATATCCGAATTAAAATAACCGAAATTTTAGAAATGATATCCGAACCAAACCGAAATAATTTCGGTTACCAAACCAAAATAACCGAAAATTATTTCGGATATTTCGGATAATTCGGATAAAACCGAATTTTTTCCTTAATTTGAATTTTAAAGAAAAACATACAAAAAATATTCTAATACTCAACAAATAACTAGTTTGCAATATTCATAAATAACATTGTCAAATACTAAACAACTCATTACCAACAATCTTCATAAGTTCAAAGTTCAAAAACATTACCAAATCTGAACAATTCATAAAATACTACAATCTTCTCAAAATACCAAATTTAAAGTTCAAATTTAGGGTAACTATTTATTTTAATTATAATATTATTATATTATATAAATATAAATTTCGGTATCGATATTCGGGTAAAAAACTCATACCAATCGAAAACCATACTACTAAAATATATTTGGTTATAATCGAATTGTCCAAAATAACCAATTTACCCGAACCAAATTAGATATTTCGGTTTGGTTGGTTCGGTTATTCGGTTATTGGACATTTTGCTCACCCCTAAGTGCGGACACACTCAATTCTCAATATTTAAATTATGATATCGTTTACTCCACCAATTAAGCCATCCTCGTGAAATTTTTATGTTCAAATAACTCATCAAGCTAAAAGCATAGGAATATTGAATTGATCTAAGAATTATGTAACGAATGATACATATTACTACGTAAAAATAACGGCGAAGATTGGTATCAACCAAAACCATTATATATATTTGAATGCATGCTAAGTGTATTAATGTTAAAAATAAACAATTAACTCATAAGAGACAATATTATTTGTTCAAAGTATCATTTCTAAGATTGAATACGGATTTAGGCTCCTCCTTTTACCCTACTAGAGGTTTTATATAAACTGTAAATAAACTCCATTTATTTCTTTAACAAAAGCTCGATAGCACATGGTATTTATATTGAATGTTATCAATGAAATAATATGAAAAATATTGGTTGAAGTCTATAAGAGTGATATTCGTACTACATTTGTGTTGTTTCTAGACTAGAAGGACAATTCTACTACATTTATTTATAAACTATATACAAAATGAATTATGAACAAGATAGATGAAGTTGAAAGTCCTCTAAAGCGTATTCATCCTAGGTGTTATTGAATGATTTTTGAATTAGGTATCCATGATTGGATAGCAACATTATACTCAAAATTTTATCTTCATAATTATATAATACGTCAATTTACAGGTAATATATATAAAAGAATTAGTTTCTACCATGGACTCCCAACAGCATCCCAGAACATCATTTCAAACAAAAAACTTTAACCTCTTTGGATTTTATAATTCCTAGGTATAACACAAACAGTTTTTTTTACATTTTACAATTCCTAGATATTATTTTAAGTCATTCTTCTTTAATTTCAATTTGATAGATATATGTGAAATCTATTAATAAGTAGGGGCGAAGCTACATTGGGGTCTGTGGTTCATGGACTGTCAACTTTTTTTTCTTGACTCCATCATTGGTACTTACATACCATTTTTAAAACTTTTATCGTGGAGTTATAGCCTTATAGGGCAACAAAGCTTGGATTGATACGGATACTCTTCGTTTCGTCACATTATTTCTAACTTATTTTTCTTTGTTCTTGGAAAGCTAGAATAAATAAAAAAATATAAATTCAATTATTAATTCAAAATCAAATTCAAAATTATAATTAAATTTTATAAATCCTTTTGTTTTTAGTATTTCAAAATAAAGAATGAGAAAATGGGGCCAAATTGGCCAAATTGTTATTCCACAACAGCATATTTAAAAATAATAGTAATAAGAAAGAAGATACAGCACCCTGCGCAGTAGAGGATCAGAATCCCGCTTGGCTATACACGATTTATCTGCGGCTAAAACGCTCTCACATCTGCCTTCGTTACCAAGCAAGGCTCACACGTGTCGGCATTCCCACTCTCTATTTTTCCTATCATATAAGTCACCGCGGCCCGCGTTTAACCACGTCATTTTTCACTCCATAAATCAGTAAATCTCCTCAAAATCAATGCTACGATTCTAAATCCCTCGATCACTCAAAATTCGTATTTCCAGCTCGTGATTGAGATTTTTTTGGGGAAAAGGTTGTGAATGATCCGAACATTGAACTGAAGTTTTTGTTTGACTGTCATTCCGGAGGCGGAGCGCGACCACCATGGGCGGTTCACATAGTCGCGAAGGTCTCGAACTCTCCGATTCGGAATATTCCGAGGAGGAGGAGGAGGAAGAGGAAAGCCAGGAGCACTATTCGGAGAAGCATGACGATGCAGAGGATCGCGCTCCACAGGTGAGTGCCAAAACCCTAGACGAAGTCGATTCGAGGCTGCAGGCTTTAAAGCTGAAATACCCGAGAAATGCGTCTCCTTCGCCTCAGAAACCTAAAGCCGACTTAAGGAACGCCGCCAAGCTTTACCTTCATATCGGCGGCAACACGCCGAAGGCGAAATGGGTGGTTTCGGAGAAGCATAGTTATTATAAATTTGTTAAGAAGTTAAAAATTGACGACGAGGACGATTATGAGGAAGACGAATTGCGCCGTGGAGAAGGATTTTGGGCATTGAAAATTGGGGAGAAGATTGTCGTTAGGGTTTCCACGGATTTGCAGATGAAGTTCTTTGGGGATCAGAGGAGGTTGATTTCGTGGATAGAGGCGTTTGGGCGTTGAAATTTTTTCTGGATGAGGAGTATAGAGGTTTTGTGACTAAATTTCAGGACTGTTTGTTTGAGAATGTTTATGGATTGAGAGCTACAGAAGAAAACAAATTGAAAATTTATGGGAAGGAATTTATTGGTTGGGTGAAGCCGGAGGAGTCCGATGATACAATGTGGGAGGGTACAGATGACGGTGAGTGGAAGACTCCGGATAAGAGACCGGTGGATTTCGCGGAGAGAGAGAGCCAGGATTTGTTGGAGGAATTCGAGGAGGCAGCAACGGGTGGCGGGATTCAGAGCTTGGCTTTGGGGGCATTGGATAACAGTTTCTTGGTTAGTGATTCAGGAGTTCAGGTTGTCAAGAACTTTAGCCATGGGATTCATGGGAAGGGAGTTTATGTCAAGTTTGATGACAAGAAGGTGGGATCTAGTTCTGCGAACTCGGGAACCCCAAAGAAGGGGCTTTTGATGAGGGGTGAGACGAATATGATGCTGATGAGTCCATTGAAGGAAGGGAAATCACCTACCACTGGGCTTCACCAGCTGGATATTGAGACTGGGAAGATTGTTACAGAGTGGAAGTTTGCAAAGGATGGGGTTGATATCACTATGAAAGATATCACTAGTGATTCAAAGGGGTCACAATTGGACCCTTCTGAGTCGACTTTCTTGGGTCTGGATAATAACAATTTGTGTCAGTGGGATATGCGCGATAGGAAGGGAATGGTTCAGAAGATAGCAGATTCCAATCCGCCCGTATTGCATTGGACCCAAGGTCACATGTTCTCGAGGGGAACGAATTTTCAATGCTTTGCGACTGCTGGTGATGGTTCCATTGTTGTTGGGTCGCTTGATGGGAAGATTAGGCTGTACTCGAGGACTTCTATGAGGCAGGCGAAAACTGCATTCCCCGGCCTTGGCTCGCCTATAACATCGGTTGATGTTACGTATGATGGGAAGTGGGTGTTGGGCACCACGGACACGTATTTGATTTTGATATGCACTCTGTTCACGGATAAGGATGGGAAGACGAAAACTGGTTTTTCTGGTCGGATGGGGAATAAGATTCCGGCTCCGAGGTTGCTGAAGCTCACTCCTGTTGATGCACATCTGGCTGGAGCTGGTAATAAGTTCCATGCTGGTCATTTCTCTTGGGTAAGTGACTTGCAGATATAATGCTTTTTGACTCCCCTGTTCTATTCTAATGTAGTGTTTTTAAACCTTTGCCTGGAAATGTACTTTTGTATGATTCATACATGCTTGAGTGTGTGCATTATGTGCTTGGAAATGGGCATCGCCTATCAATCCTTTTATATTCGATTTTTTGCTTATTTTATTCATGTGCTGTTTTTTTCCCTGTAATCCTTCTCTTATCATATTCAGAGTCTTGCAGCTGGTTGATCTTTTCTACTTGAATCCTCTTTATAACTAGTTGTTTGCTTGTATGATGCATATTGATATTGCACGAGATGCCCTCTTCGACATACGTTTTTTAAATGCAAGTGCGTGGTATCTAGATAGACTTCATGCAAACTACTTAACTATGCGGCAGGAAATCTCGCTTCTGAGGGAAACCATTTGTCAAATTCTATAATAAGCATGTGGATTCTTGGTTTAGGGTTTTAATAGTGAAACGAGAGATAATCAAACTATATCAACCACTTAGTATACAAGAGTGTGTGTCCGTGTTGTGTTCCTTTAGAGATTCGGTCTGGCAATCATTGTTTGCATTTAGCCTAGCTTGTCTCATCTATTACCTTCATCTTTTCGATGGAATTTAAATAAGTTATAATCAAATATTTGGCTTTATCCTATTATGTGATCAATTGCAATCTTGGCGTAGTGAGTTTTGGGTTTGATTATGTCCTTTGAATCTGATTCGTGTTTGTTGAATTTGTCAGGTTACCGAGAGTGGTAAACAGGAGAAGCACCTGGTTGCTACGGTGGGCAAGTTCAGCGCGATATGGAACTTTCAGCAGGTGAAGAACAGCGCACATGCCTGCTATGAGGAGCAGCAAGGGCTGAAGAGCTGCTACTGTTACAAGATAGTATTGAAGGATGAATCCATAATCGAGAGCCGGTTCATGCATGACAAATTTGCATTGGGCAGTTCCCCTGAAGCTCCGCTGGTTGTGGCGACTCCGATGAAAGTTACTTCCTTCAGCATGTCTGGCAAACGATGACCTTGCTACTTGTTTTATTTGCCTCCTCCATCTCATCTAGTATGTTTTCGTGTGTAGATGAAGATGGACTCTTTTGCCCTTTTTCATTGTTGGTATTTAGAGTTTTTCTTGTTTAGGGGATTGATTTGATTCTTCACCATCTGTTTCTCTCACTTCTCACCTTTGTATTTCCTAACAATCAAAATTCGAATATTAGGAAAAGTTTGATTTGTGTGTTGAGCTACATTATTATAAAACATCTTGTTCTGTTCTTGGCTCTCATTTGAAAACGAACATGTACCCAAACAAGAACTTGAAAACTAATCAAGTATGAAATACATTTGCAATACATGAGTAAAGCCGCACAATATCGATTTATCTCGAGGAATGTGATTCCTCGTTTGTACGTAACCTCAACAAATTCAGTAACTTCCACAGGTCACGGGTACGTAACCTCAACAAATTTAGTAACTTCCACAGCGTCACGGGCCACACTAAATTGAGTTACGGGATCTTTTCAACTTCTTTGAACAAGTAGGTAAAAATCTATTATAGACAATTATTACCAGTATAACATAGATAGTACTAATAAAAATGTGAAAATTAAGAACTAAACTATTATAAATTTATAGACAATTATTACCAGTAAATAAAAACAGATGGTATTAATAAAAATGTGAAAAATAAGAACTACAGTGGGAAATTTGGAACTTATACATAAAATCTGGTTCTAGCCTTCCAGGGAGTAGTGATGTTCACAGCTACGGAATATCACAACTTGGATACTATCTATTTTCTTCCAGTAGAAACATGAACTACTAGAGCTACGGATCGACATATTCAGAAACTACAGGATCACATATCGGTTAGCTCAGAACTTTTATGCCAAAAATTAATAGTATCTATACTATTCTAACAAACATAATCATTTATTTTAAGGTTAATTATCGTTGAATTTTGATACAATTATGGTTTATTACACTAACTTTGAAATTTGAATGACAATACACGAAATTTCGATTTTTCTAACTTTTCCACGTGTTGCAATTCAGCCAATCGACAATACACGAAATTTCGATTTTTCTACTTTTTCCCAAATGTTGCAATTCAACCAAATCGAAGCTGAGTTGAACATCAATTATGCTGACGTGTAAAAATTGAAAGCCGAGCTGAACATGGGGGAGTTGACGATATCTGAATATTTGGGTAGCTTCTCCATTCTCATCTCACTCCAAAACCCTAACTTTCTCATCCTAAATAATTGAACCTTCTCCATTCTCTCTTTCCTTCTTTCTTCACAGTCTGACTTCCGTTTGTTGCTTGAATTTCCAGGCCTCGTTGAAAATGGTTTTGGTTGTCATCAAATTCGTAGATTCTGTACAGAGAAATCCACCAAAGGAGGCGCAGCAGCAGTTTTGGAGCTCCGCAACCGATTCGATCTGGGTCAAACCAAATGGGCTCGGATTCGATCGGAACAAAAATGATTGGAGAAAACGAACCTTCATCTATGGAGATGGAACCCATTACAGCTGATAGCGAGCACGTTGATCGGATTTTGGAGACTGCTAAATAGCTGTCGCAGCCCGTTCTTGTTGACTGCTCTGTGTGTGTGTGTGTGTGTGTTCTGATTGCATTGGAAATCTTGGGGAGGTGGAGCTTGAGGTGGTCGTAAGTTTTCAGCTGCCAGAGGGATGCGATGCAGTTAGATCTCTCGATCACCAGCGACGGCACACCGTGCTCCTTGAGGTACGCAGCTGCGGCCAGGACGGCCCGCCCCCCACAATCACAGGGCCCGGGACCACACGCGGCCTCGTTGAGGACTTGTAGTAAGTTTGAGGTGGAGCTTGAGGTGGTCGTAAGTTTTCAGCTGCCAGAGGGATGCGATGCAGTTAGATCTCTCGATCACCAGCGACGGCACACCGTGCGGCCAGGACGGCCCGCCCCCCACAATCACAGGGCCCGGGACCACACGCGGCCTCGTTGAGGACTTGTAGTAGGGGTCATGTGTGGCCTTCCCCTCCATCTCTCTTAGAGCAACTCCAACCATACCTCCCCAAATTCAAGTTTTTGCTGACATCATCACAGACACATCATCATATTCCCTTCTCCTATTTTCACCCCCAACAATACCTTCTCAAACTCAGGTTTTTGCTGACATCATTATGGACCCACTTTTCATTCACTTTCAACTCATTCATTATCTATTCACAATTTTATTTAAATTTTATATTTATTATTCTAACTTCATAAAAAATTAATTTTAATATTATTTAAAATTAATATCAAATAACTTAATTATTATATAAATATTAGTACATATTAAAATTGCATAATAACATGGAAACTTTTAAAAAGAACTTATACGATATAAAGACAATTTAAATCTAACAAATTAAAATACAACATACAAATAAACTAATACTAAACCTAATACAAATTAAAATACAACATACAAATTAAAATGAAAAATTAAATTAAATTAAAATACAACATACAAATAAACTAATACAAATTAAAATACAACATACAAATAAACTAATACAAATTAAAATACAACATACAAATTAAATTAAAGTTATTTATTGGGTGGGTTGGTAGTGGGGTTGGTAGATGGGGAGGTTGGCGTTGGGGTGGGGTTGGTAGGTGGGGGGTGGGTTGGCCTGGCAGGGAGGGTTCAATTGGGGGGTGGGTTGGCCGTGGGGGTGGGGTTGGCCAGGGAAGGGTTGGCCGTCGGGGTGGGGCCAACCAGGTGGGGGTGGGGTTGGCCAGGGGGGTTGGCCGGGGTGGGGTTGGCCAACCCGAGGAGGGGTTGGCCAACCCCACCCCCAACCCACCCCAACTTGGCCAACCCCACCCCTACGGCCAACCCCACCCCCTGCCAACCCCACCCCCAATGCCAACCATACCCTTTGGCCAACCCCACCCCCACCAGCCCCCAACCCCACCCCATCGGCCCAAAATAAAGTGAAAATACATAAATAAAGTGAAATTAAACAAAAATAAAGAAATAGTTGGTGAAACAGAAAAATAATAAAAAATCAAAGCGGGCCCACATTTTGACTTGCCTCCGGAGGTGGTTCCACCTTTCTCTCTCATCTCCTCCCACTACCTTTCCACCGCCTTCTCACCCTCCCCAACGGTAAGTATTGAGGATGCATCTCCAATGCCTCCTTGCATTGGAGATGCTCTTAGATAATCACTATCCATAATTGATGGGATTGATAAAATTAATCAATCAATAACTACTGCTGCTGCTCTGTTTCTCGACAATTGTTGAGAGAGATTGAGATTATGTGAGAAAGAAAGTATTGCGAGAAGAACATGGTGGTGTTGTTCGACGAAGAGACAATGGTATCGTCAACTCCTACATGTTCAACTCGACTTTCAATTTTTACATGTCAACAGTATTGATATCCAACTCAACTTCGATTTGGTTATATTGGAAAAGTGAGAAAGTAGAAAAATTAAAAGTTCGTGTATTATCATTCAAATTTCAAAATTCATGTGATAAACCAAAATTAAATCAAGTTCATAATTTTAGCGGTAATTAATTCTTTATTTTATGCCAAAAATAAAATTAAAAAAAGATCGTTCCAAACTTTTATGACAAAAAGTAATATCTATTTTATTCTAAAAGAGCAAATTATATATTTTATGCCAAAAAAAAAAGTTAAAAATTGCGCCAGGTACTATCCACTGAGCTACAGGCGCTTCTTGTCTATGGTAATAAAACATATATTATAACATTTACTGCCTATCCTATTTTACTATTAGCTGACGCACACTCTTCATATTTACTTGAAATAAAATTGAACAAACATTGATAATAGCTTAGATAAATGCTGAAATATGAAATGACACACTACACGCATTTCCACAATAATAAACTGATTATTCTTTCATTTTAATTACTTCTATACGATCCAACACCAAAACTTCCCAAAAATTTAAGGGGATAAAAATGGGACTTAGTCAATTATCTATCAATCTATCTTCAAGCATAGCCCCTCGTGCACATCTCCCTAAATCCATGTCCAACATCCCCATTCCAAATTCCACCAATTTTCTCTCTAATCCTCTCTCCCTCGCCGGAAACTTCCTCTATCTCCGCCGCCATGTCCGCCTGCGTCTTCCTCCTATGGCTCGTCAGCATCCTCTCTCAATCCAAGCAGCCCGACAACCTAGAGGTTCAATTCCTTCTCCAATCTTAAAATCTGTCAAAATGCATGCATTTCCACATTCACAAATTTGATGAAATTATTGTCTTCTCTATTCTATACGTAGATTACCTCGTAAGCTGCGGCGCCACCACCGAGATCAAAGAAGGGCTCTGAAATACGTTCCAGACAACGACTTCATCTCAACCGGCAACACAACAGCCTTAAAAGCACCGACATCTTGCCTCGGCTGCGAACCCTTCGATTCTTCCCAAACGCCAATGCCAAAAGCATTGCTACAGCTTCCGGTGATCAGAGGCGCCAGGTATCTCGTCAAGACCATATACTTCTACGGGGGTTCGACGGAGGAAGCACGCCACCGGTGTTCGACCAGATTATCGACGGGACCAAGTGGAGCACCGTCAACACGACGGAGGATTTCGCGGGTGGGGGTTCATCGTTTTATGAGGTTGTTGTCGCCGCCCAGAACAAAGTTCTGAGCGTCTGTCTTGCTAGGAACCAACAGACGGCTGATGGTTCCAACCCTTTTATCTCGTCTCTCGAGGTGCATTACCTTGAGAGCTCTGTCTACAACTCCACCAACTTTGATAAAGCGATGTTGATGACCGTTGCGAGGAGTAGGTTTGGCTCGCAGGATGATGTCATCATTAGGTACGTTTACTTTCGATGATAGATATATAGAATTGAATATTTCAATGATTAATTACATGATAAAACTAGCTCGAAATAAATATAGACATCAATCAAACATCACTAAAACTTCTATTTGGTTTAAACTGTCCGACAATACTTATATTACAATCCAAGTTCATTAATGGTGATAGAGATGTCAATAGATGAGTTTTAGGATAAGCAAATAAATAAGTAATGGTTTTGGTTCACGACCCATTAGATATTAGATCACGATCGAACCGGACCATCAAATATGAATCTTAAGCGGTGCAGTTACGGCGGATCTGGTACTAGAATCGAACGAAGCGAACAAGAACTAGAACCGAAACCGTTGGTTTTAATTTAATGTATTATGAGTGATTTTGAATCGATATGGATAAAACTAGCTCATTGACAAGCCTATTTAAACTTAGGTTTGTAAATGAGCGGGTTTTACGGATCGTAACCAATAAATAAGTATTGGGTGCAGTTGCGGAATCGAAACGAGATCCGGATCGATCGAACCATCAAACTATGGATCTAAGCGGTCCGGGTCAAAGCGGATCTAGAATCGGAACCGTAACCGAACTATTGCTTTAAAATTTAATGGATTTTGAGCGATTAGGATCGATCAGGATAAAACTCACCCATTAACATCCCTAAATGGTGACATATATTCCTCCCACCCCATGTTATATTTAAAATAAATTGTCTCTAAATAAGTGTGCTATTTCAAACATCAATAGTAAAAATTACAAAACTTTCCATTTCACCTTTATCATTATTACAACATTTTAACTTTTCAATTTTCTACACATAATTCGGAGTAACATGAGTAAATTTATCCATTTATTTGGTATGTGTATTTTGAAGTCATAGGACATTTATTAGGTAGGGGTGGAAATCGGTTGAGATTGAAATCAAACCAAATTTTTGATAACCTGAAATCGAATTACAAGATATATATTGATAGTCAAAATCGAACCAATCAATTATTTAGGTTAAGATCGATTAACTAATTCAATAAAAAAAAATTAAATTAAGCTCCAACAAGAGTTTGAACACGCAAATTCACATAGAAGAGAAACTTTAGGCTTCATAACCAACTGAACCATGCTGATAATTAATTTAATTTAATTTATTGTTTATCGATTACCAGAAAAAAATTTGCAAAAAATTGCTTTGAAGGAGAATCAAATATAGAACCTCTTGCAAGGTGGAAAGCTTTAGACATATTCTCAAACTAACTAAGCTACAATAATAACTTGATAATATAATAATTCTAAAATTTATATAATAATTTTGGTTATTCCGTATATCCATTCAGTTATCGGTATACCCGATAACCGATAATTATGAAATTATTATACCGAATACCGAACCGAATCCATTAAAATCGATTATTTGATTAACCGATAATCGAATCTTCAATTCGATTATATAATTATCCAATTAACCGTATTAAAATTTTCATAATTTGCTCTCTGGCCTTTCTTATATTTGAATTTGGGTATGAGTGATGTGAGATTGGACTAAGAGTGTGTTTGGTTGAGCTTATAAATTCTTTAAAACAGCTTATAAGCTGTTGCAAAGTGTTTGACAAAATAAGTTCTTAAATAGCTTATAAGCTGTGAAAATAAATTTCAATAGCTTATAAGCTCCACTAAAAATAAGTTGGTCAACCTTAACTTATTTTTACATAAACTTATAAGCAATCATGAATTTACCAAAATAATCTTATTATAGTTCGTTATTTCCTACACATACACTATCAACTTCATATCTCGTCAATTTTATCTCTCTAAATATGATTTTCTCTTTCTAACTCACGATTCTTTCTTTAATTTATAAGACCAATTATCCAAACACTTTAACAACTTATAAGCACTTGAAACATTACGTCTTATAAGCTTTTGAAACATCTTATAAGCTCTTGGAATTTATAAGCTCACTAAAATAAGTTTAGCCAAACACTCCCTAACACAAGGCTCCGCAGTTACCCAGACGACATTTTCAACCGTTTTTGGGAGCCGTTCAAGGATGATAACCCGTTTGTGACGAGCCATTCGAACGTGACGACGACGGCGTTTTGGAACATCCCGCCGCAGAAGGCGTTTGCGTCAGCGCTCACGACAAGCAGGGGAAAGACTATTACGCTCAACTGGCCGGCGTTTCCATTAGGTAACGGACTCTACTACATCACGCTCTACTTTCAAGACAGCCGCAGCCCCAGCCCTTACAGTTGGAGAGTCTTCGACATCCAAGTCAACGGACAGTTCTTCTTCCAACACATCAATGTCACGGAGAGCGGCCAAGGTGTCGTCGGCACCAATTGGCCTCTCTCTGGACAAGTCGTCATCACATTGTCTCCTGCTCCTAATTCTCCGGTCGGGCCGCTGATCAATGCCGCCGAGATTCTCCAGCTCCTGCCCTTCGAAACAGGACCCTCTCTAGAGACGGTATGTATTTTAAAATTTTGAATTGAGATTTCGGTAAGCCAGTGTTCCGGGGCTTGGTTTAGTGATGGGGGCTTTGCACAACTTGTACACAATACTGTTAATTTGACGATATTATTAAAAAAAATGATTGGTGGGGCTGAAGCCCCCCTAAGGGGCTAAGCCCCTGCTTTGATAGATTGAAACAATTTGGAGCTTAATTGATCTTATAATGTTTGAAATACTCAATCTTATGTATTGTTGGATGGAACAGCGGTAGCGATGGAGGAGTTGAAGAAGGAAGTGGTGAATCCGCCGGAAGATTGGGCGGGGGATCCGTGCCTGCCCGTGGGGCACTCGTGGGGCGGCGTTTATTGCACGATTGTGGAGCCTTTTCGTGTTGTGTCTTTGTAAGTCGAGAAAAATTTGGAGTTTCAATATTCAATGAATACATAGATAATGATTTTGACAAGGTGTGTGGAAATGGATAGGAATGTAACCGGGTATGGATTGAGTGGGAAGCTGTCGCCGAGTATAGCTAGATTGACTGCACTCAGACACATGTACGTTTAATAATAACAATCATGTCTGCTTTTCTTATGATTTTAGCCTCCCCTTTTGATTTGGATTCGATGTGTCTCAGTTGGCTGGGAGACAACAAGTTTTGGGCGTCATACCTGATTTGAGCCCATTGAAAGCTCTAGAAACTCTGTGAGTTGGTATCAGTTTTGTGCAAATTAATTATATGTTTGTTTTGTGACAAAATTTGTGGTTGTGATATATAGGCATTTGGAGAACAATCAGTTTGAAGGTCCGGTTCCTACTTGGTTGGGGCAGCTGCCGAATCTTCAACAACTGTACTATTTCTTCTCATCACTTTCTCCTACTTCGTTTTGATTTTATCTTAGTTGAAGACTCTCTCTCTCTCTCTCTCTCGCAGCTATCTCCAGAATAACAAGTTCAATAGCAGCGTTCCCGAACCTCTCACTAAAAGAGATGGTCTAAGTGTTCGGTAACTCTCTCTCTCTCTCTCTCTAAATTTCTACATTGCAAAAATCTAAGCGTATCGTCTCATTATTTGATGATCAGACTATCCTAGCAAAATGGAGTCGCAGGAGACATGATGCTGAGGTGAAACAATAGGGAGGGACTCTTTGGAATGGAGATATGTGAATATATATTTTATTGCTCATTTTGTTAATGTGATTGTGTCAAGGATTAACATTCATTTTCTACGTCAATAAATTATCTTACTAATACACTACTTGCTACTAAATCTAAATCTATCATTGCTGTGTAAATCACAGCCACTGTTTTCTCTACTGGGCTTTATAACTGCTACGTGTCATGAATCATCTTGTTGATTTAAACAAATCTTATTATTAAAGAATATTTTAATTAGAAGATTGTATCACCAAATTCGTTGTATAAACTTTAATAATCAAAGCACACCCTCCTTCAAAATAAATAAAGAAATAAATCTTTTTTGATGGTAGTGTTTATGGCTAGTCATAGTTAATTTTTCATCAAAAAAGTCGAGCTGAAAAAAAAAAGTGCCAAATTTTAAGTGAAAGAATGTCGTGTAAAACGCCACGGCGCATCCTCTGACTGCATCACTATTTATTTCCCACATCTTTGGCTATTTCGATGTCACATCAATTAAAACTCCAAATTCTATCTCTCTTTAATGCGTAGATTTAATGCTGCCATATCCTATCGTGCATACCTACACATGATGTTGAAATATGGCATTTTTAGCATCCCTGTTAATTAGAATCTAGTATATCGATTGGAATCTACGTGTTGCCACCATTATTTGTGGGGTATGCACTGCATGATATTACAACTTTAAATCTACATTATTCAATAATTTCATGTTCTTATCAATTATATAAGGACTGATCTCTACACACACAAAAGAATTACAACATCAAATTTACATTTTTCAATAGTTTCATGTTCTTATCAATTATTTAAGGACCAATCTCTAGACACAAAAAGACTATAATATCAAATTTACCTTCTTTAATGGTTTCATGTTCTTATCAATTATTTAAAGACTGGTCTTTAGACACAAAAAAAGAAGCTGATATATTTGATGCTACGCTCCTACAACACTTCACCCATCACGATGATAACATGTTACAAATTGATGAGTCCAATTGATTGAGATCAAGCTTAGTTAAAATTTCAATCGATTAGAGACCGATAATTTATCACATATCAACATTATGAAGGGATGATATATTACAGGTAATTGCCGCTCGTATCCACCTCTCAACACACAAAAAAGCCTTAGATTCTTATTTTAACTAATGTTGTGCAAAAAATAACTATCCAACATAGTAGATGGTCTAATTAATTTAAAATGGTACATCAGATCAATAATCTCTCCTACGCCTTAGCTCTGCCGTCCACTCTCCACACCTCTCTCTTTTAACAAAATCCAGTACTCTCTTTCTCTCTCTCCTGTAAAATTTGAGAATATTTTATATGGAATGTTGTCCATAACCCCCAACTCAATTGCCCTCCTTCACAAGCATCCGATTCTCTCATTCCCGCATTTTCTCTCCCATTCCTTCGCTCCCTTCCGCTGCCGAGCGCGCGCTGACAACGGTTTCCCGCGCTCGTGGTTCAATTCCTTCGCGGCTTCGGACGCCGCTGCAGTCGGAATCGGTAATAGTTCACCGGATAACGTAGGCTCTGACGCTGCTGGTGGGTGTAGTAGTGATAGTAAGAACACGAAGGCTAATGCGAAGGAGAGATGGGCGCGAAATCGGGAGAGCTATATGACCGACGACGATGACGCGCTGTCGCTCCCCATGACTCATCCCAATTCTTCCCCCGTGTCACCGGAGGAAATCGATAAGAGGCTCAATTGCGATCCTGTGATAGAGGTATTTTTGTTAAACCTCAATGTTAACTGTCAATTTGGCCGAGTTGAATTTCCTGACATCTACAGTGTTAAATAAATGCAAAACAAAAGAAATGAGGCTTCTCATAGCTCAATAATGGGATTTCTACTCCAACATTTGCACTCGCTGCTTCCAAATGATTATGATTTGTTAGAATTAGCATAAGAGAAACTCTAAATTTAGATTTACTTTTGTTATTTTGATCGCTTTCAACTTTCATGCTACTTTATGTGGCGGCGAGCAGTTTACTTTGTATATTAATATTTTCAGTTTCTGATGTCTTGGGCAACGAAAGTTGCCTTATTAATATTTCAGTTATTTTAATATAAAGTTTAAACCGATCACACTATTCGTCGTAAACTTGTGATGTGCTTGCTAGATTGTGTTACATGTATTGTGGAATTACAGGATTGCAAGCCAATGATGTACGAATGGACTGGAAAGTGTCGTAGTTGCCAAGGATCTGGTTTAATCAGCTACTATAACAAAGAGGAAAAGAAACTATCTGTAAATGTATACCTTGCCTTGGGATCGGTACTATTCCCTTTTGTCTGCTCTGCACTCTTCCTTTTTGCTTCTCAATTACCCCCTCCTCCTCCCCCTCCCCCCCGACCCTCCTCCAAGTTGGATGCTTGTTCTTCTACTTGGGATTGGAGTTTCATGATTCCCTACCAAATTTGGATTATGAGAGAATGAGGTCGCATATAATCAATTTTAGAGGAAAATGTGAAGCACTAGGTCTCCATACCTTTGCTTACAGTGACCAGAAATTGGTTAGCAGTTATACAGACTGCTTATGAGAATTATGCTCTATACACTTTTGTACTCCATTTCCTTGCACTTGCATAGAAACACAATAAAGGATTAACAAATGCCAAAAGGCTCTTTTGGAAAGAAAAGTAAACAAAAGGCTTGTTTATTTAGCTACACAGTGCAAAAGTTCTTAGAACACAAGGTCTTGATTTATTAGCTCTGCATAATTCTGAATGGAGTAAGGTGGGGAATACTTGAAGGTAAAACTAATTAGTACATTGTCCTGTTTCGATTTGTTTTCATGGATTATTGATTTCGTGGAAGTTTTAACTGAGAAAACCTACCTATCCAAAAAAATATCATTTTCTCTTGCAATGAAAATAGTTTTTTACAATGAAATTTCTCTTTTCATTGGTTATCTGTTTATTGTTCCTTGTCAGTTGTATACGAAGGTTTATCTGTAAGAGAAAAAAGAAAATGCATACATTATTGGTTATTTTTTGGGGGTGGGGGACTTTAATGTAATTCCGCTTAAATTACTCCTCTATGCTATGATGGCCATATCCTATATTATATCCATTCCGCTGACAATTTTCATAGAACACATGTTACATCACTTCCGAGATTGGGAATTCATATCATGCATTGCTTGTATAATTTCGCTCAGATCTTTTACCAGTAACATCTTGATTTCAAATTATGCAGAAATTCTTTACATTTTCCATCTGCATTTTTCATGCATGCTGTTATGATACTATCAAATTTAAGCTTGTTAAGAATTAAAACGCTTCCACAAAATAGAATATAAATGAGAAAGACAGACCACAATGCAAAGATACTACGTCTCTTAATTGATGATATGGCATGTTTAGTGTGGCTATTTGCTTTAGCTGCTATCTTGTTGATGGTAACGGGCACTGGTTTTCCATCAACTTTTTATATACGGAGCATCTCTTTTAACTTGTTAAAAGGATCAGAAACCTGAACCTTTTTTATTCATCGTAGCAGGATATGTGCAGAAGATAACAGCACGGGATGATATTGATGTGATGGAGGACTTGGATAATGGAAGGCCATCTTGATCGATATGCACCACATACATCACTTTTTGCCTAACCCCGGAGTTTCCTTCCAGAGATTGAATCTTAATGATGCAATATTCTTGCAGTTTTTTCAATCATTATAGGTCATTGTATCTACCTATTTTTTCACAACTTTTTGAAAAGTCAGAGAATATGTAGAAGGATAAACTTGCAAGAAATGGGATGTTGTAGGAAGATGGAATTATGTAAAAACATATATAGCCACCACCGAATAAGAATCTAGTCTCCTCTTTTAACAATCTTTCATTTTCTGTGTCCTTTTTTGTACGATACTCTATTCCTTGACATAAGAATATTGATTGTGTGATTTCTAATTAGTCCATGAATAAAGTTATTCTATGTTATCATTCAAGCATCGGAATAACTCCAACCATATCCTACTTAGATTTTCTTGATCTGCATTTATGTATATATCTATATATATATATAGACTCTTGAATTTTCTCATATCTCATCCCTATTTCAACTCTTACTCGACCTGAACGTGCAAGTAAAAAGATGTCGAGTTTCAGTTTCCTCGACCTGCAGTACAATCTCTCGAAGAGGAAGTTCTTGAAGAAACCTTCGAGGATGTTCTCTCGAGACCGACAGACCTCCGGCCTAGTGCCCATGTACATGCCGACTATAGACGAGCTGAAGCAAGTGTTTGACAAATTTGACTCCAACAGAGACGGGAAAATATCGCCCGAGGAGTACCAGGCTATACTGAAGGCCTTGGGGAAGAGGAATCTGGTGAGGAAGGAAGTACAGAAGATATTTGAGATCGCGGATTTGGATGGCGACGGTTTCATCGACTT
The DNA here is from genome assembly GCA_036937905.1 of Salvia rosmarinus. Taxonomy (NCBI): domain Eukaryota; kingdom Viridiplantae; phylum Streptophyta; class Magnoliopsida; order Lamiales; family Lamiaceae; genus Salvia; species Salvia rosmarinus. The sequence continues at coordinate 111,106 of JAODLM010000035.1, forward strand.
CAATGAGTTTGTGGAGATGCAGAAGAGGGAAGGCGGGGTGAAGACAGTGGATCTGCACCGCACCTTCCAGGCCTTCGACAAGGATAACGACGGGAAGATCACAGTGGAGGAGGTGTACGAGCTGCTGAGGAGGCTCGGGGAGAGATGCAGCATGCAAGATTGCCAGAAGATGGTGCGAGCTGTGGATGCGAATGGTGATGGTGTGATTGACTCGGATGAGTTCATCACCATGATGACTCGCACCATGATTACGTACTAGATATGATTTACTTGTGTTTGGTGTGTGCTTGTTAGATATGATTTCGAGCATGTGTGTTTTATTTAATCGTGCTAGACCAAATTCAATAGAAATGAACCGAGTCAAGTATAGATTAGCAAAATACCCCTCTGTAATTATGCTTGTATTTTGTGCTTGCTTTAGTATGAATCCAAACTTTTTAATTCTTTATTGACATTTAATGTCACATGGACGCTTAACGAGCTGCGCTCCCAAAATTTAGAGCTTTTCCTGTCCAATATTAGTATTGTGAATTACCATATAACAATTATTTAAACTAGAGTTAAAGTATAGTTTATGTTTGAATTTTGAACTCTTTTTCAAAATTCCCTGAACAAAAGTTTGTTAAACCTCGAACTTTTAGAAAAAAATCAATTTTGGCATGCAACCGAGAATATAAGCATCTAAAAGCTGAATTAATTTACCAGATTCTTGCATGACATGTACAATAAGTGATGGTATTTTGATGTGAGGTAGAAATATCTTTTAACACATCATTTATTATGGGTATTGATAAATTTTATGTATGTACATAATGAGAGTTTTTTGGTCATTTTTCAATAAATTCGAAATTATAGTAATTAATTCATTTATTTGAATTTGTAATTTACATATTTAACCTCATCGTTAATTTAGGAATAAATATATTCAAATCCCTTAATTTCATAAATGTAGTTACATAGTGTCAAACGTTTATTAGTTTTAGTTTATTTCAGTTGTCATTAATTTATAATTTTATAGTTGAGTGTCGTGAGTTAGACACTTAGTGCCAGAAACCATACGTTTTACACCATTTGCCAGGTGCAATGCCTCGGGCGCCCATTGTCTGGTGTCATGCACCCGGTACATGGAGCCGAGTGTCGGAAGTTGGGTTTCAGGTGCCCATTGACGGGTATCATGAGCCCGACGAATGACGTCGAGCGTCGGACGCTGGATGACAGGCACCCTTTGTTAGGTGTCTTGCACCCGACGCATGGTGCCAGACGTCAGACACCATTTCTCTAGTATCTTATATTTCAACCGGACAAATTATAGAGTATATCAAATATTCAACTTATTTCCTTACCATTTTAATTAATGAATTGGGATACATATTTTCTTACAATATCTAATTAAATAATTTAAGAATTTTTAAAGAAAAAAGTAAAATGCAGTTGTTAATTATTTCATATTTTAAATAAGATATAAAAATATTTGTTATAAAAAGATATAAGTTTCCCCACAAAAATATTTAGAAAAATATTAAAAATAAAAGAAATAAAAATTTAGAAGAAAGAAGATGTACATAAGATTATGCACAATGATTATTTGATTACATTAAGGAAGCATTATAAATCTCTCCTAAAAATTAGGATTAATTTGTCGTGATGAATTGATAAGAATTTATTCACGAAATAATAATTTTTTAAGGGTATGGAATAATCTATTAAAATTAGGATGAATAAATTAATGATGAATACCAAATTTTAATGCAAATATGTTAAACATAGTGGCAAATTTTAAGGAAATTTATTAGGATATGTTTCCTAAATAAATGTGTATAATATAGCAAGAAAATAATTGCTTAAAATATGTAAAGGGTATTATATTAGTCATCAAATAATATAATATGTAAAATTTAAGTGTATTATGTAATTACATAATATGTACAAAAATCATTATCCTTTATTATATACTCCACGTGAAAATCCGACAAGTTGGTTATAACCATTTCAACACCGGATTCTTAGTTGCGTACAAAAATTGAAACTTCCTTAGGTTTTTAAAAATAAATGGAAGTTATAATCCATTCCTATAATGGATCTATAAGCTGTCCCATTTTACACCATTTTTTATGTGATTCCTATAGTTTCACAATACACAACAGGAAATCACTTGAAATCATTCCCCCAAAAATCCAATATTGAACTTGGATCTAAATGCGATCTTAAACGGATACTGGCGACATAGTGTCGAGCTGGACATGCTTGAACATAAATAGACATTTTTTTAGTTGAAACATAAATAAGCATTAAACTAGAACAAATAATGGTTTGAGCAAAATGGACTGTCTAGTTGATTATTCAATTGCACAAAATTTTGCACGGCTACATAAAGATTTCAACTGTGGCATAACTTGCACAGAATGACAATGAGAAGGAAAATTCAAACTTCAAAATTACGCTTGAATATATGCACGTATAGTAACTTGAAATCCTTCCTACAGCAATGCCAATTATCATATTCATCTCACTACTCAAAATACCTACAGAGTGTGGATACTTTATAAGCTAGACTGACACTCAGAGTTGAATACCATTGTGAATTGAACATCACAGATAAATGAAACTACATTAGACGAGCACATAAGTTCGTCATCTCTATGTAAACCTAGATGGTGTCATGCTCGTCATCATAGAAGTTCCTAATCATCTCATAAGCAATGATCATCAATCAAGCCACACACCACCAGCAGTGATCAGTTGATAACGACTTACCAGTAGTCGTTGCACGAGCATTTGCCATCCTTGAAATGATGGAACCGTTTGTTGTCTCTCACAATCAACTCCCTCCCAACAACTCTGGACATGATCTTGATAGCATTGTGACAGTCACCACAGACACGAAGGTTCTTGATGATCCGCAGAGGCTGCCTCGCTGGAGTGCTGATCAGACCATACGCAATTGCTAGACGCTCACTATGGTACAGCAAAGCCTGCTCCTTTGCTTCCTGATCAATGTCGTGAAGAACGTATCTTGTGTCGGGCACATAAGCTTGAGGTTGATTTGCAGCCATTATCTTCTCATCATCCTTGTAGAGAGTAGGGTTACGGAACTCCAGTATTCTGTTTCTCCCTACGAGCATGTTGAGCCGGGAGTGCTTCTTTGGAGGAGGAGTCGGGATCTTGTTTGTGACAGCCTTTGAAGGGTCGAGACTGAACAACAACTCCTCAGCATGATCTTCAAGTTCAATATCCCCATGTATACGAGCATAGTTCATCAATGCCTCCCAAAAAACAGCAGTAGGTTCAAACGGAAGAGACTCTATATACCCCTGAGCCTCAGCAAGATGCCCCGACTTACCAAGAACACCTAAAAGTCCCACATAATGTTCATCACCAGGAGAAATCCCATAATCAGTCTTCATTGATTCGAAATATATGAATCCCTCTTCAATAGCATCAGCATTAGCACAAGCTTCTAAAACAGCAAGAAAAGTCTCCCCATTCGGAGGTAAACCAGTCGTCTTCATCTGCTCGAACAATGCCAAACCATCATCACCAAGGCCATTAGCTGCGTACCCATTAATCATCAGGTGCCAATAATCGAAATTCCTATCAATCATATGATCAAAAACTCTCCGTGCATCCGTCATACTTCCACACTTTGCGTACATGTCAAGCACCTTATTAGTTAACTGTAGATCACCCCTATAGACCGACCTCAAGAAGTAGTTGTGCACTTTCTTTGCCTCCTCAAACTTCTTCAAGTTCCCACACGTCTGAAAAAGCAAGCTAAAGCATTCAGCATCTGCAAGCAACCCTTGATCCATGTGTTCAATTGCTTCCTTAACCTTACCGTCTCTGCACAAACTAAACAAGTCGACAATAGGCGTCCCAACCGCGCTTGCCGTCTGATTCCTCGTGACTGGGACTCGGTTATCATTTACCTCAGCCTGCCCATGTGATCCCCACTGATTCTGGTTTTGCTGTTGAGGTTGAGCGTTATAACTATTCCCCCCTTGATTCACACCACCACCACCACTAGGGTAATTCTGTCCGCGATTAAGGTTTTGCGGATAACCTTGGTTCTGAAACCCTCCTCGTTGAGGAAAACCCCTCTCCAAGTTCGGAGTTGGCTTCGCTGAATATCCTTGGTTCTGATTGTTGCTCCACTGATTAACATTCTCTCTCACCAAATTTGAACTGGAACTCAGCGCATATCCTTCATTCAGATTATTATCCCTAGCAAAATTCTGGCTCGAATTCGGCGCAAGTCCTTGATTCTGGTTATTTCCCCACTGATTGACATTATCCCTCACCAAATTCTTGGTCGCGTTCGGTGCATATCCTTGATTCGGCGGATACCTCTGGTTTTGCCGAAACCCCTGATCTGGAAAACTGGTGCTGGGGTTTCCACCTTGACCCGAAGCGAAACCCCCTTGATTCGGATGACCTCGATGCACACCTCCATTACTATTACCGTAACCAGCATTATAACCCTGATTATTCTGGAAATTATTGTTCCTATGGCCGGTAGGGTTCTCGAGATCATTGCTCCGTGGGGCCCTCTGATTGCCGGGATTCTGATTGAAATTGAACGAAGGCGCTGGCGACTGAGGATCTGGTAGCTGGAAATCTCCAGAAAGGGCGGATGTGGAGAGAGCTCTGATCACCGGGTACCGGATTACGGTTTTTGAAATTGAAATAAATGGTGAAGGGCGTACCTTGTAGATAGAAGAAGTGGCGGTAAAGGAGAATCGAGCTCGGAAAATGGAAGACAACGGCGACGCCATTTGTTGGCGGTGAATATGGACGGGTTAAAACCCTAGTCTGGATGTGTGTGTGTGTGTGTGTGAGAGAGAGAGAGAGAGAGAGAGGAGAGAGAGAGAGATAAACCCTACTGAAAATAATAGGTATAAGTGTGTGCCTACAGATGAAGAACCAGTTTCGGCCTAATTCGGATTTTTTTTTGTTCGGGTCAGGGTCATTCTCCTGATGGGCTGTTGCTAATCGGGCTGGGTAGTACTAATACTGCAAAAAAGGACAGGTATTATTTTTTTGTCTTTTTTTGTGTTGTGTGTTTCAATTTACACAGCTTTTACTATTTTCTTTTAAATTGAAACAGATAAATCCATTATTTCATTAAGATTATATTATAGTACACTATATTATAAGATATTAGATAAACTAGAAATGAAAAGTAAAAATCCAAAACACAAGATAAAGTATTAAGGAGACAAAATGAAAAATCGAAACACAATATAAAGTATTAAACATTTGTTTCCAAAATTTCTCTGTAATTGAGGAGATCAATTCATAATCAATTTGATAATATAACTACCAAAAATGGATTAGGGGTAATTTGGGAATGCTCTTGATACTATAATTATCAAGGACATTATTTTCTAAATATTTGCTCTCTTACTTATCAATATCAAATAATTACAAATGATAGGAGCAGCAGCTGAAAATGTTGAAGATGATGTAGCATAAATTAAGCACTACGAGAGCGTCTATTTGCACTAGCAAATGATTTAAGTACATCTAAAAAAACTTAAAACATCTAGCGAATATGACCTAAACGAATATTGAGCCGAACTCCGACTAATCAGTGTTGAGCCAAGCTCGAGCCCACAAAATTCTAAACGAGCTCGAGCCGAGCCTAATATCTCAACTTGGTTAATATCACTATAAAAATCCTCTGAGTTTGTTAATGGCGGAGTCATCGTATACGTATACGTATACGTGCCTTGTTTACGGTCCTAACAGTAGATAGGATTAATTGAAGAAAAAAGAGCTTGCTATAGTTCATTGTAAAACAATTTGTTTGAGACCATAAATTCAAAAATAATAAAAAGTTACAACATTGAGAGCTTTCTTCTACTCTATTTGCTCCTTTGTTCTCCCCATCACCTAATGTTCTTCACTAGAGCAGCTATTCAACACTCATCTTTCATTCTTTCTACCTCATTGCTGCCTCCATCATCCCCCCTTTTTCTCCCTCTTACAGAAAGAGAGAGACATAATCTACTTACTGATCTAACAATGCTACCTATGTTTCTTGACTTGCTTATGTGAAACCTTTGCTTCACTATTCCCTTTCTGAATCCTATCTCACTCCCCACTCCACTTCCTCCAACTTGCACCTCATCTCCTCCACCAACACCTTAGTCCGAGGCTCCGCCATCATCCCTTCCCTCCATCTCCGCAAAATACTCCAACGCCGCCCCAATCCTCCCCATCTCACAAAGCCCATGCACCACAATTGTATCGACCACGGTCGGCCCCCTCCCTCCTCTCCATCTCACCCCAAACCCACCTCACCCCTTCCTCATTCCCCACTTCAAAACAACCTCAAAACCAAGTTATAACCATCCCTCCAACCTCACACCCACTCTCTCATCCTCTCCAAAACCCCATCAACTTCCTCCACATTCCTTGCAGCCCTTAGCAAACAACCATACGTCAAAGCATTGGGCTCCCCCATCTCCCTCATCAGCTCCTCAACCACCTCCATCCTCCCAATCCTGCACAAATGCTTGATCAACGAGTTGTATGTTGCAGCATTCGGCTGTACATTGCCCTTTTCTCTCATCTCCCTAAAAACCTCGAGAGCCTCAGGAATCCTCTTCTTGAAACACAGCCCTTCGATAACAGTGTTGCATATGGTCGCATCAGGGGTAAGCCCTCGCTCCCACATCCCCCTCAGCAGCTCGATCGACCTGCTCGCCTTCCCACGTTTGCACAACGAGTTGATGAAAATGCCATAGGTGTATCTATCCGGCTTGCACCCCGATGCCAGGATGTCCCTCCAGAACCTCTTCGCGTCGGGTAAACTACGCAGCACGCACCAGCCGTTCAATATTATGTTCCACGTCTTAGTATCAACAATAAACTCACTCTTTGTATTGCTGAACAACTGTTCCGCGGTTTCCACGTGCTTGTACCTGCACAGCGCCAGCAAGAGAGTTTGAAATGCAGGCAAATCGCGCTGGAGGCCTAATTTTTCTATGCCGTTGAAGAATTGGATTGCTTCGTCGATTTTGTGAGCGGCGGCTAATCTGCTGACTACGATGGCGTAGGTGCGCTCGTTTATTGGAATTTTTCTTTTAGACATTTCGTCGAGCAGTTGGTGGAGTTCGTCGAAGCGGCGGGAGCGGCCCAGGGTGTCGAGGATCTCGTTGTAGATGGAGGTTTCTGGAGCGTAGGCGGAGGAATTCTGAAGCCAGCGGAAGAGTGTGAGGGCGGATTTCCAGTCGAAGCGGTGGCGTTTGAGGACGTTGAGGGCGAATTCGTGGGAGAGCGAAGGGTTGCATTGGTCGAGGCGGCGCGAGATGGATTCTGCGGGTTCGTGGAAATGGGTCTTGAGGAGGGTTTGGATTTTGAGAGCTTCGTCGTCGATGGAGGTGGCGGGTTTGTGATCTTTGGTTGAAGTGGTGAATTTGAGGAGGTGAGTGGTGATCGGAGAAGCAAGGATTTTACCGGAAATCAATGGGTTGAAAATGGTGTGAATTGAGGAGTGATAGCTTAAAGAGTGTGGATTTGCAACCGGAATCTTGAGTTCATGACGAAAACCCACTGCAATTTTCCCATGGCCTTTTTTCATACGACTGTACAACAAATGCTGCTGCGGAAGGGGCCTTTACCCCGTGTAAAATATTTATCAGCTATTTTGTTCAAAATGACTAATTAGATTTTTCTCAAAATCGAATTGCTACTAATAATAATAGTGTGATGCTATTATTGAAAAACAATTAAAGATCAAATATGTGGAAAGAAATAAGTATACATCAATTGATCCAAAGACATGATACAATGAGATTTATGGAGATTTGTTGTGTGAGTATGACTTTAACTCCTTAAATTGATGAGGCCTTAGAAAAGATGAACGTTATGTTGTTTGCATGTGGATTATACAATTTTTACAACACAAAGAAGTATAGCGCACATATATACCCAAAACTCAAGCTAGTAATTTTGTATATAATACATTACTTGGTTTCTCTTTTTCTACACTTTATTGTCTCAAGTATTTTTTTTCTTCGATTCTGTCGTTATTTTATAGGCTGTTATATATAAAATAGAAGGTCCATTAGAAACATTTCCTTGTAATGTGTAAAATTCAATTTGAACTATCGATTATTGTCTTCAAAATATAATATATACATATAACTATTTTATCTTTTAATAATATATTTTTGCGTATTACGATAATACACCATAGTGAATTTTACATACTAGGATAAGGAAGATTTCTATGCTAAAAAGTCAATACATATAAAAGTACCAACGAACGAGGTAACAAATAAAAGATTCCTTATCATGAGCAAGATTCACTTCAAAAGAAGCAGAAGAAGACTAGGTGCATACATCTACACAGATCGTCATAGATCCTAATTACATCAATCCAAAAGTACCCTTACATTAATTTCCTCTACCATTAACGAGACACACACACACACACAAAAAAACAACAACAATAATATGAAATGTGCATCACAAATTAAGATCCTGGACCACAATATCAAAAATCAATCACCACTAAAACTTTACATAGTGAAATTGTTTGCTAACCTTTGAAATCAAAAACACAATCAGCCTCATGAATAATATCTTGAATCTTGAGCTCATCTATACTCCCCAAACTCTTACCACCAGATTTCTTAGGCACGCCAACATTCACATTATGCGATCTCTTCAGCCCTAACCTCTCCCTCCACCTGCTCGCCCCCTTCGCCATACTCACCGGTAGCCCCTCGAAGTCGCCGTCGCCGGCCAGCAGCTCGTCGCGCAACGTGGTGCAGTTCTCTTTCAAGGGGAGAATCTTCCCCTTGGAGAAGATCTCATCGGCAGCGATCATGGTGTAGGTGGGGGCCGAAAACTCGAAATCGGCCGACACCGGCGCCTCTCGGTAGCTGTTTTCGAGCTGCTGTGAATCACCAAAATCATTGGAGAATGAGATTCTTGGACCTAGATGTTGTTCGTTCTTCAACATGTTTAAACTGCAGGCCATTGAAGAAGCTAGCAGATTTTGAGGTTGCAATTATTCTTTTTTTTTTCTCTTTCACTTGGGGCTAATGCTGGAGTTCACATGCAGCGTGAGGAGGCTTTATATAGGAGAGTCGGTGTTGCATCTGCATGCGAGAATTTTAAAATCTTTGTGTGCATATATAAATAATTTGCAATAAGAAACAAAGCACTTTATGTACAACTATTAATTTTCTAGATTTATTCAAGACAAGAAGACCATGACTTTCGCCTTGCTATTACAGAAGAGGGTATTATATCCTATTATAAATAATCTGCTTCAGATCTGTGTATCATGCAGGATCATGTAGGATATGTGGGATTTTAACTTTTTCTAGCTTTTTATATATTTGTTGTTGCTGTGCTTTTTTCTCTTGTAAGAGATTGATTGGATTTTTGTGAGTGTAGAATTAGGTTAGACATGTGCCTAATTTGCTGTCTGATTGTGGTCAGGAAATGTTGACCCTGGCTGCTTGATTGGTGATTTCATCTCTTATTTCACCATCATTATAAACTTTCTCGTTACTAAGAGTTGATAGGTCAAGCCCATCAACTAGGATTTACCTTAGGTTGTTTGCCTCTCTCCACACGTCTTACAAATGTCTTCAGTCATCAAATTATATATTCTAATAAAATAAAATATTTATATTTATAACTTTATTAATTACCATGATAATTAAATACATTCATATGAATAATTATCAAATTCTAAGAATATTAAATAAGGATAAATATAAAATATATTATAATTTTACTCTCAAATTGTGAACTATGATACTTACTAAAAATGCTAATGAGACACTTAAAAGTAACTGAGAGAGTATATTACGTGGCTTGAAAAAAATCAAGTCACCCAAGAATATTTTAATCTTTTTAAGTTTATTTAGATCTGAGTTGTGAACTTGAAGCAATCCATAATCAATCTGCATCCAAGCAGATTCGGAAATCAATATACTGGAAGAACTTATTAAGCACATTATATAGTCTATTTCCTCTATTTGTAATCCATGCTGCATATGACGTTATATCACCGAAAATTAACTATATCCAGCAAATTTCATCATGTATTTTATCCATCATTTACTTAATTCTGTATAAATTAAGATGATGTTTAACCGTAGACACGAACAGAAAAATATGCTACATATAATAATATTAATTGTATATATATATATATGTAAAAAAAATCGATTGCAAATTTCCAACTTAGAGGTTCCAAACAAAAGGTATTATAGCGTGTATATCAAGATCAATGCAACCCTTAAGTCCTAGCTAGTTCATATACAATCATAACAAAATTCAAGAAAATACAGTGATCAAAATGGATAATGATGAATAATAGACATCACGAATTATTTTATCAATTTTTATTGTGGGAGTCAATAATGCATGACTGCGTTCTATCCTCAAACTTTCTAAATAAATCTAATTCTTGAGATTTTTACCATGTGACTGTACTTCAAAAGGAAGAAGCTAGGACTTTCCGAGATCATTCATTTTAATAGATTGCTTTTAAGATATTGTTTAGAACTCCAAGATGCATAATTTCTTGTTACTACAACATTCGCTGTCTACGTAAAGAAATTTGCTTAAGTACTACAAACTCGGTAAGAAAAGTTTGCAATAAATAAAAAATGATCCCACATGGGAAGCAGAGGCTGTATGGATTTATTTACTCAACAGTAGTTCTCTTTTGTCATCTCAAGTCTTATTGAACGAATCTAGGGAGAGAGGGAGAGAGAGTCTCTCTGTAATGTGCATGCTTGGATTCTTGATCCTTTCATCTTCTCTTGGAAAAATGTAATCCAGTGAGAAAACTTTTGAATGAAGGAAGACAGCAAAATGTTGATATCTTCGAAATCATAGATATTTAAACGATTAATTTATGCCTAATTGTTATAATAAGAGCGGTTATCACAAAAGAATAAGTAATTACACTCACCAGGTTTACCTGGGAACTTGAATTAAAGTATAAACTCTCATAATAATACTTGAAAACATTTTAAAATTTTGATTGTTTCACTGCATAGCTCATAGCAATTTTGTCCCTTTTAAATTGAAATTTTCAAGTAACCGAAAAGTAGAAGTAGAGAAAAATTAATATAAAAATTAATATTGAGTACGATGTATCGAGCTAATGTAGTTTGACAACACAAATTATTATATGTATAGGAAAGAGATCATATGAGTATTAGGATTTTGATGAGAATGAGTGGTAATTGTTTTGAGACCTTTAATCAAGGAATTCTATATATTTATTTACTATAATTGTAGTTTTGTTCAAAAAATATGAAATTGTGAAGATCTCACTGCACAAGAACTGCGATTATTTGAACAATAACATAAATTACATAAACATATAGATACAGATTGGGATTATGGTTATTTCGTCGCAGCCTGAAGATAGGCTTTGTTGTAGACCCTACTCGCATATTATCTTGAATTGTTTGAATAATAAGACTTAACCACAAAATTCGAAAGATCCCAAATGCATAATAACTACGATTTGATGAACAACAACACAAATTAGACGAAAAATGAAGAATGAAAGGTGAAAGATTTTCGGGATAATGATCTCCAAATGGAATGTAAGAGATTTCCAAGATCTGAATATCCAAATAGCGAAAATTAAGAATTTGATAATTTTTTAATCATTAATAATTATTACTTGTCCGATCTTATTTAATCTAAAACAATAGTTGGTTCTTAGTTTTTATCAATGGAATGGTTTGTCACCAGAACTGCACCCTCAAGTAGGGATGGCAATCGACCCGCGGGTATCCGTCCGATTATTCACGGGTTTGGTGTGCATTTCGTAACCGCGGGTACGTTCTTGGTTGAAAACTAGGACCCGTTTATTTTGCGGGTACAGAAATGGTTTGACAATATCCTTACCCGCGAAATCCGTATACCCGCGAATTCTACCCGCGAAAACACCCGCGAATTACCCACGAACTTTCATTTAGTGTTATTGATTTGTGGATTTGAATTTTCATTGTGTTATTGATTTGTGGATTTGAACTTTATGATTTATGAATTTGTTAGTGATATTTTCGTGTTTTTGAAATGCTTGGTTTGTGGTGGTCCGGGTGAAGGTTTCATGGGTAGTCCATGGTGACAGTGGCGGATACCGTCGGGTGGCGGTCGCGGTATCCGTCAATCCGCGGTACTGCGGTATGGTGGAATCTCCCACCCATCGCGGGTCATGGCGGATCATGGACGGGGATCATTTTCGCGAGCATGAAGTGGTTCGGACTATCCGTGCCCGACCAGATTGTCATCCCTACCCTCAAGATATATCTCATCACTTGAGTGGTTCGCACTGAAACGCACCATCTATATATGTAGTGTCGATATTATAATGCATCAACATGTATCATATATATATATATATATATATATATATATATATATATATATATATAGGGATGGCAATGGATCGGATCCGGACCGGATCCGGTTGAGTTCGATCCATATTCGATTTTTGCTTTGGTGGGATCCGGTCCAGATCCATTGGGTCCAAAAAATTTAGATCCAGATCCATAAGATCCACAGGGTCCGTGGTCTAGCCGATTCATATATTTTCGCTTCTAAAATAAATTTTAAATCAACTATAATTCATAGTAATATCATAATAATCTAAATACACAATAATACTATAATAATTATTTAGAATTTCTACAATTATCACTATATTAGAAGACGTTAGTTATAAATTTACTATAAAGTAGGAAAAACAAACAACTCGGTCGACGGTGGTGTAAGTGGTGCTATCTGTCGTGAATGCCGATTAATAAATAATTGAGAGAATTTGAAATGAAATTGGAAGCATATTTATTTTGGGAGAATTTGAAAAAGAAAATTGAAGAGTTTTAAGTTGGGGTTCGATATTTAATTATAATAAAATTAATATATATAAATAAATATATATAAAAAAAATTGAATGGATCTGATGGCCGGATCTGGACTGGATCCAGGTCTCAAAAACTAAATCTCAGATCCAGATTCGAAATATGGGAGTAGGATCCAGATCCGATTTAGATCCATCGGGTCCAATTTTTTGAGGATTCAGATCCTTAAAAATGGATCTGGATCCAGATCTGAACCGGGTCCGAGATCCATTGCCATCTCTTATATATATGTGTGTGTGTGTGTGTCTTGTGTGTGTACATGTGATGAGCATTTTCAATGTTTTTTTTCCTTTTTTAACGAGTGTTATATTCTTATTGAAACACTACAATTCAGTTATTCCCTAATTTGTGTACATTATGTTTTTATTTTTTCGTATCAAATTAAATAAGAAATTTTATCTGTAAAATTTGTCTTCATAGAAGTTTATGGCTAATGGGTGACGGGCGGAACTTTAACCGGATCAGAACCAATAAATTAGTATTGGTTCTGGTTCTGGAATCGGCCCAGTAAACATCGGATCCGGACCATCAAGTTATGGTTCCGGATCGGGTATTATCCATTGTTAACTGGTTACCCGTTGGGGCTACACCCAAATCCACAAAATTTTCAATTTCATATTTCAAATTTCAACAAAGGAAAAATCTTTATTGGACTAAAATATAAAATATATTATAAATAAATATAAACGTATTTTGAGCATAATCGTATTTTGATATTTGAAAAATTAACGTATTTTGATTATGGGAGATCTACTTGTCAATCTTAAAAACGTAAAAAAAATGCAATCTGGCACGATATTATATCCAAAATGACGTTTTTTTAATTTCCATATTGTATTAATAATTTCCAAATCATATCGACGTCATCTTTCAATTGGTGAAAGAAAAAAAGAAGGGCAAAATGAATAATATAGTAACTGTGAAAAATACCTAGTTCACGATTTTTTAGAAAATGCCCAAATAATTTAGGATATTTTCATTTCCTTTCTATTTTCCTACATGGCATATATAGAAAGAATCGATTTTCACGTGCCACCCTTGAGAAAAGAATATATTTTACAATCCAAGCCTCAAAATATATTCTACAAAGAGAACGAAATACCAAATACCAAATACAAATTCTACAAACCGCTATAAATCTCGGTACATAGTATTTAACTTTAGACCATTCGATCAAAAATTAACAAAACTCATGAACCAAATCTTTTCCGAATTCTTGAAGCCATACCCAAATTCACAGATTAAAGAAAATGGCTCATAAAGATAGATCGACTTTTGAAATCATCAAAGATAAAGAACATGAACGCACTATAAGTTGCTACCATAAGCATCAAGCAACAATTCTCAAAATCATCGACCTCTAGAACGGATCCGATTCTATATCTAGCACTCATCAATCATCAACGACAATCGAGAACATTTCCATAGATGGAAAAAAAAAAAAGGAAAAAATTGACCGGGTCGGATCGAACCGGACAAAATGAGTCAGTCCGGCGGTCCGGGTCCAAGCGGTTCTAGAACGAATCGAATCAAACCATTGCTTTAAAATTTAATGGCTGAGCAGTTCGGATCGATCCAGGATAAAGGCAGTCAGTTGACATCCCTAGTCTGAAATAGCCAAACCGGCAAGTCCAAGGCACATGTGCGACAGACATTTTATAAAACAAAACACTATTTTTAGCAATTCTAATTTGACCAACACATGAATCCACGACCACCAACACACACTGCTGACAACGTATATGCTCTATTTTGATTTTTTATATAAACCGGATAAATTATAGAAAAATTTCTATACCATTATTTTGTATTTACTTTAGTTTTGCATAATACAAAATAAAAACACAGCATATGTGTGCGAGCGCAGCCAAATAAAAATTTGAATATATATGTCGATAATCGACAAATTCAGGTTAATTATATGGTGGAGAGGTGCGGTCGTCCTCTCACTATTCGTGTGAACGATAATATTAATATTTAAATGAATAGTGAGGAGGGATCGCACCCTCCACCATGGAATTAACCCAAATTCAAGCATCATTAGATGACAAGCTTCAAAAAATAATGTGATTCGATTATAAGTAATTCTTGTTGATAAGAAGGAATATAATTAATTAATGTGAGGTGAAACTAAAAGATTCTCAATCTTGGCCAAAGAAAAGGGTGACACATGGTTAAATGGTGTTAGTCAAAGGAGTATATATGACAGGTGGCTGATTCCCAATATTTACAACTCGTAGAAAAAAGAGAAAAGATGAAAGCTCCATCAAAGGTGGAGGAGACTCAGAAATTTGTTGTCTATGGTCTCCCATCTTGTGAACAACTTTTGTCTTTTTACACCCCTTCTTTTGGCCCCTAAATTTGGTTTATTTAATTATCAACTATTTTTGTTCTTTGCCACGATTTGGGCTGAAACTCACGGGTTAGACCCGAATGATTCGATAAAATTAGAAGATTGAGCTATAAAATTATAGCTCAAATATAAAACAGTTATTCGGATAACCCATTCGGGTGGGTTGGTGGGTTAAATGGACTGGTCGCTTGATCGAGTGACGGGTCAACCCAATAGGTTGCTATTTAAAAAAAATCATTTTTTTTCTTTCTTTTTTCCTTTATCTAACAGTTAGAAATTCAAAATTCTTAATTTTAAAATTTTAAATCTTTGTTTTAATCTTGTTTGAGATGATATATTTATTTCTCAACTTAGATTGAATTTAGATTTGAAGTTCATGATGAATTTGTATTGAGAATCAATATTTAAATTTTATATGGCAATATTTTTTTAGATATGTATTATTATTTATATTGACATAATTTACTTTTCATGTTGAACTATTTTAATTTTATAGCTACTACGGATTGTTTATTTAGTTATTTATAGTTAATTAACTTATTTTTTTTTCAAATTATCAGTTTTAATTGGTATTATAGTGAACTAACTTATTAAATACTGAATTTATTATTATGGAATGTGAATACTAAGACATATAAAAAATAGTTATAAGCAATATTTTATATTTTTAATGTTTTTAAGATATAAGTTTTAACTTCATTCTAATTGTATTATATTATAAAGATCATTTAGTTATTTGAAATATGAACATAAAGGGTATTAAAAATATTTTAGTTATGAGCGTTATTTTTATTTTTAATATTATAATATAATTAAAATGGTATTATAACGAATTAACTTATTAGATTTTTTAAATATAATTTTAACTCTATTATAATTGTATTATATTATTAAAGATCATTTAGTTATTGGAATACGAATATTAAAGCATATTAGAAAAAGAATTTAGTTATGAGAAATATTTTCTACTTTTAAATGGTATTTTATAATTGTAATTCTTTATTTCTAATTTTATTTTTTAATTTTCTTTTTGTAAAAGATTACGATGAGTTGGTTCTTTCTGAGAAAAATGTCTGGTTATTTCATTAGATGTTATTCATATGTTTGAATTTTATGTTTGTCAACTTTTTTTTTTTGCTTTTGTGTGTATTTGTTTATTACAAATTTACAATTTATATATATGTTAATTTTTCATAAACTTTTGGCTCGATGGATTAGCTCGAATCATGGTTGAAAATTTCTGACTCAAAAAAATTATCCAAATAATTCCACAACCCAAATGAACTGACCTGAACTCGAGTGGACTAACTCGATTAACGTCTCTAAAGACATTTATTTCACACAATAAGTTAGCACTAAAACTTGCTCTTATTTGTTTATTATTTTGGAGAAGTAAGATCAATACTACTGTCATGTACAAATATATTCACACAAACAGGTAGCACTAAAACTTGCTCTTGTAACCATCTTTTGCCTTACACCTTTGGCAGCCGTACACCTTATATATCACCTTCAAAGGTTGTATTTTAAAGGATAATAATAGATTATATTCCAAAGTATAAACATTTTTCACTTAGTATCCCAATATTAGCATGATGTTAATAAAATTCCTAACGTTTATAATTTTTCATTTAATATCCTCTGGTGAGTTTTCGGTATATATATATATATATATATATATATATATATATATATATATATATGTGTGTGTGTGTGTGTGTTTACGTGACTTCGGGAGAGTCCACGTCCGCAATCTACAAGATAAGGGTAATAGTATATCATATTCCGACATATGGATCTTTTCACTTAATTTCCAGTGTTAGCATATTATTATTAAAATACTAATATTTCATAATTTTTCATATCACACAATAAGTATAGATATTATTTGCAACTAAAAGTATATTATACCTCTTACTTTGCATATCAATTATAATACATTAAACAAGCTCTACTAATATTGAGATTAAAGCAAAGTTTTTGCAATCCAACACTCTAATTATGATTTGGAATTAATCAAAAAATTTAATTCTAACAAAATAATAAAGTATTTAGTTGCATGACATTGTTCGAATTATTTGGGGAAATTTCATGCAAATCCACTATTTAAGCTTTGAAAATAACCAAATTTCCCAATTAAACTAAAATACATAATAGAATATTTAGCATTGCAAAAAATAATAATATAGATTTTATACAAACACATGTAAATATAATGTGGATGGAGTTTATATATAGTTAAATAATTAAATCGATACTATTACTTTTCGACACCTACTATTGTATTATATATATATATATATATATATATATATATATATATATATATATAGTTTAGTCTAATAATATAATTTATGATGAGGGATCAAATAGTACCCAGTCAGGATAAGATGTAATCTCAATCTCATCCATTCATCCTATTAATCGTGTGGTTGAGATTCACGCTTGATTTTAAAAGTTTTACGTTAATTTGTGGTAGTAAGGGTAGATAAGTAATTTGATTTGTTATGTGATTTCAAAAATAAATCATGCATATAGTTGAACTGAACTATGCATTCAAATGAACACAAAAATGCATTCACTTGAACACAAATATGCATATGAGTTTCAATTTTAATGCATGCTGGAAACACACTCCAAGATTTCGCACAAGCACCAGCAGCCTTCCTTCATACGCACTTTCAGCGCACGGTTGGATGCGATGCAGTATTATGTTGTTTTAAATGTAGTGTTATGTTATTTCATATGTATTATTTATGTTTTGTTGTGGCTCTTCCTAAACCCAATACCGACGCTGACGCCCCTACCCACCTTTACAAGACACCCGGCCTACCCACCCGCGTCGGCAGCACCCGGCCATCCATCGTAGTAACGGCAAGCACCCACGGTTGGTTTCGTCTGATGTCATGTTATTTTGAATCTGATGTCATGTTATTTTGAATGCAGTGTCATGTTATTAAGAATGCAGCGCCCCAACCCCAACGCTCGCGGACTCCTCTACCCAGCGCCGGCGGACACCCAGCGCCGGCTAGACACCTTCCCATTTTGCCCCTGAGCGAAAAATGGACTTACACGTGTCAAATTTTGATGCGTCCATGTGTTCAGAATGTGTAATCTAGATTGTGTACTACATACTATCTGGGGATCGGTTACTACGAAAACTCAACCCTATAATTTATTATGATATAATATAATAAATGAAACTTTATAAATATACTTACATATGAATGAAGAGAGAAACAGTAAATATAGAATTTAATGCATTCACATCTATGATAAGGTAAATTTAAGTACTATATTTATTATATATATGTGCTAATATTAAAATAAAGAATTAAGAAAATTTAAAATGAAGGATTTAGAAAATTAGGAATAGAATAGTTTTGAAGTTCCTATGAATTATATATTGATGTGTGCTCTCCAATATGTAATAGATTATATAATTAATAATTAATTAATAGATAGATAGATGTACGTGAGTCGTACTTACCATACTTTCTAGGGCATTTAAAAATAACCCTCAAATAATTTGTCTATATTCATATCAATTTCGCATGTTATAATATATTTATCCCCTAAAAGGTTATACAGACCAGAATTCAAGCGCCACCCCCTTTGATCTATTTTGCCCTCCACAACCATAACCATAATCACTACATCGCCGTCGTGGCTCGCACTAAAATCTTGAGTTAGGGAGGTAGCTATCGTCGCCATCATAGGCGGATCTAGGGGGTAACTGCACGGGCAACCCCAAATTTTTCTTTCATTTATATATTATATTAAAGCAATTCAAAATTAACTTGGGTTTAAAATAATAAAAATTAAAACAAAATTATTATTATTAGATTTTCTTATATTTTGACCCATGAGAAAAGCCATAAGAAGGTTATAAGAATGAAAAGGTCAATCACCATTTTGAAGGAGAAATTGAAGTAGTAAAATAGAAAAATTGTAACTTTTTTTTCCTTCCGGATTTTCGATCTGCAACTTCGGAAAAATTCGTTTTACGGATTGAACTGTTTGATCATCGTGATTTTGGACGAAGCTTCACAACATCCGGGCCAACGTTTTGGATGGTGGAGATCGAATTTTGAGTTTGAAGGTCGGGTTTTGTCGATCTGAATAGAGGAGAATTTTTGATACTATTTTTCTTGATCTTTGTTCGATTTTGATTCCATACATCTTGATGCGTTTATTTTCGAGTGTATGATAATATAATTTAGAGAAGATTATGTACTGTTCCATTGTTGATTATAGTGGATTTAAACGACTGTAGTAATCCCGTGATTTTTTCCTCTCTTTCCTTTTAAGAGGTTTTCCATATTAAAATTTTGTGTCTCCTTATTGTTGTGTGCCTACTATTTTGAACGCGTATATTGATGCTTTTGGAATACCCTATTTGTTTGAATTCTCAAATGTTCATACGAGTCGGAAAAATTAGCCAAACAAAGGTGTCATATTCTTCTTCAGCGCTGCATCTGCTCAAGTGTTTGCTGATATTGCTCTCTGTCCATTCGAAACTGTCAAAGTTCAAGTTCAATCGCAGCCAAATTTTGTCAATGATTTGATTGATGGATTTCCTAAAGTTTACGTTAAAGAATGATTTATATTGAAAGAAATTTTATTAAAAATATAAATATAAACTAAATTAATGATGGATTTTATATATTGAAATATCGTAAGATAACTTATGAAAACATAAAAATATTTTATTATTTATGATATTTAATACTTTGAAATATTTATTTTCAGCCCACATCATCATCAACTTCTGGATCCGCCCTTGGTCGCCACAAAACCCTACCACCGCCATTCGCGTTGCCTTCTCTATTGTTTCAAACTCCGAAAAAGCATATGGTAGTCCCTAATTCTTCTTCGAGCTAAGATTTCTGTGATTTCCGGATGCGCTCTGATTCTGAGAGCATTTGTATTTTAGAAACTTTCATTCGCCTATTGGTTTCCAGATTGGCTGTGTAATAGCTCTTTGCGATTGTTTTGCTTGTTTAGATGCAGAAGCTATGCATTTGGTTGAGTAATTGGTACAAAGTTCTTATATTGATATTTGATGAGCTTGAGTATTGGGAATGTTTATGCTGGAATGTGTTCTCAAAAAATAGAGGAAGAACAACGAGTTGTGATCTTGTTGTTTTGTGTATCTTTTTTCTGGTTCACACTTTTGCTTTGTGTGGATAATTCTTCTCACGATTGCTTTCAATGGTCAGGTTTGACAAAATGGCAACTGGTGCAGAAGAGAATCCGAAGAAGAAATCACAGCCGCAGTTGGTGAAGTTGAATCATGCTTTCAAATTGGTAAACCATATTTTAGATGCTTTATTGTTGTCATTGGCATATTGATTGACTGCTAATCCGCCATTTATATATGAGGCACACTCCGGATCTGTCATAAATTAAATTGTAATCGTGATTGATAAACCCTAACTAGGAATTAATAAACCCTAATTGGGGATTAATATGCCATAATTGGGGTGGATAAGCAAGTTTTTGCCTATATGTATATAGTCAACCCATATCTGAGTTCCTGGAATCAGATATCGTTGTTTTTTAGTTTAGGTTATCGTTCACATTGAGACGATTCTTCTTGTTATGGAGTGAGGAAATTTTGATGAATTGATTCCATGTTTTTGTCAGTGGATGTTAGTCGAGTGATTTGTTCTTGCAGTACAAACATAGATCTTGACCTGTAATCTGAAATTTGTGTTGGGTGATCATTTATTTTTATTTTGTTTTCTCTTGGAATTGTTGATCTACTTGACATAGGGCTCTGGTTTAGCAGTGATATTATTTGCATGCAAATTCTGTAGGTGTCTGAAATTGATATATTCTTACCATACATATCATATGTCTTTAGGCTGAGCAATGGGTTAATAACATGAGTAAATCCTCAGCGAATGATAAATCACCTTCGATAGAATTGGAAGGGCGTCCCATGAGGTCAGTGTATCTCCAGGGACTTTGCATCATAATGCTTCAGAATGGAGTTTTATTAGCTTGGGGATTTTCACAGGCTTGGTATTGGAGCAACTGTTCCTAAAGAATCCAAATTTACGCAATCACGTAATCCCGTTGAAAGAAAGTTGCTTGCCAAGTTGCACAATGACAAAGAAAAGCCGCCATGAAAATGAAGCTTTGGCTCCGCCCGCAGAGAATCGAAATGCTGATGAAGAAGACAGCGAGGAAGAGGAGTCCGAAAGCAAAACCCGAGCTTTCACCAAGAAGAGACCCCCAAATGCAATTTCACCTCTACATGCCAGAAAGAAGCATAGGTAAATTGGTGTATTTATGCAAGAAACGCTGCAAATGTTTTCTCAGCAGGTTCTGCCGTCTCTATGTTCCCTGAAAAAATTGACTTGTAACTTTAATGAAAAATTAGGCATTTTTGTTACTGTTTGAAATACTACTTCGGACTTACTAAGGCCAAATTTGATTCTATTGAATTTGAAAATAGAGAACTTGCCTATATCAGCAGAAGATCAACTAGGAAAAATGAAACTTAAATGCATATATATATATCATACAAAATCAATGAAAACGAATTACTTCATACTTCAGCATTCATTGCGTGTATATTTACATCAGCAAAGAATCAGAGCAAACGAAATCATAATTACACTCAAAAGTTATCGACCAAAACATGACCCCTAATTACAAGGCTGGGGATTGATGGGTTAAAACCTAATCACATATTCACTATTTTACACTATTTACTATACACAAACTGTCCTCGCAAAACCACATAAAACACCCTTCCAATGGAGTCGCCATTTGTGCATGACCTATATACATCAGTATACCTGCAACGAAGCAAATTTTAATTTAATAATTTAGCAACAAGCTTTATAAGCATGCTTTCAAGAATGAAATCATGAATGCAATCGGATGTCTTTTTGGCTAAAATTAATAAGATGACATACTGTGGGTTTTAAAAAGTAACTTGAGATTGGTGAGGAAAATTATTACTGATTCTCAGTATCCAGAGTTAATTTTATTAGTTAAGGCAACCCTAAGAAACGTTTAAATTTGAGAGCAACGGTTCAAGTATGCTAGTGCATTCAGGTGGAGCTGCAAGTCACAATATAAATGGAATTTACCTCAAGACAAGAGAGAGAGAGGAGGTAATTTTGCTCTCTCTCTGCAGCTGTTGATTCTCTGACTGCCTCTGGTATGACTGTAACCTTGCTTTTTTCACCGTTTTTTCAACAGCTTGTCTGCATACTGCTTGAATGCTGACTGCCTCTGATAATGCTGCATCTATTTTATTGCTTGTCTGCAAACTGCTTTGATTCCTGAGGTGGGGTTCTGCCCAAGTATTTCTCCTGAGACTCTTTCTTATGCTCGGGATCAAGGCTGCCATACAAAAGTGTTAGTGTTACAGGATCTATCAAGGAGCACTAATAAGCAAGTGATACTCGCACACACACACAAAGAAACTGAAGATGAGCAGTGAGGCACAAAAATACATAACAGAGCACGACAAGAAGTAGCAGAACCTGTTTCTAAAGCCAAGAAGAGCGCAATGCACTGCACGTGCTGCAGCAGAAGCAGGAGCTATGGCCGCAGCTGGAGCAGATTGCACAGCAGTTGCCAGAGCAGATCCCATACTTGCACCACGCTGGTACTTCTTCAAGGGGCTTTGTACCAAGGCAGAGGCTGATCTTCCCAGACCATCACTAATACTCTGGCAAGCCTGCCAAGAGAAAAATGCATATCTTTATTTGTAACAGCAATGAAGAATATTGCTTGCAAAAGAGTTCTAGGGAAAAAAGCTGATAAAAATTTTTCTTTCCAAAAGCTAAAAGGACACGAAGTTGCCAAAACTTCTCTCCCCAAGGAATGGTCTGGAATCGGAATTAAATATTAATAATTCAAAACAAAGTAAGACGGAACCATGATGACCAGCCAATGTTTGAAGAATACTGACCTGTTGAATTCCATGTTGAGCATCATTTGGCTGATTTGATTTCACACTATTACCTAATTCGCTCTCTAGCGGCCATGGTACAGATGGTGGAATACTAGCCAGAATATACTCTGCTTGGAGGAGGATGTTATGAGCTCCAGCAGCCAAATGTACTCCCAGCCCAATTGCTTCAAGTGAAATGCTTTAAGGAATGCAACGGTGCCTACAACAACAGTTCATTTACACACTCAAATTTCAACTCAGACAACAATGAAGAATAGTGCCTGCTAGAAAGGACTATGTATCTTCAGCACAACCAAAAACCAAGAACTGAAAATTGAATGTGTCAACTAAACTCCGAAGGTATGCACACAGGCAAATAGCAAGCAAGCTTACAGTTGTAAGTTGCATCATGTCAATAGAACTCAAACAATATGAATAGATGAGACATGTCTGTTGAAATAGTTTACCTCTTTGCATTCCTTTGAGTAACCTATGATCCCTTTTATAGCTCTTCACAGGCAGAGATACCAACTTCGCAGCTCCAGAGCTAACAGCAAGCAGTGACTTAATGGGAGGAAGGCCTTTCAACAGTTTATGAACCTACAGAACATGCAATTCATTAAAACTCGTGCATTTAATTTAAGAATATAAAATCCGTGAAAAATAAGTCAGATTTAACCAAACCTGGTTCTGAGAAATGTCTTCCAGCCACTCTCCCATTATTGTTTCACAAACGCTGCTCCAGCCATAGAGGCCAATTCCTTGGACATGTTTGAGTTGTAACTCCACACCCTGCATCAGAAATCATTAATATACAAAACTTGTAGTATGTATATACAGCAAGTCCCTTGGCGATATCAATTAAGGCATGCGTGATAATAAAGCGTTAGAACCTCATGAAGAAATATGAGAAAAGCCAAAAGAAGCCATTTTAGATTCATGTTGTTGCACAGGAAACTTATCACAAAAAACTAACAGTTTTACAAAGATGAACCAGGTTAGTAGGACTGTAGTTTAAGCATGGACTTCATTTTTTAAGCTGGGAGACAACAGAAAGCATCTTTAAACTTCTGTGATAAGAAGCAGATTTTCATGCTTCATGGAAAGCATCAGTGCCGATATAATCATATAAGCAAGCAATCAAATATGCATATCTGTCAGACAAATGACCCCACTACACCAAAACAGGTCTGCGTAAGTGAATAAAGCAACAAAAGCAGCAATTAGCATATGAATAAAATCATAAATAACAAGTCACTTAAGATTCTTGAGGTCTGGGGTTTATTTACCCTATATCCATTGATTTAAGTTTTATTTACTTATCATCTGAGCTTCACATGATTATTTTAGTCTGGCTGGGTTGCCAAGATAAATAGAAATGGATATAGAGATTATAAAACAACATGTCACCTTCCAAGGTATGAGGTTGACAAGTTCAACATACTTGCCGCCCCTTAGTGCTGTTAAGTCAACATGGCAAGGACTGTAATCAACTCGAATCAGCATAGGCCATATGTCAAATTTCTGTAAGAAATCAGACAAAGATGAGTGACCCAGACTAGATGAAGGACCCAGTGAGAAGAAAGAAAATAACTGAAATGCCACAGTGCAAACAAGTTTATTAGAACTTAGTAGCGAAGTATTTAGAATGGAGCATCACTGCAGCCAGAGGGGATGTTAGACAGACGCATCCGTCTAAACACTCTGGTCTTCATATATCACATAATTACGATTCAAATTATGCCCATCTAAAATTTAGACTGAAACTACCTGGAAGTAAGTAAGAAATGCCTCTTCACTGATGCCACGACCCTGCACATAGTCACTTTTCTCAGATGGCTCTCCTGAATTACTTAAATCCAGAGGGGCACTGGAAGAGGAGTCAGCTGATGAGTTTTTTCCTCCAAAGAAGTTGATGAGAAAATCAAGTTGGCGCTGATGAAGATGCAAAAGCAGAGGAAGTAGAGCAATACGTAACCTGAGAGGAAATAGTGTCAAAACTGTATACTTATAACGAAGGGAAGGTATATCTGCTGATGCTATCATTTAGTACAAAAGCTTGTAGAGACAATTTAAGTAAGAAACCCAAAGTTCACTACAATCTCGATTTCAGGCAAATCTCTGCTTACAACAATGATAGAAACAAGAAATTTACAAAAATGGACAGAAGGATTAAGAAGTTCCTGATTAGCTGAAGACCACAAGAAAATCAGACCTGGTGAAGTCACAAATCCCTAAAATTCTAGGGCAATTATCATACAGAGAAGGTCATAATCGAGGGGAAACGCAGAGTCACCTCCCTCCTCCCCCAAGCAAAAGGTTGGTCATGAGAAGTCCAGAAGCAAAGGTATAAACTTACAGGTTCACAATTTTTCCTTGCATTTGGCATAGATTTAACAAAAGGGCTCCTTTACTAAGAGAGATTAGTTACAAGTTAATATTACAGCCATCTCTTCCAATAAGATATCTGAAAATTGGTGGAAGAGAATATCTTGGCCTCTTTTCACATTTTTCTTCATTCTTCAATATAAAACCCTAAAAATTGTTGATTACCCCATCTCAATGCCATCCCTACCAAGTCATCTTCTAATCATTACTAAATGGACTCTTAATATGTCATCGAAAATCCAATAGAAATAAATTAATCAGATATTTTAAAGCAACAGCAGAAAATTCCTTCAAATACCCAAAAATGGCTAAAGAAGAAAAGCTAAAACAAATAGCACACCGATTTTCTTCCACACAGATTGAAGGGTCTGGTCTAACGGCTTCTAAATTCAGCTTCACGGCTTTTGAAGAGAACTTTCTTGGATGCTTCTTCGATTGATAATTCCCAAGCACCTTACAACCAAACAACACTAAATCAGAGAATAATATATTAAAAAATTCAACAAGTGGACTGAAGCATAGATAGTTAAGCAGTACCAGCTTCCATGGTGCATCATTACTTTTGTCATAGAGGCAGAAATCCCTAATGGTGAGAGAAAGCGTAGATGCGGATATTTCACCATCAGGGTAAACATCATACTCAAGACATACCCCAGACAATGCAAGCTCTAAACAAGCAGTCACATCCCTTGCACTAGTCAAAGTTGGAGAAGTATTCTGAAAGTTGGACCAGTCAGAACCACCATGCATTCTCCAACTGACATTTATATTCTTAAGAACTATCGACCCTCAGCTATTGCAACATCAACACGTTCAGGATCATTTGTAGAAACTTCAAAGTGCACAGGTTTCGACGCATCAGGCTTCTCCACTTTTGAAGCATGGTTTTCTAGTATTCTTAATGGGGTGCCCCCATACCATCCATCATTTCCTATCCGATCCTCACCAACAACAGTTTTAAAACTATAAAATTCAGATGACTGGCTTCCTGAAGAAAGTAAGGAAAGGGGGCGAAGATCTGACAGGAAATATTCTTCTATAATCTCAGGAGTCTTTTCTCCTGATGGCGAAGCCCACTAGCTACAAGAGAAGTATCATCGACCATGGAGAAAGAATGATTATGAAAACTTTTAGCTTGGCCAGCAGAGTTGCTATCCAGCTGAAAGACATCTTCACATATTTCGTCCATTAGATTTCCCATCTTGGACTTCTTCTCTGGACTTGAACTCTCTGATTGGTAAAGTGGAAAGAATTCACCATCTATTGTCATTTCATTATTGACTTCATGCGCTTGCTGCACATTATTCCACCTATTCTCCAAGTGCACAACATAATCTTGCATATCAGGAGCAAAAAGCTTTTGGAGTTGAGCAGCCAATCTAATCAATCCAAAAGTTGTATCATGGCATGTACTTAACATGATGTGTGACTCTGCACATTCCAATTCCCATGCATGGCCATTCTCACAGTTCGTCCTAAAAAGTGCTTCAACATTTGCCTCTTGGGCAACTTTCACATAACCAAGATTACTAAGTTGCTCTACACTGTGAGCACAACCAACTAAACCAGATTCAGGCACCGTGCATATAAGGAAACCTAGATCTTGCAGTGTGATTTTGTAATCCCTTTCTGCACAATCAGTCACAGTTGTATTTGAAAGTTTCAAGGAAGAAGCAGCGAGAAGACAAGCAATATACAGCTCATACTCATATTCATTGGCCTTGAAATCAGAAGATTTGAGGTCTGAGCCCTGATTTGCTGTCAATTTTTCAATGCATGGCTCATAACTCAGGCCAACGTCCACCAGATTAAGGATGAACGAAGATCCACAAGTCTTCTCCTGACAATTATCACCTGCTTGTTGAGATTCAGAAGATGGTAGGATGAAAAAGGATATTATTGTATTAAACCAATCCAGGCGACCCCCAATTGCAACAATAGTGGCACATCTAATAGTAATTGAAGTAAAAATATGGTTGCTTTCTGGGTCCGAAAAGTTGATAATGTCAGAACCAGAATACCTAGAAGATAACACATTTGAACCTTCTCCATCACCACGACCCATTGTCGAGTCACTGCATGATATCAAAAGAAACTCCTGATTAAGACCTTCAGTAGAACCCCACAAACTGCCCTTACCATGGGACACCCATAGGAAATTGGCATGGCTAATTCCACCGATATTCGATACAGAAAGTAACTCAAACTTGTCCACATTGAGAGTTAGACTAGACCAAGAACTTGGAAGTTCTGAGCGTATGGAACACTTAAAATCCTCCACCGGTTCAACTGCAAGAGAAATTGTTAAAGACTCAAATTCAAAAAGAAATGATGTTTGCAGCGCAGAATGCTCTTTCATACTATTAACTGATTCGGTGGTGACAAGAGCGAAATGCTCGGCCATCTGATTTAGGAGGCCAGATATGTTCTCATACTTTCTTCCATCTAGGTAGATTGTCGCAGGAGGTAATTTTCCACGCAAGAAAAATGCAGAGCTTGCTAACATCTCTTGCCGAGTATGAGTATCAAACCCATTGCTGTCTCTAACAGTTGTAACTGAGGCAAACTCAGAATCTTTCCAACAACCTTATCTTGGCTCTTATCATACTCAGAAGAAGCCAAAAGCTTGGCTTTTTGGCGATCAAGGACCAGTAACAGGACCCTCCTGCCAAAACGTACTAATAACAGACAGATGACCAGTTCCATTAACAACTGAAATTATCTTTTCAGCTGAAAAGCTAGACTCCTGCCTCTTGTCGGTTTCACTTTCATCAATCTTCTCTTCAAAAGCTGAGCTGATGTAAAAGAGATAAAAGTCACCCATATTCAAATTCAAGGAGCATGATGTGGTCATAGTGGGTCTCTTGTCAAAACTAGAAACAGGAGTCAGTCTGGTGGATCTATCATCTCTCCCTCTTATTGTTGGTGAAACCAAGTCAAAAGCAATAAACTGATTGCAAGAAGAGTAGCTGGAATAATATTCACGCTCCTTCAAAGGGAAACATAGAATGATCCTAGCATTTAGAAGGAATATATTGCCCTCCAGAAACTTTCTGGTTGACACATTGGTAGACCGTGGATGTGAAAATTTTCCTTGATCATGAATAGCGAAAATCCATATTCTTTACTTTCTGGTTCTGGTGCAAAACCATTCCCCAGGCTAGTTGTTCCAATACAATTTGACATCTCCCAGAAATTCTAGCACCGTAATAATAAGATCAAAGTGCATCCAACAAACAAACGGTGGCAGCTTCAAAGTAAAGATGTAGGCCCCATTAGTGAGCTGCCAGAAGAATCCAGGTTTACACTGACATGGCAGCTGCTGACACCTGAAGTTTTGAGCAAAGTTACATTGGCATAGTCTCGACAAACATCTTTGCCATTCTTCATGTGCTGACATCCACTGGCATCCTGCATGCTCAGTGAAACTTCAACAGGATCATTCAGTCGGTGGCCTACTCCAAGATCTTTTGTGGATTCTCGAACAGTCCGAAGAGCACCTTGGACACCATCTTGCATTTTTTGGATCAAGCCCGTCTCACTTTCAGAGTTTTGACATTGAACATGAATCTCGTAATCCACCAAGTCATTCACGGAGGACAAATGATCGACTAATTGAATATGTTGCACAATTAATTCAAATTTCATTTCGAGGATGTACCTGTGGAACTTGCATAATTTTGAATGTTAACAGAGTAAACTAAACATAATGTTGGGAGAGATTATGGTTACTAGGTAAAGACGACATCAAACTCTTGTAATCAATAAACAAAAGTAGTGTCCTAGTTACCTGCAGTCCAAGATCTAAGTCAACAAACTGTGCACACAGATGATGAAGGTGAATAGCGGTATTGGCCATATCAGCTTTCATTCTGGGGGACTGTTTCTTGTCTTCATCAATGAAAGACAAAAGGACAGATACTTTTTCTACGGTTGCACTGAAGTTGGTTTCAACAAGCTGCTGCTCTGCACCCAAGTAAGTAGAAAGTGATATCAGTTCCAGAGATGAAAGTGTCATGGTGAATTGGGGATGCAGCAGCCAAGCTAATAAAGGTAAAATGTTATTAAAATTGAAACGAAGAGAGGGGTACCTTTTACATATTACATATAAATAAACATAATATTTAGAAAATCCGATAGCATCAATGATGCAGATAGTCGAAATTAATTTTAGATGCCTTTCAAGCTGTGCTGCACTCAAGATGGTTTCATAAGGCAAATTAGGCAAGTGATCTCGGGGCAAATACGTGAAGTTTCAATAATTACTTTCTAACACCACCTGCTAACCAAGATAGGTGAGTCCAGAGAGTTTGACCTCAAGCAAGTTAATGAAAGCTTCATGACTCCTATTTGGTTCCCTGTTAATTTACAATTTATTCCATGAAAATTTCATGGTTGTTGGATTTTGAGTAAGCAGACCAGAATAAGCAGAAAAACAGTTCTTGAACAGAAGCCTTTACCTCCTAACCCCAAAAAGAAAATTTGGAATTAAGTTTCAGTTGCACAGATAGAGAATAGGTACACAGTAACATCGACCCGAAAAACATCAATGAGAAGCCCAAGTTTCTTACAACCTTTGTTAACTATTTACCAACACTGAGGAATTTTTTTTTTTTTTAGATTATTAAAATGTTTATGTAGTGAGATTACTAAACTAGCATGACCAGTGTATTTTTCTTCTCATTTTACCAACAGTTAACAACCCCATTCTTCATAATAATTCTGCTGGATGGAACTTCAAAGCAGTGAAGACAGTTCAAAATTCAACAGATGTGTCCTGTTGCTATATTTTACATTCTGCATTAGAAGTTAGCCACATGTTTGCTCATGAACTAATAGTTGATAGGGCATGGCATCAGAGTTATTTTCATAGCTGAAAATAGCTCAAGAAAAAGTAAACTTATTAATAATCTTGTAAAATGATTGTAATGTCTTTCTATCACAATATCCGCCCACCACCACCCATTACCCATGCTCACAAGCTTATGGTTTAGATAGGAACTTCAAACTTTCCTAGATCCAGTTGACGGCCTCATAATTATAGTGAACAAGTCGATAACATGAATCTGCAAAGACGCTACATGGTATTCAATAATTTAACAATCAAGTAATACAAGCATTAAGCAAAGTCAAAAAGAAAAAGTAAAAGAAAGAAAAAGCTTAAAAAGTCAGTTGCACATACTGAACCGCTATAGCGCAAATTTGTATTTGAGACTACACACTGTAAAGGACTTACCAGAAGGGACATGTAAAGATCCAGATGCAAGGTTGGATGCTGCAGTAATTGCACTAAAACAGAACAAGTCCAATTCCACATGCCACTGTTCCCTAAAGCTGACTGTGAATTTCTTAGTCCATCAATGCACTCAAAAATTGATCCACGCTGCCAAGATATCAATTAAAACCAACAGGGAAGAGTTCAGAACAGATTCAGACCAACTAGAGAGGTGAAAATTGAAGTATAGATAAACCAGCAGAAACTTTCTTATCCCCACGATGAATAAGACTGAATTGCTTTCAGCACTAAAACTATGTACCGTAAAAAGGGTTCAAAAGTTCTAAAAGCCAACAAGTGACATAGTGAGATTGATCAACTGACTAATTGCATCCCCAATCAAATACCCATCAACTGGTAATACATGATGAGGCTAAGTTGGTGGCAGATCAAATACCAATTGGTTTTATTCAATTACAGTAATATGTGCTCACTTGAGCATACATACAGCTTAATGGCCATTAATCTGTTTAAGAAGAAGTTTATTGTTTATTTAGTGCAAATTTATAATAACTAAAAGAATACCAACCTCGCCCCAAAGTCTTGTTCTTCTTCATTTAGGTCTTTCTGGCTTTTACTCACCCAATCAGATATGAGATGTGAATCTGATAGCAGGTTATGTGCTGGTTCTTTCTCCATCAAGTTGGCAACAAAGACTTCATTACCAAGTAGCCCCTTGCCACTAGGATGCATTGTAGAGCTTGAGGATGAAAAGTTGTCTGATGGTTCACGAGGACCTGGGTCCTCCCTCTCCTCACCTATACCTTTAAGTAGGTTCCACATAAAGATGAAGCACCTGATGGAGCTAGGTTCAAGTCTTAATTCGAGAGGTTCAATATGAAGGTTGGCATCCACTTTGCGAATGTCCAGTGAACCATTTTTCCAAGGTAAACTAAACTTTAGACTCCCACAAAAACCTCCCTTTTCTCCAGAAATTATAGCAGTCGTGTTACCAGGTGTACAATTTCCTGAATACCGGTTGCCAATAGTCGAATCAACCGAAATATCAGGGGACGACAGATGATCAAGACCATCTGCAGGAAGTAATTCGAGAACTGCTCCTTGGAATTCTAAAAAGTTTGTTAATCTACTTATACCAAGGAAATTGTAAGCTTTGGTGAAATTGGTAGAAGAAGAATCCTCAGAAATATGTGTTCCACATTGAAGTTCACTAATCCGGAGCACCAATATTCTGTCCAACACTTTACTATTTCCATCTTCCAAAAGTGGATCAAATGCCACAATTAGCTTGTCAATTTTCACATGAAAGCTAGTTAGCAACCACTTCACCATTTTGGCAATAGTTTTAACTCCTTCATGAACTTCAACAGAAGCACTTGCAACTGCATTATGGTTAGTCTCGTTGTCTTGTTTTCTGAGACCATGGCTCGAACTATTGTTGCCACTCTTGCTGTAACAGTAAGTTTCAAATTCATCTCGGGTAACTTTCGTCTGGCGAGGAGCAATAACAACCGAGTTCATCCACCTCAACTCGGCAACCACCTTCTTTCCAAGGCATAGTTACAGTTAACGATCCAACAGACCCCTCTTTCACTAGAACAGCTGCCGTTCCAAACTGAAAAACAACAAAATGTTAGCAGAGAACAGTATAATTATTCGGGTTAATGGTAAGCTCCTCCACACCACCCCTAAATTGCCACACAGCCCACTCCTCAAATAAGGGGGTGAGGACTTAACTGTTTCATTGAAGTTAATGAGTTAACCGAGAGTCTACATATTCAAACAATTGGAGAACCATCGCATACTAAATATTGATATCGTTTAATTTAGTCTGCCAAACACTTATTTCAAGCATAACCACACTCCGCTCAAGTTAACAACGAATTATATCCAAAAACGCAGTAACAAAGCAAAGTTCACTTCCAAAACTGAATACCTCTCTACAAACAGACATTTAAAAGCGGCGAAAATAAAATAAAAATAAATATACCGCACCCTACCTTCTCGTTTATGTAATCAACATTCAAAGCGAGGTCGGAGAGCTGAATCGTGCCAGCACCGAGCTGAACATCAAGGTGATCTAGATCAATATCGCCCAGTATAAATTTCCCTAATTTCTTCTTCAACAAGAATTTACAAACACGTTTTACTGCCCACCGCGAGAACATCGCCTCAGCGGATTTCGAGAAACCCCAAGAAAACATCTTCAGTATAATCTATATACACTTCCTCCAGACAATATTACTTCTCAAAAACTTGTTTATCCAAATTTTTCTTCGAATTTAAGGATTTCTGAAACACTATATACAGAATGAACTTGGATTTGATGGAGGCTACCACCTCCATCCAACCGGAATTCAGAAAATTAAGACAGAAACAAGATTTGAGGTTTTGTTTTCTGTTTTTTTTTTCCTTATTAGGGTTTGGATTGGTATAAATTGAATTGAGACGACTTTTCTTTTGGGAGAGTCGTGTTTGGATTGTGAATGGTTTCGTGTCAATGATTGGATTTGTCGTAATGTTCTATCTTTAAGATTAAGATTGTGATCTCATTGGAAAACGAAGGTTAATGGTAATTTATTTATTTCGATTCAGACCCCCAAAAGTTTGTGCGTCGAGTTATAAATTTTTGGGTTCATTGTTAAAAAATAAACACCCGATTTTAGTTTTAACACAATCTATTTTTGTTCCGTTTTAATTTTAAACATGTTTTTGTCATGTTGGTAGAAAATCCGAAAGTAACAAATCATTACATCTTGAAAAATAGTACTTTCGAATTTCATAAATATCTTATATAGATCGACTCTGCTACATTTTATTTTTAAGTGTAATTTATCTCTCTTTTTTGTGATGGACAAGTTATTACAAAAAACTAAATTTTATTTTTTACACATCTTGGGTAATAACTGCGGATTACCTTGTCATCCAAAAGAATTATTATGTTACATTAGTTTTAAAATTGTGATAAATTATTTGGTGTGTCTATTTCATTATAAATCAAATATAATATTATTATTGAAATATTTTATAAATAGTGTCTAAAACTCAAATGGAATCGAAATTGATTAATTTTGTGATTAACCCTCTATTTCACTCTATCGAATAAGGAATTTACTTTCACCTCTTTCTTTACGATAAAGATTCTATCATTCGAATGCTCTCACGGACTATAAAAATATTATTGATAAAATAAGAAACTTAATTAATATGTCAAACATCAAAATATCAAACTAGATCCTCACGTAATTAAATTCGTAAATAATGATGATGATCATTACAATATTAAATTTATTATGTCACTTTCTTGTTTACAATTGATACTGGACCAAATACTTTTTTTTAGTCATTAGCGATGGAAATACCATCAATTTAGTTTGTTTGGTTTGAATGATAAGCCAAAATTGATAAAAATAATTAAATTTAATTATATATTTGGTATATATTATTTGACTTGTAATAATAGGGATGGAAAACGATTCGGGTTCATTAAGATTTTTTTGGTTAATAGAATCAAAATTTTTATAAATTCCAAAACCGACCAGATCTGGTGATGGGTGTGTAGAGAGAAGGGTAGAGAGAGATGATGGAGAGAGGCCACTGATGGAGACGGCCGCGGCCCAGGAGGCAGTGTTTGCCGGAGATCGAGTAAATGAGGGAGACCCGAGCGGCGGCGCAACTATCGCTGGCGGCAGACGGTGGGTGGCGGCGTCGTTGGGTAGAAGTCGGGCACAAGCGTGTAGAGGGAGAGATAGACCAGAGGGGAAAGAGGTGGTGGCGCTCGACAGCCTCGCCAGATCTGGAGAGGGGGCTAACGGCAGCGATTTCAAAGAAGAGGGAGATGAGGGTTTCAGTGAGAGTAGAGATGGAGAGAAAACGCAATATTACACAGTGAGTGTTTTGGGTCCAAATATTGGGCCTGAGATTAATTTTCTCAAGGGCCTGAAAGTAATTAATTTCTTAGGCTGATTTAATTAATTATTTCGGCCTACAATTAATTAAGTAGTCTTGAACATGGTCCAGCAGTTCAATAATAATAATAATAATAATAGATGTTATTATGCTTTCATGAGATTGCAAATAGAAGGAAAGTGAATTAAAGGAAAATTTTGATATTATGGTATATTTTAATAATAATTATTCAATTTATCATATATCACAATCATTACTGATTCAAACATAATATTAAATAACCCAAATAATCATATTTTATTTGATTTTATCAATCTTATTTATCTCATCAATCAAATCAAATACCATGTTAATGTATTGTGATATTGGATTTGGTGCAATTTAATTCGTCGGATAAAATAATTTGGGCGGTTGATTAATAAGAAATTACAACATGCTTAATGGCATAGGTCATCTCCATGACCCCTGTCATGAGCCGGATCAGTGTTATAGAAGTACTCCATAGTGGAGGAATATATTCTATTTATTTTTTCCCAATCTTAGCAATGTTATCGATTATATCATCAAAACGATTGAAAAAAAATGAAAATTAATTGAAAGTTTTGGAGCTCCTGGCCTGAATTGTTTGTTCATATTTTCAATTTTATCATTGAATGTTTAGTGACGCAATGATTGATTCGGGAAGTTGACGTACCAACGATCTACAATAACATTGAAAATATGAGCAAACAACCACGAACTTTAAAATCCTTCAACTAATTTTAAATTTGAAAATTATTCTATTATCTCAATAATAAAATTGATATATATTGAAAATGTAAATGTAAAGTTGATAAGGTTAAGGTCAGTATAAAATTGATAAGATTTAAGGATTGTGATAGATTTTTTAAATCTAGAAAACAAATGGAGTAGAAAATGATATTAACCAAAAATGTGTCCTACACTACACTAATTGAAGTGTAGCACGTCTTTAACTGACTCGGAGTATAAAAATACAACTTTCTTTGTCCAATTCAAGATGATATGTATTCCTTTCGAGTTATCAAACCTAAGATGACATGTGTAATATCCCGAAGAATTAAAGGCCTAATTACGATAATTAAAATTCGTAAATTAGGGTTTCGCTGTGATATTTGAAATAGTAATTTATCGAATAATGATTTCGATTAATTATGAGATAATAAATCCCTATATCATATTCACTAATGATTGTGAATTAAGGAATATAATTATATAAAGTATTTCGGCAGTAATATTTTAACGTCGATTGAATATCGATAGTTAAATTTCATAAAATTTTCTAAGTGTCGAAGCTTAGAATTAAATTCCCTTATTAATGGAATATTTTGATAAAGTGATTACGACTTTATTACGACCATTTTGAGATGGGTCGATAATGAACGTTTTGAGACGTTTCAAACGTCAACGTTTAGAGATGATTAGAAAATTTAGTCTAATGATCAAGGAATTATAATATTTAAATTCCTATGATTATTTTATGTAATTAGAGTATTATTTAGCATTAAAACAATGCTAGATGATTAAGGAATAATTATTGAACAAAGTTGTAATTTTCGAAAACCCTAAAATCGAAAACTAGGGTTTTCACCTATGAATCTTTCTAATTATTTTTCCTATGATATAAATTATCATCAAAGACATATATTATGATATATATAACTACTTATTGCATGAAAATTTAAATGTTGGGCACTTAGAATGGAAAGTGCCGTGTACATATGTGTTTTAATGTTCACATTTGTGATCTCCAATATGTTATACATTAGTGTGATGTAATTACACTTATCAAGACCTTTAACTAAGTGAAACAAGTGGAAGGCTTTGTGTATAGTGAGATGGCCGCATAGTTTGACTCAATTGAGGTTGGAAGATTTGATACAACTCTTAAGCATGATGTATTACATTTGGTAGAGTGTAGATATTATATATGTAGTATGAGACAAATTAAAAGACCATCATTTGCAATGTGAGTGAGAGAGGGTCGGCGGTTGTAATTGATCAAGCAAAGGATTATATTTTTTTTAAATTGTTTTGTTCAAGATAAGTAAATGTATTTATTATGAGTATGTCATCAAATTGGAAGGTCTTGCATTTGGTATTGTGTAAACATGTATCATGTGCATAAGACAAAGAAAAATAAAGACTTTCCCTTTTAACATGTGAGAGTGCCGACGGCACTTTTGGAACCAAGTAAAGAAAAATTGCTTTGTTTTGTTCAATGTTGAGTTAATACATTTACTTTGTGTAAGAAGATGACATAATATATGAATGAGTCATCAACTAAAATCTTGAACATGTTGTGTGTATTGTGAGAGAGCCGACGGCTCTTATTGATTTAAAGTAAGATGCATTTTGTTTCTCTCAAAAACTTTGTGTAAGGGCATTTAATATTGTGTAAGTAAATGATGTAGGGTGATTAGGTCATCAAGCTAAATGCTTGCTTTGTATGTGTGTTGGAACCGAGAGTAGTAGGAAAGTAAGTAAGTCTTTATATTCATTTCTTTAGTACTAAGTCAGATATATTACATCCAACATCTTTTCTCCTTCCAAACCCAAAACTACCGTGAGCAAAAAGAAGGAAAAGCTTGAGTATTCTTCTTTCCATAGCCAAATTCCTTAACACTAAATCCTTTCACAACAAATCGACACGGTAAGAGGTTAGAAATCGAACAAGCTTCGATTATACGTTAAAATTTCCAAATTTTAATGGTTCGATTTTAATTTATAAGCATGTGTTCTTGAGGAGAAATCATGCTAGCATGCTAAGTTGTTTATTAATAATGTTTAGTATGATGAATATGTTCCATATTGATGGTTTAAATTAAGGTTTAAGTATGTTATGAAATTATTGTGACTACCGAAAATTTTCTTAGTTTGTTGTAATGTTGGATTAATGATTTATGTTGATATTAGAACACATTGTGATTATTTGGGAATTTTTAGAAACCATATGCTAAAAATTTCATTATTACCGAAAAATTGTATGAAATCATATTTTAGTGTACAAATTAAGTTTAAGTGATATTATAGCATAATGTTAATCTAGGGCATTGATTTACTGATATGTGATTTTAATAGAATTTTTAAAAATTATTTGTTCATATTGTTAAAATTTTCGAGAATGCTTAAGGGTTGATACATTGATGTAGAAATTATAAATGTTGGATATTATGTTATAATTATGATATAGAATGATGTTTAAGTGTTGTAGAATTTAATTAGAATTTTAGGAATTTGTTTGGCTAATTTTGAAAAAAATCGAGACCTATAATGTAATACCCCGCAGAATTAGATGCCCAATTACGGTATTTAAAACCCGTAAATTAGAAATTACGAGATGATTCAATCCATAAGATATCGAATAATGATTTCGATTATTTACGAAGGAATGAATTCCTATTTTATATTCACGGAGAATTGTGAATTAAGAAATAAAAGTATATGAAGTATATCGACAAGATTATTTTAACGTCGATCACGATCGATAGTTAAAATTCATGATATTTTCTAAGCAATTGCTTAGAATTAAATTCCATTATTAATGGAATAATTTAATAAAGTAATGACGACCATTTCGAGATGAGTCGATAATGAACGCTTTTGTAACGTTTTCAAACGTTAACGCTTTGAGATGAAACGAAAAGCATTTTAATCGATCAAGAAATTATAGGAATTAATTTCCTATGATTAGTATATATAATTACAGTATTATTTAGCATTAAATCAATGCTAGATCATCAAGATTTGATAGTGACCATTTTCAAACGCTCGAAAACCCTAATTTTCGAACTCGATTTTTATCGCATAAAATGATGCCATTAATTTATCCTATGATATTATCTATCATCTAAACTATATGTTATAACATATATCAATGTTTGGCATTT
This sequence comes from Salvia rosmarinus, assembly GCA_036937905.1. NCBI lineage: Eukaryota > Viridiplantae > Streptophyta > Magnoliopsida > Lamiales > Lamiaceae > Salvia > Salvia rosmarinus. Next base: position 149,738 of record JAODLM010000035.1, read on the forward strand.
AGACCCATTGGCATAGTGTAAAAGCCGAAAACTATACACCTATGTATACAAGTTTATCTTGTTGATTTTCCTATTGCATGTATCTACTATATGACAATGTGATTAATTAAAAGCCTAACTAAACATTAAAATCAGATATATATGTATATATACTTGTATATTTTCGTGCATGAGGTGTGTGGTGTTGTTTGTGCATGGGCTATGCTTGACAATTGTCACTTGAGGCAACAATTGTCACCCCATGCAACCACCCCACCTCTCTACCACCACACACCCCCCACTTCAGCCATTCCATCTCCCTACACCCTTCCATCCTCTCCACCTCCTCCACACCACGGCCAAACCAGCAGCAACAAGAGGATGAGAGCCACTCCACCATTCTAAGAGAGGAGACAAGCTCCTAGCTCAAGATGGACAGCCATCCCTTCCTCTTCATCCTCTCGATTTCATGGCTAAGGTAGATTCCATCTCCTTAGATCCTAGGGATGATCAAGATACACATGCATGTTCATCAATATGCTTGAATGTGTTGGGTCTATGCTTGAAAGTGATTGCATGTTGATTTAATAGGTAGATTCAATACTTTTGATCATTGCATGTTGATTTCCTGGACGAACAGAAACTTCACGAATTTATTTGACTAAGTTTCAGTGGTCCGATGATTGTGAATTTTTGATATGTTGAAATTATATGTGTCTAGTATGCCTCTGTAAAATTTCAAGTCCATCCAACTTGATTTGCTATTTTAATTGTATTTATCAAAAACACTGCACAAATCTGCGAAATCGCCGTGTTTATCACCCATAGTGCGTGGCTTTCGTTTTAAGTTTGGATAATGATAAAACTCTAAAATTTGGCAGAAACATAATTAAGCATGTCTAGAAGATTCCTGTAAATTTTCAGAATTTTCTAAAAATCTTTACTATTTATTCCAGATTTTACAAGTTAACTGCACAAAACTGTCACGGGAGTGATAGCTTGTGGTAAAACATTTTTATCTCCCAATCTATGGTGAATCATTGAGTGAGGCTTTTCTGGATAAAACTAGACTTAAGTGGCTTTTCAATATGATTGGTTTCATTTCCAGATTCCTTATAATGAACTCACGGTGAATTTTAAAGTTGACGCATTTCAGTAAGCCTTTTGGACAAACTGCCTTAGAAAATTTCTATGTTAATAGGCTGTTCGAGTATGACTTTACGTGAGGTGTTCAAGCCATTTGTAGTCCGATTTGGACTTGGGTTTCTTCATAAGAAATGTTCCCACCATGTCTAGTTATGATCTGGAAAGTTTTATCCCAAACCAAGTTTTATAGGTATACCTTTCATCGACCCAAAGTCACCTACTGAAACTGTCCATTTCAACTAGTCAACTTTGGACTTATGTATTTCTCGATGAGTTAGATATTTTCCAGTATGGTCTTCATGACATATGTAGTACTTGTTACAAGGTTTCTAAATTGGTAGCCTGCAGCCATTTTGGCATTGCGAGTCAAAAGTTACGAGCCTCGCAAAACCCCTCGTCGTTAAGCTAAAACTGAAAATTCTGAAAAATTTTCTAAGTATAGAAGTCAGTTTGAGTTGCCCACTTTGAGACCCTATATCTTCAGAACCACGACTCATTTGGATTTAATTCCTTCTTAGAACTTGTAGTACATGTTTAGAGGTTTCCAGAATGTATCTTTGTGTGACCATACGTATTCTGAATCGAGAGTTATGGGTCGTCAAAGTACGTCACTTGGGTTATTTCAAGCTGTTTTTGCTGAAATTAAAACACTTGAAATTTGACTAAGTGTTGAAAACCCCTATATGAAGTATGCCTTATGTGACTAACATGCTATTAATCGATGCATTCATTATGTTATGTCGCAAGGTACGATAGAGCATTATAAGATGTACGAATTATGATAAAACATCATGATACGATATTTTCACGAAAGCATACCTTAACGTGAAATATTCGACTAGGTGCTACCACATAGTCAATCGAGTGTATATCATACCATGATATACACTAAAGTAGAAATATGGGTTCTAAGACCCAATGGATTTTTCCACCCAAAACCTCAAGGTCAAGAATAGATAGGCTAAAGCTAGACTTACACCAAGAAATGGGATTAAGGCACCCACACCCGGTGGGCTTTACTCTACTCAAGAATAAAATGCTTCTGAAATATTTATTTACGATGCTTATTTCAACTGTTGTTAAATGTTTACAAGATTACCTGCCAAAAATGTTTATGTTTTGTGTATGTATCCTATCCATGAGATGTTATGAAATGTTATGAATGTTGTTGGGTTGCTCCCAACTTATGAATGAAATCGATATCGGATCCTATGCTGGAAGGACAATACCTGGCTAGGATTAACGTGTACACTAAGGTGACTGTGTGTCAGAAGGACACCACGGCCGGTCACGGCCGTAGAGGAGGCCTCCTTCACGACGCTCGACTATGATGTTATGATGAATGATGATAAGGGATATGGATCATACACACGAAAAATGCCCGCCAGCGATGATTTTGAGAAATGACAAAATGATTTTAGTAAGCACAAGGCATTTCAACTAAAACCCTTGTGTCTTACCATGATGTGCAAATGTAATCTTCAAATGATAAAATATTTTGGCATGAGTCCACCGAGTGTATTCTTGTACTCACCGCATGTTTGTTTTTAAATGTGCAGTGTTGGAGCGATGATGGATGGAGCAAGGTTGAGCAATAGGATTATTGTCACCGAAAAGTTTATACCTTGATAGTACATCGTCATATGTACTTATCACATGTTTTCCATTGCAAGAACCTAAATTTATGTACTAAAGTCAAAGAATATAAATGACATATGTTTTACGTTTATTGTTAAAAGAATCTCCTTTATAATTATCCCTGCTTAGAGTTATAGTCCCCGTTAATCCGCACTTAGGATTGTGGGTCGTGAGAGTGGTATCGAGCGGTTCGCTTGAACCCAAAATCTCCTTTAAGATTAAGTCTAGATTGAGTCATTAGACTTCTAGAGATCACCGACAATGCTCAACACTCCATCACATCAAGCTCAACCGAAATGAGGTAAATGACTCTTTTCCCAAAGTTTTGAAAATTAGCTTGGCGGACGAATGTTTATGAAATGATTTTTTAAAATAAAATGAAAAGTTTAAAGTGAAGGATGATTGAAATGATCTTTGAAAAGAAATGAAAGCTATGAGAACGGTTGAAAATGAATGATATGACAAATGACTTGTCAAGAAAGTTATGAAAAGAAGGAAAATATAAGAAAGATGATGACAATGATATGAAAAGTTTGGCACGATATGCCAAAGATGAAATGTTGGAATTCCTGGAATTCAATAAGAGTTCATTATTATGAACAGAGTTATGATTATTCATGTTTAAGATGATTGAGATCGACATTGAATTGTCAATATGATATGTTGAATTCTTTAAATTCAACAAAATACGTATATAAATGAGCTACGAGGAATATTCAAGTTTTACTTCAATCTCAAAGTTGATTATGATGATGAGCATGCTAGTTCAACAAAACGTAGACTTTATAAGACGCGATGATCCCTTTTACGAAAGAACATAGAAGTAAGAACTTCCTTCAATTACAAGAACAAGATTAGTGATGGATTTGAGAACTTCATTCCATCTTGAGTGAAGAAAAGTGAAAGATTTATACGAAATTGTTCGACCGACATGTACGACCTCGCTTCGACATCGGCATGTGCGATTATCGACTTCAAAATCGGCATTTATAACATCGCCTTTGACATATCGACCGGGTAGTTTGTCTGACCTCGTGTCGGCAATATTCTGTACTACCAGCATCGGTAACGGCATGCACGACCTTGGTGTCGGCATCGCTATGACCTCGGCGCGAAAGCGTAAATTTCCCTACACTGCGCAGTGATTTTGTTTTGACTCGTTCTCGGTCGTGTGAACTCCGATTTACGTACGGTTTTCGCCTACGTGCTCCTAATACACTATACTTCATTTCTTATGGAGGACCAAATTCCTGATTCCTACTCCAGAATTCATGAGAATCAGTTGAAGTTAGTTCTACGATTTGAAAAGAGTAAGACTGTTATGGCATGATACGAATCCTAGAATGTTACTAAGAAAGTAAGATCTTCAGTAATACAAGTAGAACCTTGACATACATGAGAACTTTGTTGATGACCTATTACGGGTATATAAGCTTTCAAATTATATCCATTACCCAATTTCTGTCATTGAATTTAACTCTATGACCTAGTTCCAATTGAGAAATCATTCGAGTTTCTCACTTCTTCTGAAGAAAACTTCCAACTCAAAAATTTACAAAGTGTCCTTTTGAACCCAAAGCCTTGTGTGACTGAGAATATAATTGTGACGGTCCGCCACCCATATGACCAAAGAAATCTCAAGAGTCGTCATTCGGTCTTCGGACCCTAGAGCCCCATTTATTCACCCAAGGAACATATCGATTTAGATCATTGAAAAGATGTTATCTTGATGGACGAGACAATACCTTTGTAAGTAGTCGTGATAATCTTTTCTCGATTTTTTTAAACCATCAAGTAAGATGAAAGTTGACTTACCTTGTCACTTAAGTATGAATTAGTAAAGCGATAAATGTTCGGCATGAAATAGGTCGACTTATCTCACCACCTAAAAGTTTCGATCAAGAGAAGAGGAGACATCAAGAAATTATGATGTAAAGAAAATCTCGATGAGACGATATTCTTCCTATGGCACACATGGATGTGATGACCTTTGATGGGCTTAACAAAGAATGATATGAAGTTATACCATCATACGATCGTTATGATGTTGAATAAGATACTCTTTAGCATTGAATGCAAAGAGTAAAAGTAAAGAAAAGTATATGATATCGTGGGATATGAATTTCCTTATTATGTCATGACGAGAGCGATTACAACTTATCTTTAAGATAGTTGGATATCCTTGAAACCTCGCTAGTAGGTTAGACATGTTTAAAAGAATAAAGATGCATACAAGATATTCTTTTCAAAGAATATATATATGAAGAAATGATAGCATCTCAGAAATAAATCTTTCGCCTTTATACTCAATTAATGAGATTATGCTTGAGCATAATCGATTCCAAGTAATTGAAACTTGGTTAAACGAATGATAATGAGATTGAGAAATCATAATCATTGAGATGTGTGAATAGCTAGGATATCCCTAGTATGAATCAAGTATGGAGGAAATAACTCAAGTCAAGACATGGTAATGAGATGCTTAGAATTTAAGTTATGGAGTACGAAGGTACTACCCTACCAAGCCATACGACAATGATAACGGTTCTAGTCCTGAAAGTGGAAACTCAAGTATAACGAAAGTAAGATTTCTTTCAAATACCATGCTCATGAAAACAGACAAAAGTCAAAAATAGCAGAAGAAATTATGAGCTATACAATTAGATAGTTCATGATATGACATAAGTTTCAGAGATGTTATGACTTGATAAGTAAGGTAATTCCTGAAGTAAGGAAACGGATTAAGAAATGGATTCATTATTTTGAAATGAATCTTAATACCCTAAGTTATAATGACACAAAACGCCATTTCGTGTAACTTAATAGTTAACAAGCAAGATAGTTTCTATAGATCTTGCAAAGGAAATACATCCAAGAGAACACGGAAAAGATTCACATGGAAGGATCTTAAGGTAGACCTAATTGTAAATCTTACCCCATATTTTGTGTCGATCAATAAAGTGAGGTGTTAAGTATCTCTGACATGGAAATGAAGAAATCATTGAATGTCGAGGAAATGGTAAAGATATTTGACGTCAAAGCAAAAGTATAATACATCCCCAAGTGGACAAAGGATTTTATCTTATGCGAAATCGCATGATGAATCAATAAAAGATTAAGAAGAAACGACGATATCCAAAAGGGATATTACAAATGATGGCACTAAATGCCAGTACAAGGATTTCTCTAGAAAGGAGTTTAAAGTAAGGACATATGAGAAATATATTCCTAAGATCGATAAAGTGAAAAGGGGAATTAAATCATTCATACCGGATTAGGAATGAATGATAGTGATAGAAACACGACGATCTCTAAGATGAGACTTAGTTATGGAAATATATCAATATCAAAGGATAAGTTGATGTAAACCTAACCATGAATGCTATTAGTAAAAGCATAACGATACTAATACCGAGAAGTATAAAGTGAATGAGGCAATGAAGACCATATAGAAGGAACATAATGTCCCAATGGAAAGGACAATGACATATGAAATAGATGTTTACTTGAATAAACGGGAACACCGTAGACCAAAGCCTATACCTTGCATCGAAACAGAACAAATGTAACCAAAAGGCGTAATATGTATGAGGAAAAATTTCTTTAATAGCCATAAGATTTTGTTCAATTTAGGTGCTTCGCTGACATCGCACAAGTATGCGCGAGAAGCGATAGAACCCAACTCGTGGTAAGTTAATCAAGAAATGAAAATTCCTTACCTATACGAGAATTTTGACCATCGCAAGTGTTGCTCAAGCTCAAAATTGAACCTAGAATCGCCTAAAGTGCTATCCAATGATTTGGATCATTATAACTATGTGGAACGTAGATATAATTTTAGAGACAAGAAGTTTCGGAAATGGCTGTCATTCATGTGATTAGTGACTTGGGCCTAACCTTTCCGTTAGAGGTTTCACACCACGTAATATCAAGACCCAATCGTCACCTATGCGAATATCTTTAAGGCAATATACGATCAAGATGTAAACGAAATGAGTATTAAGATAAGAGTCATGAGTCATCTACGGGTTATATATGTCTTAAAGTGTATAATTTTTAAGAGATCCTTCTTGTTTAAAAACTCCTCCATTGCTTAAATTAAGTCAAGACTTATCTAGAACTATATGTTTACGGATGTCGAGAAAAGGAGTTTCGACAAGTAAAAGTTAACCCTAAGCCTTACAAGGTTATAACTCACATGAGCATATCGCTCTTTTAATATGAACTAGAAATGAATTTAGAACAATTTGAAGAAATTTTGCACCTCGGATGGATACTTGAACTATAGAGTGTCAAATGAGGATGGTACCCAACGACTTATCATCATTTGCCTAACAGATGGGTGAATTTTGCAAAAGAAGTATCAAGAGAATAATTTCTCCATGAGAAAATTCCAAAGTCCGGACAGACTTACCAGATTTGTCAATGTGCTCAAGTATACATATAATGCGAGGAAACAACACCCACGAGTACTTGTCCCGAACCTCGGCAAATTACACAAGACGGCATAAAGGAATGGTTGTACCATCATGTTCCAAACGCCGCCCCACGCCCCGTGCCATCAATTATACCGAAAGAGACGAGAATGGTAAAAGGACAAAATCTTATCGCCTCATGGATTAAGAGAATTACCGCTACCAACCCAACCATACTTTTCGATAAAAGTAACACCAACTTCTAGTAATGAAGAAGAAACGGGAGCAAGCTTGACCCCGGCTCTAAAAGAGAATGACCATCAAGTATGAAAACAAAACGCACTTGGAGAAAGGCAAGTTTCAAGGAGAGTACGACTCGACAAAGGTCACTCAAAGACATAGAATCTTAGGATCATATAAGACTTATATGTAGATAATGGTTTATGATGAAAATGATGTGATTATAATATGTAAAATAAACGTAGTTTGGAAGAGTTTATGAATATGGTGAAGAAGTGTCAAAGTTTTGAGTGTAAAAGAGCTAGACGCTTTATAATCGCTAGCTCCAGAGACCGACCGTAAGTAATGTATGAAAAGTCCTCACCGAGGCATTATGATGTAATATTATATGGTCTTGAAGAATGGTATCCAAATACGAAATGAATTGTTCGAATAAAATATGGTTACTATAAGATAATAGTTACGCTATTCGGACTAACCAATGCACCACTCGCTTATGAACCTCAAAATCGAGTGTTTCACACATACCTAGATAATTTTTATCTCAATCCTCATAAATGATGTTCTTATCTATTCAAAGGACGAGAAAGAACATAAAGAAAATCTAAGGTCGTCTTACGACTTTTAAGAAAGCAAAATTTTGCCAAATACGCTTTTGTAAATTTCGCTTAAAGAAATATTCCTCGTGCACATAGTGTCTTTAAAAGAGAACAATGTATCCGACAAAGGACAAAACAATTAAAGATGAAAGACGCCAATGACCTAAAATAAGATCATGAATTTTATAGATTAATTGACTTACTATTAGAGATCCATTAAGAACTCTCTAAGGTAACAAGACCAATAAGATAGTTACCCCAAAATAGAGTCACAATTCTCACGGATTAATAAAAGTAAGGCTATGTATTAATATGAGATAAATAATAACTTATGTGTCACGATGACTTAGGCCACATGAATGTAATTTCCTAACTCATGACTTGAAATAGTGATAGAATCGATTTAAGAAAAGGATCGCCGAGACAAAGGATGGAGGAAAAGTTAGAAAGGATCCGAGAAAGGGTAAGGGTGAAGGATTTAAGAACTTCCGTGAGGCGTCGGACAACGCCTTATTGTCTCGAAGGAAGAATATGCCCGCATAACGCAAAACTTCAAAATGAAATAATGGTTGAGGCTCACGATACACCCTACACCGCCACCCGGATAGTACTAAGGTGTACCAAGACCGAAAGAAAAGTTTTGGTGGGAAGGCATTAAACGAGACATAGCTTCTTTCAAGAACACCGCCTTGTTTGCCGCCAGATGAAAGCATTACACCAACGTCCATATGGAAAGTTACAACCGTTGGAAATACCCGAGTGGAAATGGGATGAAATAACGATGGACTTCATACGAACTTACCCAAATCAAAAGAGGAACACCGCTATATGGGTAATTGTTGATAGACTCACCAAGAGTGCTCACTTCCTACCAATCCAAAGTACTTATGGATCCGACAAGTTAGCCTAGCTTGTATGTAAAGGAGATTATACGACTTCACCTGAGTGCCAAAATCTATTACCTCGATAGTGAAAGAGTATAAATACCAAGTCTTGAGGACATCACTCCTATATCAATAAGTTAAGAACCCTTCACAATTCACAAAAGTTGAAGTTATTCGTCGAGCAAAGGAACTTGGATACATGATAGAAAAGATGGCTTGAATCAGTAAAAGATTATAATTGTGATAAATAATCACCTAAGGAAGGTTAATGTAGAATCTAATGCCTAAGTTATAAAATTCAGTCTAAATTATGGTATGTCCTTATAGAAAAGGAAAACTCATTGAAAAGATTAAGAAAACGAGAACAGTAATAGTCGGGCAATCAAGGACGAACGTAAGTGGTACCTCACAACCAAGGTGAAATATGACTAAAAGAGAGAATGAAGATGGGAATAGAATACTAATTAAGATAAGAAATGAAGAGCTAAAGGATTTTTTGAGCGTTGGACAATGTTATTGTCTAAAAGATATATATATATATATATATATATATATATATATATATATATACATATATTCCCAAGCAATAATAAGCTTAGAAATAAAACCAAGAATGAATTTCATGATCCTTCTCATACCGCCAACCGTGCATTATTAAGATGTATTGTGAATTATGAGAAAAGTTAGATAGCAAGGAATGAAATGAGATATAACCATATTGTCGAAAAGGTGTCTCGGTTACCAATAAGTAAAGGCATTGTATCAAAGGCCTTATAAAGAGTATAATCTCTAGAACTACACGAATGAAAATAGAATGATATAGAAATAGATCTTATGACTGATTTTACCAAAGTCATAAAGAAGTTGCACTACTATATGGCTAGTAGTGGATTGACTCGCCAATTATGTTTTGTCTCTGCCTATTCAGATGACTCATAGATCCGATAAGTTAGCTCAGCCGTACATAAAGGAAATCGTATATTTACAAGGAGTACCAAAACCTATCAGTTCAGATAGAGACTTCAAGAGTACCCCTAGATTTGGAACTAACTCACAAAAGGAGTTAGATACGAGATTGAGCCTTAACATAGATGTCCACTCATAGGCTGAAGGACAATCAAAAGGACAAGATGAATGTTTAAGGATACGATAGACACAAGTGATAAACCAAGGCATCGATGGGAACTTATTGTACCACTTGTTAAGTTTATGTACGACCATAGCTACCAAACAATGATCAATGTAGCCTTATGAAGGCGACATTACGAAAGAAGTATTGACCACCACTTTATTGTAACAAAGTAGGTGAGCAAAGGTATAAAGTCTCGACGTTGTAAATGAAACGATTAAGATATCTACCAACGAGGCAAGGAATAAGAAAAGCTTAGGACGACAAAAGTCTTACCGGTACGCAAGAACCCGAATCGCATTCTCGAATGCGGAATTAAAGTTTCTTAAGATTTCTCCATCTAGAGGAATTATAAGTTTAGATACAAGAATGTTGAGATCACGCTTTATAGGACCTCACGAGCTCCTAGAAATGATAGGCCTAGTAGCTTATAGCTTGGTACTTCCACCACATTTGGGGAAAGTACGAAATGTTTTCCTCATGTCGCAGCTTAAGGAAATACGAAATGACCCAATTCACGTAAACCAACATGATGATGTGACCTTTGACTCGGATGGGTTATGATGAAAATCTACGACTAATTTGATCGTGCGATTCAACGATTAAAGAAGCAAGTTTGGGTCTTATAATAAAAGTCCAATGGAAGAACCATGGCGTAAAGAAAAGCACATAGAAAGTTATGATGTTATGATGTTAAGATACCCATACTTTATGAGGTATGCAAATTTCGGGACTAAATTTCTTTTAAGGGGTAGGATGTAATACCCTTGAGAATTAGACGCCCAATTACGGTATTTAAAACCCGTAAATTAGAAATTATTGAGATGATTCAATCCATAAGATATCGAATAATGATTTCGATTATTTACGAAGGAATGAATTCTATTTTATATTCACGGAGAATTGTGAATTAAGAAATAAAAGTATATGAAGTATATCGACAAGATTATTTTAACGTCGATCACGATCGATAGTTAAAATTCATGATATTTTCTAAGCAATTAAGCTTAGAATTAAATTCCATTATTAATGGAATAATTTAATAAAGTAATGACGACCATTTCGAGATGAGTCGATAATGAACGCGTTTTGCAACGTTTTCAAACGTTAACGTTTTGAGATGAAACGAAAAGCATTTTAATCGATCAAGAAATTATAGGAATTAATTTCCTATGATTAGTATATATAATTACAGTATTATTTAGCATTAAATCAATGCTAGATCATCAAGATTTGATAGTGACCATTTTTCAAACGCTCGAAAACCCTAATTTTCGAACTCGATTTTTATCGCATAAAATGATGCCATTAATTTATCCTATGATATTATCTATCATCTAAACTATATGTTATAACATATATCAATGTTTGGCATTTAGACCCATTGGCATAGTGTAAAAGCCAAAACTATACACCTATGTATACAAGTTTATCTTGTTGATTTTTCCTATTGCATGTATCTACTATATGACAATGTGATTAATTAAAAAGCCTAACTAAACATTAAAATCAGATATATATGTATATATACTTGTATATTTTCGTGCATGAGGTGTGTGGTGTTGTTTGTGCATGGGCTATGCTTGACAATTGTCACTTGAGGCAACAATTGTCACCCCATGCAACCACCCCACCTCTCTACCACCACACACCCCCACTTCAGCCATTCCATCTCCCTACACCCTTCCATCCTCTCCAATTCTCCTCCACACCACGGCCAAACCAGCAGCAACAAGAGGATGAGAGCCACTCCACCATTCTAAGAGAGGGAGACAAGCTCCTAGCTCAAGATGGACAGCCATCCCCTTCCTCTTCATCCCTCTCGATTTCATGGCTAAGGTAGATTCCATCTCCTTAGATCCTAGGGATGATCAAGATATACACATGCATGTTCATCAATATGCTTGAATGTGTTGGGTCTATGCTTGAAAGTGATTGCATGTTGATTTAATAGGTAGATTCAATACTTTTGATCATTGCATGTTGATTTCCTGGACGAACAGAAACTTCACGAATTTATTTGACTAAGTTTCAGTGGTCCGATGATTGTGAATTTTTGATATGTTGAAATTATATGTGTCTAGTATGCCTCTGTAAAATTTCAAGTCCATCCAACTTGATTTTCTATTTTAATTGTATTTATCAAAAACACTGCACAAATCTGCGAAATCGCCGTGTTTATCACCCATAGTGCGTGGCTTTCGTTTTAAGTTTGGATAATGATAAAACTCTAAAATTTGGCAGAAACATAATTAAGCATGTCTAGAAGATTCCTGTAAATTTTCAGAATTTTCTAAAAATCTTTACTATTTATTCCAGATTTTACAAGTTAACTGCACAAAACTGTCACGGGAGTGATAGCTTGTGGTAAAACATTTTTATCTCCCAATCTATGGTGAATCATTGAGTGAGGCTTTTTCTGGATAAAACTAGACTTAAGTGGCTTTTCAATATGATTGGTTTCATTTCCAGATTCCTTATAATGAACTCACGGTGAATTTTTAAAGTTGACGCATTTCAGTAAGCCTTTTTGGACAAACTGCCTTAGAAAATTTCTATGTTAATAGGCTGTTCGAGTATGACTTTACGTGAGGTGTTCAAGCCATTTGTAGTCCGATTTGGACTTGGGTTTCTTCATAAGAAATGTTCCCACCATGTCTAGTTATGATCTGGAAAGTTTTATCCCAAACCAAGTTTTATAGGTATACCTTTCATCGACCCAAAGTCACCTACTGGAAACTGTCCATTTCCAACTAGTCAACTTTGGACTTATGTATTTCTCGATGAGTTAGATATTTTCCAGTATGGTCTTCATGACATATGTAGTACTTGTTACAAGGTTTCTAAATTGGTATCCTGCAGCCATTTTGGCATTGCGAGTCAAAAGTTACGAGCCTCATAAAACCCTCGTCGTTAAGCTAAAACTGAAAATTCTGAAAATTTTCTAAGTATAGAAGTCAGTTTGAGTTGCCCACTTTGAGACCCTATATCTTCAGAACCACGACTCATTTGGATTTAATTCTTCTTAGAACTTGTAGTACATGTTTAGAGGTTTCAGAATGTATCTTTGTGTGACCATACGTATTCTGAATCGAGAGTTATGGGTCGTCAAAGTACGTCACTTGGGTTATTTCAAGCTGTTTTGCTGAAATTAAAACACTTGAAATTTGACTAAGTGTTGGAAACCCCTATATGAAGTATGCCTTATGTGACTAACATGCTATTAATCGATGCATTCATTATGTTATGTCGCAAGGTACGATAGAGCATTATAAGATGTACCTAATTATGATAAAACATCATGATACGATATTTTCACGAAAGCATACCTTAACGTGAAATATTTGACTAAGTGCTACCACATGGTTAATTGAGTGTATATCATACCATGATATACACTAAAGTAGAAATATGGGTTCTAAGACCCAATGGATTTTTCCACTCCAAAACCTCAAGGTCAAGAATAGATAGGTTAAAGCTAGGACTTTACCCAAGAAATGGGATTAAGGCATCTACGGTCCGGTGGGCTTTACTCTACTCAAGAATAAAATGCTTCAAATATTTATTTACGATGCTTATTTCAACTGTTGTTAAATGTTTACAAGATTACCCGCCAAAATGTTTATGTTTTGTGTATGTATCCTATCCATGAGATGTTATGAAATGTTATGAATGTTGTTGGGTTCTTCCCAACTTATGAATGAAATCGATATCGGATCCTATCTTTGGAAGGACAATACCAGCTAGGATTAACGTGTACACTAAGGTATTTGTGTCTTGTAAGGACAATTCACGGCGGTCACGGCGTCGTAGAGGAGGCCTCCTTCACGACGCTCGACTATGATGTTATGATGAATGATGATAAGGGATATGGATCATACACACTGAAAAATGCCTCGCCAGCGATGATTTTGAAAATGACAAAATGATTTTAGTAAGCACAAGGCATTTCAACTAAAACCCTTGTGTCTTACCATGATGTGGCAAAGGTAATCTTCAAATGATAAAATATTTTGGCATGAGTCCACCGAGTGCATTCTTGTACTCACCGCATGTTTGTTTTAAATGTGCAGTTGAGCGGATGATGGATGGAGCAAGTGTTGAGCAATAGGATTATTGTCACCGAAAAGTTTATACCTTGATAGTACATCGTCATATGTACTTATCACATGTTTTCTCCGCAAGAACCTAAATTTATGTACTAAAGTCAAAGAATATAATGACATATGTTTTACAGTTTATTGTTAAAAAGAATCTCCCTTTATAATTATCCCTGTTTAGAGTTATAGTCCCTGTTAATCCGTACTTAGGATTGTGGGGCTGTGACAGAGTGGTATCAGAGCGGTTCGCTCTTGAACCCAAAATCTCCTTTAAGGTTAAGTCTAGATTGAGTCATTAGACTTCTAGAGATCAGCTGACAATGCTCAACACTCCATCACATCAAGCTCAACCGAAATGAGGTAAATGACTCTTTTCCCAAAGTTTTGAAAATTAGCCTGGCCGGACGAATGTTTATGAAATGATTTTTTTAAATAAAATGAAAAGTTTAAAGTGAAGGATGATTGAAATGATCTTTGAAAAGAAATGAAAGCTATGAGAACGGTTGAAAATGAATGATATGACAAATGACTTGTCAAGAAAGTTATGAAAAGAAGGAAAATATAAGAAAGATGATGACAATGATATGAAAAAGTTTGGCACGATATGCCAAAGATGAAATGTTGGAATTCCTGGAATTCAATAAGAGTTCATTATTATGAACAGAGTTATGATTATTCATGTTTAAGATGATTGAGATTGGACATTGAATTGTCAAATATGATATGTTGAATTCTTTAAATTCAACAAAATACGTGCGTATAAATGAGCTACGTAGGAATATTCGAAGTTTTACTTCAATCTCAAAGTTGATTATGATGATGAGCATGCTAGTTCAACAAAACGTAGACTTTATAAGACGCATGATCCCTTTTTACGAAAGAACATAGAAGTAAGAACTTCCTTCAATTACAAGAACAAGATTAGTGATGGATTTGAGAACTTCATTCCATCTTGAGTGAAGAAAAGTGAAAGATTTATACGAAATTGTTCGACCGACATGTACGACCGGCTCGACATCGGCATGTGCGATTATCGACTTCAAAATCGGCATTTATAACATCGCCTTTGACATATCGATTGGGGTAGTTTGTCCGACCCGGTGTCGGCAATATTCTGTACTACTCGGCATCGGTAACGGCATGCACGAACTTGGTGTCGGCATCGCTTATGACCTCGGCGCGAAAGCGTGTAAATTTCCCTACACTGCGCAGTGATTTTGTTTTGACTCATTCTCGGTCGTGTGAACTCCGATTTACGTACGGTTTTCGCCTACGTGCTCCTAATACACTATACTTCATTTCTTATGAAGGACCAAATTCCTGATTCCTACTCCAGAATTCATGAGAATCAGTTGAAGTTAGTTCTACGATTTGAAAAGAGTAAGATCATTATGGCATGATACGAATCCTAGAATGTTACTAAGAAAGTAAGATCTTTGAATACAAGTAGAACCTTGACATACATGAGAACTTTGTTGATGACCTATTACGGGTATATAAGCTTTCAAATTATATCCATTACCCAATTTCGCCATTGAATTTAACTCTATGACCTAGTTCCAATTGAGAAATCATTCGAGTTTCTCACTTCTTCCAAGAAAACTTCCAACTCAAAATTTACAAAGTGTCCTTTTGAACCCAAAGCCTTGTGTGATCGAGAATATAATTGTGACGGTCCGCCACCCATATGACCAAAGAAATCTCAAGAGTCGTCATTCGGTCTTGGACCCTAGAGCCCCATTTATTCACCCAAGGAACATATCGATTTAGATCATTGAAAAGATGTTATCTTGATGGATGAGACAATACCTTTGTAAGTAGTCGTGATAATCTCCTTCGATTTTTTTAAACCATCAAGTAAGATGAAAGTTGACTTACCTTGTCACCTAAGTATGAATTAGTAAAGCGATAAATGTCGGGCATGAAATAGGTTGACTTATCTCGGTCACCTAAAAGTTTCAGATCAAGAAAGTGGGAGACATCAAGAAATTATGATGTAAAGAAAATCTCGATGAGAATATTCTTGAGATATGGATGTGATGACCTGATGGGCTTACAAAGAATGATGATGTGAAGTTATACCTCATATGATTTATGATAACAAAGTTATGAATAAGATACTCTTTAGCATTAAATGCAAAGAGTAAAAGTAAAGAAAAGTATATGATATCTGTGGGATATGAATTTCCCTTATTATGTCATGACGAGAGCGATTACAACTTATCTTTAAGATAGTTGGATATCCTTGAAACCTCGCTAGTAGGTTAGACACGTTTAAAAGAATAAAGATGCATACAAGATATTCTTTTCAAAGAATATATATATGAAGAAATGATAGCATCTCAGGAAATAAATCTCTCGCCTTATACCTAAGTTAATGAGATTATGCTTGAGCATAATCGATTCCAAGTAATTGAAACTTGGTTAAACGAATGATAATGAGATTGAAAAATCATAATCATTGAGATGTGTGAATAGCTAGGATATCCCTAGTATGTGAATCAAGTATGGAGGAAATAACTCCGAAGTCAAGACATGGTAATGAGATGCTTAGAATTTAAGTTATGGAGTACAAAGGTACTACCCTACCAAGCCATATGACAATGATAACGGTTCTAGTCCTGAAAGTGGAAACCAAGTATAACGAAAGTAAGATTTCTTTCAAATACCATGCTCAAGAAAATGGACAAAAGTCAAAAATAGCAGAAGAAATTATGAGCTATACAATTAGATAGTTCATGATATGACATAAGTTTCAGAAATGTTATGACTTCGATAAGTAAGGTAATTCCCTTGAAGTAAAGAAACAGATTAAGAAATGGATTCATTATTTTGAAATGAATCTTAATACCCTAAGTTATAATGACACAAAACGCTTGTCTCGTGTAACTTAATAGTTAACAAGCAAGATAGTTTCTATAGATCTTGCAAAGGAAATACATCCAAGAGAACACAGGAAAAGATTCACATGGAAGGATCTTAAAGTGGACCTAATTGTAAATCTTACCCCATATTTTGTGTCGATCAATAAAGTGAGGTGTTAAGTATCTCTGACATGGAAATGAAGAAATCATTGAATGTCGAGGAAATGGTAAAGATATTTGACGTCAAAGCAAAAGTATAATACATCCCCAGTGGACAAAGGATTTTATCTTATGCGAAATTGCATGATGAATCAATAAAAGATTAAGAAGAAATGACGTATATCCAAAAGGGGATATTACAAATGATGGCACTAAATGCCAGTACAAGGATTTCTCTAGAAAGGAGTTTAAAGTAAGGACATATGAGAAATATATTCCTAAGATCGATAAAGTGAAAAGGGGAATTAAATCATTCATACCGGATTAGGAATGAATGATAGTGATAGAAACACGACGATCTCTAAGATGAGACTTAGTTATGGAAATATATCAATATCAAAGGATAAGTTGATGTAAACCTAACCATGAATGCTATTAGTAAAAGCATAACGATACTAATACCGAGAAGTATAAAGTGAATGAGGCAACAGAAGACCATAGCAAGGGAACATAATGTCCCAATGGAAAGGACAATGACATATGAAATAGATGTTTACTTGAATAAACGGGAACACCGTAGACCAAAGCCTATACCTTGCATCGAAAACAGAACAAACAGAACCAAAAGGCAGAATATGTATGAGGAAAAATTTCTCAGAATAGCCATAAGATTTTGTTCAATTTAGGTGCTTCGCTTTTTGACATCGCACAAGTATGCGTAGAAGCGATAGAACCCAACTCAGGGTAAGCGAATCAAGAAATGAAAATCTCCTTACCTATATGAGAATTTTGACCATCGCAAATGTTGCTCAAGCTCAAAATTGAACCTAGAATCGCCTAAAGTGCTATCCAATGATTTGGATCATTATAACTATGTGGAACGTAGATATAATTTTAGAGACAAGAAGTTTCGGAAATGGCTGTCATTCATGTGATTAGTGACTTGGGCCTAACCTTTCCGTTAGAGGTTTCACACGACAGAATATCAGTACCCACTGTTCGCCTATGCGAATATCTTTAAGGCAATATACGACTGAAGATGTAAAACGTAAAATGAGTATTAAGATAAGAGTCATGAGTCATCTACGGGTTATATATGTCTTAAAGTGTATAATTCTTTAAGAGATCCTTCTTGTTTAAAAACTCCCTCCATTGCTTAATTCAGGTCAAGACTTATCTAGAACTATATGTTTACAGATGTCGAGAAAAAGGGAGTCTGACAAGTAAAAAGTTAACCCTAAGCCTTACAAGGTTATAACTCACATGAGCATATCGGCTCTTTTAATATGAACTAGAAATGAATTTAGAACAGTTTTGAAGAAATTTTTGCACCTCTGGATGGATACTCGTAACTATGGAGTGTCAAATGAGGATGGTACCCAACGACTTATCGGTCATTTACTAACAGATCGGCAGAATTTTGCAAAAGAAGTATCAAGAGAATATTTTCTCCATGATAAAAACTCCAAAGCCTGGACAGACTTACCAGGATTTGTCAACAGGCTCAAGTATACATATAATGCGTAGGAAACAACACCTACGAGTACTTGTCCTGAACCTCGGCAAATTACACAGCACGGCATAAAGGAATGGTTGTACCATCATGTTCCAAACGCCGCCCCACGCCCCGTGCCATCAATTATACCGAAAAGAGACGAGAATGGTAAAAGGACAGATCTTATCGCCCGCATGGATTAAGAGAATTACCGCTACCAACCCAACCATACTTTCGATAAAAGTAACACCAACTTCTAGTAATGAAGAAGAAACGGGAGTAGCTTGACCCCGGCTCTCTAAAAGAGAATGACCATCAAGTATGAAAACAAAACGCATTTGGAGAAAGGCAAGTTTCTAAGGAGAGTACGACTCGACAAAGGTCACTCAAAGACATAGAATCTTAGGATCATATAAGACTTATATGTAGATAATGGTTTATGATGAAAATGATGTGATTATAATATGTAAAATAAACGTAGTTTGGAAGAGTTTATGAATATGGTGAAGAAGTGTCAAAGTTTTGAGTGTAAAAAGAGCTAGACGCCTTATAATCAGTTAGCTCGGTAGACCGACCCTCGTAAGTAATGTATGAAAAATCCTCACTGAGGCATTATGATGTAATATTATATGGTCTTGAAGAATGGTATCCGAAATACGGAAATGAATTGTTCTGAATAAAATATGGTTACTATAAGATAATAGTTACGCTATTCGGACTAACCAATGCACCACCTGCTTTATGAACCTCAAAATCGAGTGTTTCACACATACCTAGATAATTTTATCTCAATCCTCATAAATGATGTTCTTATCTATTCAAAGGACGAGAAAGAACATAAAGAAAATCTAAAGGTCGTCTTTACGACTTTTAAGAGCCGGCAAAATTTTGCAAATACTGCTTTGTAAATTTCGCTTAAAGAAATATTCCTCAGGCACATAGTGTCTTTAAAAGAGAACAATGTAAATCTGACAAAGGACAAAACAATTAAAGATGAAAGACGTCAATGACCTAAAATAAGATCATGAATTTTATAGATTAATTGACATTAGAGATCCATTAAGAACTCTCTAAGGTAACAAGACCAATAAGATAGTTACCCCAAAATAGAGTCACAATTCTCACGGATTAATAAAAGTAAGGCTATGTATTAATATGAGATAAATAATAACTTATGTGTCACGATGACTTAGGCCACATGAATGTAATTTCCTAACTCATGACTTGAAATAGTGATAGAATCGATTTAAGAAAAGGATCGTCGAGACAAAGGATGGAGGAAAAGTTAGAAAGGATCCGAGAAAGGGTAAGGGTGAAGGATTTAAGAACTTCCGTGAGGCGCTCGGACAACGCCTTATTGTCTCGAAGGAAGAATATGCGTTCGCACAACGCAAAACTTCAAAATGAAATAATGGTTGAGGCTCACGATACACCCTACACCGCTCACCCAGATAGTACTAAGGTGTACCAAGACCTGAAAGAAAAGTTTTGGTGGGAAGGCATTAAACGAGACATAGCTTCTTTCGAAGAACACTGTCTTGTTTGCCAACAGATGAAAGCATTACACCAACGTCCATACGGAAAGTTACAGCCGTTGGAAATACCCGAGTGGAAATGGGATGAAATAACGATGGACTTCAGTACGAACTTACCCAAATCAAAAAGAGGAACACCGCTATATGGGTAATTGTTGATAGACTCACCAAGAGTGCTCACTTCCTACCAATCCAAAGTACTTATGGATCGACAAGTTAGCCCAGTTTGTATGTAAAGGAGATTATACGACTTCACGAGTGCCAAAATCTATTACCTCGATAGTAACATGAGTATAAATACCAAGTCGAGGACATCACTCCTATATCAATAAGTTAAGAACCCTTCACAATTCACAAAAGTTGAAGTTATTCGTCGAGCAAAGGAACTTGGATACATGATAGAAAAGATGGCTTGAATCAGTAAAAGATTATAATTGTGATAAATAATCACCTAAGGAAGGTTAATGTAGAATCTAATGCCTAAGTTATAAAATTCAGTCTAAATTATGGTATGTCCTTATAGAAAAGGAAAACTCATTGAAAAGATTAAGAAAACGAGAACAGTAATAGTCGGGCAATCAAGGACGAACGTAAGTGGTACCCTCACAACCAAGGTGAAATATGACTAAAAAGAGAGAATGAAGATGGGAATAGAATACGAATTAAGATAAGAAATGAAGAGCGTAGGAAGGAGCGTTGGACAATGTTATTGTCTAAAAGATATATATATATATATATATATATATATATATATATATATATATATATATTTCAAGCAATAATAAGCTTAGAAATAAAACCAAGAATGAATTTCATGATCCTTCTCATACCGCCAACCAGGCATTATTAAGATGTATTGTGAATTATGAGAAAAGTTAGATAGCAAGGAATGAAATGAGATATAACCATATTGTCGAGCAGTGTCTCGGTTACCAATAAGTAAAGGCATTGTATCAAAGGCCTTATAAGAGAGTATAATCTCTAGAACTACACGAATGAAAATAGAATGATATAGAAATAGATCTTATGACAGATTTTACCAAAGTCATAAAGAAGTTGCACTACTATATGGCTAGTAGTGGATTGACTCGCCAATTATGTTTTGTCTCGCCTATTCGGATGACTCATAGATCCGATAAGTTAGCTCGATTACGTGCATAAAGGAAATCGATATTTACAAGGAGTACCAAAACCTATCGGTTCGAGATAGAGACTTCAAGAGTACCCTAGATTTTGAATTAACTCATAAAAGGAGTTAGATACGAGATTCGAGCCATAACATATATGTCCACTCACGTAGAAGGACAATCAAAAGGACAAGATGAATGTTTAAGGATACGATAGAACAAATGATAAACCAAGGCATCGATGGGAACTTATTGTACCACTTGTTAAGTTTATGTACGACCGTAGTCGCCAAACAACGATCAATGTAGCCTTATGAGGCGTATTACGAAAGAAGTATTGACCACCACTTTATTGTAACAAAGTAGGTGAGCAAAGGTATAAAGTCTCGACGTGTAAATGAAACGATTAAGATATCTACCAATAAGGCAAGGAATAAGAAAAGCTTAGGACAAACAAAAGTCTTACCGACACGCCGTAAACCGAATCGCATTCTTGAATGCGGAATTAAAGTTTCTTAAGATTTCTCCATCTAGAGGAATTATAAGTTTAGATACAAGAATGTTGAGATCACGTTTTATAGGACCTCACGAGCTCCTAGAAATGATAGGCTAGTAGTTTATAGCTTGGTACTTCCACCACATTTGGGGGAAAGTACGAAATGTTTTCCTCATGTCGCAGTTAAGGAAATACGAAAATGACCCAATTCACGTAAACCAACATGATGATGTGACCTTTGACTCAGATGGGTTATGATGAAAATCTACGACTAATTTGATCGTACGATTCAACGATTAAAGAAGCAAGTTTGGGTCTTATAATAAAAGTCCAATGGAAGAACCATGGGCGAAAGAAAAGCACATAGAAAGTTATGATGTTATGATGTTAAGATACCCATACTTTATGAGGTATGCAAATTTCGGGACGAAATTTCTTTTAAGGGGGGTAGGATGTAATACCCCGCAGAATTAGATGCCCAATTACGGTATTTAAAACCCGTAAATTAGAAATTCGCTGAGATGATTCAATCCATAAGATATCGAATAATGATTTCGATTATTTACGAAGGAATGAATTCCTATTTTATATTCACGGAGAATTGTGAATTAAGAAATAAAAGTATATGAAGTATATCGACAGTATTATTTTAACGTCGATCACGTATCGATAGTTAAAATTCATGATATTTTCTAAGCAATTAAGCTTAGAATTAAATTCCATTATTAATGGAATAATTTAATAAAGTAATGACGACCATTTCGAGATGAGTCGATAATGAACGTTTTGCAACGTTTTCAAACGTTAACGTTTTGAGATGAAACGAAAAGCATTTTAATCGATCAAGAAATTATAGGAATTAATTTCCTATGATTAGTATATATAATTACAGTATTATTTAGCATTAAATCAATGCTAGATCATCAAGATTTGATAGTGACCAATTTTTCAAACGTTCGAAAACCCTAATTTTCGAACTCGATTTTTATCGCATAAAATGATGCCATTAATTTATCCTATGATATTATCTATCATCTAAACTATATGTTATAACATATATCAATGTTTGGCATTTAGACCCATTGGCATAGTGTAAAAGCCGAAAACTATACACCTATGTATACAAGTTTATCTTGTTGATTTTTCCTATTGCATGTATCTACTATATGACAATGTGATTAATTAAAAAGCCTAACTAAACATTAAAATCAGATATATATGTATATATACTTGTATATTTTCGTGCATGAGGTGTGTGGTGTTGTTTGTGCATGGGCTATGCTTGACAATTGTCACTTGAGGCAACAATTGTCACCCCATGCAACCACCCCACCTCTCTACCACCACACACCCCCCCACTTCAGCCATTCCATCTCCCTACACCCTTCCATCCTCTCCAATTCTCCTCCACACCACGGCCAAACCAGCAGCAACAAGAGGATGAGAGCCACTCCACCATTCTAAGAGAGGGAGACAAGCTCCTAGCTCAAGATGGACAGCCATCCCCTTCCTCTTCATCCCTCTCGATTTCATGGCTAAGGTAGATTCCATCTCCTTAGATCCTAGGGATGATCAAGATATACACATGCATGTTCATCAATATGCTTGAATGTGTTGGGTCTATGCTTGAAAGTGATTGCATGTTGATTTAATAGGTAGATTCAATACTTTTGATCATTGCATGTTGATTTCCTGGACGAACAGAAACTTCACGAATTTATTTGACTAAGTTTCAGTGGTCCGATGATTGTGAATTTTTGATATGTTGAAATTATATGTGTCTAGTATGCCTCTGTAAAATTTCAAGTCCATCCAACTTGATTTGCTATTTTAATTGTATTTATCAAAAACACTGCACAAATCTGCGAAATCACCGTGTTTATCACCCATAGTGCGTGGCTTTCGTTTTAAGTTTGGATAATGATAAAACTCTAAAATTTGGCAGAAACATAATTAAGCATGTCTAGAAGATTCCTGTAAATTTTCAGAATTTTCTAAAATCTTTACTATTTATTCCAGATTTTACAAGTTAACTGCACAAAACTGTCACGGGAGTGATAGCTTGTGGTAAAACATTTTATCTCCCAATCTATGGTGAATCATTGAGTGAGGCTTTTCTGGATAAAACTAGACTTAAGTGGCTTTTCAATATGATTGGTTTCATTTCCAGATTCCTTATAATGAACTCACGGTGAATTTTTAAAGTTGACGCATTTCAGTAAGCCTTTTGGACAAACTGCCTTAGAAAATTTCTATGTTAATAGGCTGTTCGAGTATGACTTTTACGTGAGGTGTTCAAGCCATTTGTAGTCCGATTTGGACTTGGGTTTCTTCATAAGAAATGTTTCCCACCATGTCTAGTTATGATCTGGAAAGTTTTATCCCAAACCAAGTTTTATAGGTATACCTTTCATCGACCCAAAGTCACCTACTGAAACTGTCCATTTCAACTAGTCAACTTTGGACTTATGTATTTCTCGATGAGTTAGATATTTTCCAGTATGGTCTTCATGACATATGTAGTACTTGTTACAAGGTTTCTAAATTGGTATCCTGCAGCCATTTTGGCATTGCGAGTCAAAAGTTACGAGCCTCGCAAAACCCCTCGTCGTTAAGCTAAAACTGAAAATTCTGAAAAATTTTCTAAGTATAGAAGTCAGTTTGAGTTGCCCACTTTGAGACCCTATATCTTCAGAACCACGACTCATTTGGATTTAATTCCTTCTTAGAACTTGTAGTACATGTTTAGAGGTTTCCAGAATGTATCTTTGTGCGACCATACGTATTCTGAATCGAGAGTTATGGGTCGTCAAAGTACGTCACTTGGGTTATTTCAAGCTGTTTTTGCTGAAATTAAAACACTTGAAATTTGACTAAGTGTTGAAAACCCTATGAAGTATGCCTTATGTGACTAACATGCTATTAATCGATGCATTCATTATGTTATGTCGCAAGGTACGATAGAGCATTATAAGATGTACGAATTATGATAAAACATCATGATACGATATTTTCACGAAAGCATACCTTAACGTGAAATATTTGACTAGGTGCTACCACATGGTTAATCGAGTGTATATCATACCATGATATACACTAAAGTAGAAATATGGGTTCTAAGACCCAATGGATTTTTCCAGCTCCAAAACCTCAAGGTCAAGAATAGATAGGCTAAAGCTAGGACTTACAGTCCAAGAAATGGGATTAAGGCAATCTACAGTCCAGGTGGGCTTTACTCTACTCAAGAATAAAATGCTTCTGAAATATTTATTTACGATGCTTATTTCAACTGTTGTTAAATGTTTACAAGATTACCTGCCAAAAATGTTTATGTTTTGTGTATGTATCCTATCCATGAGATGTTATGAAATGTTATGAATGTTGTTGGGTTGCTCCCAACTTATGAATGAAATCGATATCGGATCCTATGCTGGAAGGACAATACCTGGCTAGGATTAACGTGTACACTAAGGTGACTGTGTGCTGTAAGGACAATTCACGGCCGGTCACGGCGTCGAGAGGAGGCCTCCTTCACGACGCTCGACTATGATGTTATGATGAATGATGATAAGGGATATGGATCATACACACTTAAAAATGCCCCGCCAGCGATGATTTTGAAAAATGACAAAATGATTTTAGTAAGCACAAGGCATTTCAACTAAAACCCTTGTGTCTTACCATGATGTGGTGATGTAATCTTCAAATGATAAAATATTTTTGGCATGAGTCCACCGAGTGCATTCTTGTACTCACCGCATGTTTGTTTTAAATGTGCAGTTGAGCGGATGATGGATGGAGCAAAGTGTTGAGCAATAGGATTATTGTCACCGAAAAGTTTATACCTTGATAGTACATCGTCATATGTACTTATCACATGTTTTCCGCTGCTAGAACCTAAATTTATGTACTAAAGTCAAAGAATATACTGACATATGTTTTACGTTTATTGTTAAAAGAATCTCCTTTATAATTATCCTGTTTAGAGTTATAGTCCTCGTTAATCCGTACTTAGGATTGTGGGTTGTGACATATTAACCGTGAGTTTTAGTGGTAATATTAAGGATTTTAAATCCTTTTATCAAGAAAATAATAAATTATATGTCTAGAAATTATTTTATACATATTAAGAATTTATGAAAATTTATAAACATAGTATACTATGTTTACGGTAAACGTTATATTAAATAACGTTAGAAATAAAAAATAATGTATAATGAATAAGTTAATTCATATTAAAGGAAAATATTAATCAAATTTATTGATTAGCGTAAAAAATCGAGAATTAGGATTTTATGAAAAGAAATCGATTGAAAATCGATTTATATAAAAATTGGTTATAAAATGTGTTAAGAAAAGTCAAAAGTTGACTTATGATTAAACGTATTAAATACGTTGAGTAAATACACTAATACGTGTAAAACGTATTAATTTTATAAGAATAGCTCAATTGCGAGAAAAGATTTCATAATTGAAATCATCTTATCAAAAGACGTTAGTATACGTTGAACGTTTAACCTAAATGGTTAATAAGAGATCGTAGATCATATTACGTCTCTATCAAAGTACGAGAAATATTTAGTTAAAGATACGCGTTGAAACGACGTATTAAAATTAGTTAAGGGATTCGAGTTATTACTTTATAAGTTATCAAAGTTTATTTAAACTTTGATGTTCTCGAAAAACGTGACCGACGTACTAAAATAGTTTTTACGTAAAGGTTGGACGCGGACGTGAGCAAGAGACGAGAAAAGGGAAACGTGTTTTGAAAATCGACGATCTACAGTCCAGGTGGGCTTTACTTTACTCAAAAATATCAAATGTTTTATTTACGATGCTTTATTCGCAAGAAATGATGATGAAATGATTTATTTAATTACCTGCCCAAAATGTTTATGTTTTATGTATGTATCCTATCCATGATCGAATTGTTAATGCTGTTGGGTAGCTCCCAACATATGAAATGTTTGAATTAGTATCCTTGTAAGTACCGAGGATGATTGAGAATTGTATCCCGTCTTGGAGTGCAATGATTTTGTGCACTATTTTGTATTGTGTCTTTGAAGGGTGCTCGGCAAAAGTCCTTCGTTCCCCCTGGCGATGGGTCGGGACCAGGGAAGAGGTATGAGGCGATTCAGCCTAAGTCAGTCAAAGACACATCTATTACGGAAATGCCATATGGCCCAAACACATCCTTTCCTATCACGAGTTCCGACCCTTTGATCGATCTCATATCTAGTTGCACTAGAGTGGCAAAGTAATGGTAATGGTCATGCCCGACCCCTGGCTCGTCGGGCTTTTATATTTTTGGGTTGAATACCGCCGAAATTTTTCTGCCTAGAAATGTGAAGCCCAAACCAATCCCGGGCGGGTTTTCGGGCGGCTTTTTTTAGATTATTTTTTTATTTTTAAATATATAAAATTAATATTTTAAATTTCAAAAAAATAAATAAATTAAATACATAATTAAAATCTCATAACTCCAATTTAAATAAAGAATCGATGATAAGAATATATTAAACTTACTTATTCTTATGATAATGCTTCTTGAATATTTTGACATATTTATGTATTCATACGATGATATTTTAATGTAGTATAATTTTAGTTCTTTAATTTAAGGAGAAATAAATTAATAATTACAAATCAAAGGTAAATGATATTATTAAATGTCAATTCCACTTATCGACTAAAATAATAGAAAAATAATTAATTATACAATATATATTCAAGATCAATGATTCAAAATAGTTTTACATATTATAAGGTCATTAATCATCACTTATATATTTTGGAGATCATTTCTTGTATGAATTATTTTGAATGATTTATAAAGTTATTATTTTTCGAATTTTGATGTGTTGCAATTCAAAAATATATATTTTCCTGACCAGTATGTGAATTAGTAAGAAACTTTTACTATAAAATATAATTAATATTATCAAAAATTATAGATATGTATATTAAATAATTTATAAAATATATATTTAATAAAATATTGGGCGGGCTTTTAGCCCAAAACCCCGAGCTTTGGCCGAAGCCAGTAGAGCTCAGGGTTTTTTTCGGCGGGCTTTTTAGGCCCGGGTTTTTTCGGGCCTTTAATTTTCAAGCCCAAACCAACCCAAACCCCGGGTACCACGGGCGGGCTTTTCGGGCCGGGCTCATTTTGCCGGCTCTAGTTGCAGCGTTCACTATGTTGCCTACGCCGAGCTTGTTGGGCTTCCAGCCAGAAGCACATTAGGCGGGCATCGAAAGTTTATCAAGCGACGCGTGTCGTGATCACCAGATAGTCGTCGTCACAATATCCATGCGCGAGCACTTCCGATTGGTTTCATTCATCCCAACTTTTTTCCCGTGTGTGGGCGAGACTAAGTCTTCTTAGTCTCAATAGCCTCAGATCGAACCAAATTCCAAGATCCGTAGAGTAGAAAGTAAGGAGATTAGACCACTTTCAAACCGTACATCGATCATACTATAAGACGTTGTGTGCTACCCAGGAAGAAAGGACTTCATAGAAGCCCTTCGAGGTGGACTCGAACTCGAAAGAAGGGTTTTGCCTGGTCCGGGGAACTTCTTGATCTGCGGCTTTGAACCGATTGGTCTTAGTCCTCCTCCTCTTCCTAGTTCCACTCTGCCCTATTTCCTAATTTCATTTTAATTCTTGTGAATGAAAATTCACTTGCAACATTTCACAGTCATATGAAACGTAACTTTTTCGCTTTGTCTCGCACGTTTGTTATATTTGTTTATTTTATATAGTGTGTGAAGCCAAATTTATGTTCCGTATTGATAGACCTGTGTGACACTCTTTAAGATTTGATAGGATACTAACTCTGAAAGATCAAAAAGAATTAAACGAAACTTTGTTTCGAGCACAGTGGCCGGTACATTCTTCTTGGGCCGGGTTTACCTGTTTATATGTCTACTCTCTTATGACTTTTTTGAGTATTCCGCATTAAGGACCTAGATGCACCCTTCCCTCGACTATCGATTCCCGAACAAGAAGCCACCGAGCGAACCGATCGAATGGACTTGACTTTTATCCGAATCGAACGATAGCGGCTTAAAGCTAAGCTATCACGAGCACGAGGTGAACAAGTCTCAAGAGGGCTCCACTCCGACTCACCCAATGGATTATTTCATCCATATTGATGCAATGCGGCCAGATGAAGCTGCTTCGGTCGAATTGGATTGATTCTCTTATGAGATTTTCAAAAGAGAGAAGAAGGTAGGAAGGATGGAACTCATTTCCTTATCCCCGCGCTGTCGATGCTCTTTTCATCCAACTATAAATATCAGGCGAGAGCATTTGCTTCTTCGACTGACTCAACCACCAAGGGAATATGAATACATAACCTACAAGCGTAAAAGCAGTCTAAGGATAAAGCTACAAACCGCCTCTATCCCACGTTGAGATTTTAGAAACCAATGAGCACAACATCTTCAAAGAACTTCTTCATCACGAGGTTGAATTAACATTTGTTTTTTTGGACCCTTTCTTTAATCTCATTACGTGAGTGGCTAGTGGAATTATCGATGGTGATGGAGGAATAGGGATCGCTTCCGGTTCAACGACCGAACCGAGCCCTTGTTCTTCGGATGTGATCCCACCTCGAGTTCCCTGTTGCTAAACCGCATTCAACGTTGAAAGGGTATCTAGCGTTAGCTTCAAGAAAAACTATTCTCCGACACGGAGCGGCACGTGTCCCATTTCTCTCAACTGCTCGAGATGTTGGGTTAACGTCCGCTCCGTAGCCAACTCTGTTCTGATAGATCGAAAGAGATAGAGAGGGAATCTATCAAGAATAAGGTTTGGAACCCTATCGAAAGAAAAGAGAGTAATAGTTCTTTTTGATGGGCATGTTCCGTGGAATTCATCTGCATTTGTGCACCCGTAAGGTGATCAGTAAAGAGGGCACTAAATCAGCATGGAAGAAGACACTTGATGCCGGTCACGGCGTTCGTAAGAGGAGGCCTCCTCTACGGCGCAAGATGAATTAATGAGATGAGATAATGGGATTGTTGTGATGAATGGAAAGAGATATGGATCATACATACAAGGAAAATGTGTCTGGCCAGGCGAATATTTATGAAAATTGACAGAAAATGTTTAGTAAACATGAGTATTTCAATTAAAACCTCGTGTGTTACTGTGAAGGGGCAGTGTGATTTAATTTGATAAATGTTTTGGCATGAGTTCACTGAGTGAATTCTTGTACTCAGCCCTGCATGTTTGTTTTTAAATGTGCAGGTTGAGCAGATGGTGGATGGAGGCGTGTTGAGTAGTCAAGCCTCTTTTGATAATGTTTGTTAGAAACTTTGAATACATATCGTCATATATGCATTCACATGCTTCTCCGTTGCGATTGAATATTATGTTTGTGTATTGATGTTGACAGTTAAATCCATCTGAATCAGTGAACCTTTTTGTTAAAGAACTTGTAGCATTTCCATATGTAAATTATGTGTGTGCCTTATATATATATATGGGTTGAAACTTCCTAGTTCACATGATGTTTGTTTCATGATCCTTGATAAATTATCTTTAATGTTCGGTAATTCTTGTTCCAAGTTCAGTCCTCGTTAATCCATCCTTAGTAGGGTGTAATCGAACCGAGCCGAGCCGAACACCATCGTGCTCAAGCTTGGTTTGTTTAGTATCGAGCCGAGTCTCGAGTTTTATTTATCGAATATTTCGAGCTCACGAGCTTATTCGAGCTTTAATCGAACCCAAACAAGCTTTCTAAATTTAGATATATGTTTAGAATATTGATTATTTTATTTTAAAATAAATTATTTTATCCATAATAACACAATATATTTATTGATTTCTTAGAACAAATAAAAATAGTTAGAGATTTAACACAATAATTACTAATTATAGAAAGAAAATAATTATATCTAGTTAATAATTTTATATTTTCAAAGTAAATCAGTTAACGAACTTGTTCACGAGCTAACGAGCCGAATACTATCATGCTCAAGCTTGGTTTGTTTAGCTAACGAGCTTCACTAAACGAACTCGAACGAACTTTTATCGAGTCGAGCTCCGAATAGCTCACGAATAGCTTGGCTCATTTACAACCCTAATCCTTAGGATTAGAGGGCTGTTACAACATGTTTCATTTTTAGGAAATAATTATCTCTTCAAAAGTTGTGAGTTTTACCTATTTTTTATCACTTTAACAACTTTATATTCTTCCCTTAAATAACTATGCCTAAAAGAAATGAGTCGTTCTGGATGGAATAGAGGGAGTATTATTTAAGTAAAACTATCATGTATGTTTAAATTACTTAAAATAATTAATTTTGAAGGAACAAATATATCCTAATGCATTCTCTCAATATATATATATATATATATATATATATATATATATATATATATATAGGAGTGGTCAAATAGTTCCCGAGCCTACTCAATCTCATCAAATTATCTCATAGATCATATAGTGGATTTTTTTTGGATTGTTAAGCTTAATTTCATTGATTTCGCTACAAGAATGATATATTAATAATTTGATTTTTATGTGATTGAAAAACAAACCACATTTAGTTGAACTGACTTATGATTTAAATGAACACAAAAA
Organism: Salvia rosmarinus; assembly: GCA_036937905.1. Lineage (NCBI taxonomy): Eukaryota > Viridiplantae > Streptophyta > Magnoliopsida > Lamiales > Lamiaceae > Salvia > Salvia rosmarinus. The sequence goes on from JAODLM010000035.1 coordinate 181,134, forward strand.
TTTCATGCAATTGAACACAATAATGCATGTAGGTTGAAGCAGCTTTTCGTGCTCATGGCGTCCCTTAGAGCCCTGCCAACAATGCATTTTTACGTTTTGTTAAATACATGAATATGTTGTGTTAAATGCATAAACATGTTTTATTAAATACATGAATGTGTTTTATGTTTTGTTAAATGCATTTTTATGGTTTTCGACAGCATTCACTTCAATTTATGGTTATTCTATCCACATTTGATGAATGACAAGTGTCATTTAACGCTAAAATATTTAGATGCACATCATTATAATTAACTTTTTACTTTCTTTATAGGGTTGAGAATCGGTGTGGGTTCAATTAATCGAATCGAAAATTTGTCAAATACAAAAATCGCAATCGAACCGTTTACATAAGTTAATGGAACATCGCATCGATTAATAAGATTTGGTGTTCGATTGACCAAAAACTGAAAATGATTAAAAATAGTTTTATAATTTTTAAAAAATCCTAAAATTCAAAATAAATTATGGCGCGAGAGATCGTGGTATGGCTAAGGAGAAGAGAGTTAATAAGAGGATAGACGATACATCAAATTAGAATATAATTCAAATTAATTTTGCACTTACATTGTAGTATTTTATAAAATTAGAATTAAAAAATTTTAATTTAAAAAAATCGACTTTTTGGTTTTTAAATGTTCGATTACTGTTTAATCGAAAATCGAAAAAACTCAAAATATTTTATCGCGAATCGAACTGCTATACATTGTTCAAGTTGGTTCAGTATTAACCGAAAATCGATTATCAATGATTGGTTCCCTAACCCTAGTTGTTTTCTCGTGTCTATTTGTTCTACTTTTGTCAAAATTTCAATATATTGTTTATTTTCAATAAATCATATTCTTACGGCAAGAAATTTCCACATTGGCTATAAATACTGACAGAATTTATCCATTGTAGCTTCATAAAATGATTATCGTTGTTGAGATTATTTGTTTGAGCTGCCGAACCGATATTTTAGTGAACAAACCAACAAAAGAGTTTATTATTTTGATAAAGGGGCACTGCCCCTCCGGCAGGAAAGACTCCCTTGTAGTTAGCTACATTTTTGCAAACGAATATTCTCAACAAAATTGAGCAATTACCCTTTAACGGAAATTTAGACACAATAATATTTCGCCATCTTGGGCGCTAACTTCAAGAAGAATAAAACAGATAGGATATCAACAAAGACGTTGCATTCACACGCGCTATCACATTGCATCGCAAATATGTATATATACTATGTAAATGTGCGGCCTGCATAATTATTTAGTCAACACTCAACAGCGCGAAAACGATCAACAGACAACGACGATGGAGCTGAAGCCGGGCCTCTCAGCCATCGTCACCGGCGGCGCCGCCGGCATCGGCCGAGCACTGGTGCTGGCGCTCGCGCAGAAAGGAATTTTCATCACAATCATCGATTTTTCTCAAGACAAAGGGATACAGGCTGCATCACTGGCTGAAGAAGAAGTTCGGAAGTTTCACGCCGACCTGAAATTTCCGGCCGTGCTGTTCTTCAGATGCGATGTCGCCGACTCAAGTAAGTGAGAGGTGTTCAGCTTTTTCGGTGGAAATGCAATTTTGTTTGTAAATTAGTATGACAAGATGTTCGACTTTGTGGCAGATGAACTCGCCGCGGCCTTCCGCAAGCATGTTGAAACTTATGGAGGATTGGATATCTGTATTAACTGTGCTGGAATCGCGACTCCGCTTTCTTTCTATGAGGATCAGACTGATGGCTTGAAATCTTGGAGGCGCGCTGTTGATATCAATTTTGTTGCAGTGATTGAATCCACGCGCCTCGCGGTATGAGTTCAGTTTTTTGGGTTGTTTTTTTGTACATCGAAGTTGTTCAATTGCAAAGTAAGATGAAAATTTAGCCTCATGCCTCCTTTGATTTTGCTCTGAGTATGTTGTACATGATGACTACATGATCTCGTTTATTAGTTTACTGTCTTAGGATAAAGTTGTTCCTCGTTCTATTATAGTCTATAACTTTTCCTGGCATCTTTTTGGTTTGTTTGTTGTTAATGTCCATCTCTTGACACAGATTGGAGCAATGAAAGAGGTTAAGAAATCAGGTGTGATCATTAATGTTGGCTCTGCTTCGGGTTTATACCCAATGTATGCTGACCCTATTTACTCTGGCACGAAAGGTTTGTTAATCTTTCAATTCTGTTGTCTGAACTTGGATTTTGTTTCTATTTCTACCAATATTCGATGTACTTATTCTTGATATATGATCTTTTGTGTATTTATGAGTTTATATTAGACCTATTAGTATAGTCAAAGTGTCCTGAATGAGAATTTTTTTGCAGGAGGGTAGTTATGTTCACCAGATCACTGGCTCTTTACAAGCGTCAAGGAATTCGTGTTAATGTCCTTTGCCCTGAGGTGAGCTATTTTGTAGATTATTTTCTCCTCAAGAAAATATACCTGCTAATGTCCCAGCGAAAATATTTGGTATGGTTAGTAAACTCATGTCTACAAAGCATAGGTTTTGCAATGAAATTTAATATTAGATAATAAACCAATGACTGTATATGCCAAGGAACTATAAGATCAGCGGAAAATTCACATGCTAAAGGATAAACTTTAGATTGTTCCTATAGTAGAGTCACCTAGATCTGCACCTTGGCATCAGATCCACTGTATGGAACCATAAGGCTTGTTATCAACTTCGCATGCTAGAGGAACCATATGCAGATAGATTATGAAGTAGCCATTAAAAAAGAAAATAGCACTCAAAGGACTTTCTTAAGAAGAATTACTGAGATATAGGAATATGTACTGCCTAATTCTTGAATTACTTGCTACTCCGTCAGAACTTCCGAAGTAAAAAAAGCTCTCATGAATTGTTAAATACATGAATATGTTGTGTTAAATGCATAAACATGTTTTATTAAATACATGAATGTGTTTTATGTTTTGTTAAATGCATTTTTATGGTTTTCGACAGCATTCACTTCAATTTATGGTTATTCTATCCACATTTGATGAATGACAAGTGTCATTTAACGCTAAAATATTTAGATGCACATCATTATAATTAACTTTTTACTTTCTTTATAGGGTTGAGAATCGGTGTGGGTTCAATTAATCGAATCGAAAATTTGTCAAATACAAAAATCGCAACTGAACCGTTTACATAAGTTAATGGAACATCGTACCGATTAATAAGATTTGGTGTTCGATTGACCAAAAAACTGAAAATGATTAAAAAATAGTTTTTATAATTTTTAAAAAAATCCTAAAATTCAAAATAAATTATGGCGGCGAGAGATCGACGGTATGGCTAAGGAGAAGAGAGTTAATAAGAGGGATAGACGATACATCAAATTAGAATATAATTCAAATTAATTTTGCACTTACATTGTAGTATTTTATAAAATTAGAATTAAAAAATTTTAATTTAAAAAAATCGACTTTTTGGTTTTTAAATGTTCGATTACTGTTTAATCGAAAATCGAAAAAACTCAAAATATTTTATCGCGAATCGAACTGCTATACATTGTTCAAGTTGGTTCGAAGATAACCGAAAATCGATTATCAATGATTGGTTCCCTAACCTAGTTGTTTTCTCGTGTCTATTTGTTCTACTTTTGTCAAAATTTCAATATATTGTTTATTTTCAATAAATCATATTCTTACGGCAAGAAATTTCCACATTGGCTATAAATACTGACAGAATTTATCCATTGTAGCTTCATAAAATGATTATCGTTGTTGAGATTATTTGTTTGAGCTGCCGAACCGATATTTTAGTGAACAAACCAACAAAAGAGTTTATTATTTTGATAAAGGGCACTGCCCTCCGGCAGGAAAGACTCCTTGTAGTTAGCTACATTTTGCAAACGAATATTCTCAACAAAATTGAGCAATTACCCTTTAACGGAAATTTAGACACAATAATATTTCGCCATCTTGGGCGCTAACTTCAAGAAGAATAAAACAGATAGGATATCAACAAAGACGTTGCATTCACGCGCTATCACATTGCATCGCAAATATGTATATATACTATGTAAATGTGCGGCCTGCATAATTATTTAGTCAACACTCAACAGCGCGAAAACGATCAACAGACAACGACGATGGAGCTGAAGCCGGGCCTCTCAGCCATCGTCACCGGCGGCGCCGCCGGCATCGGCCGAGCACTGGTGCTGGCGCTCGCGCAGAAAGGAATTTTCATCACAATCATCGATTTTCTCAAGACAAAGGGATACAGGCTGCATCACTGGCTGAAGAAGAAGTTCGAAGTTTCACGCCGACCTGAAATTTCCGGCCGTGCTGTTCTTCAGATGCGATGTCGCCGACTCAAGTAAGTGAGAGGTGTTCAGCTTTTCGGTGGAAATGCAATTTTGTTTGTAAATTAGTATGACAAGATGTTCGACTTTGTGGCAGATGAACTCGCCGCGGCCTTCCGCAAGCATGTTGAAACTTATGGAGGATTGGATATCTGTATTAACTGTGCTGGAATCGCGACTCCGCTTTCTTTCTATGAGGATCAGACTGATGGCTTGAAATCTTGGAGGCGCGCTGTTGATATCAATTTTGTTGCAGTGATTGAATCCACGCGCCTCGCGGTATGAGTTCAGTTTTTGGGTTGTTTTTGTACATCGAAGTTGTTCAATTGCAAAGTAAGATGAAAATTTAGCCTCATGCCTCCTTTGATTTTGCTCTGAGTATGTTGTACATGATGACTACATGATCTCGTTTATTAGTTTACTGTCTTAGGATAAAGTTGTTCCTCGTTCTATTATAGTCTATAACTTTTCCTGGCATCTTTTTTGGTTTGTTTGTTGTTAATGTCCATCTCTTGACACAGATTGGAGCAATGAAAGAGGTTAAGAAATCAGGTGTGATCATTAATGTTGGCTCTGCTTCGGGTTTATACCCAATGTATGCTGACCCTATTTACTCTGGCACGAAAGGTTTGTTAATCTTTCAATTCTGTTGTCTGAACTTGGATTTTTGTTTCTATTTCTACCAATATTCGATGTACTTATTCTTGATATATGATCTTTTTGTGTATTTATGAGTTTATATTAGACCTATTAGTATAGTCAAAGTGTCCTGAATGAGAATTTTTTTTGCAGGAGGGGTAGTTATGTTCACCAGATCACTGGCTCTTTACAAGCGTCAAGGAATTCGTGTTAATGTCCTTTGCCCTGAGGTGAGCTATTTTTGTAGATTATTTTTCTCCTCAAGAAAAATATACCTGCTAATGTCCCAGCGAAAATATTTGGTATGGTTAGTAAACTCATGTCTACAAAGCATAGGTTTTGCAATGAAATTTAATATTAGATAATAAACCAATGACTGTATATGCCAAGGAACTATAAGATCAGCGGAAAATTCACATGCTAAAGGATAAACTTTAGATTGTTCCTATAGTAGAGTCACCTAGATCTGCACCTTGGCATCAGATCCACTGTATGGAACCATAAGGCTTGTTATCAACTTCGCATGCTAGAGGAACCATATGCAGATAGATTATGAAGTAGCCATTAAAAAAGAAAATAGCACTCAAAGGACTTTCTTAAGAAGAATTACTGAGATATAGGAATATGTACTGCCTAATTCTTGAATTACTTGCTACTCCGTCAGAACTTCCGAAGTAAAAAAAGCTCTCATGATGATTTCTGGAATCAAACATTGTATTATAATAATTTGGGAAAGTCTTGTTGGGTCAAGACATTAAATTGAACAGAGATGACCGCCCATTTTTCAATATGCACCTTAAAGCCTCTTGTTTATCCTATCACATAATGTTTTACTAACATGCTGAATACTACTGCATAATATTAATTTTCTACCTTTATTTTGGTTTAACTTGTAAAATTGCAAGAGACAGCTAGGTAGTGTATGAATACTGGGATGTTTACTGTGTATTTTGGACTGCTTCCCACTACAGAATGTTTTATCTGTATATAATACTGCAAATTAAGTTTCCAAGTCTTAATCTGGTTGCTAACCCGGCTCAAGTGAACTTTGAAGGTCGTAATTTTGTATCTTTCAACTCTTACTTTATGCAGTTTGTTCAAACCGAGTTGGCCTCTAAGATGGACCCTAAGTTTATCAATATGATTGGGGGCTTCATGAGCATGGAAATGGTTGTGAAAGGTAAATTTAAACTGCATGTCAGCGTTGACATCATCTCTCATTTGTCGACTTATGAATCTCATTGAGGCATAAGCTTGCGGTTCATTCTTTTCTGCTCTTGGAAACTGTTTTGTTCAGAGTGTATCTGAACTCTATCTGTTTGGAGTAACTATGCCATGATGTACAAGGTCAAGTAGCCTGATTATGCTTCTATCATTTGTTGCTATTGGCTGCACCACAAATTTTTCTTGCTGCTTCATATAGCAGTAATGCATGATATCTAGATTACCTATAATTGTTTTCGGCCATGAGAAATAGGCTATTTTCAGAATCAGCTGTATAATTTTCAAAGTTCTTTGTTCCCTAAGCTGATGAAGTTATTAGTTCCCTTAATACAATGTAGTACATCTTAACATTGAGTTTGATTCCTAACTTATGTAGGCGCACTTGAGCTTATTAATGATGAAAGTAAAGCTGGGGCTTGCTTGTGGATCTCCAATAGAAGGGGCTTAGAGTACTGGCCAACTCCTGAAGAAGAAGAAAAATATCGAATTCGCCCTAAGGCTTCAAGGAAAAAATCTGCAGATGTTTTCCAAGTGAATGTTCAAATTCCTCAAAGTTTTGATAAGATGTAGGTACATGTATCTAGGTCAACTCTTCTTCTCAAGCCACCCATATCATTACCTTAACTATCATTATTTCAATCCTGTCCTCCAGAGTTGTTCACACTCTCAGTCACAATTTCAAAGTGCAACAAAAGTAGTACGGGCGTCCTTGAGACTGCCACTTAAACCAGATTATGTTCTTATGAAGATCATATATGCTGGGGTTAATGCTAGTGATGTAAGTTTTCCTCTCACGATTACTGATAACTGTTATTTATTGTATTTTGGATTAGTTGGCTAAGATGTATGAGGTAAACAGTAAATTAACTACAGAATTATCTATCTGAGTTATTTCAGCACACTTGAAATTTATTTTCCAGAGGGTGTTTGATTTGTTGGAGAGTATCTCTATCAAGCCTGACATGCTTATTATCAATTTAAACAGGTGAATTTTAGCTCTGGGAGATACTTTAGTGGGAGCAATAAAGACACTGCTTCCTTGCTTCCCTTTGATGCTGGCTTGAGGTTAGGAAAAATCCCAAGTTTGCACTACTTTATTGTTATAACAGACATACATACAATATATATATATATGTGTGTGTGTGTATATATATGTATACAAATTAGTTCAGAAACTTAAGGGAATGACTGAGCTCTATCTTTAACTAGATGTAATTAATCTTGCATTGAACAGACGGAATTAGAATATTCTTATGAAGATCTGTAAATATAATGGGGTCTCGATGATCTTCAGGAGATCCTTCTACGTTCTGTATCAGTTTGCCATTCAGTTTACCACTTTTACTTTTCATTTGAATTTTGAGATTGTTCAACTTTATTAGTGTTACCTATATATCTGCATTAGTACCATACATTTTGCCTGAGGAAGTAATGATAACCATTTCGAAAGAAAAGTCATTATGTTAAAGAAGAGTATCGTGATCTAGTATCATATCCAAGGTCAGTTCACAGATGCTATCTTTAATCTGCAGGCTGTGGGTATAATTGCTGCTATTGAGATTCAGTTAAGCACTTAAAGGTTGGCACTCCAGCTGCAATTATGACATATGGGAGTTATGCTGAATTCACTGCGGTAATAATTGTTTGATTTTGACATACTTAAGTATATTTGTCACCTTGGCATATAGATCTTCTTTCTAACTTTTAAGACAACTGAAAGCATAGGTTCCTGTAAATTAGGTTCCTTCAAAGCACATCCTTCCTGTGGCAAGACCAGATCCAGAAGTTGTTGCTATGCTTACATCTGGGCTAACAGCTTCGATAGCTTTGGAAAAGGTCTTTTTGCATTCTTGATTTTTCTTCTCCATCCTTTTTAAGTTAGACAGTGACTTGAAAATGGATTTGGAAGATTAGTTCTTTACGTTTCACAGGTTTCAGTATATGAATGTAGCACACCTATTAATTGTTTAGTCTAATAATTTCTCCGTCCTTTAACTGATGTTGTAGGCAGCTCAACTGGACTCAGGAAAAACAGTTCTGGTCACTGCTGCTGCAGGAGGGACTGGGCAATTTGCTGTCCAGGTATATTTTAGTGATGCAAGATTATGTACTTATAAGAAAGTGTTCCTAGTTCTTGAATATTGGCAGCACGAATATGGTACGCATGCATGATGCTCTATCTTTGCATCAAAGACGAATTGCTTGTGGTCTGTCTTTCTTTACATATTCTTCCTTGTTGATAAAACATCAGTCTGAGACTCGTGATACAAGGTCCAAGATTTTTGAAATGTAAAAACATAAGTTTATTGATTCACCTGTTAGGGGCCTTCAAATACTTTGAGCTTTTGAGGCCATATTGCAGCTAGAGCATATTCTTATCAGGGTGCCAGATCCTGACTGTGTTGAACTACAAAGGCTGCGATATTTTTTTTGTGATCCACCAAACATTTCCCTTCCCAGTTACTTCTCCAGAAACAAATACATCCACTTTTTCTTATGAAATTTTACTCCTAATAGGTTGCATTAAGTAACACAGGAACCATCTAACATTCACAACATTAAGTAATGGCTCCAATGGTTCTTTTATGGCCCTTATAGTACCTTTTTATTTATTTTTTAATTATTTCGCATTCTATCATGAGAGATGATTACTATTTATTTTAAGTAAATAAATAAAGGACTGTTGTAGTGCAGCTTGCAAAATTAGCCGGAAATAAGGTTATTGCAACTTGTGGAGGAAAAGACAAGGCCAAGCTTCTGAAGGATTTGGGAGTGGATAGAGTAATCGACTACAAAGCTGAGAATATCAAGACTGTACGTTACAACAAAATTATTTTTCTCTCTTAGTTTATATTATGCAAAGGTGGCTAAGAGATAGAAAGTGAAAACAGCAAACTTTTATGGGCTCTAATATTATTAAAAGTTGAATTTTCGGTTTTGAGTTGCTATATAATCTGAACATTTCCTGATCTCTTCCCCTCCCCATGTACTCTGAAATTGATAAAATCACTCTATGAAGTAGAAAATATGAAACTCTGCCTTGAGATTTGTTAATTTTACAAAGTTTCCTTGTCATGGAAACTGTTAAAGAAAATCTTAATAGCTCCTCTCTTGGATTTGGACTTTTGACTTAGTTCTATAGCAGGGTTTATAATCTTCTCTGCGCAAGATGGAACTGCAGATTTTACTGCCAATAATCGATATGGAAAATTCTGATCTTCTACCTCATACCTTTTATTAGCAAAAATTGGCTGATGAATTAATTAACAACCAGCTTCATGAAAAAGCAGTTCAAATGTTTGTCAACTTCTTGTAGAGATACCCCAGTATATTCCTAGTGAATTGTTTAAGGGTTTTTTTAGGCTGAGGTGATACAAATACAATCTAATTTTTAAATTTTAGTACGGCTACCTGAGCCTGCATAAGCTGATCATGGAACAAGTTGCTGGCTGATATGAAATAAAGAGTTCTCAAAGTTTCAAGGTGCAGCTATCATGCATGTCTTATTTTCTTTAACTTTGGCTATTCGTCAGAATGTACTTCTGAGTTTTATCTTTGTTCAGTTAAGCATGAAATACACAAATAAAAGATGTTCTCATAATTGAGGGTACGGACAGCTATGTAGAACGAGCATGTGGTAGCAGCGATTTGCATGCTTCCTCAATTTAGAAAAATTTGGGTGAGTGCAGAAAATCCAAATATTTACAATGCCTTATTTTCTTTGACAGGTTCTAAAGGACGAGTTCCCTAAAGGTGTTGATATAATATATGAGTCTGTTGGTGGTGACATGTTTGACCTTTGCTTGAATGCTTTGGCAACCTATGGACGTCTTATTGTGATTGGGATGATTTCTCAGGTTAGTACCTTCAATCAAAAGCATAAAAATTCTAGATCCTACTTGTCATCTGGCCTATATCATTATCTTTGAATCTTAGAATATTGGTTTACTTTCAAATCTTGGCAATTTCATGTTGGTTTCTAATTCATTGCAATCGTAACACTTATATGATTGTAGTATCAAGGGGAAGATGGGTGGAAGCCACGAAATTATACTGGATTGTGTGAAAAAATTCTAGCGAAGAGCCAGACTGTGGTAAGCCCAATGCAATTTTATATTGGATAGTTGAATTTGACGCTAAAAACTTGGATAAAGGTTCTGAATTTTTCAATATTCTTCAGTGAGAGTAAGCATCTCTGCCTCTAACCTTTAGAAGTAATTTATGGAATAGGTAATAGTAATGCTTTTGCTGTAATTTTCTCTGTTGATTCAAAAATTTTGACATTCATTCTTTTTTTTGGTCAATTAAATATACTTTTTTTTAAAGACCACGTCACGGTGGACTCGAACCCGAGACCTTTGGCCTCGGGCATTAACCACTCTACCACTAGACCAACACACGCACACTACATTCATTCTTTTGTTGAATAATGTCCTAGAGCTTTATTAATTGCTGGTTTTCAGTCTGGTGATCATCTTCTGTTAATTCAAATTTAATTGTCACAGCTAAACATTGAGAACTGAAAGTATTGAATTGCAGTTAGTTTATCACCTTCCCTATTTTTTTTCTATCAGATGCAAAATATCTGTAATTTATCAAGTGTATAAGAGTCATGCAACTGAGCTATTATATCTTAGGATAATTGCAAATCAACCGTGGCACAAAATTCGAAAATTAAGGCTTGGGTATTCTTTTGTGATATAGAAGGGTATATTAGATTTAATGGGTTGCATACGTAAACTTAATTTCTGAAAATGGATAGGGTTTTACATAGAAATTGGGTTGTATTAAAGTTGAGATTATAATTTAACAACACTCTGGGTTAGTCCAAAGACTCCAAACGATGAGAGGAATGACGGCGAAATAGCCTTTCCTTGATAGATGGATATTTAAAGACTGGTTAAGCTTTGAAATTCATTTTTATGCCTAGAGTGGCTTTTCGATGTGCTTTAATGGTGACTCCAAATGTCCAGGCTGGTTTTTCTAGTACAATATGCTCACTGTTGGCAAGAATATCTAGATAAGCTAATGGATCTCTACACTTCTGGAAAGTTGAAGGTAAATTATATTCTCCGCGCTTGTTAGCCCACTTAATTAAATTCTTAAGCTGTAAACTTTCTTCATATGTGCTTTTATCAGGTTATTGTCGACCCCAAACCATTTTTGGGAGTACATTCAGTTGCTGATGCAGTTAACTATCTTCATTCTGGTCAAAGTGTAGGCAAGGTAATTTATATGCGTCAAAACCATTTTGGGGTTCTCACAAACAGCCAGATTTATTACTGATGGTTTCTAACTATCGCAGGTTGTTGTATGCATGGATCCAATGTTCAATAATCGCCTTGCAAAATTATAATAGCACAATGGCCGCGTATACATTCCTGCAATTCATTTGCTAGGATCAATAAAACGTATCTTCTCAATTATAATCACCAGCTAAACCATATTTAAGTTTTGTATTATCCACACTATTAAACTTCGTGTAATATTATGGGGGCATGGGATTTTGGTCGTGCCTTTTATATATGTTTCATTTCAACCATTGTCTCCAGCAATCCACTCATTACGTCAGCGTCACAATACATGAACTTTTGTGAAATTATATTCATGCAGAATATTGTAGCAATATAAAAACTAGTCAGTTTCAAGCTACAGACATCATAGTTTAATGTATGCAGCTTCTCTCCAAAATAGCATACATATTGAGAGTGATTGGTTCGATTGCTGTTCATATATGCGCAAGTATTTTGGTGACAGAACAATCTAGAAGCTCATGAAGATTGAACTTGTGCCCTTGTCAGCACGATTTGGTGGTGGTTGTACAAAATATGAAGGCTGATTTGATGAACTGCAAAATGAGGATGTTACATGAGAACTGTAAAATGATGTGATTGGATCCTAATATCATGCAATGGACCGTAAATTAAAATTTCTCATACCTGATCAAAACACCATCAAATCTAACTTTGTGGTACAGCCTTGAACTATTAGTTGCTGCTATCTCCTGGTTCGTTTACCCTTATGATGTAAACCTGTATGTGCAATGGACCCAATTAACATTTGTTCAAATAGCATAACTTTTAAAACTTGAATAATTCGTATTTGAACAACAGATGGAGATGATTGTAGTGAAAACTAAGGCCATCAACATAACTTTTGTATCAAGATCTGCTCCATCATCGAAGATTTACTCCATTGCTAGACGAGATAATAGTAGAGTAATACTTTTTGGAGTAGCAGAAATGGAACAAAACTGAGTGAAATAATCTGAACTAACCAAGTAATAGTATATCACTCCGTTAAGTAAACCAACAAGGATGAACAGAAAATATTGCTAAATGAGTGTCTTTGAACATAATGAATGTTTCTTATCTACATATAAGACGAAAGTAAGCATACTATACTAAGACTAATTATCAACTATTCATATACAAAGACAGATGCTGATGATAATAGTTTTTATGTTGAATGAACTTGATGTTTCATGATAATCATAAACGGAAATACAATCAACGAACAAACAACTGAATCGAATAGTATAAGATTACCTTGAAACTTGTTGGCTCGATTAATTGGAAAACAAGAGCATCTCCATCAACTAGTTCATGATCAATAGAAAAACCTCTCCATCCACCACTGAGACCCGTTTTTAGAGCAAGGTACTTGGTCTCAGACACTTGATCATTCTCATCAACTAAATTGATAGTTTCATCACGACTTGGAAGGTGCGTCTTGCAAAAATGGGATGGGAGACCCTATTCCACAGCAAGATCACATTTATAACTTCCATGTTAAGCCATGTTACAGAATCTACTCCAAGAAATTTTTCTTCATATTGTAGCAAAATTTATCACTTTATCACCCGTCTAACTCTTTTTTTTAGAGAATTAGAGCTTTAGAAATTAACAGAATGCAAGAGAGCTATGATCAAGACCTATCAACATTCTTAACATAGTAACACTTCATTTTTTATTGATGAATGTGATAGATTTTCTCAAGTTATATTCATAAAATTTCTTCTCAAACATACCAGCCAGAAGCCACCGGTGACATGAGATTGAAGCATAGGCTTTATAAAGCTAGGAATATCTTGGTCTAAACTTGATTGAAGATCCTCGGCCTTTGTATAGCATACTGCCTCTTCATCGCCGGCATACACTCTGTTCAACAAATCCTTCGTTGATAACTGAAGAATAAAAAACTATCAGTTCTTGTAATATTGACATTTATTAATGCCGTAAAGTAATAGTAATATTTAAGTAGTTGGAACTAACCTCCTTGGCTTCCCCATTGCTTCAACAGCAACCTATCATGGACAAATAACATATAAACACTAGCTTAGTTTCAAGAGAGAGAGAGAGAGATTAGTTTACAGACTTCTTTGTAGCTCCGGGGAGGCATAACTGCAACACGGCTAGATCGACGGACAGCAGAGAGATCCAACGGCTGTCTCGGCAGCTTCGGCTTTACCTTCTTCATCTGTAGGCCAAAAATATAGAAAAGGTCATCACATGCCATGAAACCGAAACAGCACTGCAAATATTGTTCGTGTACATGAGTGCATCTACAAACACACAAAATTAGGGCATACTGGAGAAGGTTTAAGAGTGTGGAGAGACTGGGCAAGCTTGTTGAGATTGAGTTCCTCCATTCTTTTCTTGTTCTCTTCCAGCCTTTTCTGCCTACCCTCCTCGTAAGGTGATTTCTTCCCCACCACCATTTTCTCTCTCCTCCTTTCTCACTCTGCTGCTTTTTTTAAATGAGATTCTACTCAATTTACTTATTCAAGAGTTGTATAGGAGGAATGGAGATGATGGGCAATGAAATTGAAGCAGAGAAATGGCCGTTGGAATGCGGGTATATAAAACCTCCATTTCCCTCCCTGAACCCCTTGCTGGACCCACTTCTCAAAATTCAAATTCAAAATCCTCCACTTTATTAACACGAAAAGTTTATAAAGATAGATTGATTGGTAACTCCAATGTTAACTAAAATTCAACTTCTTTATCATATATATGTTAATACATCAATTTTTAATCTCAAAACTTCTTTCTATATTTTTCTTCAATCATATACCTATAAAAACAACTTTTATATGAATTCCACTATAATATATATATATATATACACACATATTCATTTAAAAAATAAAAAAAACTGAAGAATAGCCGTTGAAATGAAAGAAAGAAATGCAAAAAAAAAATTGACAACTTTTCTCTATAAGAAGCCAACTTTTTCAATTGAAAAAGTTGGCGTTGGAGTCACCCTTAGTAATTTATTATGTAGGGCAATTGGCATGTAAATAAATGAATTTTTAGTGTATTTTTGTTTTACATAAAAAGATTTAAAGTCGTAAATAAATAGATTAACTTTAATTTACTTGGAATTTATCACTATATAAATATTTTTAAAACTGAAACTAACATGATATTGATATGACAAATTGAAACTAAAGTGTGAATCGAAACGATATATTAAATTCTTTTAAAAGATTAAAATGTTTTAACCAAAGCAGCTTGGAAAGAAGTTGCCTAAGGCGGGTTTAGGAGATTTTAATTAAACAGGCTATCCCACTGACTACTTTTTTAATCCCTACTAGAATAATGGATGAATTGGAAAGAATGATGAATTCGTTTTGGTGGGTAATGGTGGGGAGAGGTTTCGGGCATTAGGTGGAGAGATGGGATAAACAATAAACTAGTCAAATCTTGAACATTGCCATTGATCGATCTTAATTTCGTTAGGAAATAAATGCCGAAGAACAAAAGGATTTCGTGGTTCGATCTTTGAATTAGATCTCGTCCACGGAGCGAGAGTGTTTGTGTATTTGAGAGTGTAAGCGATTACAAGAGTGTGAATGATCAAGTGATTGATCTAAGAGTAGATGATTGTAGCATGTCACGAGTGTAGGTGATTGTCGCCCTCTCTCTTCTCTAATCTAGCCTCTGTTGTACATATTCATGAAGTTGAGTTCGACTCGACTCGATTCCAAGTTGAGTTCGACTCGACTACGATGCCAGTTGAGTTCGACTCGACTCGATTCCAAGTTGAGTTCGACTCGACCGATTCAAGTCTTCTCATAAGGATTCTTTTAGATATGCATCCGAATCTTCTACGCTCCAAATGCGATTAGAGTTGTAGTTGATCGAGAGTCTTCTTGGGCGAACTCACATGGGCGAGCTTAATGTCGGGGCCCATTTATATTGGGCACGATGCTTGGGCCTAGTAGTTGGGCGTATCTATCATATCCCCAAAAAAGCGTAGAAGTGAGGTCGTGATGGAGGAGCGGTGGTTGACGCCGTCACGGGTCGTAGTCTGGCGAGGTGGGCCTGTCTGATGCCGAAGTTGAATGTCGCCGCTTCTTGCCGAGGCGTTATGCGAAGTCGTATGTCGCTGGCCCGGCTTGTCGAGGTGTTGTGCGGTTGTATGTCGCCGCTTCACCCCGCCGTCGGCGTTATGCGAAGTCGTATGTCGCTCGGCTTCACCGCCGAGGCGTTGTGCAAGTCATATGTAACAGCTTCACCGCCGAGGCGTTATGCAGTCGAATGTCGCCGCCGCCTTGCCGAGGTGTTCGCCAAAATCGTGTGTCGCCGCTTCACCGCCGAGGCGTTTTATGCTTCACCTTGCCGAGGCGTTATGCAAGTCGCATGTTGCTTGGCTTCACCTTGTCGGCGTTATGCGAAGTCGCATGTTGCTTCGCTTCGCCGCGCTGGGCGTTACGCGGTCGAATGTCGCTCGGCTCCAATTGGCGAAGTCGAATACGCGTCGCCTTGCCAAGTCAATATGTAACTTCCGGCCGCTGACGAGGCGTTATGCCGAGGTCTTTAACCGCTTCACCGACGAGGCGTTATGCCAGGTCTTGGGCCGGCTTTCACTATCGAGGCGTTATGCCGAGGTCTTTGACCGGCTTCACCGACGAGGCGTTATGCGAAGTCTTTGGGCTAACTTCACCGACGGCGTTATGCGAAGTCTTACGTCGCTGGTCTTTACCTTGCAGTCGCATTTACCGCTTCACCTTGTCGATGCGTTATGCGAAGTCGATGTTGCTGGCCGCCCTGCCGAAGTTGAATGTCGCCCGACCCATTGGCGGTCGAATCGCGTCGCCTTGCGAAGTCGAATATGTAACCGTCGCGGCGAAGGCTCGGGATGCGGCGAAGAAGGAGAGGGGCTCGGCGGCCGATGCGGCGAAGGCGAGGTGGCGAAGGCCGGCGGTCGACTGTGGAGGCCGGTAAGGCCTGCGAAGGCGGGCGGAGGCGACGAATGCCGAGATCGGCCTACGGAGGCTGTGGTGGAGCGGCGAATGCCGAGGCGAGGTCGGCTGCGGAGGCCGGTGGAGACGGCGAATGCCGAGGCGAGGTCGGCTGCGGAGGCCGGCGGGCGGCAAAGGTCGGCGAGGTCGGCTCGCGGAAGACCGAGGCAGGCGTCGTGGTCGAGGCGAGAAGGCCGAGGCGAGGCGCGGAGGCGGCCATGTCGGGAGGCCGAGGCGGCGAAGGCGAGGCACGGGGGCGCCATGTCGGGAGGCCGAGACGGCGGGCGCGGCGAGGCACAGGGGCGGCCATGTATTGGGAGGCCGATGTGGCGGCGAGGTCGACCTCGTATAAACGAAGGTAGTTCGTCCCAAATGCGAATGTATCCGTCCTCGAAATAAGCGGGTATTACGTCCTCGAAGGTAGTTCGTCCTTGTGAGGGTATCCGTCTTGAAGTAAGCGAAGATATTCCGCCCTCATATGAAGGTAGTTCGTCCCGTGAGGGTATCCGTCCTCAAAATAAACGAAGGTATTCCATCCTCGTCTGAAGGTATGGGTTCCTGTTTTTGCCGAGGTCATCGGGAGGGTGGTCCCCACAGCGTTTAGTTCTCCTCCTTAGAGGTTCTCCTCCTAGAGGTAGGTTCTCCTCCGTAGAGGTTCTCCTCCTTAGAGGTATGGTTCTCCTCCTTAGAGGGTATGTTCGTCCTCCTTAGAGGGTATTTGTCGTCATGGGGAAGAGGTAGCTCGCATAAGTGACATGAAATATGCGGGACCAAGCATATAAAGCAAATAATAAAAAAGATTTTATTAATGAAAGGACTTAAAGACATGACCTTGTGGGTTGGTTCTCTGGCGGGGTTTTCAGTGAGCTCGGCGTATCGACCGTCGTTGTTGCCGGCGACCACGGATCGTGACTTGGTATGTATTGTCGTGATTGATTCCACGTAAACGATGGTTGATCGAAACACAAATTTCGTTTCCGCGACGGCGCGATGATCGATCTTAATTTCGTTAGGAAATAAATGCCGAAGAACACTGAGGATTTCGTGGTTCGATCTTTGAATTAGATCTACGTCCACGAGCAAGAGAGTGTTTGTGTATTTGAGAGTGTAAGAAACGATTACAAAGAGTGTGAATGATCAAGTGATTGATCTAAGAGTAGATGATTGTAGCTGTCCTGAGTGTAGGTGATTGTCGCTCCCTCTCTCTTCTCTAATCTAGCCTCTATTTGTACATATTCATGAAGTTGAGTTCGACTCTGACTCTGATTCCAAGTTGAGTTCGACTCTGACTCTGATGCCAAGTTGAGTTCGACTCTGACTCTGATTCCAAGTTGAGTTCGACTCTGACTCTGATTCCAAGTCTTCTCTCATAAGGATTCTTTAGATATGCATCCGAATCTTCACGCTCCAATTGCGATTAGAGTTGTAGTTGATCGAGGTGTCTTCTTGGGCGAACTCACATGGGCCGAGCTTAATGTCGGGGCCCATTTATATTGGGCCTGATGCTTGGGCCTAGTAGTTGGGCCGTATCCTATCAGCCATCATTATTAATTTATAAGATTGATGGAACTGCTATATTTTCTTTGAATTTAAATTTAGATTGATTTTATCATTTTTGATTACATCCAAAAGTTCCGACATATATAGTTCCCTAAGCACAAAGAGTTATGAAAGATTTGAACTCTTTCATTGCTTCCATTGGTGTGGCTAATTTCAATGGTTTTGAGAAGTCATGGTTGGGCGTAATCGGTAGGCGGGTCCGAAGTTGATAATGGCACATTTGAAAATAAATCGTCAAGTATTAAATATTATAAATGCTAAAATATTTCTATGTTTTCATAAGTTATCTTTGAGATTTCAATATCAAAATCCATCAATAATTGAGTTTATATTTATATTTTTAATAAAATTTCTTTTAATATAAACTTTTCTTTAACGTAAACTTTAGAGAATCCATCAACCAAACCAATGACAAAATTTCGCTGCGATTGAACTTGAACTTTGTGACTTGAATGGGCGAGAGCAATATCAAGAAACACTGAGCGGATCGCGTTGAGGAAGAATATGACACATTTGTTTGGCTAATTTTTCCAACTCGTATGAACCTTTGAGGATTCAAATAAATAGGGTATTCCAAAAGCATCAATATACGTCGTTCAAAATAATAGGCACACAACAATAAGGAAACATAAAATTTTAGCGTGAAAAACCTCTTAAAAGGAAAGAGAGAAAAAAAATCACGGGACTACTAGAGTCGTTTAAATCCACTATAATCAACAATGAAACAGTACACACTCTTCTCTAAATTATATTAGAGGCATACAAAATATCATACACTCGAAAATAAGCACATCAAGATGTATGGAATCAAAATCGAGCAAAGATCAAGAAAAATATTACCGAAATTCTCCTCTATTCAGATCGACAAAACCCGACCTTGAAACTCAAAATCCGATCTCCATCGTCCAAAACGTTGGCCCAGATGCTGTGAAGCTTCGTCCAAAAATCACAGTGATCTAACGGTTCAATCCCTGAAAACAGAATTTTTACGAAGCTGCTGTGATGAAAATCCGAGAGGGAAAAAAGGCTCACAATTTTTACATTTTGCTACTTCAATTTCTCCTTCAAAATGGTGGTTGACCTTTTCATTCTTATAACCTTCTCATGGGCTTTTCTCATGAGTCAAAATATAAGAAAATCCAACAATAACAATTTTGTTTTAATTTTTTAATTATTTTGGACTGGGCTAATTATGAATTAGGCTTAATATAATACATAAACGGAAGAAAAAATTTGGGGCTTGCACCGGGCTGGAGCCCGATGCAGCTACCACCTAGATCCGCCCCTGGGCGTAATTAGACCATGTTTATCAACAACCACCTAAAAATCCAATCATCCAACCACTTTAATATTTTATTAATTTCTCTCTCCTACTTTTACTTTAATTTTCATCCAATCACACCACATCCATTTTTTATGGTTTATCAATGACCATCCGACCATCCAACCACTTAATTTTAAATTTATATTTTTATTATTTTTAATTATACAAAATATAATTGATTGTACTTTAAATAAATTACATAAATTATTATTGTTGGAAAAATATTGAAAACACAAAACGATAAATTGATATAAATAAAAAAAACTTGGCAAAATACAAAATAAGCAAAGTAAGTCCCTAAGTTACAATAATCTAAATACGAAACTGATAAACGTTACATAATAAATATAAGAAAATTACGCAATCAATTCTGATCGCCGAATTTTTACCATATATGCTCGATCAAGTCGTAAAGAAGAGCGATGTGAGCTTCTCTATTGCGAAGTTGATTCCTAGTTTTCATATAGCACGATAGGCTTGCAATCATATTCGTAGAGTATATGAAATCATTATTTTCTTCTCCATCTTCACTTCGGCTATTATTCTGTCCAAGTCGATCTTCTATAAATTCTGTCGGATCATGATAGTTTAGATAAGTGCTTCTTTCATCTTCCACTATCATATTGTGCATGATAATGCAAGCCATCATTATTTTTCCCATAATATCACGATCCCAAATAAGACATGGACGCTTAATAAAGGCAAAACGAGCTTGTAAAACGCCAAATGCTCGCTCAACATCTTTTCGGGCAGCCTCTTGATGTTGAGCAAACAATTGGTGCTTCCGAAGTTGTGGAGCAGGAATAGATTTGACAAATGCTGCCCATTGAGGATATATGCCATCAGTGAGATAATATCCCATATTTTTTTCATGGCCATTTACGACATAATTGACCTTTGGTGCTCGACCTTCCAAAATATCATCAAAAACAGGAGATTGATCAAGAACATTGATATCATTTTTGAATCGGTGTTCCAAAAATGCATGCCAAATCCGGAGGTCTTGCATGACGCAACCGCTTCGAGAATGATTGTTGGTGTCACGCTTCCCGCATATTGTCCCGCCCATGAAGTAGGACAATTTTTCATTCCCAATGCATGCAATCAATACTTCCCAACATGCCCGGAAAGCCGCGTCGTTCTCCGATCTGAAGTAGAGTTGCCATATGTTCTTGGTGGGCTTCGAGGTACTCGCACGAAATGGATATTACACCTTCAACAAATTTGATGATCGATTTACGAATGAGTTGTGCACTCATTCGTAAGTATTCGTCATGCATATCTGTGAAGTTCCATATGTCAACACCGCATAGTGCGGTGCATTTTGAATCGTGAGACATACCTAGGCGACCAGCAAAGATCAGTTGTTGTTGAAAAAATTTATCAGTGGCAACGAGCTTGTTCATTATACGTTCGAACAAAGGTTTTCGCATGCGATACCTTGTTCGAAAATATTCTGGAGGATAGATTGGCTCTTCAGCAAAGTACTGCTCGAACACACTTTCATGACCCTTCGCTTGATATCAATATACCTCCGTGTAGCTCTAACAGTATTGTTGGTAGGTTGTAAAGTTAGAGTTGTTGCCTAAATGAAAACATTCTCGACTACATCATCAAGAAGCCGATTTTGTGCGGCAATGCTTTCTTCCCATTCATCATCATTGAATGGATTAGAAGCATCAAAACTAGAACTTGATGCCATTTTATAAGGGATGGTGGTGGATACAAAGTTTGAGCAAGAAATTATGAATGAATATAGAAAGAAAAATCCTTAGGCTGAGATTTAAAAGTACATATTATAATTCATGTATTGATGTATATATACACAAGTAGCTTGGCTCTTCGTGAATCAAAAGAGTCAATTGGCCCACATATTTTACACAGAGCTCTTGAATTATTTTTTCAGAAGAACGTTATACAGTGCTCTTGAATTGACAACACATCTGTTAAAGGGTCATTATATGTTATACAGTGCTCTTCAATTATTTTGGCAGGAGCACGTTACATGTTAAAGGGCCCACGATAATTTATCTATTATTTGCCAAAAGCACTAGCTATAAGCTCTTCAATTACTCTGGTAGGAGCACGTTACATGTTAAAGGGCCCACGACAATTTGTCTATTATTTGCCAGAAGCACTAGCTATAGGCTCTTCAATTACTTTGGCAGGAGCACGTTATACAGTGTTGTTGAAATGACAACATATCAAATTTTTGCCAGGAGCACGTTATCAAATTTTGAAATGACAACACAATTGTTATTGAAAATATATTGAAATTACACAAACCACACAAATTTGAAATTACACAAACAACACTAATTGAAAGTACATAAATTGAAAATCTGCTCACAACAATTTAAACACGCAAACACTCAAATTACAATAATAAAGTACGATCACATCCCATATAATTCTTGCATTAGCTTAAGCTTCAAAGCTTCTTCTGCAGGAGATAATTGGCCTTTAGCCAACAACGTGTTAAGCGTAAACGTTTTCAGCTTCTCTCTCTGCATATCAGTTTCAGTTTGACGCGTGATCCTCATTTGACGAAGTTCTTCAGTCCATTCATCTGGGATTAGAGAAGGCGTGATCGATGTCGCTTCTTTTCCTTTTCGCTTAGCCTCGACTTTAGCTTTGTCTCTACCAATAGGACGACGAAGTCTCAAGCCTCACTTGCATTAGATTACGGTGTGGAGTCGGTTGGAGGTCTCCATCCTCATCGGTCCTTGATCTTTTGAGTCGCCACGACTTTCTTCAAGACTATCTCCACCGCGCACAGGAACGTGTATAACCAAGACTATCCAAATTCAATTCCCATTTGGGGTGGCGACTCATAACTCTTTCAAACACCTCAACGTGAGCAAACTGCATTTCCCATATAGCTCCCGCAAAGATCCTCAATGTCTTCGCTCGACCGACCGCTCGTTTTTCGATCATAGGCTTTCTTAAAGAAGAAACCCACTTGCTTACATTTTTATTGAGGCTTGAAATGTTGCCTCAATGATTCGAGGACCTTGCATCACCAAGATCCGGGTTTTCCTTTCGCCTTCCTCGCATATATACAAGATACTTTTCCAAAATGAAGAACTATTTTGATTTTTACCAATAATTGGATTAGTACTTACCATACACCGTGTGACATTAGTGCTATATCTTCTTGATCATCCAATTTTTGCGGTGTTGGAAGAATTTGTGTGTGTGTTTTTCTCAACATTTTCATGTGAGTGATCTGAGATGTTTTGAGGGGTTTGGTGATTTTTTGGAATTTGAGAATGAGGCGGATTTTGTGAGAATGAAGGGTTTGCATCATAATTGAACTTTGAAAATTCTTCTTGAGTTCGGAATATATTCAAAGCTGAGATGATAATCATAAGAAAAATCAAAATCTTGAGAATTGTAATGAGAGTTATTACCTTGATCCATAGAAAAATATAGTACAAGATAATAAGGATACAAGTTAAGAAAAAAATAAATTTTTAGGTGTGTTAAAATATATCAAGACTAGTCTCTATTTATAGAGAATGAAAAAATATAAATTTTGGTATATTTTTTATTTTATTTTATATATATTATACAAAAATCATTTCAATTTTATTCATATATACCATTCTAATTTAAACAACAAATAGGATGAAGACAAGTGTCTCCACCCTATTGGTTGAAAAAAGGAAGAGAGAGAGACCAAGTGTGGTCTATTTTTAACTGTTCAACACTTTCATTTTCCCATTTCAATTTTATTTTTATTTAATTGCACTTGGTCGACCAAGTTGGAAGAATTTGAGCCGATAAAGATGGTCTTAGGGGTGGCAAAACGGTTCTAAATATCAAATATTAACCGAATCAAATTTTATCGATCAATTATTGATTTCACTAATTTTAGTAGGGTATATTGGGAGTAATTTGATAATCGGGTATACCAAGCAACCGTTCGGATATACTCGATTAATCGAAATTAACACTAAATTAGAATTGATATTAACTATTAATATCAAATTATTAATATCAAGTTTGAATTTTCTGAAAACTAAATACATGCACGCTATCGCTCTCTTCTATTCTCGCCTCTTGCATCGTCTCTCGTTGTTGCTCACAGTCCTCGCTCACCGGCGCCATCCCGGCGCTCACTCGCCTTCCGCCAAGTCTCCGATGCTCATCCCGATCTCGCCGAGTCGTTGATGCTCAACGCTCGCTCACCGTCCTGCCTAGCCGCCACCCCATATTTACTATCATATCAAAGACCTCAAAGGCTCAAAGCCACCAGTTGAGAACTTGAGATCAGTTACAATACAATAACTTGGGCTCAGACCAAGAAGCATTCCACATCTTTCTTTCCAAATTTTTATAGGCATGCCTCTGGATTTCGGTTAGTCAGTAACCAAAGAATCAATCTTGAATTCTTGATAACCAAGGCGATTTTTTGATTAATGGACTACCGGTCGGTTTCAGGTATGGGTACGAGTAGGAGTTTGGGATCATTTTCGGTTACGGGTAACCAATATTTCGAGTTCGGTTACTCTTAACTAGTATTGTTTTGTAACCCTAGATGTAATGGATTTTTTTTCACATTGAGGTTTATATAGTAGTTTCATTCATGTATCATACATGAATATATTTAATTAGTTACAATGAATCGATAGATACACGAATATATTTAATTAGATATACACACATCTATTTGTTTTTAATACATTAAAATATTATGTTTAATTTGTTTGTATATTTAACTTTTATCTAAAATTATATTTATGTAAATCGATGAAACACTCTTTGAATTAATAAATTACCAAAATTGAGGATATAGACTATACTCGTTTCGATGTTTAGGTGGAAAAAATCCACATAAATGTTCATATGGGTATCCATCGAGGGGACTCATCATTTCATCGTCGGTTCAATTTCGGGACGTATGTCAAAATATTGCAAAAATTGAGGAATTTTATAAAATAAATGTAAGTTAGGAGCATTCTTCAAAATATGGTGAAAATAAAAAAAATTATAATTATCCAAAAAGTTTAAGTCAACCATAGTTTTCTTGTCTTTCACTTATTATAAAAACTAGAGATGATTGTGGATCGGCTTTTCTTACTTATTCTTAAGACATTTCAAGGGTGCACAGATCTATACATGCTTTCCAGCAGGTTTTATGTTCTTGAAGTTGTGTTGGTCGTCAACCTCCGACGCTGCTCCCATCCACCTAAACCTAGTCACTCCCCTCGCAAAGCAATGCTGCAAAGTAATTCAAAAAGAATATTTGTTAGGATAGTATGAATCTCTATTATAATTACTAATTATCCACATAGAATATTTATGCATATAGGATATAAAATGAGCCACATCATTTTCATTTTGTTCTTCTCCACGTTATCATGTATCACATTATAGATGAAGGATCATATATGATATAATACTAAGCCTAAGTAATAATATAGTATTCAATTTTATCTAATGGTTGGGATTTTGTGTGTGTGTGTTTTTAACTTTAAATTGGTTTTTAATGATAAGAAAGGATAAAAGTGTACTTTTTCCATGCTTAATGTTAAACACATAAAATGTATACATTAATTAAACAAAAATATGCAATTGAATACAAACATTCATAATGTTAAACAAATATACGTTAGAGATATTTTACATTCATAATATTTTTACTCATTGGTTATGTTTTGATTTAGTATTAAGAAATTCGCAATTAATTTTTATTGCTTTTTTTGTCATTTATTTGGTTGAATATATGGATCGCATGCTCGCTTCTTTTACTTTGGTTTAACATATTGATGACTTGAGCTGAGTAGCGAAGTACGACGAATGGTTGAAGCGATTTCACCGAGAAAAAGATTAGGATATGAAATAAAGGGACCAACAATGGAGGTTATAGTGATTTCCAGATGCAAGTTTTGCTGGATTCTGAGTGAGAACGAGAGGGAGAGATTGAAGGAATTGGAAAAGGACTTTATGCAGATTTGAGCAGAGAGAAATAGAGATATGCAAGAATGGGTAACTGCATAAATTAAAACACAAAACTACATACTATTAAACAAAAACCCTGAAAAAACTAACAAAGATATATACATTTATAAATATATTTATATAATCAAACAACATCGTTCATATAATAAAACATCATTCATAAGCTAGAGATTTTGGGGTATGTATTTTACAATTATACCCATCGACGGAATTTTTTAAAAAAACATGTTGTCTTGTGTCACCCCTCTAAAACGTCCACATAAACACAATAAATGATCCAAATTTGGTACTACATGAAACTTGGGTACTACATCGACAGAATAAGGTGAAAAGTGGCACTTATTCTACATATAGAAAAGGTTAAAAGTATATTCTTCTGCAATTAGAACAACCATCGTCCCTAGCAACTATTGCATTTACATAGATCATTCCTCAACCAAAAGCACCTTCAAATTTGCAGTAAACACCACATCCAAAACAATTGTGAATTGGATAACTAAAACTGTAATTCTTTTAGCTACTTGCAGTAACTCGGACGTACGTCCCAACCCAAAACTTCTCAAGATTCAAACATATACCCAAAGAATTCGATAACACTATAATTATTCTACATTACAAATACTTGATGACAAGACCATGACAATGAACTTCTATATAAACATCATGTATTTAGTGTTTTACCTTTGGATGTCGATGTCAGTATATATTCAAGGCCTTCTGTCAGAACTTCTATATTTCAACGATTTCTTCGACAATTTGCATCTTCCACCTCACCATCCCCAAGTTGTAAATTAAGTTTGAATCATCTACATATGTTGGGGTCAACTCAACACTCACGCTGTCTAAACCAATTCCGAGAGACTGCACATCTTCCTCAATCTAAAAATTTGGGGTGAAAGTGATGTAACTTCAGCACACCTATCTACAGGTGACCCCTCACGAGCATGATCACGTAAAATGATGTCTCTGGATAGCAGAGGTCACCCGTTTGGTGCTGATTTGTGATTTCAGGACCTACAGATAACATTTCCGTGTCAGTTATGATTTCCAAGGATCTCGTTTATCAACAAGAGAACAAAGTCTACACCTTTTCAATCACGCCTGAGCAACAAGCAATGCTGCTATTATCTGCTAAAGGGCTAAGGATTGAGTTTTGCCTTTGAAGTTTTTCACTGGAGAAGCACTGCAGAGCTGATAAGGCTCCACATATTTTGTCTTTCACGCCTCTCCTTCTTCTTGTCTTTCTTCACGAGATCTTCTCTCAAAAGTATGCCATGAAAACAAAATCTAGAAGTATTCAATTTTGAATTTTCTATGCCAAGATTCTAATGCATTGTAGAATAGGTGAAGGAAAGAGGTATCTAACCTCTGTTGCTCCCTCTCTTGGAAGCATCCATATTCATGAGACAGAGTGCTGCACCTACAACATCTGCACCGTTTACTCTGACAATGTGTACCTATAGGAGATGCTGTGGTCAACTAAAATATGATGAGATGTGTTTATACGCAGAATTATGTGGTGCATATTAGGAGCTATGAAATATCAATCGGATAAAAGATGCTTCACTGATAGAAGAAACAAAATATACAACTGATTACTCACAGTTTCTACATAAAAATGGTATTGCCTCGTGCATTACTTGAGAGTGCAGAACGGTAAAGTCAAATATTCATAATATGATCAATCAGTAAATAAATACTCCTCTTAGTGCTCATCAGCAAGAAGTCGAACATTGTAACTCAAGAACCCATTGAATTGTAGAACATTCGACCTTTTCAGGGCTTATTATTATAGAGAGAAATATTTAATAATAAACTCAATATAATGGAACAATTACCTTTAATTTGCAAGGTTCAGTCAAATGGAAAATCAGTATATCTCCTTTCAGCAACCTGTGCGAAATCGAAAACCCCCTCCATCCCGCACTCAAGCCGTGCCTATCGAGAAGGTAAGATGTCTTGTACTCATTTCCCCATTCATCCACCAACACAATAGACGATCATGACTGGGCAAATGTATACTGCAAAATTCTTCGTAGATGCTGCCATAAGAAGCAATGGCACAATTTGGTTTAGTCCACCAACATTTCTCACGTCACATGTTATAGAAAACGGGAAAATATTTACACCGGCTTACCAGCCAAAATCCATGAGCAACATTTGATGGGAGCATACACTTCACAAAATAAGGTAGTTCGTTCTCCAAATGTGCTAGTACTCTTTCTGCTCGCTCCATTACAGAATACTTAGCTTCGACATCATCATATAGGTCGGTGTACCTGGTCCTCGTTCGTGCACTACTGGGTTACATTTTACACCACACGAATCAGCATTCTTTTACCTTCAATTGAAAATACATGAAGATTGGATTCCATAAAGTAGATAGTTTACCTTCTCGATTTCTTGGGATTATCTGATGCCTGCTCGGGAATGTGAAATTTTCATCAGCTGATTTATCATTAAGACCAATAGTAGCATTCAAGCACAGTAAAGAGACAAATTCAAAGAGACGAATTCAAGTAATTATTGATTATCATTATCCATCAGCATAAATCAACTCAACAAAAACAATGAATTTGATAGAGGTTGCTATAAAATAATATCAAGGATACATTGGCAGCAAAAGATGACTCAGCACCAACTGAGATACTGACATACCATTTCAATCTAGGACATTTTTCAACTTCTTAACAAATTTCAGTTCCTGAAGTCATATGCACATTTTTGCAATAAAATTAATTATTTTCTTGTACCCCACTTTATTCTTTTGATTTACGCGTTAATATCTCTATAACCATCTTAAGCTAGTTCTTCCTGGAGTGAACCAATTATGCAGCTAAGGAGGTAGCCAGATGCTTAAAAGTCTAAAATGAAGTTTGAGATGATACAAGAATTTGAATGTATGCATAAATTGATTATGAAATTCATAAAAAAGTCAAATGATCTCATAGCATTTTTATTTCTTTTCTTGAAAGAAGTCGGCGATATAGTTCGAGTAAATACCAAATACAGAACGATTTTTTCTAACAAAAGAACTTCAGTAAAAAATACAAACAACAACATCACCAGAACTTGCCTTCATTGCTTCGGGAACTATATCACAGTTCTTTAAATCAGAGCTTCAAACGTTCACGATTCTTAGACGAGATTCTCAAAAGGTCATTTAATTGCTGCAATCCCGTAAGTGTTTAAATTAGAGCATTAAATAATTCTACGAACAGTAACATCGACTAACTAGTTGAAACCGATCTATCAACAATAAATGCCAAGAAAGCGAATCCGAACCTGTGCGGGTTATCCGTATCAATCCTCTCCGATGTTCACACAGCTAAAACATGACATGAGTTCTAGCTCAATAAAACTTATGGAATCAAGCATCACAAATTAGGGAAAATCGCCTTTAATGGGAAGAAACCAAATCCTGAACCTATGCCGGGTTATCCGGAGCAATCCTATCTGTGTTCACACTGCTAAAACATGACATGAGTTCTAGCTCAATAAAACTTAGGATTTCGAGCATCACAGATTAGGGAAGAATCGCCTTCAGCTATCCGAAAACGCATAAACATTTGGCATTACGAATTAACCTTAGACCTCCAGAAACTGAACATCACAGCAATTGGCATGCAAGGCAAATCTTCATGGCCAAAAACCCAATGGCATTAACTAGCACAAGATTACACAAAGCGAATTCGACAAGAATCTACCCAAAAATTCACAATCAACAAAACATAAAGGTGTGTATAGACATGGATCCATGCATAAATCACATTATTAAACAAAGGCAGACAAGATTTCTCACTTGTTTATCTTTAGATTTGAGACTTTTAAACTTCCTTGAAACACCCTTTTCCTTGTTTTCTAGTTGTATTACATTCCTCCTCTTCTTCTTCTTCCTCTTTTGCTGTAAGCATAATATATAAAATTAACAACAAAAAGCCCACTAACTTAAAAATTGAAATACATGCATACTATACAATCCACAAAGCTGGACAAATCGCTAAGTAAAAGACAAAAGTAGATAAAAATGTAAAAAACAAACTTTAAAAAAAACCTTAGATGATGAATCCGTGGGGTCTGCCGCACAATAATCTGAAACATCAGAGTTCTGGGTGTCAATCTCATTTAATTCTTGTTTCAATTTACCGGTTTCCATGAGTACAAATTCTGTAATTTGTTTTTTTCCCTAACTTTTTCACTAGCAAAAGTTTTTACTGAGTTCAAATCTGGGTACACACATTTGATTATTTATGTGTTTTTTGTGGTGAGAGAAAGGGGAAAGAGACGAGTGCAGCTCAGACAGCAAAACGCGGGCCACACTGCGCAAGTATATCTGTCACTCTCACTCTTTCTTTGACCTTTTTACTGCGCCTGTCCCTATTCTTCCACACAGTTTCTTCTCTTGTGAATACTCCATCAAAAAACGTGTATTTATTTTGATGGTACGAGTTTTAAGAAAATTATAATAAATATAAAATAAATGTGTATAAAAGATATGTCATCGGATAATAAATGAATATATTAATGGATTGTGAGTGTAAAAAGATGGGTAATAAGTGTTTTTTAAATAAGTGATAAGTTAAGGGTAAAAATATAAAATTGGTATTTTTAAAAAAAGAAAGTGCATATTTTTTATGGACGAACCGAAAAGAAATTAAATGCACGTTTTTGGTGGATGGAGGGAGTAATATTTTTTTTTTATTTCTTTTCATAAAATTCGAAATTTTTTTTATTTTTATTTTTGGGTGTGTGTGTGTTGGTCTAATAGTAGAGTGGTTAATGTCCAAGGCCAAAGGTCTTGATTCGAGTCCACCGTGATACAGCTTTTAAAATTTTTGTATTAATTGAAAAAAAAAAAGGAATTCAGATTTTTGGTTTCTGTATGCATTGAGTTTACGGCGATAAGGATAATCAAGCGGTATTACTTATTAGGTGATATTGGAAATCGTGCCACTAGGCAATGGAAGTATTGAAAGGTCATGATGCCAATTATTTTAATTTAAATTAACTTTGTAAATATTATGCTGATAAATTAGTAAACCAGATTACCTAATCTTCAATTTTAAAAAAAACATTATGTAGTCCTAAACTAAAAATGTATTCGTACGAAACATAGATAGAATTGTATTAAATTAATACTAATTTGTAAGACAGTCTGAAATATAAAAAATTGTTGATAAAGATTTCATAATGCCCTCTTATTGTGTATTTGACAACTTTCGGCTATCAGACAAATAAATTGATCTTAGCTTTAACCCAATGGAAGGGTTCTCACTTTTGCTATATAATGTGGTTGGGGTGGAATAAATCACCTCAAGCCAATCCGTAGCCTTATAAATTTATAAACATTTGTACATATTTAATTAAAGTTTATATTTTTGTAGAGAACAATAGTTTTCTGAAATATAAAAATTGTGCATTCAATTATTGGTGGTTTCTTAAAAAATACTCATAAGAAATGTATAAAAGTTAACATAGTTAATTATCTTTTACGAAAATACAGATATATTATAATTTAAAATATTACTTGAGAGCATAAAAAAGGGTCAGAGACCACAAATTGATCGACTGTGAGATGATTTTTGAGTTGTGACTCATTTATCTGTTCAATTGAATCCACCAACTTTAGTTGTTTAATTGTAGCACAGTGGCCAATATTGCTAAACGTGGCAACCTCTAATTTCTGTTTCATTTTCTCACCCTATAACAGGGAAATTTGATTGGGCCTTGAAACGTACCGATATTATTATTATTATTATTATTATTATTATTATTATTATTATTATTATTATTATTAAAGTTGATATCACAATCATGCTTCAGTAAATCCTCTCAACAACAGAGACATAAAGTTGATTTGGGCATTCTTTGAGTTCAAATTCAAATTGAGTTTCAACACTTTGAACGTTTAAACCTATGCACCTAAGATCGTAAAGTACAAAATTAATGCATTATATGATTCCGGTAATACCAACATTGTCCCTCAATATTATCATAGTACAATAAATTTATAATTCAATACATATATTTAAAAAAAATTATAAAAAAATATTTTTATTTGAACTATTTCTTATTTTGACACGTTCATGTAGAAATTACTTCATTGCATATTTACGCCCAGTATCATCATATCATATTATGGGTAAAGCTCTAGCAACAGAATTGGACAGAAAAAACTAGAGCAATTGGTTATGAATATCAGTCTACAACATTAATTAGCTTTGTATAGTGTACCATTGAATATTGATTGGTTTATCTTTTCATTTATTTTTTCTCATCACATCAAATTTATTGTTCTATTGTTTGTAAATCAAAACTATTAGTTTCTTTGCAATTTCAAATATTTCTACATTATCATACTTATAAACTTAAGAATCTACATATTCTTAAAATATGTGTAATTATGACAAATAAAATATGTAGAGAAATTTTGTGTGTCCGTTGTGTTATACACAAGAAGAAATATGTCTATTGTTTGTAACCAAACTATTACTTTGGACATTTTCAAATTCTATATTATTTTAATTCTCTTGGGGAAAAAAGTAAATCTGCATTGTCTTAGAATCTGCGTAATTATGATAAATAAATAAAAATTAGAAAATTTCTTATATTTTTTATGGATGGAAAAAAAATTTAAAGACTATGCAACGATGGACTCAAATTTAACACTTGTATGCCTAGATATTAACCCAAGACCTTTGGGATCATGTATAAATTTGTTATACCAAATTCGGTACTTTATATGTTGAATTTGGTGCAATAAATTTATATATTTGGTACAATAACTTTATTCATTTAATACATATTTTCTACTTCTTACCAAAATCTACATTCCTACATGATCAATTCTCTCTCTCTCTCTATATATATATATAGGGGGTGGTTATGGTGAGAAAGATATTAAGTGTAGGAAATAGGAATACATCTCATCCATTGATTCCATACAAATTAACGGACATATTTATTCTTAAATCATTAATTACAAATCCCCATTTAATTACTGTAAAAAACACTGAGATCCTTGTTTAAATCGTATAGGGGTAAAAAAGGGAGATTCATTAAAAATATGTCATCCAATCCATGACAATGATTTGCCCAAATCTCGTTCCATGAAAACATATGTGTGAAGAACCAGATATTAACTCCACAATTAATTTCAAACCTTTCGTTAACCGTGCAACACATCTCGTGCATATGAATTTCGGCTGCCATTGATATGCGACTGTTCAGCTTTTGTGCGCACTATATTCATTATAATTGTTCTGTGAGAATTTCTCGTCTTCCCCTCATAATTTTTCAACAAAACGCACGATTCACACACACCATTAAACCCGATAATTCATCTGCAGTACTGAAATGGTGAACAAAGAACAAAGGAAGCGTAAGGGTAAAGTTGTTCAATAGGACAATGGTGAGTTTGAAATGGTTTAATCGTTTTATGTTGAAAAGATATCTCATTTTGATTCTCTGGTATCGTTTTCCATGTGTTCAAATCTAGGGTTTTTTTTTTAAAAAAAAAAATGACTACGCATTAGGTTTCATTTATGCAGTAGTTTTTGTTTCCTGTTTTAGTTAAAAATATGTTGTCCAAAAGTAGAACATTAAATCCTTTGTCTTTATACATGAATTAAGAATTATGTTAATGTTCTTGATGGTCCCAACAATGTTTATTGTATAAGTCGTTGTATTGGTTTGTTGTTCTTTTGTATCCTCTTTTTTGGTATGCCGTGTACGTGTTGCTGTTCTTAAATTAGCTTTATCAAAAATGATTTGTTGTTGTTGATTCACTGTTGCCGTTTTCTTTATTGTAAGAATATGATGTAAAAACTGAATCATTACTACCATAATATTTGTATTTATTGCACAGTGCATCATTTGTATTGCATATAATGTTAATTTTGTTGCATTTGTAGTATATTAGAAATAATATGTACAAATCTGTAATTCTATGCCTTCGTACGAAAAATTTTCTTGCATATGGAAGGCATATCTGTTGCACACAAATTTGACTCTGTATATTTTTTTAACAGTTTATACATAATATGCTGTCAAAACTTTACATAGTTTGTTTCTTGGCACATTGCATTAATAGTATTGCACAAAATTATGACTTCGTAGCATTTGTGTTTTATTTGCAATAATATGTAAATTTATCTGTTATTGTATATATTGGCACAATCTATACCATTGCATATGGAAAGTATGAATACAGCACATTATATATTTATTTGGCTTACTAATGTGACTTTGCATATTTTTTAACTGTTTCGTCATAATATGCTGTCAAAACTCTATGTGTTTTTGTTTCTGTTTTATTTACATACATATTTCGAAATCTGATTCTATATATCTTGGCACATTAATAAAATTAAGGTACTTAATGCACATTGTATCATTTTGTGTTGCATATAATGTTGATTGTTTAGCATTTGTATTTTAAAAACATATGTTGATAATGATTTCGTGGTAGTGAACGAAGAACAAAGGAAGCGGAAGGGTAAAGCTGTTCAACAGGACGATGGTGAGTTTGACAGAGTTTAATCGTTTTGTTTTGCAAAGATACAACAATTTGATTCTCTGGTTTCGTTTTCCAAGTGTTCGCATCTAGGATTTGTTTTTTTTATAAAATTTGTTGATTACGCATTAGGTTTCATTTTATGCATTAGTTACTGTTTCCTGTTTGAGTAAAAAATATGTTGTACCTGTTGCATATGGAAGGCATGAATACAACACATTATGTATATATGTTGCATACGAATGTGACTCTATTATTTTTATTGCACAATAAAAATATAAAGGTACTTAATGCAAATTGTATTATTTATGTTGCATATAAAGTTGATTGTTTAGCATCTGTATTTTAATTGCACTTATAATTAAATATCTATTATTGTATGTCTTGGCACGAATTATATTATTGCATATGGAAGGCATGAATACAAAGACATTATCTATATCTCATTGCACATGAATATGACTCGTATATTTTAACTGCTTAGACATAATATATTGTCAAAACTTAGCATGTTTTGATTCTTGCACACATTAATAGTATTGCACAAAATTATGATTTCGTAGCATTTGTGTACATTTGCAAACATATTTTCAATTCGATTCTATATATCATTGCACAATAACAATATAAAGGTACTTAATGCATTGTATTATTTATGTTGCATATAAAGTTGATTGTTTAGCATCCGTATTTTAATTGCACTTATAATTAAATATCTCATTATTGTATGTCTTGGCACGAATTATATTATTGCATATGGAAGGCATGAATACAAAGACATTATGTATATCATTGCACATGAATATGACTCAGATATTTTAATTGTTTAGACATAATATCTTGTCAAAACTTAACATGTTTTGATTCTTCGCACATCAGATTAATAGTATTGCACAAAATTATGATTTCGTAGCATTTGTGTTATATTTGCAAACATATTTTCAATTCGATTCTATATATCATTGCACAATAACAATATAAAGGTACTTAATGCACATTGTATTATTTGTGTTGCATATAACGTTGATTGTTTAGCATCTGTATTTTTATTGCGTAACGAAGATTGATAAATCTGTTATTGAGTATCAAGCTAACAAAAAAATGATAAATTCTGTTATTGAGTATCTTGATACTTACTATACTGTTGCATATGGAATGCATGTATACAACATATTATATGTTATATTTGGCAAAAGATTGTGACTCTATATATAAATCATATATGTACTTGATTAGCTTTTAAATTCTAATTTACTTACTATTCTAATCTTTTAATATTATCATTTCTATAGATCGAGGTAAGAGTAAGACTGCAGATATAATTAAAAAGAAACGAGGATTACATTTAGAGGTTGAAAAAACAATGAAAAAAAAATGATCCGAGGATACCGATTGAGGCCGATGATATAGAAATGATAATCAGGATCAAGATAAACCGGAATGCGATAGTGATAGTTTATTTCCTAAACTGGTGTCTAGGTGTAATCTGAACACGTTTTTTAACACTCTCGCAAGTTTAAATGATCGTCAGAGAGCAGCGATAGATGAGTTAGGGTTTGGACATGTTAGGGATGTTAATATTAAAGAGCTGCCTGCGCGGCTTGCTTATTGGCTGGTGAAGAACTTCAACCACAACAGTTCTGAGCTCATCCTAACCTCAAATAGGAGAATTCATGTCACATAGGAAGACGTTTACCGTGTATATGGCTTCCCCAAAGGTCGTAGAATTGTGTCTAGGTTTCAAAAGATACATACAACTCCTCTTTTTGATGAATGGATGGCGTTTTTTCCCGATACCCATCGACATAGAGTTTCTGTTCAGAAATTACATAATGTTTTGCTGAGTTGTGAAGATGGAGGGGATTGGTTTAAGCGTCATTTTATGATTGCGGTACAGTCCTCGTTCATGGAGAGCACTGGCAATGGGTATATTATACCATATATACTCAATTGTTTGGAAAATGTTGGCCAAGTTAAAAATTGGAACTGGGGAGAGTATGTAATGAGGAGTTTGATTGAGCACAAGACATACTGGGAGGAAAAGAATTCTTCAGTTTTTGTTGGACCATTGTTATTCTTGATGGTAATAGATTCTTTTATTTAATCATTGTTTATTCTTTTATTATTACTGTTTTGTTTTATCTGATATATAAATTTATTTTTCGCAGGTTTTTTATGTTGACAGGGTTGATTATAAATTGCAATCTGTGCCTAGACATTATCCGATAATCGGTAATTGGAGTACCAATTCTTTGAGAAAACGACAAGCTGCAAAAATCAAGGGGGAAGGGGGGGTTTGGTGACGAATATCCAAATCCACCGATTGAGGTCAACGCTGATGACGGAAATGATGTTTTAGATTTAGGTAACAACGGTGGAAGTGTTGTGTGTCCAAATATTGAGGTTTTAACCATTGCCAAAAAGATTGCAACACTTACTGTGGAAATGATGAAGATAATAGAGATGGCACCAAGAGAAGTGGTTGTTTCTCGTTTCTTCCAGCGGACAATAGAAATAGCTTTCAAGTCGATTTCATGTTCGACTATGTCTGTTTCTCAGCAAAGGGCTGCTCAAACACAAGAAACGACAGAAGAAGATTGTTTTTGGAACAACAAAGACGTTCATAAATTGTAGGATGACATAGATGCTGTTGTTGCACAGAGGGATGCATACATGAGCAAACTTGAAGATACGCCATCCTTTAGTTTTGGACTTACTCAATTATGGAGCACACAACATGCTATTGAAAAAAATGTTGGCGTTTCGGTCAATGATGCAGTGGAGGTAATGTATTAATTTCTATAACATGAAGTTCAATTTATAACATTTATTGTATATTTATTTGAATAAATTGTTTAAAATAAAATTTCAACAGATGGGATTGATGTAGAACATCATGGCGAAGGTGTTGTGAACGAGGCTACACGTATTATTGATACTGTAGTTGCAAGTCTACAAACAGAGGTAAGTATTGTGGTTGCAATCTGTTCTTAAAAATTATGTTCTTAATTTTCAATTAGCACAGATTGGGTTAATACATTGAGTGACTATATAGCACATTAAATTTATGTTCTTAATTTTCAATTTTTGTTGTAAAATCGTCCTCCATTGTGCTAAATCCGTATCGATTTGCTTTGTTGTGCAACATATTTTCAAATTTGTGCTAAGAATTTGCAATATTATGCTATCTTTTTTGATGTCAATATCAAACGTTGTTAGTTATACTCTTTTTGTTTTTTTGCAATTTGATTATGAACCAATACGTGTTTTTTATTCGGCTATACTTTTTTATAACTATGTGTCGTAACAGTTAAATAGAATATAGTCTCTACGGTTTTAGCATATTTTACGAAAGATAGCAATAACATGTTGTTTCTTGGTTAACATATAATTGCATATGGTTATGTAGTGTGGCACATTAAGTGACTATATGTAGCACATAAAGTTCCTTTTGTTGCACACTAAATACGTACGTTCTTCCATTTTTCACTGTTTGTTGCCATGTTATAATTTCATGTAATATGCTGTATAATGCATTGATTATTACGTATTAGCAGTTTCCAGATAGCCCAGAAGGGATTGATATATCTACTTCTCGGGAGAATATCACAACAACAGTTGAACCACAGGTTGATATTTTCAATATTATGATTTCATTGTTTTTTGTAATCTTACACTTGGCAGTAACTATGTATAGCATATTAACATAATTGCGGTTGCCAAATAACTATGTATGATGATATTGAAAACATTTATTATTCCATATTAACAGTTTGCTGAGAACACATAAAGGGTTGATACACCAAACCCTCCGGACAATATAACTACATTGTTTAAACCACAGGTTGTTATTTCCAAGTTGGTTGTTTTACATACAATTTTATGCTGTCAAATATTTATTTTTCTGCATATATAATTTGAAATGAGTATTTTCGTGGCATTTGTGTTATATTTGCAAACATATTTTCAAGTCTGATTCTATAAATATTGGCACATTAATAGAATAAAGGTACTCAATGCACATTGTATTATTTGTGTTGCATATTATGTTGATTGTTTAGCATCTGTATTTTAATTGCATAACATCATTGGTAAATCTGTTATTGAGTATCTTGGCATACTGTTGCATATGGAATGCATGTATACAACAAATTTTATGTGGATGCAAACTGTTCTTAAAAATATGTTCACTGTTGACCTAATTATTTGTTGTTTGTTATATATATTACTTCATACTATTGTTAACATAAAACTTTTCCACAATAATTTATTGCAGACAGGAAAGATTACTCAAGTACATGGAGTTGGAGCAGATTCTACAGTTGAACCAACTTTGAGAGAACAGA
The DNA here is from genome assembly GCA_036937905.1 of Salvia rosmarinus. Lineage (NCBI taxonomy): Eukaryota > Viridiplantae > Streptophyta > Magnoliopsida > Lamiales > Lamiaceae > Salvia > Salvia rosmarinus. Next base: position 219,289 of record JAODLM010000035.1, read on the forward strand.
CGGGACCAACACTTGTTGAAAAAAAGAAGATTGTTGTTGGGTACAAAAGGAAACGGAAAACTAGTTTCGATTGGGTTGTACTAATATTAAAAAAGATGTCTAGGAATGATACTTGGAATTAATATTACAGTCTGTAATTTAATCTGGATGCATTGTTGTGTTGCTGTATGTAACAACATTATGTTGCAGTGACGTGATACGGTCTGAAATCATATTATGTTGCAATGATGTGGCTTGGTCTCTAAATATACAGTTATATTTGGAAGTAAAATTGCAATTATTTGGTATAATTTGTAATTATATTGTGTTGCAATTTTATTATATGTTTTTATGTAAAATTTGTATTTTATATTTTTTTGTTACTATTGTCTTAATGGATATAAATATGCCTGTAGATTTCACATACAGTGACGGTTGCAGCAAACAAAAAGCAAAGAAGTAAGAGTGTTTCGATAAAGCCTACTGCTTTAAAATCTCCATTTTTGGTAAGAAAGATCAGTGTATGCAAGAGTCTCACGAAAAAGGAATTAAAGTGTGGGATTTATGCGCTCTACAACTCTACACCTAATGAGTATGATTAATTCATCATTTTTTCATTTTTATTATTGTTTAATTATAAATGATTATAATTATTTGTTACCATTAGGGAGGAAACTTTGTTTGCGCATGGAGACATAGAACTAACAAGAAAGCATATGGTTACGTTGTCGAAAGATAGCATTATAGGAGTTGGTGTAGTGGACGCATGGTGTGTAATGCTTAACAATATGGAAAAGTTCGTGGTGATGGCTCACCAAGAAGATTTTTTGCAAATACTTTTATTGGTGTAAGGTTTCTTTAAAGTATTTTATATTCAAATGATTTTATTGCATACATCTATCAATATGCATCATCTCGTTAGTAATATACTAATTTCATAAAATAGTGATTTGAATTGTTTGTAGCATATACAACATTATATGTAACATATATTTGTAACATTATATGGAATTTGAATTTTTGTGTGCATTATTTGTAGCATATACAACATTATATGTATCATATATTGGAAAATATATAGCACATGTGCATATAAAATTTGGTATGATATATACTGATTACATAAACTACTCATTTCGAATTGTATATGCTAAAAAATAATGTGTGCATTATTTGTAGCATATACAACATTATATGTATCATATGTTGGAAAATATATAGCACATATGACAGTACTATATTTGTTCTGGGAAAAATTATAAAAAGTTAACTGTAAACATAACATATAGCCCTATGTGTGTATTGATCTACTAATATTACTTTTATTACTAAATATATGTGGTATTTTTGTTTGATACATAGACGGACTCACTGGTGGCAAGAGACATTTCTCATGAAGTTAGAAGGGATTCATTTTTTGAGAATATTGCAGCCGAGCTGGAGAGCAACCAACACATCAAATTAAAGGATATTGACATCGTAAGTTATATTTATTATGTATTTATTTATGTTTCTATTTAAATAATAGGAATATAATGCTTTATTTTTCTATTTGCGCTTTTCTTTCTTATATCTAGCGAAATACTTTGCACTATGCATTGATGTGAAGAGTGGGAAAAATTTGTCATTGATAGTATGAATGATACTGCAAGTGAATGTCAGACTGAAAAATATGACGATTTACTTACTAATTTGGTATGATGTATATAATATTATATAGTATTTATTAAACATAATTAATTAAATTGATATTTTCATACTTACTAACATTAAACTTTGTTTTAATTTTTTAGCGTGTTATACTATCCGAATACCGAGTTTGAGTACAATGATCAAAAGCTAAGATTGTTGAAAGAGGTAACTTTGAAATTCCAACAATAAGATGGGGAGACAAGAGAAATTCAGTGGATAGTGGAATATATTTGATGCGACATCTGAGACATTCATGGGCGACGTTTCTAGAAAATGGCTGACTGGAATTACGACCAATCCTTACAAACAACTCGCTAACAATGCGTGTTCACATCGTGCGAAATGATTTGTTGGGAGCAAAATATAGTGAAGGATACAATAATGGCAAGTGCAGAAATATTTTATCGTGATGTGACTTCTGGCACGGATATGAAAGTAGAAACAATGTTATTTGGTATATTAACATTGAAAACATTGTTTGAGACTTTGTGGTTTGGATGATTTGTGGTTTTTTGTATGTATTGACATTGAAAAAATGATATCAGAGTTGATTTTATGTTGAAAGTTTTTTATGAAATATTCTATGGTTCTTAGATTTATATTTTATGTAGTAAACTGTTCATTAAATGTTGAGACCAATAAGTCATTGATTTTGTTATTATGTAATAACATGCTGAGTGCATTGTGCATTAAACGTTCAGGAGTATACAACATTATTACATGAATTGTTATATAATACAGTATATGATACATAAACTTCACATTTTTGTGTTGCAGTAGTTTGTTAATGTAATATAACATGTGTCCCAAATTAATGCATACATGTTAATAACATATTGAACCTCAATAACATTACTGTTGATAAACATGACCTAATATATTAGTTTTTTTTAGTCAATTAATAAACATTACACTGTTGTTGCATATATCTTCCGATCTATAGCATATGTTTAATATAATTATAGCACTTTATAATATTACGTTTAACACAATATAATTGAGATGATATATTTGTCATAAGTAATATGCTCGTGTGTATATCTAATGATTGAAATATATAACATATGTTATTTTGAATATTGCATATGATATAAATACATATAGCACATAAAATATATTTATCATCTTGTTTGTATTTGTTCAGTCATTTAATAATATCGTATAACATATCTGCAATTATATATAGCATATGATTAATATATTTGTATCACACAACAGATTTGTCATAAATATTTTATATGGCATACTGCACATGAAAAGCGTATATGTAGCACATACTTATATATATGCATAATTTATATATGTTTAACACATATAAAAATTCAATATATCACATCTTTGTATAATTGTATCATATGGTTTCTCAGTACAATAAACACATTGTACATATGAATTTAAAATTAATAACGGCAGTAATGTAGTGTATCATAAATTGTATAAGTTAAACAACCTACATAAAAACAAAACAAATCTAAACTTATTGTTCTCAGGACAATTCCTGGAATCATGATTCGTTAAAGTATTACATTTCAGACAATTCCTCTTAGGCTTGCTTGCGCTTCTATAGCCTTCTCCTATTAGATTTTTTCCGCTGGCACTACCTTTAGTACTAACTACCGCGCGGAAGTAATCTAACCGTTGTTGGTTTAATGAACCATAATCTCGCTCAAACATAGCATCTTTATCTTTATCGGTAACATCATGATGCACACCATCGAAAACTTCGCGAAGCTTCTTTAAATATATCCAAAGCTCCGCTTTGCGGACGGGATCCCCCTCGACCAATCCGATGCATTTACAGGCCTCAAAGAACAACTCGTTATTCCCACTACCATCTGAATAACGACTGTTGTTATTGCAAATATATTTAACTGGTATTTCTTTCATATTCATGTTCAACATCATCAAAAAAAATATGACTGCACAACAAGCCATTGCGTGTGTAATACTTGCATGAACATGATATCGAGTCCTCCGAAAAAATTCGAACAACTTCAAATCTGAATCCACCATTATCAACAACTGAATAACTTGTCAAATCAGATTGATTATTCATAGACAATATCGATACTCATGAATAGTCGCTTAATCTCGATTGAACCTTCAAGAATATATTATGCGATATATATAGGGCGCATGACGTTCGATGGAAAATGCAACTCGGATCGGTATACTGTTTCATCTTTATAGTTGAACTGATCATGAGTATTGCGTTGGGCATCTAGAGCACTTCCGAAATGAATATAGAATTCAGCCAAGTCCGAGTTCGCATTGAGATACTGCCTGAAGAAACTGTTTTCGCTCTCAGACATAGATGTAGTCTTAAATAAACCACTCATTTCACAATCTCGAAAATATGCTGGAATCCAAAAAGAATGCAAAGAAAACATCTTACCAAACCACTTATGAGTGGACAATCCATAGTCATTGATAAATTCGTTCCATAATTGGTCAAATGCATCCGGTTCATTTATCTCTGACCAAACAATGTTGTTAAATCTTTGTTTGAAGTCAGGATCATCATTCAATGATGTTGGAACTTTCTCGGCAACTTTTAGCATAATATGCCACATACATAATCTATGTCTTGTGTTCGGAAAAACTACCGCAATGTACCTTCTTCAATGCAGGGTCCTCGTCCGTTATCAACATTTTCGGAGGAAAATTCATACAATCCAAAAATTTAGAAAGCAACCATGAATATGATTCAAAGTCTTCCCTAGTTAATAAGCCAATTCCAAAAATCACACATTTACCGTGATTATCTTTACCTGTGAACGGCGCAAAAATCATTTTATACCTGTTATGTGAAAAAACGATGTAATTAATTAATTTGAACAGATTTATTGCATATATTGCTAACTTCGTATAACACTATTTAAATAAATGTTGAACGGGGCAAGTTTGAAAATATAACATTTTACGCGAATTATTGCATATATTGCTAAATTCGCATAACACTATTTAAATAATGTTGAACAGAATTAGTTTGAAAATATATCTACACAACACTCATTCGCATATAACACTGTTATGAAAAACATTATTGATGGTCATCAAAACACTAATTAATAATTGTAATTAAAAATAAGATATCATGGTGTTTCAAAATCTTAGCGAAACGTTATTCTATATGTTTCTCAAACATACTTATCACTCAAAAAAATAAATGATCCTTCTAACAAATGATTATCCATTTAATGTTGGAATTGAAAACATTATTAAAAGGAACATACATGTTAGTCGAATAAGTGGCATCAAATGACACAGCTTCACCAAAGATATGGTAATTTGCAATAGAAAGAGAATCTGCCCAAAAAATGCTCTTCACTTGATTCCATTCATCCTGTTGATACTCAAACTTAAATCCACTACAAAACTCACGTTATGCTCCAACTTCGTAGCAAAATCTCGCATCAACACCATTAGAGAATGCCCTCATATCACGCGCATAATTCTTGAATTCAACAGCAGTACAACCAACATCCTCAAAAGTTCCAACTAGCTCCTTAAAAAGTCTAAATGAACGCATATGTCCTATATTCGCCCTGCGGCATTTAGCAATCATCATCTCATGGGCAGAACTAATCTTTCTATTACACTTCATGAGATGTTTGTAACCATCTGATACCATTGGATGATTGTGCCCCTCCACAAACATTGATACAACATAACCTACACCAACATCTAGACGGAATGCAACACGCGCCCTGCATCTTGACCTTGTCGACATCCTCTTGCATTTTGTAATAGAAGATTGAGTTTTACTTGGAGAATTGGAAACTATTTTTTTAACACCCTCTTTATTACAAACTATATAACGCCAAACTACAGTATCATCATCGTACTTGACTAAAGTTGTCATACGCGTTCCAAAACCGCACAACACACCATACTCTCGATAAAACTTTTCAGCCTCATTTAAGTTATTAAAAACCTTTCCAACAAACGGTTTCAGCTCGTCAGGACAATTCGGGTAAATAAGGTCATTGGAATTTTTTTGCATACCTCCCACATCATCTGCAAAATAGAAATAAAAAATTTTAAATGAATATGTACTATGTTGTGAACGCAACATATATACATTATAGTGCAATAAAAATAAAGTGAAACAAATATAAAGTTAAAACTGTTCGATAAATAAGTAAACACAAACGAATATTAAGAACAATATAATATTTTGAATGGGAGATTAATTATCATGCATTGTGAATTATTCTCTAAGGCAATACAAATCTGGAAAATATGAACATATCCAAAATAATCGTGCATAGAAGATATGGAAATGCACTAAGTACACAAAAAATTATACCCTTTTATTTGATTATGTGCAGCAATAAGATATAGGGCGTGCTATATTGTTATACACGAATGCAATATATATTAGTAAACTAAGCCGTGAAACAAAACTAAAAAATAAATCAAATGAATACAAACATCCAAAATAAGCATTGCTGATAAAATAAGAATAAAATCAACTAATATAAACAAAAATCAATCTCAAACGAAAATATCACAATACAATAAAAAATTTAGAAACACATTAAAGAAAATTCTGATTTATAAATATTTTGCAACAGTACTCCGTTGTAAATGCAACATGTATACATTAATAGTGCAACATATCTTAAGCTAACAATGAATAAAGTAATATATACATAGAGGTGACATTAATCAGAAAACATAATGGCAAGATAGCTTATCAAATTGATTAAAATACATCATAGTTCAATAAATATAAACTAACCAGACAAAATAAATTAATCAATAAAACTACAAATATACATTTAAAATGGGATAAAAATTATTACTGCTTCAAATAAAAAAACGAAGCACATTCAAGAAACTGACAACTTATATATTTTGTGCAATGATTATTTGTTGGAAATGTAGCAAATATACATAAGAAGTGCAACAAAAACAAGAATATCCGTAAGATGGTTTTCGATTAAGCTAAGAACACCACAAAATTTACCTTGATTTTCCATGAAGCCTAGAACACCACGAAAATTATGAAACTATAACAGAATAATATTTTCTTGCATTGAATATGTTTTGTGCGTCGAAAACAATATATCCTTAGGATAAACCAATCCATCAATAGAAGATATGTAATCCCACAATAATAGGTAGGTAACGGTTAACATGGTAATAAATTTATAAATAAATTATTAAGTGCTTATTATTAGAAACACTTTAAAGAAAATTCTGATTTATAAATAATGTGCAAAGGTACTACGTAGAAAATGCAACATGTATACGTAATAGTGCAACATAACTTAATCTAACGCTGAATACATTAATGAAACAAAAAATGCTACACAGATTTATGAAACAAAAATGCTACACAGATAGATTAAAACACATCAAAGTTCAAGAAATATAAACTAAGCAGCCAAAATAAATGAATAACGTAAACTTCAAATAGGGATAAAAAAAAATTAAAAAATATTAGTTCAAATAAACAAACGAAGAACATTCAATAAAATGACAACTTAAATATTTCGAGCAATTGTGATTCAAAGTAAATGCAACAAATATACCTTATAAGTGCAACATAAAGAGGAATATCATTAACATGGTTTTCATGAATCTCAGAACATCACGAAAAATTACCTTGCTTTTCCATGAATCCTATAACACAAAGAAAGTTATCAAACAATAACGAATTATGGTTTTTGCGGTGAATATGTTATTTGCGTTGAAAACATACACCAATCCATAAATAGAAGATATGTAATCCCACAAAAATAGGTAAGTAACGGTTTTGTGTTTACCAAATTACACAAATATCCTTAGCATTATTTTCGAAGTCTAAAGCATTGCATATTTTACACAATATTCAAAGACACGTTAGTTAAATCTGTACCACTGATTGACGTTAATAAATGGACAGGATTTATTTCTATTTCTCACAATACTTAGCATTCCTATATGATCTATATCCTATATATATATATATATATATATAGGGAGGGGTTATGGTGAGAATAGATATATGTGTAAGAAATAAGAAAGAATCTGAATCCTTGATTTTTAATACAAAGGACGGTACAGATTAATATTGCAAAATACTACAGAATTAATCTAAGCGAGTAGTTGGGGTTAAAATTGGGAAGAAAAAAAAAATTATGAAGCACTAATGCACGTCCAGATTTCAAGATATTAACAAATCCATAGATATATTCTCTTTCATAATGTATGCACTTTCTGTATCTTTTCTAAATCTTTCTATAGATATCTTCTGCAACCTACACAATTACCGAAACAAAATAATGAATGTGAAGAGACGTCTCTTTCGTTTTTACTTTCATTCATTACACCATATTTAGCATTCAACAGTTTGTAAGAAATTGTTCCTTTCGTCTTCCTTTCCTTGAATACTCCATCGGTCTCTATCCTTTGCCTTTTCAAGAAGATCACATTCTTTATTTCCAGAACTCGCTTGTGAAGCGAAAATTTGGATTATTCCGAATTTTGGTCCTGGTCTAGTCAAAAAAAAAAAACGATGGATGAGGAAGAACAACGTAATACACGAAGCAGAGTTATAAAACGTAAAGATGGTAAGTGTAAATCTAAATTTTCTGTAATTTTTTCGTCACATTCACAGCAGATACGTTTGCTTTGTTTTGATTTTTGCACGCAATGGTTTAGGTAAAATTGCAAATATATTTATCTTGTGGATTATTTTCAAATAAATGTATTTTGTTGAGAATAAGCAAATCTGTGTATTTTGTTGAGAATTATTTAATCTGTGTATTTTGTAGAGTTTTATCAAATATTGTTTTGATAATTTTTTATGTTATTATGTATTGCATTTTATAAATATGTTATTGCATTAATTGTATTTATCCTTGTATTTCTGTGTGTTTTGATAAGAATTGTCAATTCCGTGGATTTTGGATAGAATATTCAAATCTTATTGTTAAAATTGTTTTTTGCTATTACGTATTGCATTTTGTAAATAATGAATGTGTATGCACTTTCTGTATCTTTTTGTTGATAATTGTCAAATCTTATCTTGATAATTTGTTTATGTAGTAACCTATTGCATTTTATGAATTAGTTATTGCAATAATTATATTAGTCATTGCATTTGTAATTTTATCTTTGCATATCTAATCTGACATCCTCGATAACTCCCTTATATTGTAAAATGTTCAATTTGTTAATTAAATATTTATTTATTTGTAGATCGTGGTAAGGGAAAAGCTAAAGTTTCTTGAAGAAGTTACAAAGAAAAGAGGAAAAAGTTTGGCTATTAACAAAGCAAATGAAAATAAGCAGATCATCGATTCGAAAAGGTATATTACACCTACTTTGAGTTTAGCACTTTGTTTCTTGTTTATCTTCAATCATAAATTATCACTTAATATAGTGTACAACAATGGTAAAATTGTTGCATTAAACAGAAAATATATTATCACATATATTGCACATATATTGCACAGAAAATATATTAGCATTAAAGTTACTGAAGATAGTCAAATATATTGCACATATATTGTAAAAACGTTGCACAACAAAAAAAATGAATGTCTAATACTATGGGTGTTTAATGTTGCACTTTCTTCAAAATATTTAGCTAATGTTAAGTTGTAATATAACATATATGATTCAAAATATTGCACATCAATTGAAAACCTTTTTCAACTGTAAAGTATTTGTAGCATAATATCGGTATATATATTTGCACATTATTTTAAAATATGTTGCTATTGATTAGTTGTAAAATAAAATATTTAAATATTTAGCACCTCAATGGTAAAACTGTTGGAAGCATTCAAAATAGTGTAATAAATCGCTTGTATAAGTTGTTGCATTTGATTATATGTATGTAGCACTTTAAACTAGTAATATAGCATTTCGCTCGAAAAAAGGAAACATCAATAATGAAAAAGAACATATATTTAAAAATTAATTAAGCAAACTTATGGTATTGTTCATTGTATTTTTTTAACCCACAGTCAACTTATGTTTAATTGTAATTAAATATTATAATAATATAATATTTTAGGGATATAAAGTTAAACTGTTATATATTCTAATAATGATATTAGTGTGTCGTTGTTAGTAATTATAGCATTTATTTAATGATATGTTGCATTTAATAAATTAAATATAGCACATTATTTATCGTTTCATGAAAAAATATAGCACCTATACTAATATATGTTGGACATTAAGTATCAACATGTTACTTATATTTACTGATATACATTATTAGTGTAATAGACTGTTTGTATAACTTGTTGCATTGTTTATACGTCTGTAGCACTTTTACAATATTAATATAACATTTCGTTCTATAAAAAGAAAACATCAGTAATGAAAAATGCATAGATTTAATAAATAATGAAGCAAACTTATGGTATTGTTCATTGTATTTTTTTAAACCACAGTCACCTATACTAATATATGTCGGATATTAAGTATCTACCTGTTACATATATTTATTGATATACAGTATTAATCCATGTTGGTTATTTTATTTTGTATAGGTTGATATATTACGCTTATATATTCTTGTTGAAGCTTAGTATTTTAATAAGATAGTGTTTGTTGCATTTAAACTATATTATTGTAATTGTAATATGTTTATCTATTTTAGATCGTGGTAGGAATAAAGAAACCAAAAAGTGAAGACGAAACGCGGATTAAGTGTGGATACTGATAAAGCCAATAAGAAAAAACAGAGGGCTGACCCGAAAAACGTTACTTTAGCTATTGAACATGTTCAAGAAAAAGAAAGAGTTGATGCTGTGGTTGATCAGGTTGCAAACAACGACAACAATGGTGATGATATAGGTTTTCCAAAGCTCATAAGTCAAGTAATCGAACACATATTACGACACTCTCCAAATTGAATGATCGTCGGGCGGCTATCGATGAGATGGGATTTGGTCATGTTCGAGACGTCAACATTCGAGAGCGCTTTCGACTTGCATATTGGGTCGTGGAAAATTTCAACCACAACAGCTCGAACTAATACTAGCGGTAATAGGAGGATACGTGTCACTCCCAAGATGTTTACAAGGTATATGGTTTTCCTGAGGTCGCCAAACAGTTAAGCGGTTTCTTGGGACTCACAAATCACAATTGTTTGATGAGTGGATGAGTTATTTCCCGGATACTCATCGAAATAGAGTAACTATTAAAATGTTACACAATGCTATCTTGAGTTGTGAGGACGGGGGGGTGTGGTTTAAAAGAAACTTCATGATTGCTGTTCAATCTTCATTCATGGAGAGTACTGGTAACGGGTATATAATACCTTACATACTTAATTGTTTGGAAGATGTGGAAACAATTGATCAATGGAATTGGGGGGAGTATGTTATGAGAAGTTTGATTGAAAACAAGACTGCTTGGAGAGAGAAGAATGCTTCCATGTTTGTGGGGCCTTTATCGCTTTTAATGGTATTGCATTATTCTAATTTTATGAGTATTTTGAATATTATCTTGATATGTATTATGATATCGATAATTATTTATTTTATTTTCGCGGTGTTTTATGTTGATATTGTTGGTTACAAATTGCAAACTGTTCCAAGAAATTACCCAATTATTTCCAATTGGAGTACAAAAGTCTGCGAAAAAGAGAAATAGGCGAGATAAAGGGTGGTCGGTTTGGGATGGTTATCCTTATGACCCCATTGAGTTGGAAACAGATCACAATGTACACGCCGCACAATCGAATGTGGTTACTGATTAGAGCCATGAGGCATACCGAGAAAGAACCTAGTGGTAGTGGTGGAGGTGTTAATGTAGAAGTCTTGTCTATCGCGAAACAAATTGCTACCGAGTGTTGAAATGATGAAGATGATCGAGTTTGCACCGTGAGACATTGCAAGTACTCGATCTTTCGGAGGACAATTGAACCGCAATTAAGTCAATATCGTACAACCATGCTCGCTTCGCAGACGAGGTCCGTTTATGAGCAGCCAACCGGGCGAAGATGACACTTTCGGGACAATGAAGAAGTTCGAAGTTGTTGGATGACGTTGACTCACCATTGCAAGAGAGACGATTATGTGAGTAAGTTGGACGATATACCTCGTTCACTTTGGAATGACACAAGCATGGATGACACACAAGGTGATGCAATATGCGTGGGTGATATTGTGCAACAATTAGATGAAACAAGGCAACAACATGACAAAACATATGGATCCGAGGTACATATAGTCATATAATTTGTACCATTTTTAAATTTTCGTGACTTTTATTTCATTCGCTTTTTTCTGCATTACAAATTTAATAGTACATAGTATACATATGGTTTGCATATAGTAGTATTTTATGTTAGAAATTACGGTTAACGCTACGCATAATTTAAAATGTTGCATTTATTTACAATCTGTAGCTCTTGTTTAATAGGAATATAACACATTACACTTTCTCGAATTAAATGTTGCATTTTATTTACAATATGTAGCTCTTGTTGAATGGGAAAAAGCATTTAATGGAATTGTGATCTACATATTTTGTTTTCGCAACTAATGATAATTGTAGTGAATATGATATGTTCTTTTTGGTTGCAATAGGTGCTATTTTAGTAATGATCATATATTAGAATTATGATCTACATATATTGGTTGATTTTATTTGCGTGATCACGTAAGGAAATTAATGAAACCGAAGAACGAACAATAGGTGACATTCACCAACGCTAATGCCTAAAGCGATCCTGTTCGAAACATTAAAAATGTCCGTGTTGAGGTACATAAGTAATATATGTTATACATTTTTTTATTTTCGTGAATACATTTGCATTTTCAAATTTAAACATTAATGTAGTGTCTTGTATGTAGTAAATGTTGTATTTGCTTAATAATATGTAGATCTTGTTCATTAAAACTATATTATATTACATCATCTAATTTAAAACATTAATGTATTGTCTGTAAGTAGTTCTTTGTTGCATTTTGTAAATATATATTGCTTCATATATATAACTATAGCACATAGTACTATTATGATTTGCATATGACTATTGCAAATTATCTCATGTTAAATATATAGCTCTTGTTAAACATAACTATAGCACATACTTGTCGTTTCAATTTCGTAATAATATATCTCGTAATGTGATGCATTTTTTAATAATACTTAGCTCTTGTTCATGTGAGATATAGCACATATTAGCATTATGATTTGCATATGATTGGTTAATAAATTTAAGATTGAATGTATATTTTGCTTGCACATACCGCTAATTTCTATTGTTTTATGTAATTTGCGATTCCATTTACGGAGGTTAATGTAATCGAAGATGAAACAATTGGGAACATTGAGTTAACTCGAGGCAACAACCTGATCTTGTCACGTAATCAACAAAGAAGGTTCTTGTCGGTTACAAACGGAAAAAAAAAACTAAATTCGATTGGGTTGTAATTAACGCATCTTAACTATAACCATTGTGTAATATTTGTATGCACCTTACATTATGATATTTTGCCTAACTCCTACTCATGCTTACTAAGTCTAATGTAAACCATATATTATTCGAATATGCTAATATTATTAATGAAGTGTCTTGTATGTAGTAAATGTTGTATTTGCTTAATAATATGTAGATCTTGTTCATTAAAACTATATTATATTACACTTGTCTAATTTAAAACATTAATTTTTGTCTTGTAAATAGTTGTGTTGCATTTTAGTAAATTTATATTGCTTCATTATATATAACTATAGCACATATTTCATCTTGTAAGTAGTTCTTTGTTGCATTTTCGTAAATTTTATAGCACATATTTCAGAATTTATATTGCTTCATTATATATAACTATAGCACATAGTACTATTATGATTTGCATACGATCAATGTAAATTATCTCTTGTTAAATATATAGCTCTTGTTAAACATAACTATAGCACATACTTGCGTTTCAATTTAGTAATAATATATGTCTCGTAATGTGATGCATTTTTTAATAATACTTAGCTCTTGTTCATGTGAGATATAGCACATATCTCACATGCTAATATTATTAATGAATTACATATTATTAGTAGTGTGATTATCTCAGAATCGTTCCAATTTTCATTATCAATTCTCTAAGTTGTATATTATTTTGTTATTTTATCTACTAGAATATATATTGATTCATAATGCTTGTAGATCACAAATACATTGACAGTTGCAACAGCGAAAAAGTGCAGAAGCATTAGTTTGTCAAGTAAGCCTATTGCTTTGAAGTCTCCATATGTTATTAGAAAGGTCAGCGCATCTAAGAGTCTCACGAAGAAAGAAACCAAGTTTGGGATTTATGCTCTCTGCAACTCTACATAGGATGAGTATGGACATTTTAACATATTTATTTGTATAAGCTTTGAATTTTTATGACTATATATTTTATTTTAACAGAGAAACTGTGTTGTTCAGCATGGAGTTGTTGAACTAACAAAAACATATGACTACATTGAAAAGGATAGCATTATAGGAGTTGGTGTAGTGGATGCTTGGTGTCTAATGCTTAATGACTTAGAGAAGATTCGTTGAAAGTTCACCAACAAGATTCTTTGCAAGTACCTTTGTTCTTGTAAGTTTTTGTATAAATATTATATATCGCATATTTCTAAATATATTACTATTTTAGCATTAATTTACAATGTATCTTTTGTAGACGGACTCAATTGTTAAACGAGGATTGTCGAAGCAAGCAAGAAGGGAATCATTTTTGAAAATCATCCATCGAGTTAGAAGCCAACCAACATCTCAAAATCAATGACATCGACATTGTAAGTTTATGGCAATATGTATTTATATATATTTTTAATTTATATTTCATGTAATAATATTTTTATTCTTGTACATGGAGTTTTCTTTCCTATATATAGAGCTAAACAATACTTTGCAATATCGTCGATGTGAAGAATGGTAAAATTATGTGTTGGATAGTATGAATGATTCAGAATCGAATGTCGGCCGAGAAAAGTATGATGATCTACTCACAAACTTGGTATGTTTTGTATTGTAATCTATCTTTACTATATATAAATAATACGAATTCTATGTACATGCTTCTTAATAATGTTCCCGTGATTATTTTTGCGCTGTTCCATACTATCGAATACTTGATTTTCGAGGATTACACTACAAAAGCAAAAATGGTTGAGAGAGTTAACTTCAAATTCCACCATTAAAATGGGGAAGCAGGAAAAATGCGGTTGATAGTGGAATATATTTATTACGACATCTAGAAACATTCATGGAGATTTGTCATTAAGTGGGTTTTCGGATTTATCGCTAATCATTCAAAACAATTGTTGATTATGCGTGTTCGTTATCACAAGACAATGATGAGTTGGGAACACAACATCATGAAGAATGAAGTTTTGGCGAAAACAAATGCTTATTACCGTAGTATTTGTGTTGACCAAATTTCAAAGCGTAAAGCTTCTTTGTTTACTTGATAGTATTATATGTAATTTCCTAATGACATTTAAATTTATATTTTAAGTTGGATTCTTTAGTATTTTCGCTAATAACTTACAATTTTAATGAGTATTCTTCAAGATTGACATTGGTTCCAACCTCATTCTCCATACATTTATCAAGAAAGTCTGAATTATGCAAAATATAATTGCGATATTCGCATACATTTTTCAAGATTTATTATTACTTTTATTTAATGCAAAATATAGTTCGTCTTGTTGATATATAATAAATACTATATTTATAGCTTCTATACTTATAAAACGTTGCATATTAAATGATTATCTTTAGCAAAAGCTAAAACATATTTGTGTAAAATAAGTTCTGTATTCCTTATTTTATATAAGGAAACAAACTATACGATGCAACATTAATTAATTCGAAATGCTATGAATTAAACTATGACATGCAACATCTATGGCCTTATCTCTATTAGATTTTTTCCTGTTTGCACTACCTTTAGTACTAATGCGTTAGGAGGATGTAATCTTACGAGATGACGGTTTAATGAACCATAATTTATGGAAAATATTATTACTTACTATTTGCATACATTTATCAAGATTGCTTTTAAATTTTCTATAAATAAATGTTACTCTATTTTTTGATATATCAAAAGTCTATAATTGTATAAACTATTATAAGCATATATTGCATTTAATATGTTTTTCTTTTGCAAAATATAAAACATATTTGAGTGAACTAAATTCAATATTCCTTATGTGTATATAATGAAACGAACTACATCATTTGTATCTAATAATTAGCGCAACTAAACTATAACATGCAACAATAATTCAGACGGAAAGCTATTAATTACACTATGACATGCAACAATAATAATGCAATAAATATTTACTATTTTTTAAACGAGGCACTTTAAAGTAATATTATTACTTATAATTTACTATTTTTTAAACGAGGCACTTTAAATTTATGGAAAAATATTATTACTTATAATTTGCATACATTTATATGTATTGCTTCTTAAATTTTCAATAAATAAATGTTGCTCTATTTTATTGATATATATAAATTCTATAATCTGTATAATCTATTATACTCATTAATCTATTATACTCATATATTGGATTTAATATGTTTATCTTTAGCACAATCTAAAATATTATATTCTTATAATATTTAATTACAATTAAACATAAGCTGACTGTGGTTTAAAAAAATACAATGAACAATACCATAAGTTTGCTTAGTTATTTTTAAAATCTATGCATTTTTTTCGTTATAACTGTTTGTTAGTTTTAGAACGAAATGCTATATTAGTATTAAATAGTGCTACAGATGTATAAGTAAATGCAACATATTATATAAGCAGTTTATTATACTAATTTTAGTGATTCCAACAGTTTTACCGAAATGTAGATATTTAATACATAGAATATAGAAAAATAAACATTCGAAATTACACACAATGTGTACAACTTTTTAAAAAACCTTAATGTCATTACAGACTAACAAAAAGTTCTGATTTACGATATTAACTTAAAAAAAACAAATACATAACATTAATATTAATTAATAAATGTATCTAAAAACATAAACCTATGTTTATAAGATCTAAGACTTATTGCTATGAGGACAATTTCTTGAATCATGATTCGTCAATGTGTTACATTTGCGACATAATCTCTTGACTTGATGGCAAGCGATTATGGCCTCTCTCTATTAGATTTTTCCTGTTTGCACTACCTTTAGTACTAAGCTGCGTTAGGAGGATGTAATCTTACCGATGACGGTTTAGTGAACCATAATACTTCTCAAACATACCCTCTTTGCCTTTATCCGAAGCATTCATAGCATCACCCAATTCAAATGTAGCGCTAGCTTCTTTTAGTATAACCAGTAGTTCTGCGGTGCGATCCGGATCACCATCAACTAAACCAATGCATTTACAAGCCTCAGAGAATAACTCATTAATCCCATTCCCATTCGAACAATGGTTTTTCTTACGTTCACTGCTAACATTATAACACGCAAACTTGGTCCAACGACGACAAACATACTTCTCGGGGATTGATTTCAATTTCATGTTCATCATCATTACAAATATATGCTTACACAATAATCCATTCTGTATATAATACTTGCATGAACATGAAAATGAATCATCTGAATCAACATGTACCACTTCAAATTTGCACCCATCATTGTCAACAACCACGTAACACGCCAAATCAGGTTTATCGACAATAGACAATATACGACACTCATGTGCAGCACTTTCAATCTGAGATTGTACCTTAACAAATAAAGTATTCAGATACACAACCGCTGCATGACGCTAATAGGAAAATTTGTTTTAACATCCGGAACACTGTTTCATCTTTAAAACTCAATTTGTCGTGTGTGTTGTTTTGCGTCAATAAGACTCTCATAATGCATATAAAACTCACCAAACCGAATTGGGATTAAGATCTCGCCGGAAGAAGTTGTTCTCACTTTCGAGAAAGAGACGTTGTCTTAAACAACCCACTCATAGAAACATCTCGAAAATTTGGTATCCAATATGACCGCATTGAAAAAGCTTACCAAACCACTTGTGACCCGGCTGATCGTACTCAAGAATCAATTCATTCCATTGTATCTCGAACGCATCCGGTTCGTGCAATCGGACCAAACAATGTTGTTAAACTTTTGTTTAAATTCAAGATCATCATTCAAAGTCGAGGGAATCTTCTCGCAACTTTGATCATTATATGCCACATACAGAATCTATGACGTGTGCTCGGAAGAACTTCTGCAACAGCCTTTTTCAACGCTGGATCCTCATCAGTTATCAACATCTTTGGAGCATTTTTCATACATTCAGCAAATTTTGTGAGCAACCACGAATAAGATTCAAAGTCCTCTCTGGTTAGTAACCCGGCACCAAAGGTCACACATTTACCATGATTATCTCTGCCTGTGAATGGCGCAAAAATCATTTTGTACCTAAAATGTGAAAATACATTGTCAACAACAACAAAAATTAAATACACAAAATAAACAAATGTATTGTTTACTGCATTACTTTACAAAACTGTATAACACTCTAAATCAATTTGTAGCATATATATCAAAAATAAATGTTACAAATATAAAATACAATTAAAACTGCAGTAGGATTATATTGCATTTATACTAACCTATTAGTCGAATAAGTAGCATCAAATGACACAGCTTCGCCAAATATATGATAATTTTCAATGGAGAGTGCGTCTGCCCAGAATAGACTCTTAACTTTCTTCTGCTCATCCACAGTGTAATCAAAAGTAAACCCATTACAAAACTCACGTTTATGTTCCAACACGTAATAAAATTTCGCAATCTACTCCATTAGCAAACGCCTCATATCACGTGCATAATTCTTAAACTCAACGTTAGTACAACCTACATCCTCAAAACTACCAACAAGCTCCTTAAAAGCACGAATGATCGATCGGCCCTATGTTTGCTCTCGGCATTTAGCAATAATCATTTCGTGTGCGGGACTAATCTTCTTGTTACACTTCATAAGATGTTTGTAACTTTCGACACCATATCATGATTATGACCTTCAATGAAATTCGATACCACATAACCAACACCAAAGATCTAAGCGAAATACCACACGCCATGCATCCCGATCCGTAGACATCCTCATGCTTTTACCACTAGATTGTGCCTTGCTTAAGACTTAAACCGGATTTTAAGCCCTCTTTGTTACAAACAACGAACGCCAAACAATTGTATCATCATCGGACTTGACTACGGTTGACAAACGCGAATCAAACCCACATACAACCGAGTAATCACGATAAAATTTTCTCCATCCTTTAAAGATACGAAAATCTTTCCAATATAAGGTTTCATACCATTAGGACAAATTGGTATGTGAAGTTCATCTGATTGCATTGATTATGATCCAAATCAGAAAAAGTATATATCGATATTTCTAAATTATAACATTATATATAACTAAAAGCTATTAATTAAACTAACATATGCAAATAAAAGTATGACTTCATGCAAAACAACATTAATTAATGAAAACAACATTAGTTTACACATTGTTAATAACAAAACATCGGACAAACGATTAAAACAATAATAAATATGTAAAAATATTATTAATTTCAAAATGCATCATAATTACTATCTAAGTGCTATGTATTAAACTAATATATGCAAACAATATTAGTTTACAATTAACAAAATTGGGTCTCCAGAAAATTTAAAAAATATCACAACTAAAATTATTTACGGACATACCATTATAATCATTTTGATGATGAAATTCATCAACATTACATCGATTATATGTGACATCCGAAGAAAAAATTGATTATACATAATGTTCAATACCAAAAACAAAAATTCAACAATATATGTAAAGGAAGCTATTAAATGTGAAACAAGTGCAATTCATAACAAAAAGAACGAGTTATTTGTGAAATATTTTAACAATAACACATTCTATCAATTAATTTCAAACAATACTTGTACTGCTAGAATTTTAAAAGTAATGGTTTTAAATCAATAAAGATCATACAAGAAATGAAAAAAATATGCATTCTCATAACGTAAACATTAAAATCCAAAAAATTATAAAATGCAACATTATATATTACTAAAAGCTATAAATTAAACTAAGATGCATATAATATTAATACTACGATGTAAAACAAAACTGTATCAACTTCACGAAAATTAATCACATTCTATCAATTGTTGCATACATACCATTATATTCATTTGGAGGATTAACTACATCAATATTGTTTTTTTGGTCAAAACGAGCTAAATAACATAAACGGGCAAAGACAAGTTACAAACTTAACTCGGGCATACCGGGGATCTGACGATTTCAAGAAATGTGGCGAGGGTGGGATAAAATCTCCTAACACCAAAACATATAGGCAAAGAGCGACTCGCTCAATCTAGTAAAGTCAGAAGACACAAAACCACATCAACGAACCCCTTAGTGACGAAGAAGGCGGGCCTCATTAAAACCCCATGACCGGTGGGAAAAGAGTACCCTTGTGCAGTGAGACCGTGGGGCACATGGGATTGGGAATGTGAACACATGCAAGCTCATGAGGTGCACTGCTTCGGTTGGGCCTAAGCAGACCCTCAACACACACACCCAAAAAACCACTATCAAACGTGAAGTACATGTAATGGCATCCCAAAAGTGGATCCAAGAACAAAACTGATACATCACTCAGCTCACTACAAAGCCAACTCAAAATGGAAAACCACAAGATCAAAGGAATACATAGAGTATAAAAAGATAAACAACTTCTTGGATGGTCTTCACAATGGTCTTAACATCGTAGGGGATGTCTTCAAAAATCAACTTGTTACGCGCATACCAAATGTGATTGACCGTCGCTGCTAACCCAATCTGCTTGGCACGAAGGATGATTGCCGACCCCGCCTTCTTCTCCCTCTTGATGTGCTTGATAGCACTAGCAATGGTAGTCATCCTCCTCGGGAGGCGGAGCCACTCTTTAATCTTATTCCAGACCGCTTCCGTGCCCTTACACTTAAAAAGCAAGTGTTCATGAGTCTCTAAATGGGTATTACAAATGGTACATACCTGTGATATATTCATGTAGCTCAGTCTATCCACCGTCTTAAGTCTACCCCTCATGGCAAGCCACATGGTGATGGAAAACTTAGGCGGGATATATTCCTTCCAGTTGCCTTGTGCTAAAACCGTCATCACCCTTCTCGAAGATAGTGATAGGCGGCTCCGTCCCTTGGATCCAAAATGCTCTCAAAAGATCTCGCGGTCGTGCCATGGTAACCTCCTACATCCCGCAAAAACGATCACGAAGGATTAGGATATTCTTAATTAGAGGAGATAAACGAATGTGAGAAGGATACTCCCATATGGTGTTTGACGCGGATACTCAAAGATGTATCCACCGAATCCACAAGGAGTCCTTCTTGGTATGGATGTTCCACAATGTCTTTGCAAGAAGAGCTTTGTTCCAAGTCGAAAGGTCTCGTAATCCCAGGCTCCTTCATCCTTAGGTAAGCAAACGACTTTCCAAGCAACCGACAATATGTCGATCCTCACAAGAACCTCCTAGTCATCGAATTGATGCGATCAATTACGGTGGCGGCAGAGGTAGAACTTGTAGCCAAAAGCACTCCACCTGCGTAGGCCGAACGAATCAACTCCAAACGCCTGCGGAAGAAAGATTCATATTAGTCCAACGGTGAATGCAAGACGCTATCTTCTCCACTAGTCCACTATCTCGAGTGACTCCTAGTATCCTTGAAGATAGCGGGATGCGAGATATCTTGTCGGTAGTTCTCCCATTGGGAAGCCGAACGGATCTAAGATCGCCGCTCAAAAGGTCGAACTCCCGCCATGAATATCAAGGACTTGTGATTATTAATTTTTAACCCCGACGCCCGTGAGAAATCCCAAGCGTGACGCTAAGACCTCCATGGATGCAACATCACCCCCGCCAAAGAGTAACAAATCATCAAGGCTAGATGCGTAATGTTAAGACTACTACACTTAGGATGAAATTGAAAATCCAACTCCTTGTGCGCTTCTTCAACATCCGCGAGGTACTCCATGCAGCAGAGAAAAGAGTAGGCGACATGGTCACCCCGCCTAAGACCCCACGCCCGTTGATGAATCCATGCGTCCCTCCATTGATAGCTAGAGTGTACGTTGCCGAAGTGACGCACGTCATGATCCAATATACAAAACAAGGGTGGAAACCAAGACCATCCAAAGCCGCTCTGAGGAAATCCCAAGAGATGGAATCGTAAGCCTTCTGAAGGTCAATCTTCAGCATACATCTCGGTGTGATCTGCTTCCTCTCATAACCTCTAAGCAGTTCCTGTGCCAAAAAGATGTTGTCTGAAATGTTCCGTCCTCTCACGAACCCAGACTGTGCCGGGTTAATGATCTTGTTCATCAAAGACGCCATTCTCTCGGTCAGGATCTTTGTGATGGTCTTGTATATGACATTAGTACAAGAGATGGGTCTGAAATCAGCAACAGTCGGATTGTGATGCTTCTTATGGATAAGGGTGACCACCGAGTGGTTAAGCTCCTTGAATATTACTCCTTTCTCAAAGAACTCTCGTACCGCCTGGATCACATCGTTCCCAACAATATCCCAATTCTCCTTGAAGAAAGCTGAAGGGTAGCCATCCGGTCCCGGTGCCTTATCACTTGCAATGTCGAACAGAGCATTCTTAATCTCCTGCTGCGATACCTCCATAACCATATCCCTCCGATCATCAGTATCAAGCCGAGATCCCTCCTCAAAAACTGAAGGATCAAAACCGTTCGTTGAAACCTTTACACCAAATAACTTTGTATAAAAGGTTTCAAAAGCGCCTATAATTTCCTCCATGTCATAAGTTGGTTCCTTCGTATCCCTGCACAAGAAGGAAATAGTGTTACGCGTGTGGTTCCTTTTCACCATTGAATGAAAAAACTTAGTGCATCTGTCGGATAGGTTGATGTGCAAGTTCTTCGTTCTTTGCTTGAAGAAACTTCGCTCAACATCCTCCAAGAACTTAGTCTTCTTGCGAAGACCAAGTTCTTGTTCCAACAGCTCCCCATTTAAGGGGTCACTATCAAGAGATAGTTGCACAGAGTGCAACGCAGCTCTTGAGATACTCGTCCTCTCCGTCAGGTGGCTGAACTCCTTGAAGTTGAACTCTTTGAACACGTGTTGCATCCTCTTCAACTTTTCTGCCAATACCCACTGTGGCCGTCCATTCACTTGTTCACTCCAATTTTCTTCAAGCAGGCGTTTAAAGTCGGGATGCTTCATCCACATGTTGAAGAACTTGAAGGAACGGTGGTACCTAGTCACATCTCCAAAGAGAGTGATGAGTGCCGACGAGTGATCCGACACAGTGCCTCTAGGCAGAAAGTTAGTCCTGCAAAAAAGGTTAGCATCTAACCAAGCATTATTAATCAAAACCCTATCAATCTTAGAATACTTCACTGTATCCGTCCACGTGAAGTGACAACCCGTCGAGGGGGAATCATCGAGTCCCACGAGGGCACAAGTATCAACGAAGTCCTCAGATCTCGCCTAAAGGAACTCGTCCTCCAATCCTCTCATCCGGTCAAGGATGGTTGAAGTCCCCGCGACGATAGATGGTTTCGAATGATCGATGTTGACGATCATGGAATCCCGATTCACGCTATGCGTGACTCGCCGTAACCCATAAACAATCGAACATCCAAAGGTAGAATTTGTAATTAAGCAAGTAAAATTGGAATGGATCACCTGCTTTCTCGACAAATGACTCTACTCTTAACCTCTTTGGGTTCCAGATTATTAAAATCCTTCCCCAGAACCTCGTCAAGTTGTGAGCACACCCCACCGGACAAAGTGCTTGGCCATGAAAGTCTTGAGCTTCAACTTAGAAAGCTTCGCCTCAATCATCGCAATCGCATCAAGCTTATGATGGAACACATGGTGCGCAATTGCGCATCGCTGAGCCTTATGGAGGCCTCTCACATTCCGTGTTGTAAAATCATTGACCACGGGTCCGCGACTAACGTACTCCGCCCTCTCGATGGAGGGCTCGCGGCTAGTGTTCGATTTACTCCTAGTGATGCGTAGTAGGAAATTACTACTTCATTGTTCTTTCAATCACCGCAAGGTTAGTTGCGAGATAATCATCAAATGAACTAGATGAGGTAGAGTGTACCGTAGATTCAAACTTTATTACGCTACGTGGTGCCTCTAAGCCAATAATAAGCTTGGATGTAGTCTCACGGTCTTTATCAAATCTCGGCATGATAGGTGGGCGAGATCTTGCATGATGGCGGCGGCCACGGGTGGCGGTGGGCATGTGTTTTCCTCGACGGGTTGTGGTTCCGCCGAGAGATCTCGACATGTAGAGATGATTCCGAGGAAGGTTGATAAAATCGGCCAAGAGGGCCGATGGTTCGATTTGTCATGGCGAGGATTGTCGAGAATCGGCGGCAGATTTTGGTTCGACCGGAGATGATAGAATAGGGTGGAAAGGTGTGTGGCTCTCGGTAGAGTGAGGATGGCGAGAGAGATCACCACGGAGAGGGAGTAAGAGGTGCGAGGCTAGCCGAGCTTTCTCGGCGAAAGATTATCGACAACTGGGCTAGCCGCGTGAGTTTTTCCTCGGTGGCGGGACCGGGGTGTGATTTCTCGGCGGTGGGTTGCATGATTTATCGGGTGTAGGGCGTGGGCGAGCTTTCTCGGCGAGGAGTGCACGATTTATCGGCGGGAGGTGTAGGGCGTGTCTGAGTCTTCTCTGAGGCGGTGTGTGTGATTTCTGGCGGTGGGGATTGGCTTGAACGAGAAGACTCGATCGAAGGGTGGTTTGTGGGTAATGGCGAGGGGTATCACCCGAGTGTGGTTGTAGTGTTGACTCGATCAAGAATGGCATAGATTAGCCAATAAAGGTTTTCGGCCTGAAAGAAGCTTGGTTGAGGATGTCGAAGTTTGTCCGACTTCAAGATTTTTTGTACTTTCGGAGGAGTCAAAGTGGATGTGTGTGTTTAATGCCTCGAATTGGTTTTTAATCTCAATCCCACGTGTGATGGGTTGAGATTGTCTTTCTTTATTTTTCTTTGTTCGGGAAACACTTCTCCTCCTCCATTCAGTTCGTGGGACAGGCGTCTTAGAAGGACGTCCACGTACTGAGGGTCTTGGTCTAGGATCTCTTCCTCTTGCACGTTGCCAATTTCCCTCCCTAGCATTATCATTAGCATTCTGACCACGTGGGGTGTTATCGACCTTGTGGTCTAACATAGCCTTATCACAAGATGATTCCAAATGTCCTAGTCTACCACATGACTTACACATTTTAGGGTAAAAATCAAATTTTATGCATTGATTAAACAAATTACCCGTATGAAGTTTTAGATTAATAGCATGCATTGGTTCACGTAAAGCATCTACTAAGACATGAAATCGAGGCCCATCAACATGATTCTTAGCTAAAGTCCTATAGTCAACTTCTATAGGTTCACCAACAATTGACGCAATCTTACCTATGGCATTAGGATTCCATAATTCCAGCGGTAAATTAGGAAGTGAAGCCCATACCGAAAATTTGAAGTCCGGCGCCGAATCAAATCGAAATTCCATAGGCAAGTGGCATAGCACGAGTGTAATACCGAAGATTGAGTATGGTCCTGCTCCACGTATTTGCTCCATGTCATCCTCAGTTTCAAAGCGAAACACAATCCACCCATTCGGATGGTAAGATGTCTTGGTTGCTCTCGTCCATCTTGTTGTGAGCCGTTGCGCCTTCCTTCCGGGAATCACCGCAAAAATCCAAGCAAGGAAAATCCCCATCCTTGGGAGATGGGGGTGTAATCATTAGCATCTAACGTAAGGACCTCGTTTATGATGCTTACCTCGAATTTAGCTAGCACGAGATCCTTCTTCCGGACGGGTAATTGTTGTGTGAAATTGCCCACATTTTTGAGCCAAGGTGACGGAATGCCAGGCGCATTCGGCTCATGATGTGTCTCGGCCTGTCGGGGATCCTCCACAGCTTGGTGCGCAAGAACATGCACGCTAGTTATCACCAGGGGCGGGAATTCCTCGGCAGGTGGGCGGATGGCATCCTCGGCAGGTTGTCGGGTAGTCGCGCGCAAGTTATCCCCATCGGGCGCAAGGCTGGCGCTCGGAGGTGAATCCTCGGTAGATGGCCGATACTCCTCGGGAGAATGCACTAGGCGAGTACTCGGTAGAGATTTCTCGGCAGGTGGCCGAAGTTCTTCGACATATGTGGGAGCTTGTACTAGGCATCGGGCATTTCTCGGCATGGGCGGGAATTCCTCGGCATGGTGTACCAAGGTTTCCGAGTGGTGTGCGGTATCTCCCGTCGGGTAACGTTGAGACTCCTCGGCGGTTGGTGTGCGACCGAGCATGTGGGCTCGTTGGATCTCGGCCCGATCAAAATCATCATTCATGGGTTGAGCATTTTTTAGGCGACCCAATCCACGAACAAAAAGCCCATCAGATATGGCCCCTCTTGTAAGTAAAAATGTCCAGAAGCCCATGGTCCAAGGACCCAACACCAACGTCTCTTTGAAAATATGGAAGGAAACAACAAACCACGGAAATAATATACTTGACAAAAATAAGCAGCATGCAAAATGGAATTAATATTTCACTAGGTAAACTTTCCAAAAATTAATAAGGTAAGATGTATCATGCATGGAAAGCTACCCAAATAGGACTATGGAAACTTAGGGCTACACGCACACAAGGAAAGTTCCTTGTGTGCGGCTGACCTGTAATAGGAGGCGCCGCTGGAGGTTGAATGTCGGACGGTGGTGGTTCGGTGATCGGAATAAAGTAGCCCGCACACGTAACGCGGTCAGACTTCCGACGTCCAGAATGGTGATGCTCAACGGTATATGACTCAACGCAAGATTTGGGCAGCCTGTGAAATTGTAAGCTTTGCACGGTAGATCTTTGGCAAATGGTCGTGAATTTCCGGTGGACTTAGACGACCAAAGGTTGACACTTCCGGCAATAAGGATGGTTCAAATGGCAAATCCAATCGGTAGGAAGATGGTGAATGATGAAACACAGCGATTCACGGTGAAAAAGCAATGGTCCGACGGTCGTAGATCCCCAAGGAGTGTTCGCCGGCGTCGGAAACAAGCAAGGAGCCACCGAAAATACTAGAGAGGATTTTCGATAGAGAGAAAACTCTAACCCCGCTTCGAATAATACTCAAGGCTTGGTGCATAGTTGAGCCAATCCATTGACCCTACATCAATATTGTGTTGATTAGATCTTTCATCTGAAGAAAAAAATAAAATAACAATCAAAAAGTTAAAAAATGCCATTAAATGTATAAGTAAAACTAAATCTCATATGCAACATAAAATAAAACGAAATTCTACTAACTGTGTATCATATGCAACGAATATTAATTTTTCATTATAACACAAATTGCTGAACGTTTTTTTCAAAAGCTATGAGAAAAACCTGCGTTTTCCATGGTTGTTCATGAACTGTTGTTTTCAAATTAGGTTTTCCATTCTCATAGTATTTTTGATAAGTAAAACTAAATCTCATATGCAACATAAAATAAAACGAAATTCTACTAACTGTATCATATGCAACGATTATTAATTTTCATTATAACACAAATTCTTTGAACGTTTTTTCAAAAGCTATGAGAAAAACTGCGTTTTCCATGGTTGTTCATGAACTCATTGTTTTCAAATTAGGTTTTCCATGGTTGTTCATGAAAATGCAACATTATATATTACTAAAAGCTATAAATTAAACTAACAGATGCATATAATATTAATACTTTGATGTAAAACAAAACTGTATCAACTTCACGAAAATTAATCACATTCTATCAATTATTGCATACATACCATTATATTCATTTGGAGGATTAACTACAACAATATTGTGTTGATTAGATATGTCATCTGAAGAAAAAAATAAAAGAACAATCAAAAAGTTAAAAAACGCCATTAAATGTATAAGTAAAACTAAATCTCATATGCAACATAAAATAAAACGAAATTCTACTAACTGTGTATCATATGCAACGAATATTAATTTTTCATTATAACACTCTAAACGTTTTTTTCAAAAGCTATGAGAAAAACCTGCGTTTTCCATGGTTGTTCATAAACTGCTGTTTTCAAATTAGGTTATAGAGGATATATATGAATCAAACACTCAATAATAATAATAACCGTGATTTAAAAAATAATTACCATAATCAAACAATAACCGTGAATCTTACTTAGCTTTAAAATAGCCTAAATACTAGGAACTGCCATAATTTAAAAAATGTAAATTTACTTTAATATCCTTATTATACACGATATTATAATATAATGTAGCATATCCTACGATTTATTATTGCATATTCATAATTAAATCTATACCCTAGATCTATAAACTTAAATGGCTTAAATCCATTCTCAATTCTCACACTAATATCTATTCTCATATGATCTCTCCTCTATATATATATATATATATATATATATATATATATATATATATATATATATATATATATATATATATATGGGTTGGTTATGGTGAGAAAGTTTCATTAATGTCGAAAATACGAATAGTAGCACATCTTTCATATTTTGTAGCACAATCGAATTACTATATCGCACATGTTAGTTTAGCACATATTTCATCAATTAAGTAGCACATATGCTAAATATATTAGTTTAGCACATCTTTCATTCAACAGTAGACAAGAAGAGTTATAGTGTTGCACAATAATCCAGTATAGCACACAAAACACAAAAGCAGTAGACACACCAAAATTAAATCTCAATCAAGTATTCACTATAGTACCCGATCCCCGTATAGTATATAGTATCCAATCTAAATAACACATTTTGAATATGTGATCGCACTCTGGTGACATATGGCAGCTCATTTTTCTTTTTCTTTTTTCTTTTTTCTTTTTTAGATTTTCGCAATGGGTAAAATAGGAAGAAAGCAAATCAACCTCCTCTTCTTTCTTCTTCTTCTTCTACTTTTTTTTACAATTACGGAAACGACAATGACGTCGGACAACAACAATAATACATACGAACAGCAAAAAACAACAGATTTTGAAATAATAAAAGAAGAAAAAAAATGAAAATAGAATTGATGGATTTTGAGAAAAAATAGAATATGAATTTGATAGAGGATTGAAGAATCGAGAGAGATGGTGACTATGTCAGTGGTTCACGACGAAATTCACCGATTAATCGGGGAAAAGAGATAGCGGAATTGACGGAGAATGATGGATGAGAGATTTGATGTTGAAAACCATAAAACTGCATTTAACAAAACATAAAGCTGTATGTTGGCACAAAACACAAGCATGCATTTAACAAAACACGTTCATGCATTTAATAAAACATGTTCATGCATCTTACAAAAGTAAAATGCATTGTCATTAGCTGACGCATGAAAGCGCGTCCCGAGTCTGTGTTTCAACCTACATGCATTATTGTGTTCAACTGTATGCATTTTTGTATTCATTTAAATGCATTGTTCAGTTCAACTAAATGCATGGTTTGTTTTTCGCAATCGCATAACAAATCAAATTACTAATCTACCCTTACTATATCGAAATCAAAGAAATTAAGTTAAAAAAGTCCGAAAAAATCTCCACCATATGATCTATGAGATGAGTGGATGAGATTGCGTACTTCATACTACCTCAGACTCGTACTATTTGATCTCTCTCTCTCTCTCTCTCTCTCTCTCTCTCTATATATATATATATATATATATATATATATATATCCATTTTTATAATTTGACAATCAAGATTAATTATAAAGGATCATTTACGATAATTATTCTCATATGCACAATTACTATGATTACGTGAACAATAATATGAATTACACGAACAACGAAAAACAGAATTTGGAAGATCCAAATAACAAAATTTATGGATTTACCTATTTTTATCATTAAAATATGAGTTATCCGATCTTATTAGATCTAACGATGATTATTGACTTGTACTTCTTATCTAATGGGTAATTCTCTCTATAACCAACCATAGGGTGGTTCACGTAGGGATGCAAATATTGATAAGAAATAAAAAAAGTTGCACTGAACGTATAAAGTTGTTACACTCAATGTATAAATTTGTTGCATCAAATTTGTTGCAACAACTTTACGTTTAATACTACACTTTATATGTTGAATTTGGTGCAACAAATTCATACGTTCAGTGTAACTTTCCTATTTTTTATCAATATTTGATTATGGAATGCCCAAATCAACTTAATGTCCAAGTTAAGGAATGTCAAATTATAGCCAACTTTATGTCCCTATTGAGACTATTATCACCAAATAGTACCAATAGGTATATAAAAACTTTTCTCATTATATATTACTACTATAAATTGAACCAATCTGTACCACCAGAATAGCAGCTAAATCGTATCTCTCTCCTTACTGAGAATGAGAGACAAATGCAAGGATCCCAAATTCACCATTCCCAAAATTCAAAAAGATATTAAAAAAATAAAAAATTGACCTAGCTATTTACATTTATCATCTTATGTATCATAAACTTATTCCTTCTCTTCTCATGTATTGCAGCATAAAATAATTTACTCTTGACAATCATGCTCTACTTGAAAGATAAGGGTCGTGACCTAGATTCAGACAAGAGGTGAGACTCCCTTTTCTTCATTACATAAATAATTGATTCTCGATACAACATGATGCAGAAAGCTCAAGAAAAAGTCTAAATAATTCTATAGGGTTGTAACTTCTCACCAATAGCTATGTACAAAATCATAATACAAGCAAGCATTTGCACTAATGAATAGGATAAAATCTCCTATGATGCAGAAAACTTCGATCTACGGCATTGGAAACTTACACAGCTATTAAGGTCTATAAACAAGCAGATGAAGGAGTTACCCGTCTGCACTCACCATGGAACCTGGGCAATTCTCCGGAACTCAAACTCGAGCTTCTCATTTTTCAAGTTGAGGGCCTCAATTTCAGCCTCTAGACTTGCTACGAATGCTTCCACATTCAAAGATGTGTTCCCAAGATTGTTGATCTCTTCATCGGCTTGAACTCTTTTTGCCGTCCTTGACTCTGTAGTCACCTGGGATTCGCAAGAAAGGTTGAGTAACTTATGCAGCCTGTCGCGTAAAAATCCAACTGCCATGCCTAGATCCTCAAAAGCTTTGAGAGTTTTATCCCAGCATTCCAGATAATGGAGAGGAGTGGCAAGGTTGGCAGATCTGATGGCATCAGCTATACTGATAGTTTCAGAAATCATTACAACAGCTAGCTTACCACTAAGGCCCTTAATAAGGTGGCGATGAAGAATCATGTTTTGACTGCAGCAGAGCTTGTAATATTTTACTCTCAGATTTTTGATATCTGTGAGTCGAGAACTAGGCCATCCACTTGGATCTTGAAATCCTCGAAACATTTCACGTCTTCAAAAACATAACGGCATCTGAATATCTGACGCCTTCCAGGACACTGGGAGTAAAGGATAGTTTCCATTGTCAGATTGACCTGTCTCGAGCTTACTATCAGAATTTAATCTCGCCCTTTTTGCTCCTTGACGGGTATCCATGGCAAGCCAATTTAGATATAGCGGCCTTGCTCCTTTTCCAATGGATGCATTTGCTTCCATTGGGTCTTCCACTTTCACTGTGAAACACTTACGGTACTTTATTTCTAGAACCATTTGCTAATATGTGGTAAAATAGTTTTTTAGCGACGAACTGTCTTACAGGTGCTAGTAGGCTTGCTGTTCTGAAAATGATTAGTCTGAAAACCAATTCCATCATCTTCTGTTAATTTGCTTGCTCTCACAATGTAGACCTTATGAACCAAACAAGAGGCAGTCAAAGACCATAGGTGGGAGAAATTTGTCAATAAATTCACATGTCTTGAGTGAGGCCTTAAAACCGAGTAAACAGGAGATTAAGCATTAAGACAAAATATATATATGAATTCCAGCTGCAAACTATAAAATGACATAACCATTTCAATACCAATGATTTAGACCTTCCAGTTAAATCGACAATCACATTCAAGTAAATAAAATAACATATATATGACTGTAATATGAGGCTCAAAAAGTTACCCTAAACTTGCAAGGCTCAATCAGATGGAATACCAGAGCATCTCCCTCTAGTAAATTGTGAGCAATGGAGAAGCCCCTCCAACCGCCACTAAGTCTATTTTTCCGAACAGAGTATTTTGCACAAAATTCTTGGTCATTTTCATCAACCAAAATAATCATGTCATCTTGGCTTGGCAAATGCATATCACAGAATTTCTTAGGCAAACCCTGTTTAAAGTGTAAATCTCCATTAAATTATCTAATCATATGCCTTTAGATATTTATAGAAGATAAAACATCAACTTACCAAATAAAATTTACCAGAGAGATGAGATTTAAGCAGTTGTTTCATAAAGCTAGGGAATTGTGCCAACGAATTTTCTTGAACCCCTTTTGCTTGCTCCAGCGAAGAGGAATTGAATTCGAAAAAACTATGATGATCAGCAGTTCTCATTTTAGCTTCATCTCAGATAAAAACTGCTAAAGGAGATCATGAACTGTTGACACAAAGTAGCTCCTTCCTGCCATGCGAAACTATATATTTAGCCATTCAAAGCATTTAGTACACTGATCACATCTAAAAACTTATTCCAGCTTTCCAATCTCAGCCTGCTTATGCAAAAAATTGTAAGACGTTTGATGTCTGATTCTTGCGTCAGCAAAAAAAAAGGATAGTGTAAGATGCAAGCATAAAATAGGTCAAGTATAAAGAAGTTGATACGATGAACATTGAAATTATACAGCTCCATGACGATATAGACTTTAATAAAGAAAAATATTTCAGCATATTATTTTCTATATATTCCCTTCGTCTCCCAATTTCCTTCCTACTTTTCCTTTTTGGGACGTTCCCCAATTTTCTTCCTATTCCATTTATGGTAACTATCATCCCTACTTATTACCCTCAATAATACCATTTATTTACACTCATGGTTTAAAAAGGTGGTCGGCGGTCGTAAGGGGCGCCTCGGTGTGAGGCGCCGGCAAAGCGCCTTCGAGGCGCCGCCTTACCCGCAGACACTGTAATGTACTCCTTATTCAGCCGAGGAGCACGCCACATAATCTGATGCAAATATGTGTTTTTTTTTTCATAATGGGCTTATTTAATTCTTATTGAATTGGATATGGTCTTTTAAAAGAAACACCAGAAATTGAATCAATTTTAAAAATAACTTAATATTTCTCTCCTAATCTGCAGACTCCATCTCCCGTTACTCACTCTCTCTCGCTCTCCCTATTCTATCTCTCCATCTCCTCGTTCTCCTCTTCTCCCGGCAACCGACGCCACCACCACCAGCAGTTATCCGGCAGCAGCAGTCCCAAGCTCCCAACGTTCTTCTATTAGATTGCCTTGTAATTTCTTCTAACTAAAATTTATTATATAATGTATATACATGTGAATTTAGTTTGTAATCTATTATATAATATATAATATATAATTTTTAAATATTGTGCTTACAACATTTGTTTTGTTGGCTGTTTATACATATATATATATATAATCTATTATATAATATATAATATATATAATTTTTAAATATTGTTGCTTACAACATTTGTTTTGTTGGCTGTTTATACATATATCTATATATATATAGATATATATATTGATTTTAGACTTTATTTTAAAATTTTAAATACTTAAAAGTACTTAACTATGAAGTTATGTTTTTTTTATGTTTTTCCATATATTTATTATGTTTTTATTATATTATTTATAATTTTTATGTATTTTTGTGATTCACACCTCGAACCGCCTCGAGGCTTACGCCTCATGAGGCTATTGGAAAACATCTCGGTGCTTAAAACGTATATTTAAACCTTGTTTACACATTTTATCACCTATGACCCACCATTATTTCTCTTTCTTATCCTCATCAACCCACTTACTTACACATTTTACCACATATGGACTACCACTAACTAATTTAATACTACACTAATACGGGGCCCTTGCTTCACTCACAATACACCCAACAAACTTTTATTAAAACTCGCGCCGGAGATTTCTAGGAAGTAAAATAGGGGACGGAGGGAGTATATATCAACACTATAGTATAAGGGGGTAAAACTGATTCATGCATACAAATGCTTAAATAATATATTATGCATTATACTACGATAATATATCTTTCAAATTTAAATACACACATAATCAAGTAACAATAAAATATAATATGGTATATATATAAAGTACTATACTATACTATACTATACTACACAAAATAATATAATATAATGTACATATTTATATGTATATATACATATTTAAAATACTTGTAAGTATACATGCATATATAGAAGTATATAACATAAGTTGACAGAATGAGAGAGGAATTGGGAGGTGAGGAAGTGTGGAGTGTAAACTCAAACTTGGGGATTTCAGCACAAACAAGATTTTGCAGGTTTTGGGGATATTGGAGTCCCAAAACGCAAACAAACACAGAGTAAGGATTTCCTTCTAGGCTGGAGTCTAATCTCACACCTATAATCGGGTTTACCGGATACCGGATAAAATAAATCACAATCATCTTCATCATCATCCTGTTTGTAATTTGCTTAAATTGTGGCTGATCAAAAAGCAGCCTAACTTACAACTTACCCAGAAAAACTAAAAGGAGAACAAAAAAAATCGACCACGTTAAGGAATGAATAATAGCACAAAATAACCATGACCGAAACATTGAAAACCTAGCACATGTGACCAACAATAACAAAGATAAGTGACGCCTAAAATCAAATTATTAGATCAAACACTAAAACGAACCTCCATTACTAGTAGAAGTTCCACAATAAAAGACCCCACGATGTCCTTCCCACACTAAAAGTTATCCTCTGCTTAGTTTTTCCGATAAAATGTATTGTGGACAGAACAGAAAAAAAGAAAAAGAAAAAAAAGTACAACCAATTCAAGGAAATTTCAGAATCTAGCAGTACATTAGTAGAATCAGAGGCGCACAGCGATTAACCTGGAGAGAAACAACAAGAAATACTTCTGCCCAACAATCATACAAATTTTGAGCTACTTCGTTCCATCTCTTGTCCAGCCATCGACGGAAAACGAATCTCAACTTGAAGCGTTTGGTCGGCGTCGACGGCCAAAAACGGCGTCGCAGGTCATAGAATTAACTGGGCACTCGCTTAAATGCATGAGTGGGACCCGGCTAAATGAAACTGTTTTGGGCGTGTCACTGTGGGTAGAAAACAGTGTTTCGACACCAATCTGGGCCTAATAGCGCATATTAAATTAAACTAGCGTTCAAAATAGCTTCTTATTGTTATACTATAGTGTTTGAATAAATTGGTATATTACAATCGACATGTGCAAAAATTAAAATAATTTTCAAAAAATAAGATATATTTGAGGGAAAGTGCAATCCTAAAAAAATTCAGTGATGTTTTCTCTAAAAAATAAAAGTAATTTAATTGGATTTTACCTTGTTAGCTCAAATATATACCAACAAAATTGAAAACGAAGTATGTGAGGTTCCGTGTGAGTAGTGATTTGTTTGGGAGTTGGGTGTTAGGAAAAAAATTTAAATTGGAAAAGTGACGGACAAGAAGCAAACAGAACGTCCTAAAGCTGACCATAAAAAAATTGGTGGCAGTTTTCTTGTAAACGAAAAGAAGAGATGTACTGAAATTTTAATTCTTACTCAGAAAACAAATCTATGAACTCTTAGAAGTTGAGACTTATTCATCACGAATCTTGTAATTTAGTAGTATACCTTTTCTCTTGGTAAGTAAGAGATTCAAGTGCAAATCTCATCTTTCTGATTTGATTGTTGAAATTTTTCAACACGTGTACTACCTATGTATATCTTGGCGAATAGTAATATCATACTCCCTCCGTCCCATTATTGTTGACTCGTTTCGTTTTTTAGTGCGTAAATTAAGTTGGCCAAATTCGAAAAAAGAAACACTTTTACATTAAAAGTATCTCAATTTCAGATGTCACACACTACTTTACACATAAAACACAACTCTCCTTACCATGAATATTGGGACGGAGGGAGTATTTTTCTTCCACCAGAATAACCCGCCACCGTGAAATGTTAATTGAGTAATAAAGCTATTGCACTTTTATTAGATGTGGTGTCTATGTATTATATTCATGTTCGTTATATTTTGTGTAAATACCATGTTATATTATAGAGTTAAGGTATCAAATAGTGTTTCCCACATAATAAAGATACAAATTACACTAATATAAACAAGATAAAAAAATAGTCATTTTTGTTTAAATTACTTATGTATTCTTATTATCATTTTTTAAACTTTTACCTTATATTAGTTAAAAATAATAATATATTTTATTTAAAATAAATTCATTATATTCCAAAATAATTATTTACTTGTTCAAACCAAGATATTTGTAGGAAATTCTTACAATATTCCGACGAACTTTCCAACAAGGTAATGACAATGGAGTTATGCTTGTTGTTATTTGATTTTTACTAATTTTTGTTGTGATTTAATTGTGGAATCGTGAATTTCATCCCACAAATCATATACATATTTTCTCTCAATTTTTAAAGTTGGAGCTATTTAATTTAATCTTCCAAAAAAGACGAGTTTTTGTTACTTGATCTTATATAATAGTTAATATATATGTTATATTTTCATTTTGGTTTCACTCGAAGATGTTCTTGATATTATTTATATTGAAAAATGCAACCTTGTTTTTTAACTCACGATGTAACTCATGAGTTATACTAGTGTACTCGTGAAATACACAAAATCAAGTAATTCACGAGTACGAGATCCTAACTCGTGAATGTAGTTGTTTTATGGAATTTCACTAGTTGAGGTCGCATACCTATGAAATACACTATTTTGCAATGTATTTCACGAGCTGGAGGTTTCCTACTAGTGAATACCTCATTTATAATGTATTTCACGAGTTAACACATGCAAACTTGTGAAATTATTTGTTTTATACTTTAACTATGAAATGGTTTAACTATGAAATGGTAAGAGTAACTATATTTATCTTTTTCTAATGTAAGTGGATATATTTATCTTTACAGGTTATTTCATTAGATCACTTTATTTTTCAAACAAGTTAACAATTACTTCCACAATGAGATTGAATATTATTAATAGTGTTTGTAATTTTGCTACCGAAATCGAACAAAACAATCTGCCTTAGTACTGTTCGGTGCGGTTTGACTTGCTTCTTGACAAATATTTTCATACGTATTAGTAATAAGAAATCAAATATCTATCACTCTCCCAAATATATAAAACAACGTGTCACTAAAATACATTAAAAAACTCATAACATATGATGAGCAATTCTAAAACATTTGCCAAAGATGGGCGGCAAGGATGGAGCAAAGTTAGAGTTTAGGATTTCGGTTCTAAATTTATAAGTATGACTGTTTGTGAAAAGAGTTGAATATTAAGTTATATTATCTACTTAAAATCTCAAAAATAAAATATATTACTAAATAATAGTAATAATAAATTAATATTGATTCAATTATATTGTAATTATTGTTTGGTTTGGTTTATATTTCGAAAAAATAATCAAAATTGTAAACTACTCATTCCACCCATAAAAAACGTGTATTGTTTTTGGTGGTATGAGTTTTAATAAATTGTATTAAGTGTAAAGTGTGTAGAGATAATAAATAAATAGGTTAAAGAGTAGTGAGATTAAAATGTGAGTCATAAAACTCATAATAATAACAAATGAATATATTAATGAGTAGTAATTGTAAAAATGTGGATTATGTATGATTTTTTTATAAATAAGTAAGTAGATTGAGGTTAAAAAAATATGAAATTAATGTTTCTAAAAATAAAAATGTACATGAACGGATAATATAGTTTACTCTAAACGCATCGCACAAATATAAATTGATTCGATTTGATTACAATTATAACCGAACTATGATTACCGCTGGTAAAAGCTCGTACACATGCTTCCCAAAAAATTTGCGACTTGTTGGAAGTAAGTAGGATTGAGTCGAGGATGTCCTACTATTTTATGAATACAACACATAATAATCGCCAAGTTTTCAAGCCAATAATTTAGTGACCTTATATTAATTGAGTTTGTCATTTACTTCCTCCATTTTTTTAATAAATATTCACAGTCAAGTTATAAATTATAAGAAATGGAAAAATTTATTTTCAAATTACGAACTATAATACTTATTAAAAAACAAGAAAAAGATACTAATAAGATGCTATTTAAAAAAAAAGAGTGAGTATTTGAAATACTACTTCACATAATAAATTCCATGAGAACATAGACAATTTATGTTGGCAAAGTAAAAATCGAACATAACAGGCTAAGTAGACATAAAAATAATATTCCATCTGTCCACATAGAAGATATATGAGTTTTAATAAAATTGTTTATGGGTGATGTTTAAGTGAAGAAATAATCCCATCATATGTTAGGTTCTAAGTGGTAGAGTTTTTTTTTTTTTTTTTAAATAATGAGTGATTGTGAGTTTGAATAATAAGGAATAGTGTTTAAAAAATAAAATTGATACATTTTTCATAAACGTCGAATAAAATAATTGTGATACACTTATCGTGAATGGACGGAATACTACCTACACCATATGTTAGGTTCTAAGTGGTAGAGTTGTTTTTTTGATAAATAATGAGTGGTTGTGAGTTTGAATAATAAGAAATAGTGTTTTAAAAATAAATTGGCACATTTTTTTATAAACATCGAATAAGACAATTATGATACAATTATCGTGAATGGACGAAATACTACCTACACTATCTTCTACCCTAAATTGTTTTACATATATCTGTTTATTTCCCAAATATCATGAAAGGAAATAAGAAAAGGGTGTAAATTCATGAACAATTTTTTCCAGATTGCAGACCTATTATTCCCCAAGAAAGCACCACAAATTGTTGATATTTATTTTTCCCCGAACTCCAAACAAACACGGTAGTAGTGGTAGTTATCACCATAAACATTTTACACACGACAACATATACATTTATCTACTCATTTGAGCTCTCAGTCTCTTCAATTCTCCGCCGTTTCCCTCTTTTTCTCATACCTGCAATGGAGCGAGCGGTGCTCCTCCGCTCATTCACCTCCTCATTCCCCGCCTCCTCTGCGCTCACCTCCACCAGATTCTTCTCCCGCTCCGCTCACCGCCTCGCTCGCCTCCCCAGACGACACCGTCTGCTCCCCGACTCCCGCTGCGGCTCCCTCCTCCGACGACATATCGGTCTCATCTTACCGTCCTTCCGTCCTTCTCTTCACCTGAAAGGACAGTTCGGCCCCCTATCCGTACGCGCCGTGGCTACCTCGTCCGTCCAGCCTTCGCATGGTAATTCAGCAATTCTTTTGCTCACTTCGTGAAATCTAAAAGATGTTTTTAGCTGACTGCTTGTGTTGGATTTTTGCAGAGATTTTGGGAGCGGATGATGACGTGGCGGAGAAGCTCGGGTTTGAGAAAGTATCGGAGGAATTCATTGAGGAATGTAAATCTAGAGCTGTGTTGTATAAGCACAAGAAGACTGGCGCTGAGATCATGTCCATTTCCAATGAGGACGAGAACAAAGTGTTCGGCATTGTTTTCCGCACTCCTCCGTAAGCATTCAGTTCATGCGATAATGACTTTGATATCTCCTCCTTGCTAACGATGTTAATTAATATATATTTGCATAATCGGAATATTCCGATTATGTCATGTTTCAGTGCTTTACAGAAAATACTTTTGTATGTGAGAGCTCTTACATAAGTTACATGGTTCAATTAGTTGCTAAGAGTTTACATGGAACGAATTGTAAATGTAAGACAACCGAACACTAGACTTTTGCATAAAATATTTGTTTAAGTTCAGACAAGTGCATCTGGATGTCGATGGAAGAGTAATGGCATCTAATATTGCATAATGATTTTTTAATGTTGCTACTGAATGGTAGTGGCTTATTTAAGGTTAAGGAAAGTATAATAGTGATGAACTTGCTTAATTTTGGCATCTGATGATAGGCTTATTGGCATACTTATCATGTTTGTCCATGTAAATGGATGGAAATCATGTCTTGACAACAAAGTTTTATGTCATAACTCGTATGTTGCAACATGGACATTTGGTCTTTCTTCATCAATCTTCTGGACTTTGTTTATTGATGAGAATCGATAATTGTTTAAAAACTAGTTTCTGTTTTGAATAAGAAGTAGAATGCACAGAAAGAGCTGTGTTTAAACTCAATGAGAGACTTCCATGATGAAAGACAGGAACATGAAATGCAGAAATATTATACAATATCAAACACACCATTATGGCTGCAGATACAATTGCTTAGTCCCGTAAATTCTCCAAGTATCACTATATTATCCTAACATTCTAGAACCAATAACTTAAAGTAATCCTAGTTCCATAGAGATATATTATTCTTGGACAAAATCCGTGAATACTCTGAATAGTGAAAACATTCCGAAGAACCATGGAAATACAGGCCAGAGGTTCAGGTTCAGGTTCAGGTATACAAAGTCAATGCTTCTTCTTCTGAATTTTCAGATAGAGCTTAAAGTCAGGCATATCTCCTTGATCATGGTACATGTTTCTG
Source organism: Salvia rosmarinus (assembly GCA_036937905.1). NCBI lineage: Eukaryota > Viridiplantae > Streptophyta > Magnoliopsida > Lamiales > Lamiaceae > Salvia > Salvia rosmarinus. The sequence goes on from JAODLM010000035.1 coordinate 259,553, forward strand.
TTTTTGTGTATTTCTGAATTTCACTTGCACTTCTGGTGATTAAATGTTTTCCAAACTAATCCATCCCTTCTTCATTCCCCAAACTAGAGCATGTTTTGTACGAATCAATCTGAGGACCTCGATGGCATTTGTTTTGAAGGAGCTAGCTTATATTGGATTCTATCACACTCAATAAAAAATCCATTTTATCAAATCTCGGGGGCTTCTTTAGCAAAAAAGATCTGGTGTTGTTGGGTTTGTCTTCCACGCTAGGTGTTGGAGGATTTTTAGAAAGAAATAGAATAATTTTCTAGGTTCATTAAAATCGTTGGAGGATGTGTGGTATAGTGGCTTGGTGCCTTTTGAATCATAAAAGTTTGAGGCTTTATTATTATATTTTGGTGTCATGTTGGCTAGATATTGAGTTGTACCATTAATACGGCACTCATTAATTTGGGGCTGACTATTCCTTTGTACTGTTCTACTTCTTCTAATAACATTTCATCTTCCTTACCCCCAACCCCAAATAAAGGAGAACTATTGAGGAAGGAGCAAGCAGTCTTTTAAATTGCTTCTCCCAACTGAACTATATTTGTATTGATCTTCTGATTTAATAAGGATAAGGCACTGAATGAGGTATCTACTTGTCAATTTGTTGATGCAGAAAAGATTCAACAGGAATTCCACACATTCTAGAGCACAGTGTACTATGTGGTTCGAGAAAGTATCCTTTGAAAGAGCCTTTCGTGGAGTTGTTAAAAGGGAGCTTGCATACATTTCTAAATGCTTTCACATATCCTGATAGGACTTGCTACCCTGTTGCTTCCACAAATACAAAGGTCTGGTCCCTTTATCAACTTAAGACATAGAGAATTTCCTCAAGAAGGTCTTTATAAACCAACGCATGGCTTCCATTTGTGTGCAGGATTTCTATAACTTAGTAGATGTGTACTTAGATGCAGTCTTTTTCCCCAAATGTGTGGAAGATGTTAAAACATTTCAACAAGAAGGTTGGCATTATGAACTGAATGACCCATCGGAGGACATCACTTATAAAGGTCAATGTTTACTTCAAATAATTGTGTTTTCTCCTTGGTACTGTTTGAATCCAAATGTGCCTTGATAGATCATTCATGTATGGCTTGCAGATCCATAGCATCCTGATATTTTATGTGATAATGGTATATTCCAGGTGTTGTTTTCAATGAGATGAAAGGTGTCTATTCTCAGCCGGATAGCATACTAGGCCGAGCTTCCCAACAGGTAAGCTTCCCGAGATTGTGGATTCCATTGTCACAAAATTGAGATTAGTAAAGTTTGCGGACCTTGCTCGAGATTCAGCTTATGTGTCATAGATAAATTAATTAAAAGCTATTCTTGATTTGTTTGTTACTGATAAATTCCATTCCTGAGTACAGATTATATTGATGGATTTTTAACTTTGATTATTTTCTACAGGCCCTTTTCCTGACAATACATATGGTGTTGATAGTGGCGGTGATCCTCAAGTTATTCCTAATTTAACTTTTGAGGAATTCAAGGTCAGTTTCCCATAAATTGACATAATGATCTTTTCGATGCCTGTGCATATGCTTGTATATAAGTAAAACTGCATGTCTGCAATATGGGATACGATTACATTATGTGTTTCAAATATGGTAGAACAAGTGAGCAGAAGTTATTTATTGGAAAAAGCAGTCTTTTCTCTCCTGTCTGTCTATGTTAGGAAATTTTTACCAAATGTACGTAGGCATCAGATCAGGATTTCTTTCTGTTATATTGTGGAGTCTCTGCAGTTAATCCTGTCGTATTGGAAATATTTTGACTTGATAATCTCAAAAAGTCCTTTTACATCATATTGTGTTTTAGGTTGGTATTGATGTTTTACTTTGGCTTTACCCTGTGCTTATTTATTGATCTTAACTGTGTACTAATTTGTGAAAATTCTACTGGTACTCAGTCACTCGGTATTATGCATATTATTGTAATGCGCCAACAACTTTCATTATATCTAGTATAATTCTGGCGGGAGAACAAATATGATTAATGATATTTTGCTCTAATCCAAAGGGTGTCTTTGTTTTTATGTTATCTATGTACAGGAGTTCCACCGTAAATACTATCACCCTAGCAATGCCAGGATATGGTTTTATGGAGACGACGACGCAAATGAAAGATTACGCATTTTAAGTGGTAGGTAATTCTATCTATCTGTGTGATTATTGGTGTTTAATTGACCTAATGAATCCGGATGAATGGAAAAGAAGTAATTTTTACTCGGAAAAAACAATTACAGAGATTTTCCACTGGGCGTGGTTTCTCAGTTGCCCTTGATGTCAATCGTTATGGTTTTTTCTTTATTTATCTGTGTAGGAGTGTAAATGTACTCTGAGATAGGTGTTAAATGGAAAATATTTAAATAAATTGCATCCATCTTGTTGTCTTAACTGTTAATCAATCATTTATCGAAACCTTACAATACAACTTATTGCACCTTGTCCTTGTCCTTTTTCCCTGTACTTTTGCAGAATATCTAGACATGTTTGAAGCAAACTCAGCTCCTGGGGAATCAAAAGTGGATTATCAGAAACTGTTTATGAAACCGGTTAGGATTGTTGAGAAATATCCTGCTACTGATGGGGTTGACATGAAAAAGAAGCACATGGTGTGCCTTAATTGGCTCCTCTCAGAAAAGCCGCTAGACTTGGAAACTGAGCTAGCCCTGGGATTTCTGGATCATTTAATGACAGGAACTCCTGCTTCTCCTTTGAGAAAAATCCTGCTAGAGAGTGGTCTAGGGGATGCAATTGTTGGTGGGGGGATTGAAGATGAGCTCCTTCAGCCTCAGTTTAGTCTTGGACTTAAAGGTGTATCAGAAGATGACATTCATAACGTAGAAGAATTAATCTTGAATACACTAAGAAAGCTGGCAGATGAAGGCTTCGATTCTGATGCTGTGGAGGCATCAATGAATACAATTGAGTTCTCTCTAAGAGAAAACAATACCGGATCATTTCCTCGTGGCTTAGCACTCATGCTTCGCTCCATGGTAAGTAGTGTATATTATTGTCGCACCTTCAGTTTTGTTTCTCCATTTTTCTTCATCCTTCAAGTTTGAAATAGTCTTATCATATTTTTTATTTGACAGGGGAAGTGGATTTATGACATGGATCCGTTCGTGCCATTAAAGTATCAAGAACCTTTACAGGCATTGAAAGTTAGAATAGCTGAGGAAGGCTCAAAAGCAATATTTGCTCCCTTAATAGAAAAATTCATTTTGAATAACCCACACCGAGTAACTATTGAAATGCAGGTAGATGCTGCTACTTTTGATGTTGGTGATTGCAATTTTTAATATACTAACTCATGTTGTCATTGACAGCCTGATCCAGAGATGGCTTCACGTGATGAAGCAGCTGAAAAGAAAATCTGGAAAAGGTGAAAGCTAGAATGACTGAAGAGGATCTTGCTGAACTAGCTCGTGCTACTCATGAACTTAAGTTGAAACAGGAGACTCCTGATCCACCGGAAGCTCTGAAATGTGCCAAGCCTCTCTTTAAAAGATATTCCTAAAAGCCTATACAAACTCCTACTGAGGTAATGAGGATGATGATATGCTATGAATCATAATTCTATAAAACTTATGATCCAATTCTTCTTACTTTAAGTTCAATGCTTATATAGGTGGGTGATATAAATGGGATAAAGGTGTTACAGCATGACCTTTTCACAAATGATGTTCTATATGCTGAACTTGTGTTCAATATGAGTGCATTGAAGCAAGAGCTTCTTCCTTTGGTACCATTATTCTGGTGAGACAGCAATCAGAACTCTTTCCTTTGGAACTTATTGGCTGTAGCCGTGTGAGCTGAACTTCATAATGCTGCAAGTTGTCTTGTCTTAGTATATTGAAGATATGACTGAGAAAAAATCATATTCCATCAAATAAAAGAATACATAACTCTGACACTATTGCTAGATCTGAATTCTGCAAACTCTTAAAGTCAAATTTATACCTGGTAAATGTTATTCTATACTCTATAGCCACTACATTGGCCTGCCAATCACCTGTTACAAAATGCAGTTGTTTATTGGATGTTTATGCTTTCATGATCTTTAACTGTCCCAATTGTAATGATTACGATTGATTAATAGTCTTGTGGCAACTCTGTTTTCATCAAATTGATTTGTTATGTCAACAGCCAATCTCTGCTGGAGATGGGTACCAAAGACTTGGACTTCGTACAGCTAAACCAGTTAATTGGAAGAAAAACTGGTGGAATTTCTGTATATCCTTTCACGTCATCAGTCCGAGGAAAGAGGACCCATGCAGCCATATAATTGTTCGAGGCAAAGCAATGTCTGAACGTGCTGAAGATTTATTTAATTTGGTAAATACTCATAATCGTTTTTCATAATTGATGAAGCATTTAAATTGATTATCCTCATCAATGTGACTAATCGAGTTGTTACCAAGGCTGATTATTATTTGAGTGGGAATTAAAAACAAACAATAGGCTGTTTGTTACCATCTTATAATAGTCTGAGATTGACCCTCAATAGGTTTCAGTTATGTTGCATCACCTCTTGGTTTTATTAAATTTAATGGTAGGTCCTTTCTCATAATATTCAGAGGCAACTGTCAAAGTGAAAAGTTACTATTGGGTTTCGAGCACTGTCATTTTTTTGAACTGCTGGAGATTGCTTAATGCAGTTGTGAATTTGCTAATCGTAGGTCAACTGTGTGATGCAAGATGTTGAATTGACAGACCAAAAGCGTTTTAAGCAGTTTGTTTCGCAAAGCAAAGCAAGAATGGAGGTATTTGTCAAATCAAGCAAAATAAGATTATTTTGTTTTTAACCTTAATGAATTATGATGCTAACTGTTGATTTCATTTTCCAGAACCGGTTAAGAGGCAGTGGACATGGCATTGCGGCTGCAAGAATGGATGCAAAGCTCAATGTTGCTGGCTGGATCTCTGAGCAGATGGGTGGTGTCAGGTTTGTCATTTGGAATCTAGCTTTAACCTGAAGTCTTGCAATTTCAGGAATTTGAAAAGATTATCACTCTCAAAATATGATAGAGAAATTTGCACACACTATTTGTTGTGTGGGTATGTTTGTCGTGCTATTTGCTATTTTCATGATAATTTTCAGTCACAATATCTACTTTTTTTTCCTGGTTATTTGTGCTGGGATGGGCTCTTCTGGCAGCTGTCCCTATTTTCCTTGAAGTCCTGAAATTAAGCCTCCATTACTTTCATTTTTGGAAGTTAAGGTTGGCCCCAAATATGGATGACATATTTTCTTGCAGTTACCTGGAATTTTTACGAGCTCTTGAGAGTAAAGTTGATGACGACTGGCCAGGAATATCTTCTTCTCTTGAGGAGATACGAAGAACCTTGTTTACAAAAAATGATTGCCTTGTAAATCTTACAGCTGATGGGAAAAATCTTAAGAACACAGAGAAGTATGTTGGTAGATTTCTTGATATGCTTCCTAGCAACTCTCCAGTTGGATCACCTGCTTGGAATGCTCGACTCCCTCCTACAAATGAAGCTATTGTTATACCTACTCAGGTTGGTAGAAGATAAATTTTGGTTTGCTTGATTGTCTTTATTTGCTCAAGTATTATGTTAGGCAAATTTACTGAACCATGTAATATCTTTACACAGGTAAACTATGTCGGAAAAGCAGCAAACCTTTTGAGACTGGCTATCAACTTAAAGGTAGTGCATATGTCATCTCGAAACACATAAGCAATACATGGCTGTGGGACCGTAAAGCGAGTCAGTGGTGGAGCTTATGGAGGGTTTTGTGATTTTGACACTCACTCAGGTGCAATTGATACGGCCAATGTTATGGTACTTTCCCCTGCTAACTTCCTATTTTCCTGACCATGGTACTCTTTTTTCAGGTGTCTTCTCATTCTTATCATATAGAGATCCCAATTTGTTGAAGACACTTGATATCTATGATGGAACAAGCAACTTTCTGAGAGAACTTGAAATGGATGATGATGCTCTCACTAAGGCAATTATTGGGACTATTGGTGATGTAGATTCCTATCAGCTGCCTGATGCCAAGGGATATAGCAGGTAAGCCTTTGGCAAAGTGTCACATTTTGTATGACAGAAAATTCCAGATATATGAAGTCTTGTGATATATGTTCCTTCTTTACACAATGAAGAAATAATTACACAATCTCGACCACCACTTCACTGAAAACATTGGATGAGAATGAGAAAAGTTAAGTTGCTTGGAGACGCAATATGCAATTAGGATAGGAAACCAAGGTAACTTGGAACTTGTGCACTTGCACGGTTTTCTGTCTGAATCCTGAGGTATCTAACTGCGTGTTTCTTTTTGAAATGAAAGGCTTTCTCATAGAAAATCTGATTACTAATTTGCAGCTTTTCTTCAACCTACATTGTTGCTTTTGCACATGTTGCAGTGTTGTGTGATGTTTAATACATGTTGAGATTCTTGCCTTTGCGGTGGGTGCTAAGTGTGTGTTTTCTTTCAATTACCTATCCATTTTTATACGTAATGCTACCTGTTCAGTGGATGTAATTGATATTTATATTTTTTGTGTTCAGTTTGATGAGGTATTTGTTAGGAGTCACTGAGGAAGAGAGGCAAATTAGAAGAGAAGAAATTTTGTCAACGAGGTAATTCAAATTCTCTGGCTATAGAGCAATTCATATGTACAATATCTCTGAATTTCTTTGTCCACTTCTCCAATGCAAATTGCCCTGGCCCCTGATTAACCTTTTTGATTTCCCTAAGAAATGCTGTAATGTCCAAAGTAAATGAACCGTGAAATCGTGAAGGGTATCAAATCCTAAAACGTGTCAACAAGAAGTGTCTACTTGAACAGTAATCTTGTCCATTTAGTAGTTTAGTAATTGTTAATAGCCACTGCTCACAACCTTTTCTGATCATGGGTATTGTTTCGTTTTTGAGATCTCCCGAAAAAACCTGCAATTTGAAGATTTGGATATATGTTTATCCATTTATATGCAGTAAAATAAGAAAGACAATGAGGGTGTTTGGCTAGCTTATAAGCTTCTTAAAACAGCTATTCAGGAGCGTACAAGTTCTTGAGAAGTGTTTGACAAAATCCTAAATATGTTGCGAAACTAAGCTCACAAAAAATAAACTCCTCAATCCGAATTTATCTTTTCATGATCTTATAAGCAACAATCAATTTGCAAAAAAAAAAAAAGAACTTATTATGATTTGTTATTTTCTATATATATATATTCTTCTAATTTCATCTTTCTTTCATTTTTCTCTTTCTAATTAGGATTTTCTTATAAGCTCAAAATACTTTGACAACTTATAAGCTCTTAATGTACTATATCTTATAAGCTATTGAAACATCTTATAAGCTATTAGAGCTTATAAACTCACTAAAATAAGCTTAGCCAAACACCCTCAATATCTGGTCAGCCGCTATTTGATGTGAGTGACTGAGTGATGACCAAATTTTGACTCGAGTTCAGATACATGGGAAATATTAGCTATGTATTTCACAAGTCATTTTACCATGCATGGAAATAAATACTCTTCATCACCATCTCAAATTACGTTATGCAAATAATAGTCATACAGACAGTGATATATTGAAAGGAGCTGATATTTGACTTGAAGCTCCTGTTTGTAATCATCATCTATGTCACCGTATTCTTACTAGAGAAAACGAGCTAAGATGGCGGGCGTGCTTTCTTAACCATTTTTCTCATTTCTGTAGGTTGAATGACTTCAAAGAATTTGCTGATGTTATTGAGGCAGTTAAGTACAAAGGTGTCACGGTTGCTGTAGCGTCAGACGACGATGTTGATGCTGCTCACAAGACATGCCCTGAATTCTTTCAAGTTAAGAAAGCTCTCTAAGATATCGAAGTGAGTTTCAAGAAATTCACAGAAGGCACCCAAGATATGGTCGAAACCAAACAAAGCGAAAGGAGTTATTTTACAACTGCTGTGGTTTTTCATGTTAATGGAGAAAAGAAACCGGATCCCTATCATTTGAGCGCTCTCAAATTGATGCCGGAGTTCTATTACAAATACAAATAGCAAAAGATACTGAAGTTGTTTGAACATTCTTTCCCAGAGCCATTTGTGCCCCTAGATGACGTCACATTGATCTTATATTACAATTGCATTACATTCCTTCAGTTGTCGGCTATGCTATAGTTTTATTTTTATTCTCAAAGAATGTTAGGTTTGGAAGCGAAGATACCCTCTATAGCATTCTCATTTCCGAAGCGCTTCGATGTTTACGTCTGTGGTTGCATCTCTTTACCAGCCTATACCAGGTAATATACTCATCCAAATGTGCTACTTGAGTCCAAGTTCCTATTTTACTTACATCTTAAAAAGAAATCTTTGAGAAGTTTAATCCTCACATTTTAGGTGTTTCAGGTGGTTGATATTTCTAGGGTCTATGACCTACGTGTATGAGATAATTTACGTCACATTTTGTGTTTCTCATTATTAATGCACGCTGTGTACATTACATCCAATACCATCATATTGGATGTAGCAAATAAACGCGTGACATACATTTATAAAGCGAAACACAAAAATGTAAATATAAAGAATCAGACCGAGAGTTTAAAAAGTCTAGTTTGCAATGCATATACACGAAGGTATTTAACCTCCCTCATAAAGACATAATTTCCTAAGATCGAAAATAGAAGGAAAGAGCACGAGGTGAAATTGAATGGGCAAAAGTTGCGGATGAGCCTCCCCGATTTGTAAATGCATCTGCAAGCGCTATGACGCAGCAGCGGCAAGGCTGCTCTCAAATAATGCATGGTATTATGTTTTGTTGTTATCTTGTAGCCAAACAGACTGCTGCTGACTGTCGTAACCATTCAATTTTTTGCGTGTGCGTATATTTTTCCGGTTGCGGATAGGGACAACAGCCCTTGAATTTAGGGGCAGGGGAAATTGGAGGTTTCTAATCAACGCAAAATTTTATGTCTACTTTTCCTGTGGGCCACTCGTTTTTGCCTTTCCGGTTGTTTCTAAGGGAATCCAATGTTAAGACTGCTGTATCTCAACAGCTACATCTACAACTTCCCATTTTTCATCTGCTGGGATGTGGGTTTCTCTGCTCTTTTTTATGCCACTTTGGAGCATAACCACGTGTTAGGTATTTAATTAAATTGGGAGTTATCTATTGGCTAATTAGTCAAATATATCACAAATTATGGAAAATTGTGCAAGTTTATTCCCGAATAAATTTTTGAGTATTTGAAAACCGAGTATAACAATGCGAATTTGATGTGGATCAAAAGAAATTGCACAAAAGTTCTTGGAATTGAATTTTTGTGATGGTGATAAAAATTCTCAATGATTTTACTTAATAGATTTGTATAATTTTCCATAGTTTAAATATTAATTGGTCAAAGGTGATTGTTCAGGTTAGATTTGAAAAATTATGATAATTTTTGAGAGATTTGACTAGTTAGCCTTATCTAGTGGAGGTGTTGCTTATATTATCTTCTGAATTATATGTTTTAATGTTCGATTTGATTTCAATCTTGTGAGACTTTTAGTGTTAGTAGAATATATAAATGTACATGTGTGTATGTTGGCTTTATTGGTATGGTAGTTAATGTTTGAGGTCAGAAATCTCAAGTTCAAGATGGTTGTGACGTGAGGTGATCTTTAGGTTTTTTTATTAATTGACAAAAAAATATAAAAAACTATGCACCATTTTTCCATTTAGATTAATACTTTCTGAAAATGTAATGCTTATATGAAATAATTATTGTACTCATGATTATGGGAATTTTATGTGAGTTTGCGGAACAAGTGTCCTATTTTGTAAAGTTGACACTAACTCTTAAAACATTTCAATAATATCACAATTTGTTTGATTTATAGCCATACCAACATTTCGATGGTGAAACTACATTTTCAGTGGTATAGTTGACGAAAGAATTGTCGACGTTGAATTTGTAAGAAATCAAAAGGTGGCTGCACTATTTAAGCATTTTGAAAGTCATGTCAAATTTAAATATAGAACAAGAATCATGATTCATTTATCAGTGATCTCTTTTATTAACTTGATATATTCAGAATTTTATGTTAATATGTTCTCCATGACCGAGCATGTTTAGTAAATTTTGACTAATTTGACAAGTTGATTATAATTGCCTCCAAATTGACCAAAATATGACAATACATAACTAAAAAATCATATCAAAATATCAAACGCGACAAACCTTTTACCTATTTTTGGTGTTTGCTGCTTGGCCTTTTTCTCTCTTCTAACTTGTTTGTCAGCTATCCTTCTCCCTTTCGAATGGTGTAAAATTCTGCAGTAAATTGAGTTACTGGTTTTGTATTTTTCTGGCAAAAATGTTATTTGAAGATCTACTCTACGTTATTTTTCATGGTTTCTGATTGGAAATTGGAAACGATCCATAAATAGATTTTACCTAGTTATATCTCCCCATGTAAGTAGCCCTCTATAGCTTGTTATGTTTGAATCAGAATTATATTCAGCTGATGGATATTCTTACAATACACATTCAAAGAACAAGCAGTTACACTAATGAATTTCAAATTCTTCAATATAAATGCAACCTTAATGTATTTCTTTCAGATTGTAGTTGTAAAATGGAGAAGTTATAATAAGGAATATTGGTAGAAAATGTATGCTTTTGGGCAAAGAAATAGTTATTATTGACGTGTAAATCTACGAATTATATACTATTTTCAAAATTGTATATGACTATTAAAAGTTGTTGCACAATTCATGAACTTTCAATCTATTTGGATTTTATCACGAGATTGAAATCCCCTTAAAGTTGACATGAATGGCAGAATTTCTCTCGAATTATATCAAAACACCAATAAAAATTCAAGAACACGTAAATGTGTCATAAATCAAGTTCATGTAGACAAATTTTGGCATTTATGTTAGCTTTAATTTCCCATAAAGATGCACAACATCAATGCTGTCCTGCAACATCCGAATTCTCTATTTCTTATCGTGTTCGGGTCTCGTATTTATATAACTATTGAAGTCACAACACATGCCATCACATGCATATAATATATAAATATAAACATATTATATACATAAAATGAAGCTCAAATAAGAACCATTTTTAATGTGAAAACCAAAAACCAAGAAAATTCATTATGAACACAATGAATTTGCTATAAAAGTTAGTTAGTATTTGAAGAATTAATCATTATCTTAGAATTACTGAGCAATAGGGATAATTACTTAATAAGCAAAACTTGTAGAGACATTAGGCAGACAATCTACTACAGTCGATGTCTTCTAAATAAATGCTTTTCTCTAGCTGTTTGGCATGTTTGCCTATTTGTGGAACTATATAAAGTAAATTGTTGCGTTACTTATTATATTTATATAAACATATCTGTGTGTGTATATATGTATGGTGATTTTTTTGCTGTTGTGTTTCCTTTGATTCGATTTCATGTTTAAATGCTTGCATGTGAACCATTTATTGTCTGCTTTTCCTCTAATTTAAGAGCTTTACCGTAAAACTAGGGTGTAATCGAACCGATGAAATGAACACCATCGTCTTTCAAGCTTGGTTTGTTTAGTATCAATGAGTCTCGAGTTTTATTTATCGAATATTTCGAGCTCACGAGCTTATTCGAGCTTTATCGAACCCAAACAAAAGCTTTCTAAATTTAGATATATGTTTAGAATATTGATTATTTTATTTTAAAATAAATTATTTTATCCATAATAACACAATATATTTATTGATTTCTTAGAACAAATAAAAATAGTTAGAGATTTAGCACAATAATTACTAATTATAGAAAGAAAATAATTATATCTAGTTAATAATTTTATATTTTCAAAGTAAATCGATTAACGAACTTGTTCACGAGCTAACGAGTAGAATACTATTATGCTCAAGCTTGGTTTGTTTAGCTAACGAGCTTCACTAAACGAACTCGAACGAACTTTTATCGAACCGAGCTCCGAATAGCTCACGAATAGTTTGACTCATTTACAGCCCTACGTAAAACACAATATTGAGGCTGTCGTGAGATGAGATCCAATGTTCCGCGGTTTTATGTGTATCGTCATGTTTCACTATTATATATATTATTTTAATAATATTTTTATAAAAATAAAAATTATTTTTATAGGACACTAGATCTCAACCTATCTATGGTAGTCGTACATGACTTGTCTAATGCAATTAGTCGTTTTTTTATGATTTTTCCAATTTCAAGTCATATAGCCTTTATTATATGTATCTGTGTAGTCTAACCCGAAATTCTCCTAATTGGCCATACTATACATGTATGCTACTTATCTACGCGTAAATGTATAATGTATTTACTCTTGAACAAAACTTATATAATCTATTACTATTATAAAAGCTTACATTCTTATAAATTTTGATATGCATATAATATCTTTAACTATTTAAAATCGTATATAAGTATATATATTTTAGCAATTTAGTGTGTGTGTGTATATTTATATGTATTATATATTTTGATATAAAATAATAATAATTATTTCGTATCTCAATCTTCTAAATTGTGACAAAATTTAATTATTTTTATATATATATATATATATATATATATATATATATATATATATATATATTATTAAATACAAAATTTAGATGTGTGTTGCACGTAAGGTCTAAATAGTAGCTTTCTAAGTAACAACTTCCTTGCAATAGCTAGTTTTCTGGACACTACTTAAAATAAGTGAATTGTGTAGGATTTATTTGAACACAACTAAAACACACACACATATGGTTGAGTTATAATAAAAACCTACTTTTTCGTAAAACCTAAAAACAATGCACTTTACGTATAAATTTAATGCATTTTATGTATAAAACTAATGCACCATTGAGTTCTGATAAAAGATAACACTATTCATCAATATTTCGTAGTGCAGTAACTTTATACATAAAGTGCATTAACTTCATAAATAAAGTGCAATGGTTTTTAGGTTTTTACGAAAAAATAGATTTTTATTTGAACTCTTCCCTATATATATATATATATATATATAAATGTTAATGCTCATCTGCCCTGATTTGTGCATAATGAATTAATTGAAAATATACAACATGAATTAATAGACATATGGGGAATGAAGGGGGTACCGAAACTCAATAAATCAAGATATGACTACCAAAATCAATAATTTTCGAATAAATCCGACCAAAGTGACACTATCGATTTATGGCATCAGCCCTAAATAATTTGTTGGCATATCATTTATTTGGAAGTAAATTTTGTATGAGGTATGCATGTCCGAGTACAAAATTTTCGTTACAATTTGTGAAGATTACGCCCACATTAATACTACCTTTCTAACATTCATTAATGCAGATCTATAAAACTATGATAATGGCGTTACTTCACCGGTATCTTTGTTTTCACATCATTTAATTTCTTAGTGAAAACAAATGCTTTTTGGTGCAAAGTTATTTAATTCTTACCATGTGTGGTCCTCAATTAAATGATCATTTTTTTTGTTCAATAATTTTCAACTGTAAAAGCGAATTAATATATCTTCAAGTAATATAATTCTTCATTACCTATAAACTGTGTTTCTTGAATATTGCATTAATTTGAATTTCATCTACTATCACTGTCCCCTTGTGGTCATGGTAGATGCCCTAATTATTACATGTACTAAGTGCTTTCTCCAATTATGTCTTACAAGGGATGGTGAAATGTATTTCATTCACATCCACCGCAATTTATTTTATGGGATTGGAATTTAGTTTTTGTTTATTTTATATTGGTATTATATATATATATATATATATATATATATATATATATATATATATATATAATAATGGGAAAATTCTATCTTAATTTAGTGTTTGATTAGATTCCAAAATCTCCGATGATTGCTCTACTAGTGCTGCTCACATGTTAGGGAGCAAACTTTTTATGTTGATAGGTTTCAACAAAAGAACCATCAGTATGAACGAGTAAGACTGAAGGAGTTCAAGAGCACATCGAAGTTACGCGTATTGATAAAAGTTTCAATACGGTGCTACTGAAGAGTGAAGTTTGAAGATTGAAAACTAAAGTCGGAAGACTGAAGACTCAGTGCTACTGAAGACGAAGAAATCAAGAAAATGACTAAGTGTTATTTCAATATAAGAGAAGATGAAGCTGTTGAAGATTTACGTCAAAGCTGAAGTGTCTACTAAAGACTTCATACCAGAGTCCACTCTACTGAAAGAACACGGAGCAGACTCTCCTGAAGAGATGCGAAGTCAACGTATTGAAGAAACACGAAGTAATCCTACTGAAGAAACACGGAATATTTTAAAGCTTGAGTGTTTGACTTTTCAACGTATTAGAGCGAATCTACAGAAGATCCTGACAAACCAAAAATAATGTACGAGGATTCAAATGAGACGAATTCAAACGACAAATGAAATGAATGTGATTGGTGTTTCTTCCAATGACACTATTCATCGTCTCTCCTCTAAATATCCACGAGATCCAACATTTGAAAGTAACTGAAAACGTTGCACATTCAAGTGTTCAAAGTATTCAAGTTCTTATCTGTAAAGCTTTCAAATAGCGTATTTCGCAGAAGGAAGTCTACATTTTTATCAGTAAACCCTAAGAGCTCAAATATATTTATTTGCTCAGGATTTTAGCATAAATTCCCTTAGAATCTAGAAATTAAACTTGTAATATCACATAAGACTGGAACATTTTGAATTATTGCTTGTAACAGCTCAATCCTTAGTTAGAAAAACTCTCTCTATCAAACACTTGTAAAAGTAGAAGTAGAAGTTGGGCAAGTAGGCAACAAAATATTAGTTGCTGAAAGTTTGGCTTTCTTGTATCTGTAAGCAAGAAGGTTAGATTGACTGCACCCGCAAGCAATCAGAGGTTTTCTAGCACCAGTAAACTTTAGGAAGGAACAATAAGTAAGTCGGGATATAGATCATGTGAAATTATGTATCTAGGTTTATTTTGTACCTGTAAGCAAGATTCAATCTCAAGTAGTGTATTGATTAATTTATCAGTCTGTAGATATAGGAGATGATACCTCCGAACCACTTAAAAACTAAATGTGTTCTTACCTTTCAATACTTTACATTTCATGCTATTGAATTGAACATCACTCAGCACACTAAGCACATCATAACTGTTCAAACCCTACATCAATTAGCACTTTGCTACTGAAAAGAAAAGTAATACTAACTAAACGAATATTTGACTAAGCATATTTTTATTATCAGTTTCAGAAAGGCATAACATAACCATCATCACTTTCGCACGCACATTATATATCAGTCCAACTGATCAGTTACTATAACAGTCAATATGATTGCTAATTGATTCACTCAGTACAAGACTCACCTAATCTGAATTGATCTACAATACTGACTAGTATCAGTATCTGACACCAAGTGACTTCAATAAGATGTCAAGTCTTGATAAGATTTTTTTATTTATTTACCTTAGTTGATGTATTCCTCCCGTATACCAGTACGACCCCAAGGGACCATCAATTAAGCTTGTAATGTGAAGTATATTTATGATGTTCGTAATTTTAATAATTTTTTGGGGATATAATATAAAAGGATATGGTCGGTTACTTGTTATTGAAAATGAAGTGCAACTTTTAAAAAGATTTTGAGGTTGAATTAATTCAAGGGCTAGCGTAGTTGTTTAAAGTATTAATTTTGTACGATATTAAATAGTTGCCGTTTTCTTCTTGCTTCAATTAGAGATTTTATTGCCACACCAAGAAATAGTATTATTCTTCCTCAACGTAACTCGGGCAAATTGTGAACCGTTTTCATACACACGATGTAAATATATGTGTTAGATGGTGTTTGACTGAGCTTATAAGTTCTTTAAAACAGCTTATAAGCTGTTTAGGAGCTTATAAGCTGTTGCAAAGTGTTTGACAAAATAAGTTCTTAAACAGCTTATAAACTGTGAAAATAAGCTCCAATAGCTTATAAGCTCGCCTAAAAATAAATTGGTCAACTCTAACTTATTTTTTCATAAACTTATAAGAAACCATGAATTTACCAAAATAATCTTATTATAGTTCGTTATTTCCTACACATACACTATCAACTTCATATCTCGTCAATTTTATCTCTCTAACTCACGATTCTTTCTGTAGCTTATAAGATCAATTATCCAAACACTTTAACAACTTATAAGAACTTGAGACATTACTGCTTATAAATTCTTGAAACATCTTATAAGCTCTTGGAACTTATAAGTTCTCTAAAATAAGCTTAGCCAAACACCCTCTTAATCATAAAAAATAACCTAGCAGCTTAGTAAAATATTAATCTTAACCGCAAGTTTAAAAATATAGAAATTCTAGTATTTTTTTTATGAAAAGACTAAAATACTCTTTTAGTTATATCTTTCTTCTATTATATTAATTTTTTTGAAATCTTTAGTAAGTAGATTAGAAAAATGATTTTTCAATTTATATATTCTGAAAAAATTCAAGATCTCATGAAACACATCATTAGCAAATTTCATCAATCATAAAAATTTCATCTCTCATTGTCATGTTGTTGTGTCTTTACATTATGTCTTATATATTGTTTGTTTTCATATTTTTACATCATGTAATAGATCGAAATCTAGGTTTACATGGTGTTCTTAATTGTGTAAAATTCAAAGCTCACACGATCATACAAACTTCATATGTTCGCGGGAATAAGAGAGAAAGAGAAGAGCTCACACGATCATGAGAACTTCATATGTTCATGCGAAGTTCGCATCTTCGCAAGAGTGCGCGAAGTTCTTGATTGTGTAAAATTGTTAGGATTAATTTAATATTCCATTTATTATCTTTTTTCCTTTTTAGTAATATTGTAATAATTTTTGAAATTTTAGATTATTAGGGATATTTTAGGAAGAATTGACATAGTTTAAACCCTCTTCTTCTCAATTATATAGGCTGATTGAAGTTTTCACAAGGATTAAGAAAATTCATTGAAAAAGAAAATTATAATTAGCTTTCTAATATGACGATATTTATACTTTGATTATTAGTTAAAGCATGAGTAAATCAAAGAATTAAATAGGTGTATATTAGTAAATAAGTTAAAAAATATTATTGTTTATGAAAACAAGTCTATTTGGGACATCCAAAAAAGAAAAACAAACATATATAATTGGAACGGAGAGAGTATATTTGTAAAGTTATGGTTAAATTTATATTTTATTAAGTGAAATAACTATTATATTTTTTGCCTCTAAATATATATAACATATAGGGTTATTGACGCATAAACACACAAACTTTGGATCAATTTTGGTTTTTCCACAAACTTTAAAATTATCACAAAATGCACAAACTTAATAACTTTAGTGATTTTACCACGATTTCAAATTTAAGTCAAATTAAATCCGACTTGACATCTCAAAAATTTACCATAGATAAAATAGTCAGTGATGTAAACAACATCGTAGAAATAAGATATCGATTGTTTTGATCACAACTAGAACCAGACGATAAAAAGAACGAGAAGACTTGATTTTTGTATTGAAGGTTGACGCGATGAATCATAAAAACCAAAAAATCTGATTTATTTTGATGGAACAGTGATATTTTATGTTCACTCTCTACGATGTCGTTTATATCACTAACCGTTTAGTTTATAGTAAATTTTTGAGATCCCAAGTCAGATCTAATTTGATTTGAATTTAAAATCGTGGTAAAAACACTAAAGTCATTAAGTTTGTGTATTTTGTGACAATTTTTAAACTTCGTGGGAAAACCAAAATTTGTCCAAAGTTTGTGTATTTATGCGTCAATAACTCTAACATATATCATATCTCTATTTCTCTCTCATAAGATATAATTGGGAAAATTGTAATCCCCAATGCTTATAAACATTTTAACAGATATAATCCAATAGTTACGATTCATAAAGCTTAATTTAAATTTTCTTGTGAAAAAAATAACACATATATGATCGATTTTCTGTCCATTAGTGCTAGGACTAGTCGGAGTCCTATGTTGTTTTTTTTTAAATATTAAAATAAGACGACATTATCCATGTCAACAATAAAAAGACTGTTATTTTGAGTCCTGAAAATTTAAAACGATACACCATGCCCCTCCGTAAGCTACGAACGCTGCATGCCACCACCATTTACAAAACACAACGTTCATTGCTATAAAATTGTAATTTGCCCAATAATTTTTCATATTTAATGTAAATACTTTGACCCCCTCTAACACAACTTGAGTTAATCCTCATAACATTGTAAGGTCCCTATTAAAAATTTCAAGTGTGAATCTTGGAGTTCCAAAATAATATTTATAATTATGAGCCCAAGAATAATATCATAGCCAAACATCATGTACAATTTAGATTCATATCTACATCATGTATCTTTGCTAATTAATAAGTAAGTTTTTCCGACAGCTACAATCTAAAACTACATTTATCATTGGTTGATCCGAGAAAGAGATGTTGCGTGTAAATGGATAAGGAATGCTGATTAAATAGCCAGACATTATGTAGTTTGTTAGCTCACCAAACTAAATGAATATCGTATCAATAAATATAATTTATTTGTTATTGATGATATTATAGTAAAAAAATGAGACAGAAAAGGAAAGGAACAATAAATGATATTTGTTATTGATGATATTATAGTACAAAATAAATAATTAAATGCATGTTTTTTGTTTGAAAAATAATGCAGTCCTATATCTACTTTCGGATTTAAAAATGATAGGTCTCTATGATCTAATAATAATAATAATAAGGGTAAAAATCAGTTTATGTCCCAATGTAAGTATATCGTTATTTTGGTCTCTAACGTTTCAGAAAATTTCTATTAGTGTCATGCTGATTGATTTTCGATGTACAAACGCTTACATGGCTCTCGAAATTCCATATTGGACTCCACTTCTACATGAAAATTAAATAAAATATGGAAAAGCTCCTCCAAAAAGACTTCGTTCCATTTCTTTTCCACATCAATATAAGGGAAGAAATGAAACTACATCGTTTTGGATTAGTTTTTCTATGTTTTTATTTTATTTTTATATTGACTTGGAGTCCAACATGAAATTTCGATAGCCACATAATCATTTGGACACCGAAAATTGATCGACAAGATATTAATAGATTTTTTTTGAAACGTTAGAGACCAAAAGCACTATACACTTATGTTGCGACAATAAGTGAAAAATCACGAAACATTGGAACATAAAGTTATATTTACCTTAATAATAATAATAATACCCCAAAAAAGAGAAAAAGAAGAAAGACAAAAAAGTTGCTTAATCAAAGGAAGAGATGTAACGTAATTTTCTGGATAAGTAATTAATTACTCAACTAGCTCACCAAACAGAATGAATAAAGATCTTAATTCGTTATCAATATTATTATAGGAAAATGCTATTTAAACATATATGTCTTAAGACATAGAGGGATATTTATGTAAAAATATATTATTTATAGAAATTAATTATTTAATGTATTAATAAAATTTGTTAATAGACTCATATACCCTTACATCTATTTTTGTTATAGTTGACTTTTTGAATTCAAAATCTTTTCCATATCTTTTCAAACTAATTAAATATTTGTAAATCCCTAATTTAGTAATTAATACTATTATTAAGAATCAATTCTGATAATTGATTTTTTTAGGACTTTGATTGAGATTATTATTGTTATTATTCTAAATATAATTGAGAAGAAGAAGAAAGGGATCTCTTAATGGGATTAGTAATTTGCTGACATCACAATTTGTGATATCATAATCAGATGGAATTGCAAAATTGATGGTTCATTATGTACGCGTGTGCATAAATATTCTTAACATATTGCAATTAAATATTGGAGGTAGCAATACAATCTATATTAGTAGGATGAGCATGTATCATCATCTAAGTGATGCATATTAATAAACAACTATATATATATATATATATATATATATATATATATATATATATATATATATATATATGAGTAAAATATTACATTATACAGTTCGTATGAACACCTATAACATATATGGTGTCACTTGAATTATGAATTTTGTTTCTGTTCCAATGGTTAATTTGGATGCATTTCTCAAGCAAGTAGAGCGTATTGTATAAATTGAGATTTAATAATGCAACAAACAAGTTTGTATCTACGGTCAATTTATGAGTGTCAATGGTGGGTTTTACCCGGATCGATCCAGAACCGTTCAAAACCCATTAAATTTTAAAGCAGTGGTTCTGGTTCCGGTTCCGGTTCCATACCCGCTTTAGATCCGGACCGTTTAGATCCATAGTTTGATGCTCCGGTCCGGATCTAGTTCCGGTTCCAGAATCAGAATCAATACTTATTTATTAGTTCTGGTCTGAGTAAAATCCGTCTATTAACAAGCTTAAGATTAAATAGGCTTGTCAATGAGCTAGTTTTATCTATATCGATTCGAAATAACTCATAACCCATTAAATTATAAAGCAATAATTTCTGTTCCAGTTCTGGTTCTTGTCTGGTTCTTGTCCGGTTTTAGTTCAGATCCGCTCAGATCCGGACAGCTTAAGACCCATAGTTGATGGTTCGGTCCAGATCTAGTGTCTAATGAATCGGTTTCAGAACCAGAACCATTACTTATTTATTGGTTCTGGTTCGGGTAAAAACCACACATTGACATCCCTAGGTCAATTAGCTGGTCAGCCTCTCTAAAGTTTCTCATCACTGCCCAATATTATTAAGGGGTGGTCTCATGTGTGCGCCCTCACAGTGAGACCACCCCTAATTAACTAATTAATTAATTTTAATTAATTAATTAACTAATTTTAATTAATTAATTAATCAAATTAATTCTAATTAAACTTAATTAGTTTAATAAACTTTAATTATAAATTAATGAATAATAATTTTGAATTAATATATCTTAATTTTGAATTAATAAACACTAATTGTGAATTAATAAACCCTAATCGTGAAATAATAAACCTCAATTTTAATAATAAACCCTAATTTTGAATTAATAAATCCTAATTGTGAATTAATAAACCCTATATGAAATTAATAAATCCTAATTTTGAATAATAAACCATAATTTTGAATTAATAAACCCTAATTTTGAATTAATAAACCCTACTTTTGAATAATAAACCCTAATTTTGAATAATAAACCCTAATTGTGAATTATTAAATCCTAACTTTAAATTAATAAACCCAAATTATGAATTAATAAACTATAATTATGAATTAATAAACCTTAATTATGAATTAATAAATCATAATTATGAATTAATAAATTCTAACTTGAATTTAAAATTATAATTAAAAATTAATAAATTTAATTATAAATTAACAAAAT
Source organism: Salvia rosmarinus (assembly GCA_036937905.1). Lineage (NCBI taxonomy): Eukaryota > Viridiplantae > Streptophyta > Magnoliopsida > Lamiales > Lamiaceae > Salvia > Salvia rosmarinus. The sequence continues at coordinate 280,891 of JAODLM010000035.1, forward strand.
CTAATTATCCTTACTCACCATAATTAATATATAATTATTTTAACAAAAAACAAGGGTGAGCTCATCCAAGTTTTTGTCTATTATTAATTGGTTGTAATTAATGGACAATAATGTTCCATGTTCAAGTTGATTACAATATACGTTAAAGAATGACAAATCGAAACTTGTGCTTTATTTCAGTAGTTTAATTTATATATAAAATTAGGCGTCAAGAATTAATTGATTTTCTAAAATAATAAACAATATATGTTTAATATAATTGAACTTGAGGACGCTTTTTCTATGCTTTTCCTAATTTGAGGACGCTTTTTCTATGTTATTCATTTAAGAAATATATGCATGGATTATTTAGGTGAATGATTTGGTGTATAATTTGATATCTATTAATTGGATAATTTCTTTATATAAATTTTACCTGTAATTTCCATAAATGGTATCTAAAGGGTTAATTAGTCCAAATATTAAAATCCATAAATGAAGGAAAGTCGATTCAATTAAAACCGGTTGATATAAATCGGTTAAGTCAATTTAATTTGTGAGACGAGATCGGAAAGGAATACGGAAAGCTTTCGGAAGATGCATAAAAATGAGTTCAATATTAATTAACCAAATTTCATTTTAAGGTCTTAGTATTCTTATAATTAAAGCAGTCCAGCTACTTTATATTAACTGCAACCTTATACATTTGGTCAATATTAATTTGTCTGACGTAGTAAATGTTGGTTATAATTAGTCTGTATGCGTATTTTTTAATTTTTTGAGCGGGAAGCTTGATAAAATTTCGATAGAAACTTTACTATTTAGGTTTACGAACGATTTGGATGTTGCTAAAACATTGAATATGTGGTTTTATTTTATTTCATTTTATTACGAACATGAACATTTTTTCATCTTAACGTATTTCATGTGATGATTTGGCCCTTTATGCTTATGCATATTGTTATATAAGAGAAACAAAATATAGTGGCATCAACATTTATGGCTGCACAAAACATTATCAAACCTATCAGACTAGGTCAATATCCAACCAATTCAAAATTATAGTAAATCGAAAATTTGATTTGGTTTGTGGTCATAAAAGGATTATAATTAACCTAACCAATCGAGTATTTGATTATCTATCTATATATATAGGGATTGGTTATTGTTTAAAAAAAAGTAAACGCGATACAAAAATAATAGATTAATGTTTTAAGTTTATTATATGAGGTGGTCTCCTGTGCGGACGTCTGCATATACAAAGAATGATACTTTTCTTCAGTACAAATGATAATTTTCTTCAATATAAATTATACTTTCGAATTACAGTGTAAAAAACAAATATGATAATTTTATTCAATGTAAATGATATTTTTGTTAAGAACAAATAATACTTTTGTCCGTCCGCACCGTACGGACGGATGTACAGAAGTTGTTGTGTTATATACTAACACAAAATGATATAAAATTTTATATGTTGTGTCATGTCGTTTTTGACCTGCTAAACATAATAAAAATTTATAGGTTAAACGACAATGATCAACTAGCAATTTTGTAATTGTTTTTCCACGTATTTAATAAAGACCTATTGTAGCTTACTAGTATTGTTAACATAAAAAATTTAAAACTTTAATTATTATTATAATTGTGTGGAGTCCTTAATTCGACATGAGGACTTTATATTCGTGTCATGACTTGCTCACAAAAAAGAATAAAAAAATTGTGCCAATGTTCGTGTTTATATCAGGAAAAATACATCATGTCACCTTGTCATGTTTATGCTAAGTGCCTCTAAACATGATACAATTACGTACACGAATTGATAACTCGCTTTGTACAGAGCACATGCATTTATAGAAACTGACTAAACGTTTACAAGTAATTGAGCCAAGTCGAACATCATCATAATCAAGTTTGTTCGTTTATTAGTGAGTTGAGCTCGATGTTAAGTTTTCGAGAAATTTGAGACTCAAAAGCTTAATCGAATCTAATTAAACAAGTTTTCTATATTTAGATTTGTATTTAAAATATAGATTATTTTTTAAAATATCAATTTATTTTATCAACTATTATATTTACTGATTTAATTTTTCTTTTAAAAATAGAGATTATTAGAGATTTAATACAATTATTACCAACTATATATAATAAAAACTATCTAGTTAATGAATGATTATATACGTTCAAACTAAATCATTGAAAAAACAAGTTTTTATCAAATCGATATTCAAGTAACCCACAAATAGCTTGATCCATTTACCCGTTAGGTTTATGAAGACTTTCTGTACAAGATCTTTCTAACTGATCATTATGAAGTAATATTTATTTTTCACAAAAACTTTATGTTGACAAGTCTGACACTTCTATATATATATATGGGCAAAACACATTTATAGAAACTTTTCGAATGGTTTATATACTTGTTTTTTAATTTTAACAAAGACTGTATGCGAACAAGTCTACAATTTTTAATATAAGAGAATAGATATATATACTAGTATTTCCTACCCTATCAACATGTCTGTATAAATTAATAAATATCTACAATGATAATCATATTGTTAATAAAAGAGCATAAAGTATAACAAATTGAGATCTAACACGATCTACTTAAAAAAAATTATGTGCTTTGAATTCCACCAATTGTGATCTAGATATAGAGGGTGTTTGGGTGAGCTTATAATTTCTTAAAAAAAATTATAAGTGATGAAAGTGTTTGACAAAATAATTTCTTAAAAATTTTATAATTTGTGAAAATAAGCTCCAATAATTATAAGTTCTCAAAAATAAGTTGGTCAACCCTAACTTATTTTTCATAAACTTATAAGCAACCATAAATTTATCAAAATAACCTTATTATAGTTTGTTATTTTCTACACATATACTATCAACTTTACCTCTCGAAAATTTTATCTTTATAACTATGATTTTCTCTCTTTAACTCACGATTCTTTCTCTAGCTTATAAGATCAATTATCCAAACACTTTAACAATTTATAAGCTCTTGAAACATCTTATCAGCTCTTGAAACATCTTATAAGCTCTTGGAGCTTATAAGCTCTCTAAAATAAGCTTAGCCAAACACCCCATAGTCGTCCATCGCTTAATGTTGTCATGTCGGGTTTGATATTTTTATGCAATTCTCGGAACCTATTTTATCTTTTCGCCTAAAAAGATAAATTAAACTTAATATTCATAATCTGTATGTACACTCGAACTAAGACCGATCAGTATTATAATAAAATTGAACTTCCTTCAAAATAATAATAAATCGAACTAATCTTATCTTCGTGTAATGAGTGTGAGATCAAGAGTTTGGTTTTCCTATAAATACTTTGTCTAGTTGTACACAATCACAACCAAAATTAAAAATTAAACAAATCATCTAATATTTGTTTTTGATCTTATCATAATATTAAAAGAAACATGTTCCTTCTTAAACAAATAAAAAGGACCGGTCTCCGGTGCACGTATGGTGAAAATCTCTTCTATAATCACGAAAAACCATTACAAGTTTAATAGTCATTGTCAGGGGCGGACCTAGGAGGGGTGCAGTGGGGGCACTGGGCCCTCCTGGAATTTTAGAAAATACTAGGGTTATATTAGTAATTTTATGTATATATGTTTATTTATATATATAATATGCTATTTATCTTGCAAAAGAAAATGGTGGTGTAGTGGTAAAAGTATTTTTAATATATTTCAAAGTCTTGGGTTCAATTTCTAGTTAATGCTTTGTTTGTTATAGTTTGAAGTTTTTGTATTAATTAGTTATGAGATTTATGTTGTAGATTTTTTTTGTCCTTAAGTAGTTTTTCACAATTAAGATTGGTCTTTTTATTTTAATTTTATTTTTTTGTTATAATTGGTTATGTAGTAGAATTTAGCTTTTCTTGTATAGATCTATTTTATTTTTCAGAATTTTTTTAACATGGTTTTTATTATCAAACTTGTCTTTCATATCTCTATACTTATTAATACTAAATATGTATAATAGAAAAAATATGAAAGTAATTATGAAATAGAACACTTGGTTTCATTATAGGTAATAATAAAGATGGTTAAATAAGTTCGTAAAAAAATCAATTATGTAACAAGATAGATTAAATATATTATCAAAAATTAATAAATAATTTTGTGGTTTAGAAAGCACGAAAGTTGAAATTGATTTTTGAAAAAAAATTTATATATATTTTTTCTATATAGTCTAAGGCCCCCAATTTTCTTAATCCAATCTTGGCATCAGGAATCTCGATTTTCTTAATATGGTCCTGGCTTCAGGAATTAGAGGAGATGGAGGCGGCGATTTTGATCATGGCGCCAGAAATTAAAGGAGAGGAAGCGGCGATTTTAAGAGAGTATAAAGGGTGTGTTTGTGGATATCTAGTAAAGAACGTGAGAAAGAAAGAAAGAGGTTGGGCCCTGACAAAATGTCTGGGTCCGCCACTGGTCATCGTGTTTTATACGATAAACCCGTTATCGTATAACAAGTACGCGAGTTTTTGTCTAAAAAGAAACACAATCAAGAAAAAATCGTAACAAAAACATTAAAAAGCTTCTTATTGAATCCGATTGCTTGAAACCTATTGGAGGATCCAGAAAAATCTCCTAGCAACCATAAATTCTCGCAATTTCTTATAATGTTGAAGTGAAATGGAGTTAAGCGCTCTGCAGAAATGCTTGCCCATAGTTTAACTCGTTTTTCTTTTGATTCTTCTTGCCCTACTCATTTCCTGAGCGTCTCAATTTCTGCATATATTCTAAGAACTAAAATCTAACTTTATTGATCTTTTATGAATTTACAAAGAATATAAAAGGCCATAAAAACTTCAGAACTAGAAAATTTCAAATTCAAAAGAAGCAATTACTTTAATCTTCCGTCGAACTTGGCTCATTCAGAGTTTCGACTCATTCAGAGAACATATAAAATGGTTGAATGGATAAAAAATATATATAAATCAAATAAATGAGACAACTTAAAAAATATATGGGTCAAGTTTGTTTAACGTAAGACAGGGAGCACAAGTTTACAACTCTGTTTAAGGCCAGTTGGGGGTGGCATAACAACCAGCATGAAAACTATTGTTTGTGGCAGTAATTTTCAGTTATGCCGCAACAAAATCCCATTCATAACAAAGATTCCGGGTCAGCCAACAGGGTATAACCGGTTGTCCTACCGCTCCACGTGTTGCTTAGTTACTGGTTTATTAATCATAATCATTCTCATACGATCCGGATCTCTCTTAACGGCATCACCATGTGCCTGTCACCGTTAACAGAGTCAGGACCACATGTTACGTTAACCGCTTCTTTTAATCTTCACCGTCCGATCAAATCGTACCTTTTCATGACTTCCGTCTTTGCCCTACTCTCCTCTTTCCTCTCTCATCGCGTCTGATTTTATAGCAGCGGAAGTGGTGCACTCAAAAGAAATTGAGCTTTATGCCTTTGCAGTTGCAGGTGTATGTTGATCACACACACATATATATACATACATACACCAGAATTTACACACACAAACACAATTCTCCGATTTGTAGAATTATAGCACAATGTATGTATAGAGATAGAGGAGAGATGGGGAATTCTTGAAGAGATGTGAGAGCGTGAGAATAAAGTGTAGAGCGACGGAGGAAGATATGCGGCTGAGCTTCAGCAAGAAGAGGAAGGTTTACTCTATGCTCGAAAATGACATCTGCAGCGAGGCGGAATTGGCGGAGAATTCAGTGTCGCCGGTGGCGTCTAGGACTTCCAGTTGCTCTAAGCATGAAGACTCAAGCGACGTCGTAAAGATGAGTCCGAGTTCACCAGATCTGGAGGTGAGAATTCGAAATTCAAACGCGCAGTTGGATTCAGTGCTACTTTGTGGAATTGTGTCCGTTGTGTTTCCGTTTTTGGAGCTGAAAATTACGGCAATATTTTCCTTTCTCGAATAATTTTCTCAATTTGTTCCTCTCTCTCTCTCTAGAATGCTGATTCTCACGCCGAGGGTTTCGAAACCGAAATTTCCACTTCCACTGGCCACGTTTTCAGGTGAGTAATGGAATTGATTTTAATTACTATGCATTTGTTCTTTGTCTGTTTTGAATTTTACAAACGTGGTGATGAAATTAAATGACATTGAATTGAATTGTTTTCATTGACAAATTTAAGCCTCTTAAGTTTCACAATGTTTCTTATGCTTTTCGTCTTCTTTCATAATTTAAATAATGATTAATTTGCGATTTTGTGTTGTACGATTTCAGTAGAGTGGCGACTTCAACTAGCGAGCTTTGCGGCGACTCGGAGCATGTTCTATTGCAGCTATCGACGTCGAAGAAAAAATCACCTCCGCCTCCGACGACTCTCCGCCGCAAAACTCCGAATTCCGTGGCGGACAACATGCCATCGGCGGCGGAGCTGGAGGCGTTCTTCGCGGCGGCGGAAAAGTACGAGCAGAAACGATTCGCTGAAAAGTGCGTAATATCCACAAACTTTTATCTCCACTCAACTCCATATTCTCGCATATGCATACAATCATTACGTGATTCCGCGTTGTGCGTACGATAAGAGCGCCTCGCGCTCAAAATGTACACCCAGCTCATTTTAGAGTGGGCCAATTGATTATTCCTGCAACCGAAAAGGAAAGGAGAAATGATTTGATTGAATTGAGTTTGTATTATTTTCAGGTACAACTATGATATTGTAAAGGACGTTCCATTGGAGGGCAAGTATCACTGGGTTCGTTTACTGCCTTAAATGAAACAACCACCAAACAAGAAAGAAGACATCTTATGATTTCCTCTTCTTTTTTATTTTTTTAAATTTTTTTGCCTGTTTCGATTTTTGTTTTCGTTGGTGGGTTAGATTGAATTAATTTAATCATTGAAGAAGAGAGGGCATTCGACATTTTCTAACATTGAAATCGATCTGGCTCGATATGTATAGCAATTTCCCAAATTCATGTAAAGAAGCTAGAGTTCTCCTAATGAAAAATCAAGCTTTTTCTAGTACAATGCATTTCATTCCCCTTTTTCTATTTTTTGAAGTGGTAAAATTTGGGATGATTTCTTTTTTGTCAGAGTTTGATGATATTGATATGGGTAGGACGGTATTAATTTGGTTTTGTTATGTTGCATTTGAAATTGAAAAGGGAGTTTCTGTTTGTGCATATTTTGGATGCTTTCTTGATTGCTGTCACTTTGTGTGTGAAGTTTCTTGTACCCATTCTTTGGCAGAATTCCAATTGAAAATATATCAGATGTAAAAGTAAAAGCACACTCGGTTGCATGGTTTTGTACATGGGCACGAAATTCACCCACCCACATGTGTGTGCCTTGAGAGTGGAGACTGCTATACATACACGTTGTTGTGTATGTATATACGAAACGTGTGAGTGGGTTTAGTGTGTGTGCTGTGTGTAAAGTGGGCCATGTGAATTGGTTTTGAAGTTTGATTGAAATGTCCTTTACCATTTGGAGTGTGGGATAATGATGAAAGTAAAGTAAGAAAGAAACTGGCTAAAAGAATTGCATATTTCGAGATAGATCTGGTCCCCAAACCGGCGGGGTATTATTTTTAATTCTGTTTTTTGGGAAGAATTATTTCACATTATATTGGATACATCTATTGCTACCTCTAAGTCTAAATAGTTTGGTTAAGTAATTGTGTAGACGACCGATAAATGAGTTTGTTAAAATTGATCCCACAAAGAATTGTTCTGTTATTTTTGAAGCTCTAATGTCAATTTGTTTGATGGTTCTTTGAAGGGATAAATCTATCAATAAATTTCAAAATGGGAAAGATTTGGAAACGAAAAAAAGAGAGGGTGAAGTAGGAGATATGTTTTGGTTAATAGGACAGGTTAGCAGCAAAATGAGTCAGATAACAGTGGTTGTGATGATTGTTTGAAGCGACAGCTGCGCAACAAATCCTCAAAACAGAATTGTGGGCTCACCACCCTCAGACTTCTTATGAATGTACAACGCCCTTAAAAATATGGCATATGCACCTCAAATCAGTGTTTTTAAACTGGATCGGGTCTAGCTTCGATCGTTTTAACTGTAAATTGGTCATGTAGATACTACTGGTTTTATTTATATTCAAATGTCAGAAAAAAATTCATGCGAACCATCAAAAATTAGTAAAAGTCGGTGATTTGGCGATCTTGTGAAGCAATTTTTGTGAAATACATTATTAAACAGAAAAAAAATCCAAATTTCTATCCAATGACCTTGAAATATGGTAGATTAAGATCACAAACATTTGCACCAACTTAAGAGTTTAATTTTGATACTATGATTAATTAATTTAATCAAATTTAAATACTAAAATAAACAAAAAAATATAAATATCAAATAATTGTCATTATATCACTTGTAATTAATATTTATATATTATCATTGTCAATTTTTTTTCATAAAATTTATATTCATTTGGTTATTAATTTATTATGATATAAAAATAATACTAGGAATTAATCCAAATTTGTAATTGTTCTTTGTTCTATTTTTTAAAACTTACTTTTTTTCATTTAAAGTGTACTATGAATTATTCATGATGTCGAAGAAATATTAAAAGTAATTATATATACTTTTAATTGATAGAATATTTTTTAATATTTGATTTAACTTATATATGTTAATAGTTGATTCAAGTATTTATATGTTTTATCTGAAAAAGTATTTACACATTTAATATATAAACAATATTTACATATTTAATATATAAATATCTTATATATCATTATATTATTTTTTAAATCGGTTGTACTAATCGACTCGATGACCCGATCCAATCAAATGAACGACTTGATGTCCGCTTCGATTTTAAAAACATTGCCTCAAGTATGTGGGTCCGTAATTAAAGAAAAAATTGCACATGTTTGGTTTCTCTTTCTCTCTGTGGTTGTAATTAAAGAAATAGTTGCATGTGTTTGAAAACTCTCCCTCCCTCCTGTGTGTGTGATATTAAATTTATATTAAGGAAGAAAGCAGAAGTGCTAATGGCTGGCTGCATTATTCATCTTGTTTTTAAATTATTTTTTGTACATGCCATACGATCAATGTGATGTTGCCATATAATATACACACATTGTATATTTAATGTATAATACTTGTTGCAGAATCAGAACAACATAAAATTAAGCAGAGATTATACATATAGAGAGAGAGTTAGGTTCAAATGAGAATCACTTTTATCATGAAAACTAAGAATCAAATGAATTTGTTATGAAAGTTGATGAATCCGTTGAGAAAAATAATGAATTTCAAAATTCAAATTTTTTCACCAGGGTTCGAATCCTATGAGAGACAAAAATTCTATTTTTTGGATTCAGTAACTTTCCCAACGGATTCATCAATTTTCACAATGAATTCATCATTTTTTGATTCTCACGTTCTCACGATAAAAATGGTTCTCACATTAACCCTCCCCTATATATATATATATATATATATATATATATATATATAAAACGCAAAATTAAACATGTATTATTATTGGGAGGCTTCATGCGCTTGGAGCCTTGTCAGATTTGCAAACGATAAAAGTACTGAGTACAGATGCAGTTTTAGTTCGAAAAAATGTAGCATGAAATGAAATTGGCATTCTTAGTAAATGTTGCCTTTACGTACTGTACCTTTGATTACTAATTTGTCACGTATTTTATCATAAAATTCAAAATTGATAATGTTACTTTAATTTTGGATAAGAGACTAGTTTTATTTTACATATCTATATGATAGATTCAACTCATAAATCTAATAAATAATTATGAAAATAAGTGTACCTCGTGGTAATGTGTAATGTTGATTATGTGCGTGAGGCTAGAATGTCCCATCGAATCGTTGGACGACGTACGAATCTGGTTGACTGTAAAACAAAGCCGAAGAGGGGTTTCCGAGTAGACACTCTGATGCTCAAGTTAGTAATATATTGTGTTTAAAGACTTATTAATTGTTTAAGATTGTGTAACTGACCCCTGCATAATGAGGATATTTATAGGTGTGAATATGACGTTGGCTGAGGTGATCTGAATCCTCTTAGGATTAGGATATGTGCAGATCATCCGAGACTTGTGTTAGATCTATCGATAAGAGTCGGCTCCTATCTGGAGACAAGAGTCATTGTGGTTGTCATTTACTAACACGAACGGTGTCATCTTACTACCCGGGACAACAGTCCTGGGTTTGTGGATTTGGGCTTCCGGCCCAGTTTAATGGGCCCATAATCCTTGATTAGCTTGTTGACATGACATCCTCGCACTAAATATGATACATGTGATCACTCTATGTATATTATTTGCGATGAGTTGGTGTATGATATTTATTCCCTATCACTCTAGCACTCCACATTGTACAACACAGAAAAAAAGAAAACATTTCACTTATGTCGGAATTAAGTGTGCATATATTTACAGGAAACCTTTTTAAATATGTTTAATCCGTTCTAATTAACTTCTGTAAGAAAAATCAATAGCATGGGTTTTTGTAATCATTAACTGTGATTATTTTTTAAGTATATCATGGCTGCAAAATATGAATTTATAAGTGATTTTTGAAGATTTCTCCCCTATCTCTGTTCTCTAATTTTATTTATCAGTAGTTTGATAAGCCCAATTAATCTTCATTAGAATAAAATTATTGTTAGATATCCTCTTGGGATTTGTATTCCATGAATCTACATTTCCAGTACCGATCCTTAATCTATTTCAGAATACCTTTTCTTTTGTTTAATTTTAATTCGAACTTTATTCCGTTATATTTATGCATATAGAAACTCCAACGTTGAACTGAAAAATATCATTAAAGAAAATGTCAACTGATAATTTCGCCGTGGCTTCTCCTTGATAAGATAAGATTTTCTTCATTAATTTTTTCTCGAAAAAGGAAAAAGAGGAAGCAGAAAAAAAAGTGTATAGATGGCGAGCACTGATAACTAGACAACAAGTGTAGATGTGCACGTGCCGTGAAGGAGTGGTCGGCAAATGTGTCGCACGTGCTTTGGATCTGATGCAGAATTAAATAATTACACTAATAAAATAATATTATTAGTAGAGGAGAAGCAAGAATGTTGAGAAAGGAAGGTTGGTTGTGTTCTTGATTTCAACACCACACACACACACACTTTAGTTTATTCATTCGATCGCTGATTATGATGATGTATCGGCGTTTGGCAATTCTCACTTTCTTCTACTTCTAGATTCTTAATTTCTGTGCCTTTCCACCATCAAATATTATTAAGGGATGAGGTTAATTAGCATCTACTAGTAGTATTTTACTTTATTTTGAAAAAGATAAAAAATGTTGGGGTTGGGTAATTGGACCACTATTGCTTTTGCCTTTTTACTTTGTTACAAAAAGGAAAGCTCTCCTCCCGAAAACCCTCACACCCCAACCCCATGAGAATATGAGAGGGTAAATCACGGTGGCTAAGCGGTTAAGAAGTTAGGAGGACTTTTACCTAGTACCTACAAGGAGCCACCTTAAAGAGGGTGAAACTCCCACACTGCGGCTGTTAGGATTCGATCATTGGTCCTTATTCCAAATCTGCTAGCTCTTACTAATATATGATCTGCTTCCCTTTTTTTTATATTACATGTTACCATTGACTTTTTGTACATTTTTCAATTGTTTATTTTAATAAGCATGACAGAATGATACAGCTACTAATTGCTTTTTGCTGTCAAAGAGAGTTTCAAAATAGTGGTATTTTTGTACGTATAAGAATGAATATTTAAGAGTGGGAGTGACAGGGATTAGAGGGTATTTTTGTTTGAGAATTTTGGGAAACTGAGAGTATCTGAAATTGACTGTACTAGTTTTGAGACAGTTAATTAAATTACTAAAGTGGGTGCTTTTTTAATTTTTTTCGAGAATATTTTGATAGTTGATGTCGAGTCATATATGTCCAGAAAAACTAAATATTTATCTGAATTGAGATTTAATTTTAATTTGAAGGTCGTGAGATGACTTTTTTTTGTCGTATGTAAAGGGTGTAATCGATTCGGATTGAATTGATATATTGTTGCGTTCAAATTTGATTATTTTATTATCGAATCGAATCTCGATAAGCTACTAAATATTTAGAGGCTTATGAACATATTTAGATTTAATTAAGTCCAATTAAATTTTCTAAGTTTGGATTTATGTTTGAAATACTGAATTATTTTATTCTAAAATAGATTATTTAATTCAAGTACATAATATAATTATTCATTATTTTACAAATAATAAAGTTAGTGAGAGTTAATCGAATTATTAAAAATTATAGTACATAAACACAAGTTTTAACTGGTTAATAACTTTATTTTCAAGTTAAGTCACTTAACGATCTTATTCTCGACCAAGCTCAAACTTGATTTCTTTAACAAACGAGCTTCATAAAACGAGTTTAAATGAACTTTTATGAAACCGAATTCAGAATATCTCATGAGTAGTTTGATCATTTACAACTTTAAATCAAAAATGTTAAATCATATAAAGAATGAGATACAACTCGAAGAACTAATTTGGGTCTAAAATCTAAATAAACTAATGGTAATTTGAAAGTAGGAGTTCAAAATTGCATTTTGAATTCCCAAACAAACTCATGATCATTGTTTTAACGAACAATTTAGTCTATATATTTATAATTTGTTGCAGCGGCTTGATAATAATACACTCCGAAAAATCTCATGACAAATATATAGAGGATTCAAATGATTCTACACAAAATTTAACAAAATTAAAGTGGAATCTATTTTTCCTCTTCCTTTTCCGCTCATGATAATTGTGATCACGCTAGAACTCGATCATTTCGTCAAGCTTCCGATTTCAAACGTATTATAATCATTTGAGCTCTTAAATGAGAATTTAAAAATTGGGCTTCGACGAAACGCTAGAACTCGACCATTTCGTCAAACTTCTGATTTCAAACATATTATTATCATTTGAGCTCTTAAATGAGAATTTAAAAATTGGACTTCGACGAATTTGATGAGAGGAATATTTTGGTATATGATTTGTTGCTAAATTCTTGCTAAGCGCGACAAGTTCCACAAAATTTGCAAGTATTATTGTTATTGTCGAATATATTGGTGTTCCGGTGAACTCATAGTGATTAACAAATATTTTATGTAAAACTATATGTCAAATATTTATCTCATCAAGCTCGTCAAAGTCCAACCTTTGTTTGAAACCATAAGTTTAATCAATTTCAAATTTGATGTGATTGTAATTACGAAAAATGGAAAGGTTGGGTATCACGTTGCCAATATTTGAAAGTAATCTTGTAATTACAATTTAACTTATAACGAAAGTGCAATTAAGCCATGGACATATGCTTTGCGTCTGTCAAGAAGATCGAACTGTTCTAAATGGCGAACGCTTTGAGAAGTGTTGGGCCAATGAGAGCCCAACGGCTAACAAGTTAAAGTGATATTGTTGGGGAGGAGTCACCGTGCTGGCGCCAGGCCAACTGCTATCTTTCATTTTTTTTAAGATAAAAACTACATATAAAAAATATAAATATATTAAATAGTTCGCATACTAATGAACTAATACAATTTCGATTCTATTTAAATAAATGAAAACACAACCCACATTTTAATGAGATTTAAACCAAAAAAATTCTAACTAAGGAGAAATTTTTGATATCTAAACTTTGCCACTTAAACTAACATCTCATGATATTGATACAACTTAATTGATAGAATCAAAGTTGGTGCATTTGTCTTTTCTTTTTTTTGTCGGTATTTTGAAATTTCAATTCTGCATTAGTTTTTTTTTTTAATTCTTTTCAATTAAATAGGAAGAAAGGCGGTGCATGCGGTAAATTAACATGTCTTCTTTTTCTTTAAAATTTTGGGGGTAAATATAATACAATGATAGAGGTGTATTAGTAAATCATAAAATTTTGCTATGCTAGCAAGTAGCAATACACCCCATGCGCACTTAAAGTAGCAGCTGCGGGTTCCCCATGATACAAAAAAAATACAAATTTCAAGTTAGACGTCCACCAAGATAGAATAGTATATACGACGGTGAATTAATTAATTAGCAATTATTAGCGAATCTTGATGAATTGTTTGGATTTCATAAAATACATTTCTTTTTCCCGGGACTTGCCGATTTGTAATTCAGTCCCATAGGAGTATTTGGTACTAGGTAGGAAAAAGATATCAAGTTGAGTAGGAGGTGTCCGGCTAAGTTTATTTTAAAGAGTGATGTAATGTTTTAAGAGTTTATAAATTGTCAAAGTGTTTGGATGATTGAGCTTATAAGTTAGAGGAAAAAATTCACAAGTTAGAGAAAAAAATCATAGTTAGAGAGAGAAAATTGACGAGAAGTGAAGTTGATAGTGTATATGCAGGAAATAATGAACCATGATAAGATTATTTTGGTAGATTCATTATTGCTTATAAGCTTATGAAAAATAAATTGGAATTTAAGCAGTTGGAGCTTATTTTCACACTTTATAAATTGTTTAAGAGCTTATTTTGTCAAATATTTTATAGGAGCTTGTAAGTTTTTATATACCTTATAAACTGTTTGAAGAACTTACAAGTTCAACCAAATACCCTCTAATATAATTTTAAATTTTTGATCAGAATGTTGCCAAATCTTATACGTCGGGTTGTGGGATTTTACGGGCTTAAACCAACAATAACAACCGATGTATTCCCTCTGCACAGACTCCTTCAACAATACATAGCAAAACCCTCGTTGGTTTTCTACCTGGGGCATAAAGTACTTGGTTGAATCGATGGATTTTTGTTAAAGAGAAACATAATAGTCGGGCAAAGCCTGAACTTTTATTAAAGAAATATATAATATTTAATACTATGTCCGTCCTTGAAAAATGTTCACTTAATTTCATTTTGATTCATCCACAAAAAACGTTCACTTTCTTTTTATCAACATGGCTCCCATATAAGTCCTATATTTTTTACCCACGATCAACCCAATTATTTACAAAAATATCAATCATAGCTCACATTTTTCACCCACATAATACATCTTACAATGTGGGTCTCATTCTCAGCTCATTTTACACTCATTACATTTATTAATATCTGTGCCGTCAAAATCAAAGAACAAATTCTAAGGACAAATAGAGTATATAAGTATATCTTCTTTTGAGATGAGACTAACTTGCGTAGTCATCTATGATAGTTCGAAATACTATATACATATAGGTTGTGTTTACTTTGCATGATTAGGTTGGATAGATAAAATTAATCCAATCTAATCAAATGTTTACTTTTAAGGATTAATATTTGAGGATATTCCAAAGCCCGAGATTATTTTATCATTTGAATTGTTCTTCATTAATTTTAATCCAATCAATATAGGTAGAATTGAAATAATCATCCAAATAAATGAAGAATTATTTATCCCAATTTTAATCATTCACTAATCATTTATAGTAAACAAATGATTGATAAATAAATTTTATTTTATCACACAATCCATCAAATAATCAATCCTTCAAAATACTAATCATGAAAGAACTTGAAGAAAAGAAAATAAAACTTGAAAATATCAACTACTGTTACAAGATTTTTATTTTTGAAGAAAGCTTAGATGATATTCGATAATCTGAGTTTCCCTCTGCACTCCTGTATATAGAGGTTTGGACCCCTCTATTACACTCCTGAATTATTGCCTCGGATACTCTCTTCTCTGTCACATTTGGTCTTCACATGAAGATTGAGTCTCTAGTCCTCCATTATCAATAAATGACAATCATCTTCCAATGTTAGATCCTTCCACGATTGACTAGACTTTTAAGTCTCCAGTCGAGAGATATCAGTCTCCGGGGAGTTTAGTTTCTGGTTGGGAAAAATCAATCTTCAATTGGTATATTTTCGTCCGTTGAGATCAACCAAAATCTTCTTTTGGTAGTGGGCTTCCCATATTGCTATACTATGTCTTACTGCGTTTCTTCCCACTAATGTCGCCTTTTTTTAGTGGGAACAATCAAGTTCTTTTTACCCATCTATGTCGTTTTCTTTTCTATAGGTATGATTTTATTTTCTTAGTCGACCACTTTATTTTTTTGAGGTGCCCGATGTGTTTTCTTTTGAGGAATCATACGTTCCTCATGCTCATTGGATCTGAACTTCTTCTTATCTTGTTTAGGAAAGAGGTCACTTTCAAAATTTGGCCACTTCAGGTTTAGACAATTGGTACAAATTTTGTCTATCCAATTCTCAAAATGAGCCATGTTGCAAAATTTGCGATGAGTTTCTTTGCTCGCGACAAGCTTGTCCTTCCATGGAAGAGCTCTTTTTTCTCGAAAAAACTCTCTATGAAACTGATTATTTTTCATGTTATAGTTTTAATAGGAATGACCCATTCACTGAATTCTGAAGGAACTTGAACGAAAACTTGACTTTGTTCATCTTTAGTAAGACAAACCTATAAACCCCATGCTTGTCTGGTTATGATTTGGTCTTCTGGTACTCTAGCGATCAATGAGACTTATGTTGACGAAGCCTTGATATTTTTCAAGGCTCTTGTATCAGGTCGTCGAAGCCTAATATAATGAAAGGCTTCATGAATTCATTTTCCAACCGGTTCGAGGCCTTCACTGATGAAGTACTGACTCTAAAATATCTCTTCGACTGAGTACTGTGTGATTCAACCATGAATTATATACCGCATCTTGGATCCATTTGGGTATATCCCTTGTACGGAAATGACTCATTCACTAATGGAGCATTGACAACCAAGTAGTGGCTCATGTGTCTGAATGGAGCGAATCCGATTACGCATACAAACTCGTAGTCTGTTGGTGACCTTGGTCACATCAATATCTTATATCATCCTCGCTTGTCTAGCATGAAGGACACACTCGTTTGATCCATTTCAAGTATTTCTAAATTTTCTTGGAGTTTTCTCTAGACTATAAGGATGAATTCAATTTCAGTAAGCTCCATCTCTTATCAGGAAATCCATAAGAACATTCTCATAAGATTTCATAAACAAAAATATCAAAGATATAATATTGGCATTCAACTTGTCATCTAAGTAATCGAGCATTTTCAGGCTCAGATTCAATATTGTTTAAAGGAAAATCTTTTACTTGTGTGTTCTCAACTTTCAAAGTAAATTTCTTTGCAAGTAAGAATAAAGACCATTTTTTGAAGGCTAGTTGAACTGCACATAACTCATTTTCGTTCATGTGCCACTGTACAACTTCATCTTCCGAGAAAAGACTACTATAGTATCTACAATGTTTCTTCTCCCATCGGCGTCATCTTAGTAAGCATGTTGTCTACCAATAATCACTTGCATCTGTGTACAAGACTAAGTGGTCTTTGTCATGCGGTATTGAGAGCTTAGGGAGATTCTTGCAAACATTCTTTAGCTATCTCATCCCATTCCGATGTTCTTTTGTTAGATAAATGAAACATCTTTTTCTTGAATTCTACCGGTTTTTTTATGATATTTCTAAATATATGGATACACCATTTATTAGAATTTATTTTTTCTAAAAATGTATCATGTGGGCATGGCGTACGGCGTAGTTCAAATGAAAACTGCTTTACCACAAGTAGACTTAACTTTAAAAAATGGCTGACGAATTGCATGTAAATATTGGACAAAGTCACAAAACATGTTGATTTATGCAAATATAAATACCCACGCGATCTTCATTTTAATGTGGTTGATTATTTATTTAGGTTCACAAGAATATTATACAATGTCTCATGAATTCGTATGGATCATTATAATAATTTTATAAGAATTATTTATCTAATTTTGTCTTCCTGTCAAAAGCCCGTAAATCATAAATTCATTTGGGCTCTATTCGGAAGCCCAGCTATTAGCGAAGGGCCCGACAGCTTATTCCACGAAGTGGATCACACTCGCAGCGGACGTGGCGCAGGATAGCCGTGGAATATCCTACGATGCGCCGAGGTGCGCATGCGCATCGTCTGAGCTGTCAATACGCAATCCTACTCGGCGATTCACCACCAAGAACACAATCATCCCCTTCCTCTCCAATTTCCCATTTTCGGTCCACAGACCAAACCCTCAATTTATCATGAAAAAGAATTTGAATAAAATTAATTGAGAATTGGAGGTTTAGTTTAGCGAGGATGAGCAGCGGCGGAAATTGTATTGGGCGCGGAATCGCGGAGAAGAATGCAAAGCGAAGGGAGTAGTTGTGGTTTTGCGTGGGTTTCGGTTGGCGATGTTCAATTGAAGGATCTCATCGCTCTCTACTCTTCTCTCGGATGGAATTGTCTCGTTTCCGCGCTGATTATCTCAACCCGTACGTTTTTTTTCCTTTTAAAAACAAATACTGTGTTATTCAGTTCACTGCGTTTGTTGGATGATTGTGGTTGTGTTTTTCGTTGTGGTTTTACCGTTCTTGAGTTGTATGGTTTATTGGCTGAGGTGGAGTTTCGAATTGTAGCGTTTTGTGATAAGTAGTTCAGTATTCTACAGTTTGGCGGATATTGTGTTTGTGTTACTGTGCGAAGTGAGAGCCAGTTGAAGATGTGTAGCTTGGATACAATTGCAAAAGAAATTGCTAGTTTCTGACGAGTTTGAGTCATAACATTAGAGTATGCAGTAGATTGAATTAGTGGTGATTATATAATTTCAAAGGAGTAAATTTTATTATAGTGGCTGGATGTCTGACTAGTGCTTGGATTTTATGACCAGAGTTCTGACCGAAGCAACTTCATAGTCGAGCTGTGCCTTCCTTAGGTGTCAAATTGAAATTGTACCCCCAAATTTATGTGATGTACCCACATGATTGATTAGTATCACAGTAGTTCAGATTTGTGGTAGCTGGAAGTTTATCAGAATGAGATTTTGGGTAACATAATTTTCACTAGGAAATGAATTTACTGATATAATAGATACTCACTCCATGTTTGTCTTTTGTGATTTGTGACTGGTATTTGCCTTTGATACTGTCTGCTATTTCTCTACAGGTTCGTTCCGGAGAGAGCTACATCACTGGCGTTTTCTGTCCTTGATGAGCTTGTTAAGGTTTGCATTACCTCATCATCCATGTGTTTCTTCACAGTGCTTATTTTTGGCAGTTTAAAAGATAATTAGGGAAACAAAAAAAATCAAAGCAATGCCCTTTTCTTTAAGTTGGGGGATGGGGAATTATGATTATTACGCTGGTCTCTCACCTTTAGAAAGGGGGAGGAATACGCACTACCACTAAGCTTCAAGGCTTGTGGCTCCAAAACAATGACCTTATTCTTATTTCAGGGTGTGGGATCTGTATTAGTATGATTAGACGAAATAATTGGCTTTTGATTGTAGAAGTACGACTGTGCATATACATTTCGTAATTTGTTCTGTTTAGTAGTAGGTACATTTGGGTATTACTACCTCATGTAATTTTGTTGCTCTTTTGATGATTATCCTCTGTTTTGTACACATAGGAACTTAGGTGTGGAATATGTCCTGTTGTTCTTGCATCTTTTTCCGGTGGTTCAAAAGCTTGCTTGTATAAAGCACTTCAGGTATTGAGATGGACTACTTAATATAAAATCAATCTACATGATACACTGTTTAGGCATCAGTATTATGTTATGCTTAGCATTCCTGTAAACGTTGTTGTTGAGGAATGCAATGCATTTTCTTGATATAGCAGGTTCTCTTGTTTATGTTGCAGATTATAGAAGGATGTTCTGATGTGGAGGTCAGCCTGGTAATTTTGTCATTGAACATCTAATAAATTTAATTGTTACTGGTGGATAAGTAAACATTACACTAATGATTGTCTTTGTTATTATGTCTAGGAGGATAGTAGAATTCTTGAAAACTGCATCTCAGGCCAGATCTATGATTCTGATCCTATTGAATTTACTAAAGACCTGGGTGCTCGATTCGCTTTGCACCGCTCCATCCTCAAAATGCCTGGATCATCAAAGCTAGTATCCTTGTTTGCAAAGGTGTTACTTCTAGTTTGGATGCTTTATTTATTACCAGGTTTGGATCCCAACGTGCAGAGTACTGGAAATCCCTGTATTCGTCAGTTGTAAGTTTCAAATTGCAGTTCTTCCAATTAAGTGATCTTCTATTTTTGTTTCGTTTTTCTTGTCTAATGTCTGACAAATGTTTTAACCCATTTCTTCTTACCTCTTTTATTCATGTAGGGTTTGGGAGCCCCCTTTCTCATTTTATGTTCAGAAAATGATGATGTGGCTTCATGTTCAACTCTGTGCGACTTTGCTCAGAACTTGCAGGATTTAGGGGCTGATGTTAAAGTTGTGAAGTGTGATACCTCTGTTCTTGTAGGTTAGTCTTAATCTTTCCATAATGTTTAACTTTCAATTCCCTTCCACGTCTCTTATGCCATTAGAATTTTGAAACTGACGTAAGTACTGAAAAGCAAGTTTCCTATATTGGTTTTAGTTTGGTTTAAACATTCGAGATTCATTAAGTTTCATTACTAGATATTAATTGGTGGGGTGGTATTTATTCGAGTTTATTCTCCCCATTTGTACGAAGGATCCCGATAAGCCACTTAATGCAGTATTTGATATAAATATTTTTGGCATCTGAAAATACATCTTTTGCCACCCAGACTCTTATGTTTGTTTCATCTGAAAATACATTTTTTTGCCCCCAGACTCTTATGTTTGTTTCATCTGAAAATACATTTTTTGCCCCAGACTCTTATGTTTGTTTAATTGTTTCCTTACACTCTTAAGCACCTTTTCTGTTTGATTTGGCCACTGAAATTCCAGATTTTGTTTCCTTAAGCCCCTAACCCTTCAATTTGTGTTAGTAAGCACTTCTACTTTTCAACTTATCTTATTAAGCCCTTGTGCTATAAACTAAAATAAGATTGTTAATGAAAGTATAAGGGCTTGATTTGTAAAACAAAAATTGGATATTCAAGGGGATTTTTTTTTTGAAGGGCGTAATGAAATAAAACTTGAAAATTCAAGGGCAAAAAAGTATATTTTGCCTTTTCTTAATAATGTGAATGTAGTAAATTAAGGAATAGTGTCAGCTATTTCTTTTAGGGAACGATAGACAATAGTGGATTATTTAGTCATTTTCTCTCTTCTGAAGTGTCAAGTGTGGAACTCTTGGAGCTTCTTTAGTTTAACGTTGACCTCTGGCATTTTACTTGCTGAATGTTCTCGGAAAAAAGTCCATCCGCTAAGGGCGTAATTTGTTGTTGTTCAATGATCCTTGGATATATATATATTATTTTAAAACTTTAACAATTTACTTAATTAGGTCGTTGCTATTGGCTTTGATGAATGGAACAGAGCTTTCTGGCTTCCGCTGAGCTTAGTAATAATCTCATTATTGTTCACATTGGGGGGTTATTCTCTTTTAAATTTTGTTATGGATTCCATACTCATTATCATTTGCCTTGTGTCAGGTCGCTACAAGCATCAATCAGTACAATATACAGCTGCCGTAACTGAGTTGCTTGAGCAGGCAGTTTCGGTTTTCTCCGGAAAGCTTCAGAAACTCGGGGAGAGGTCCCACATGGATGATGAAATATCTTACTTGATATGTGACCTCCAGAATGCAGCAGTCCACTCAAATCAAAGTTTCAGAAGAGTCGCTGTTGGGCCAAATGACCACTTTTTCTTGCCAAGTTCATCAGAGTATCAAAGCAGCAGAGAAAGTGGTTCTACGCAGCAGGAACCCAGAGATAGATTACCTCATCGTTCAAGCCCCCCTTGTATGAGTGCAAATAGTGTCCTTGGCCAATCCCTTTTCGATGCGTGTGTTCCAAAAAATGTTGAAGGTTGGGATATCAAATTCTCTGGCTCCTTAAATGGAGAGCCATTTGCTTCTGTTCGTAGGAGGTCACGGTTCGTGGCATCAAGCATAGATCAAGATTATGAATGATCTTGTGGAAAGATTCTTCGACTTGGGTAGTGCGTACTTTGCTGGTTAAATGTGCATACTTGTGATTGACGAACTTCTGAGCGAGCTTCAAACTGCATTCCTTATGATTTTGACATAAACTTTTGAGCTTGTAGAGTGAAATGATAGTGCTTGAAACAGCGGTAGAGGTTGAGGAGTCGAGAGAAGCGCTTATGAGGTGGTTCGTTTCGTCGTTGCCCCCTCCATTTGCAAGCTTTGCCTTCAAATGATTTCAGGTCGTGCTGATAAGAGGATGACGTTCGGTAAGTTGCTTGTATCTTGCAGTTTGTAAATTTATCTCCGTTACCCCTTTGCTTGTGATACTTTACTTGATACGTGTATATGAATGTATAATAAGCTAACTCTTGTACAATACTTTTAAGAATAAGTATTGTGAAAATTTTGTGATACTGTGATCTTTATGATGTTGAATCCATATTATAAGTTGGAATACTTCCGGAATGTCTCAAATGGATAATGCAGTATGAGCTTTATCGAGTTATACATTAAGTTATATTTTAAAGATATAATTATCCGATAAAAGTTTTATTATTATCCACGGCACACAATATTATTATTACCTGAATAGCGACTATGTCTCACAATTAAGTCTATGATTTTCATCTATTGAAGTATACATTGGGTCAAATAGGATTAATTTTTGACCAAGTAATGTGCAAAAATCTCCTATGCTAGCCAATATTTGAATGTTTTCTAAGACATTTGAAACCATATTGAGTTATTTTAAAACAAGTAACTGTCCTTAGCTGAAAACTATTTTCCAAGGAAATTTTGACGTAAAAAAACTAATAGAAAATGTAGTTCATGAATTTTAGATGTTTTCTGATATCATAAGGACTTGTTTTAGATCACTCTCCTTCGCTTAAAGGTTTTTCTATTTCTTCCTAAGATAATCTTCATTCTTTAATGGCTCTATTGTATTTCCACTTCCCAAGTATCAGTTTGTCACACAACTGCCACATCACCGCTATCTTTAGCCAAAATTTAGAGGTGTTTGGTGAAACATAATTTCAAAAGCAAATTTTATGTTCGCTTTTTAAGCTTTAAAAACAGTTTATAAACTGTTTTGAGCTTACCTCAGCCAAACACCTCTTAATCCCAATAGCTCTACCTAAATGATGGGCCCTAATATCAAATTTTCATTCAAAATATATAAATCATTATGTTTATAAGATAACGTGTCATTAATATAATATTTTAATCAATATAAATAAATATCACTATTAATTAAAAAACTTGAAACTAATTTCAATAAATTAAAACTAGGTAATAGAAAAGAATGTGATAAATATTAAAAACGATTATAAAATTTTAATTATTAAAATATTCAATCATTCAATGTAATATTTTTCCGACCAATACGATTTTTGAGTTAATTTCAATAACAATGTAAAAAAAAGAAAAATAAAAGGAGAAAGGGTTCTCTCTAAAAGAAAAAGATATATTTATATATGTATATCTATAGAGAGGGTTAACTTGAGAATCATTTTAACCGTGTGAACCAAAAAATGATGAATTCATTGTGAAAGTTGATGAATCCGTTGAGAAAGTTACTGAATCCCAAAAAATAGAATTTTCGTCTCTCATATGATTTGCACCCTAAGTGAAAATTTCAAATTTTTTGATACTGTAATTTTTTCATCGGACATTAACTTTCATATCGAATTTATTTTATTCATAACGAACTTATGTGATTCTTAGTTTTCACATAAAAATAGTTCTTATTTGAACCTCACTCTATATATATACACACACATATGAAAAGTAGTAGTAACATATTCATTTATTTTAATTAACATATAAAAAGGATCTGGAAAAAAAAAAGCAAGCAAAACCAGATTAAAATATCAAATAGCAGAATTTGAACTTTTAAAAGAAAAAAAATTTAAAAAAATTAATATAATTAAAGAATATCCTCCAACGAAAGTTTGAATGCGAAAAGGAATAAGTATCTAAACGGAAATTCAAACAAGATCACTCTCCTTTGACTTTTTTCCTATAGCAAATTTTTGGTGCAAAAAAGGGAAAACTTAAAAAGATATACCCCTTCCATTCTTTTTTAAGTGTTCTTTATCGTTAAATTATAAAAATCAAGGAAGTAGATAAATTTATATGTGTATCTCATTAATTTCCATGATAAAGACATTCATATAACTAATTATTAAATTTCAAGAGTATTAAATAAAGGTAAATAGAAAATACATCATAATTGTATTCTTAAATTGTGAATTATGATATTTATTAAAAATAAATAAAATTAATATGACACTTAAAAAGAACGAGTATAATTTATGAATTTTAGATGTTTTCGGATACTTTCGGCAGCACAAGTAGTGATACTTTAAGAATGGGATCACTCTCGTTGACTAAAAGAATCTTATTTCTTTCCTAAATAAAGAATATTTTCTAAGGAAGAATTTAATGCAAAAGAATTCTTCTATCAAAACAACCCCCGCCGGCATCACATTAACTAGCATACACAAACACATACTTAGTAGCATTTCCTGCAATCAAAGGAACAACGCAAGTGAGGCACATGATACACTGCAAATAGATTGAATGATTACATTATCGGGGAACATGGTTATACTACATCTCTCTCACGTGATAATATTATATTAATTTAATTTATATTTATAAAATATTATCATATTAATTAGAGAGCATGTAGTGTACCTACATGTTCCATGGAAATTCCCTACATTATTGATCGAGTTGGGAGCACCATAATATAACTTCTCTCTCTAATTAAATTTTTCTTTATCATTGAGAAACAAAGCAAAATGGTTCAACATTTTAGTGCATCTTTGCTGTTGGGAAATTGCAGATTGAAAACATGGCCAGCTCCTTCACCTCCACACTCTTCACCACTCCTCTCCACTTGCTCTTCTCCAACGCCTTGCTATATTCCAACCCCTATCCTCAACACATCTTTCTCACCAACATAGACCACCACTTTTTCGCACCCCAACCTCCAAAGATTCGGGTCGAAATCCGGGTTCAGCTTCGGGTCGTCAAACCCGGTCGAATTCAGGTATGCATGGACCCATATACTCTCCTCCACCGCCACCATTTTGGGGTTACTCGCTTCGTTCCCAATTCGGATCTTCCCCAAAATGCGGGCAGTTCAGAAACAACCCGCGGAGTTTAACATCACCACCCGTTTTCTCCAACCCGGCCCTAATAGCCACGTTGTGCGCGATGTTGCCGCCGGCGCTGTCGCCGCCTAAGTAAACGCGCTCGAAATCGACTTCGTTCCGGAGCCACGCCTCGCTGCCGTTTCCCCCTTTGCAATGAGAGAAAATCCATTTCAGGGCAAGCCAGGAATCTTCATAAGCGGCGGGGAGGGGGTGCTCGGGTGCTAAACGGTAACTGACAGAAACCGCGACGGCGTTGGCTTTGGCGGCGACGGAGTTTAGGTAGTTGTGGTAGGTGGGGGAGAAGGGGGATCCGGTGAAAAACGCTCCACCGTGGAAGTAGACCAGAAGAGGAAGTTTGCGGCTGGTTTTGGGGAGATAGAGTCTGGCTGAGATGTTGAGAGATGGCTCGATGACGATGTCTTTGGATTGAACTCTAGACCTCGGATCCAGAGATGGAGGAACGGTTTCTGTCCCTGATAACCTCTCAATCGTACCATTTTTGTAAACCCTAATGAATGGATCGATTTCGTATAATATGTCTGAGGAATTAGAAGCAAAACTTGGTGCTACCAGTACATAGAAGAAGATGAACAAGAAGAGCAGATAGCTCTTGTTATCAGACATGGTTGTGGTTGATGAGAGCTGTCTATTACTACCATTTTGTAGAAAATTTACGCCTTGCGTGTGCATGTAATATAGTATTAAATTTTAGTGATTAATATACCTATATTCGACCAGGATTAATTGGTAATATCTAATATTGAATTTTAGTGATTGCATGAATTTGTTACCTATATAATCGGTCAGGATTAATTTTCAATCTCCTCAGTATTGTAATTTTCGAGGTATTAAAAGAACCATTTTATATATATACACACAAATACAATATACATATATCATATCATGTATCGAAGGATTAAGTGAAAAATAATTGTAAATAGTAATAACTCCATGCCTACTTTCCACACCAACGATCGACAAAATAATTAATACGTTCATAATTGTGAAATGCCTTTTCTAGTTTGTGTAGGTATCAATTTTTTTATTACTTTATAAAATGGTCGATCTTAATTTAATTTTCCCATACTTTTAATTTTTCGGGAAAAAAAATCAGGTAGATTTTGTTTTAAGTGGAGGATTTATTAGCAAATGATTTTTTTTGAATTCAATGAAATGTGTGAGTGTACGTGTGTATAAATGTGTGGAGAGAGAATATGGCTTGAGAAAGAGAAACTAATGATTATGGGATATAATTCTCAATTAAAATATTATTTTTTATCCCAAACCTACTAACTCTAGACTAATTGAACTAAATTCATAAAGCAATTAAACCACTTTTCTTCCCACCTCACTAACTAGCTAACTCAACAAGTCACGTTACATAATTATATATATTTGTTAATCTAGATGTTCAATGCAAATAACCGACTTAACTTGTGGTGATGGATTATGCTCTAGGTAATGGATTGCATTCGACAAGATTTGATTGAAGAAAAATGGTAAGAAAGTAGGTTTTGTATTCATCATTGATATTTTCTATTACAACTCTTCAACTTATTTCACAATTTTATTTCGAAATTTTGATTTTGTCTAAAACTTATAAAGCTAATCTGAATAATGTTAGATTTACAAAGCATAGCTCAGTTCATAAATGCTTCCTCCCCCAATTAATCAATAGGTTGTGATTCGAATCATTTAGTTTGCGTAAGTATGGTTGTATGTGACTAGTAGCTCTGAATAATAGACCAAGAAATAAACTTGGATAGTTATAAATTAAAGTAGAAAATCTTGAATTAACAAAGCGAGAGATTTTTGTTACTATCGATCGGTACATATTATTCGGACGCAACATCTCAATAGAATATTTTGTCTTAAAAAATTATCATATATTGTCATATCTGGGGTATTTTTTACATTAGATCTGACGTTATTCTTCGGATGTAAGTTATAAAAGTCATTAAATATGGAAAAGATGTTGAAATATTACTAAAAATTTCGTTAAAAATTAAAACATTATCATAAAAGAGATTAAATTCGTGTAATATTTGCTAATTTCCTTTTGTCTTCATAACTTAAAGAACATTAATAGCTCGGTTTAATTAAAGGCCCCATCACACGATTCATATCTGGTAAGTTGGCATATGCCTTATGGTAGAAAAAGGTCCAACTAATTGCAACTTATTTTGATTTTGGTCGATTCTAGATATATAAAATTCGTCAGTTCTAAAAATTGAATAAGATTCTGGTCAATTTATGATAATAGAAGTTAAACTTACTTAACATGTAGACTAATCTGATTAATGATTACACACCATCCAATTTAAATCCCATAAATTTCAAATTAAAAAAAAAGAACAAAAATAATTGGGTGACACGTAGCTCGCTCTTGTTATTTTTACTCAGCTTGCCGGGGAAGGGAAGATACGCCCGGCCGTACGTCAGGTATATAATGGAGGAGGCCGAGACGGTGGCGCTCATGGATTCCGAGGATGACATACACAGCGCTGGTTAAGGTCATCATTTAAATAAGAACTTTTATTAAATTATTAATTACAAATAAAGGAATATTATTTATTTCGCCTTTATTTTTATAGCGTGTATGTGGTATGTACTAATAAAATATTTACATACAATTAATAAACAAAAAAAAGTGAATTATCAAATGAATTCAACACGCAGACCATATATTGGTATGTGGGGCCGCGGCCGCCTAAGGCTAATTACCTACCAAATTACCAAACATGAAAATCATTTGGTATTGATATGGGTTTCGTGTTTCGTCCTTGTTACTTAATTGTATATATATGATTTGGATTACGTAGGAATATAAATATGGTGTAAAATATGTGAAAGTTGTACAACGTATAAAATTGTTGTATAATAATAATATTGCACTGAATATAAATTGTTGTATTGAATTTAGCGTACATAGTAAATTTATACGTGTGGTGCAACAACTTTATACATTCAATATAATATTCGCACGCGAAATATATTCTCACCCTACACTCCTATATATAAAAACTTGTTTTTTTTTTAGAAATCTAAGAACCAATACAATTTATGTATAAAGTTACATACTAAATTACTGCACTATGATAATATTGATGAACAATGTTGTTTTTTACCATATCTATTTAGTGTATTAACTTTGTATAGAAAATTCTTTGACTCGTAGATTCTTACAGTAAAATAGGTTTTTATAATCCAACCATATATATAAAAATTTTATGATTAGGTTTTAGTTGTTTATATGATTGTTTCCCTTCCACGAAAATAATTGAGATGGGAAATGACATTATTCATAATAGCATTATTGAGACAAATGTCCAATCATTTTCAATCTTTATGACTTGAGAAAAAAGAAGTAAAGAGACAGAAGGTAATTAATTCAATCAACGCTTGGTTTTTATTGATTCTCCATTAACTTCGAACATAAGATCTGTTATTGTAGCGGATAATTTACAGGATTAATCTTTTATTATCCATCACGGTTATGTTTTAAGCATTGCATGTGTTCTCCTTCGTTACCACTTACCATCTTCTGTTTTGTTTGTTACTTTATATTCTAATATAAGGCAATTAATATTATATTACAATTATGAAGATAAACTTTATATAAGCAAAAGAGGTTAATTAAAAACAATGGTTATATAAAATAAGAATGAATGTAAGCAAACATGATTATATTATCATAACAAAACGAGCCCTTATTAAAATAGAGAAAGAAGACTAAATCTCAAACAAACCAGTCCTTACTGAAATATAGAGCTTAAGCGGTGTTGAAGAAAGCAAGCAATCGATCGGTTATGGAGGCAGCTTTATCGTGTTGGGATTGAACAAAATGGAAGCAATACCCTTCTTCCTCCTTCTCCACAATCTCCACTCCACTCGCTCTTCTTCAACCCCTCTCCCCCTATCCCTCAAGAAATTCTTCTCCGCCACGAATAAAATCACGCGCCGCCCCACCATCTCCCCGATCCGCGTGTCCATCGCCGATTCAGCCGCTGACCATCGTCGCGGCCGCTTTTCGTAGAGACGGGGTCTTATACAGCTTGTCCTCCTCTCCCTTCACTCGTTGAGCCACGGATCGGCGCCGCTGTCGTCGGCGTGGACCGCCATCCACTGGAACGCGGCCCACTAGTGGTCGAATGGGATCGGGAGAGGGTTTTCAGTAGCCAATTTGTAGTTGGGGGAGACAGCGATGAAGTTGCCTTTGTCGACTACGTTGGAGATGAAGTTGTTGAAGGCGGGACCTTGTTAGGTATCCCACAGGATCGATCACAACGTATTTGAGAGAAAAATAACTTCTATTACTATCAAGAATAGAATACAAGAGACTCTACAAGCTCTATAACAAAAAACTCTCAAAGGCACCTTACAATCTCTCTTTGATTGTTCTCTCCTCTACTTGGGAGTACTACACAAACTCTCTTGATTTGTGTTGTGTTGTGATGTTCTAAATCGATCAAGAGGTCCTCTATTTATAGGACAATCCCAGTATGAATAGAACATGTGAACAAACTTCATTTCATTAATTATGGCGGCTGTCGACTTTTACTATTGCGGCCACCGTCTTCAACGCCATCTTCAACAATTGCGGCCACCGTCTTTAACAATGATGAGCTTCTAGAATGGCGGTTGTGGAGAATATGAATGGAACTCTTCAATTCTCCCTTCCGGGCATATTCGAACAAGCATACCGACAATGTCTCTACATAGTTCTAGCTTATCCGAGTGACCACCTTCACAAGATGTCTTTGGATTCTCCTTCGTGTTGATCTTAACTAGTCTCAACGGTTGTCGATCAATCACCTCACGTATCCAATGATACCGAACATCAATATGTTTTATACGGGAAAGGTACATTGAGTTCTTGCTCAAATCTAAAGCACTTTGACTATCACAATGTACCTTGTACTCGTTCTGCTCGATTCCATGTTCTTGAAGATAACGCTTTAGCCATAACATTTCCTTACTAGCTTCAGCAGCAGCAATATATTCTGCTTCGGTAATGGATAAAGCAACACATACGCAACCTTGATCGCGCGAGACAACTCCCCCTGCAAAAGTGAAGAGATATCATGAAGTAGATTTTCTACTATCAATATCTCCAGCCATATCTGAATCTGTATAGCCTTCCAAGATTGGATCAGCTTCCCCGTAACAAATGCATAGATTTGTGGTACCCCTTAACTACCTGAGAATCCATTTGACCGCCTTCCAATGCTCCTTTCCGGGGTTTGAGAGAAAATGACTCACTATCACCACAGCATGAGCAATATCTGGCCTTGTACACACCATTGCATACATCAGACTTCCAACAGCTGAAGAATACGGTATTCCTGACATCTCCCCTATCTCTTCCTTGGATGTGGGATATGTTCTTTTGCACAACTTGAAATGGTTGGCAAGTGGAATGCTGACTGGTTTGGCGTTGCTCATATTGAATCTCTCTAGGACTCGTTCAATATACTTCTCTTGAGATAGCAATAACCTTCGATTCTTCATGTCTCGAACTATCTGCATTCCAAGAATTTGTTGAGCAGGACCCAAATCTTTCATGTCAAAAGATTTGGAGTGTTCTTCCTTCAACTGTTTGATCTTCATTGCATCTTTTCCAACGATCAACATGTCGTCTACATATAGTAGAAGAGCAATGAAACTTCAGTCTGAGAATTTCTGAGTATAAACACACTCATCTGTAGTGGTTTTCTTATAACCTTGACTTCTCATACATGAATCAAACTTCTTATTCCACTGCCTTGGGGCCTGCTTTAGACCGTACAAGCTTTTAGTTAGCTTGCACACGAGGTTATCACCTGAAACCTCAAAACTTCTGGCTGCTGCATATAGATTTATTCTTTTAAATCTCCGTGAAGAAATGATGTCTTCACATCCATTTGTTCAAGCTCCATGTTCATACTTGTCGCTGAGCAGTATAACCGGATTGAAGTCATTTTGACAACCGGTGCAAAGATCTCGTCAAAGTCAATTCCTTGCTTCATTGGAATCATTTAACTACCAACCGAGCTTTGTGTTTCACCACTTATCCGCTTCCATCCTTCTTTAACTTGAATACCCATTTGTTCCTCAGTGCCTTCTTCCCTTTAGGAAGTTCTACAATCTCATAAGTTTGATTTTTATGCAGAGATTCCATTTCCTCCTGCATTGCTAGCAGCCATTTTTCTTTGTCCTTATGAGATACAGCTTCTTGGAAACTCTCTGGCTCCCCATCTTCAGTAAGTAGAAGATATTCAGATGGTGAATACCTTGTTAATGGTATACATCCACATTCAGATCTACGAACAGCTGGAACCATCTGAGGAGAGCTACCATCATCTACGTCTTGTGATGATCCTGATGAGGCGGGTTGTGGCTCCTCTTGCTCCTCACTCTCTTCTATCTCCTCTCCGTCTGATTCTGGTAAATCTTCTTCTGGCACTGGGTCATTGTTCCTTACGAACAATTCTAGTGATGCGCCTGAATTTTGAGCACCATCATTTGACTTCTGAGACATTTTAGGTTTTCAATGTTTTCTATCGTCAAATTCTCATGGAACACCACGTCCCTACTTCTGATCACCTTTTTCTCTTTTGGATCCCATAACCTGTATCTAAATTCTTCATCTCCATAGCCAATGAAAATGCATGGAGTCGTCCTTGCGTCAAGCTTCTGTCTGAGCTCTTTGGATACATGTGCATAAGCTAAGCACCCAAATACTCACAAGTGAGCTTATGTAGGATCTTTTCCAGTCCATAGCCTCTCCGGGACTTCAAAATTCAATTGGACTGACGGTGATCTGTTGATCAGGTAACAGGCAGACTTCACTGCTTCTTCCCAGAATGGCTTTGGAAGCTTAGCCATACTGAGCATGCTCCGAACACTTTCCATAATTGTTCGGTTTATTCTTTCAGCAATACCGTTATGCTGAGGAGTTCGTGGGACTGACTTCTCATGTCGAATGCCATTTTCTTTGCAATATGCATCGAACACCTTGGAAGTATATTCGTCTCCGTTATCTGATCGGAGACACTTCAGCTTCTTTCCTGTTTCACATTCCACCATGACATGAAATAACTTGAAGTACTCAAACACCTGGTCCTTCGTCTTCAAGAAATACACCCACACATTCCGAGAAGCGATATCAATGAAAGTCAGAAAATATCTGCTTCCGCCGAGTGATTCAACCTCTAAGGGACCACAAACATCAGAGTGCACCAAACTTAACAACTCTGATCTTCTCGTGGACAAGAAATTAAATGAGGCTCTTTGTTGCTTACCAAATAAGCAATGGTTGCAAGGATCCAACACAGCGTCCTTATCAACACTGATAAGTTTCTTCTTTATCAGGGTTCTCAACCCCTTCTCACTCATGTGACCGAGACTCTGGTGCCATAGATTCTGAGAAGCCTCCTCCGCAACATTGAGGCTGTCTGTAGAAATCTTCACATGAGTTTTGTACAACGTGCCATAAACATGTCCTCGAGCGATCGTCATGACGCCCTTTGATAGCCTCCATGTGCCTGAGCTGAAATGATTTTCATACCCTTGTTTGTCACGGGATACCACAGAAAGAATATTCAGCCGAAGATCCAGCACATGTCTGACACCCTTCAAAGTTATTGTGCTCCCCACACTTGTCTTTATCTAGACATCACCAATTCCTACTATCCCAGAGGAACTGGAATTTCCCATCTTCACTGCTCCAAAGTCTCCAACTTTGTAAGTTGTGAAGTAGTCCTTGTGGGGAGTTACGTGGTAGGACGCTGCAGTATCTACCACCCATTATGTGTCATCACTTGACACATGAAGGCATGTCTCTTCATGAGTTGTACAATATGCTACATCTCCTGCAACGGTGATTAGCGTTTCTCCATATTTGTTCTTCTGCTGAGAACTTTGACCTTGCTCCTCTCGCCATTTGAAGCAATTCTATTTCATATGGCCCTCTTTTCCACAATGATGACAAATATAAGATATCTTGTCATCAAAGGGTCTCCCCCGACTTTTGCTCCTGCCTCTCCATTTGCCTCTGCTAATTCTTTGTTTGTCTTGTGATCTTCCTCGATTTTCTATCACAAGAGCATGGGTCTGATCTGTGCCCATGTCTTTTCTTCTAGCCTCCTCATTTAACAAGGCATCCTTAACCACAGCCATGGTAAGTTTGCCATCTGGAACTGAGTTGCTGAGAGTAACAACAAGTGTCTCCTAGCTATCAGGAACAGAACTTAGAAGTAGTAGAGATCGCATCTCGTCTCCAAGCGGCATCTCAACAGACGACAACTGGTTCACCAGGCTCTGGAACTCGCTGGTATGCTCGGCAACTGAAGTTCCACTTTTAACTTCATGTTGACTAAGAGCCTCATCAACAGGGCCTTATTTCGAGCAGTCTTGGTCTGGTACATGTTCTCTAACTTTTTCCAGAGAACATATGCGTCTGTCTCTTGTGCTACATGGTGGAAGACACTATGGTCAATCCATTGTCGAATCTGACCTATAATTTTTCTGTTCAACTTCTTCCACTCGGTTGGCTTGGAAGGATCAGGATTAACACCATTCAGCTCTATTGGATCGAACAAATCTCTACAGCTGAGGAAATCTTCCATCCGCGTTTCCACAGCATGTAGTTTGTAGCTGTGAGCATAATCATAGCTCCAGAAGATGATGTTGACTCCTCCATGGCCAATTTTTTCACCTTCCAAATAGCTAATCCAAAAATTTGGAGCTGATTTTCACAAAACGGACACCACCGTTGCGTCCGGAATGGTCGAAAATGGTGGAGTACAGTCTTTGGGTCAAAAATACACTTTTCCCAAAATTATAGGGACCAAAGTGTAATTTCACAAAACTGTAGGGACCCAACTATAATTTCCAGAAACCTCAGGGACTAAAGCGAAAGTTTCAAAAATTACAGTGACCAGAATGTAATTTCAAAAGATTCTGCTGACGTGACGAGGTGCTGACGAGATACCTACGTGGCAGGTGACTTGGCGATGACATCAGTGTGGCATCAGCATGACATCGACACTGTTCATCGTCTTCTTCGTGAAAAATTGCAGAAATTTTTCCGAATTTTGACTCAACCTTATGAGCTCGTTTGACGTCAAAATTTCACACCGTTTGATCCGTTGGACTCCTGACGACGAGGGCTTCTTCTCTGTCTCAACAGAAAACGATTTCGAACAACTTGAATCTTTGACCCAGATTCAAGAATAAGGCTCTGATACCACTTGTTAGGTATCCCACGGGATCGATCACAACGTATTTGAGAGAAAAATATCTTCTATTACTATCAAGAATAGAATACAAGAGACTCTACAAGCTCTATAACAAAAACTCTCAAAGGCACCTCACAATCTCTCTTGGATTGTTCTCTCATCTACTTGGGAGTACTACACAAACTCTCTTGATTTGTGTTGTGTTGTGATTTTCTAAACCGACTGGAGAGGTCCTCTATCTATAGGACAATCCTGAGTATGAATAGAACATGTGAACAAACTTCATTTCATTAATTATGGCGGCTACCGACTTTTACTATTGCGGCCATCGTCTTCAACGCCGTCTTCAACAATTGCGGCCACCGTCTTTAACAATGATGTGCTTCTAGAATGGCGGTTGTGGAGAATATGAATGGAACTCT
This sequence comes from Salvia rosmarinus, assembly GCA_036937905.1. Taxonomy (NCBI): domain Eukaryota; kingdom Viridiplantae; phylum Streptophyta; class Magnoliopsida; order Lamiales; family Lamiaceae; genus Salvia; species Salvia rosmarinus. The sequence continues at coordinate 315,513 of JAODLM010000035.1, forward strand.
TCAACCTGAGGCTGCCCCGAATCAGAAAACGCCACCGTGAATGTACATGACGAGGGGGAGTTTCTGCGGTGGGGCTGGGTGGAGCGGCGCGAAAATGCGGACTGAAAGGCCGGTTTCGGATTCGATGCCGACGTCTTTGGAGCGGACGACGGCGTCCAAGGCGTCGAAGGGAGGGACGTGAATGGCGGAGGATGCCTGTGGATGGAGCCGTAGGTGAATAAGTGGAAGAATGGCGACATGTTGACGGCGATTGCTTTGGTTGCTGATGATGCTATCGAATAGTGATGAACTAACAAAGTTGATGTGAAAGAGAGTGAGATATTAGTAGTTGATCGAGAAAGTTGAGGCAGTTATTTATAGATATAGAGTCATAGAGAGATGTGATTCGACTTGTAATCCAAGTCGACTCTCTCTCAAGTTTTGTCTAGTTTGGATAGTAATCTATATCTTATTACCAAAGTTTTTTTTATCTAATCATGTTTGTCTATTTTGAATAGTACTCTCTATTTTATTTAGGCGTTGCAAAAACAAAAACACGATACGAACACGTACGAAATTAACGGGTTAGTGTTTAGTCTTATCGTGTTCGTTTCGTTGTGTCGTGTTCGTATCATTATCGTGCAAGTAATTTATATCTTCTTCTTATTATTATTTGAGCATATCCACACTAAAAACATGAACCAAAAATTATACCTAATATTTTCTACACCAATCAATTCATTCATCAAGTTCTAAACCAACTTTATGAAACAATCTCAATTAATTAGTACTGAGAAGGTGAGTAAAGTAGCAAATAAAGCATTTATTCCGGCGAGAACATCATACATAGTTACGATTAGTGATTGAGAAAGGAAGCCACTTTTTTGAGCATAGCCATTCCAGCCTCACCATCAGGAACAAACACACTGAAAACATGATCCTCACCTGCTACCTCCACACACTCGATTTCTCCCTTCCATCCACTCTTGCTCAACACCTCCTTGTAATACCACCCTCTCTCCTTCAGAGAATCCTTCTCCGCAACATAAACCAGCACTTTTCCGCACCCCAAACCCGATATCTTCGGATCCTTACCCGGATTCACCCGCGCCTCGTCGCTATCCTTCAAGCTCGGCCAAGCAAATCGCCACAGTTTCTCAGCAAATTCCCTCCCATTCTTAAACTGCTCCGCCGTTTCGCTCCCAATCGGATCCACGCCCCCAAAGTAGGGGCAATTCAGAAAAATCCCCAGCAAATTGAAGCCGTCCGGATTCTCCAACCCCACCCGCATTGCGATGTTGTGTGCAATGTTGCCGCCCGCGCTGTCTCCACCTAAATACACGCGATTCAGATCGGCGTATTCCTTAATCCACTCCTCCTTGCCCTCGGCGGTCCATTTGAGAGCGCGCCACGAATCCTCGAACGCGACCGGGAGCGGGAATTCCGGGGCTAAACGGTAATTTACTGAGACTACGACCACGTTGGCTTGGGCGACCAAGTGATTGAGGTGCTTTTGGTATAGAGGAGAGAAGGCGGATTCGATTACGAAGCCGCCGCCGTGGTAGTAGACAAGAAGCGGGAGTTTTTTGCTCCGGTCGGCGTTCGACGGCAGGTAAATGCGGGCGGAGAGGTTGATCTCCGGCGCGATTTCGACGTCTTTGGATTGGACCCCCGTGGCTGAATCCAGAGATGGGGGAACGGTGTCTTGGCCAGTTAGCCTCTCGATTCGGCTATTTCTGTAGACTCTGAACATAGGGAAGAAGTCGTGGATTATTTCGTCGGCCATTGATGAGGGACGAGAGAGAAAGGATAATCGGTTTATCAGCTTTTTCTTTGTTGTGCTTCGCAAAGAGTCACAGGATTATTACTCTTATAGCAATAATTCATGGGCTGGGACCATTGTTCTTAAAGGCATTTGTTTGTGCGGTTAAGTTCACTTTTGAAAATTTATAAATTTTAATAATTTATAGCATGTTTTAAGAGTTTAAAAGTTTATAAATTGTTAAAATATTTAAGATAATTAATTTTATAAATTAGAAAGAGAATAGTGAGATAGAGAGAAAAAATTGAAGAAAAATAAAATTAATAGAATATATATTGAAACTAACGTATCATAGTAAAATTATTTTACAAATTTATTATTGTTTATGAAAAAATAAGTTAAAGTTGATAACTTATTTCTATTGAAATTTATTTTTACAGTTTATAAACGGTTTATGAATTTATGTTATTAAATACTTCTTATGAGCTTGTAAGCAGTTTTGGAGATTTCATAAGCTCAACCAAACATCACGTTGTAATTATGTGATTAAACCTAATTCTTAATGGATAATTATAAAAAAAAAAAACCAACGTTAAGATTTAAAAAAAAGTTATATTATATAATCTGACAATATGTGATATTAGTCATTCATATTTGTCATTAGAAATACTAGTACGCCACCTGCGCACGAGTACAAAATTGAGTTAATTCTTCTTTATGAATTTATTATTATAAATTAGAGGATATGGTCTTAAATTTATGAAGTTGTTGAAATATAATATATTTAATTCATAATTTTTTAAATTGTAAATTTGAGTACATAATTATAAATTACTACCTCCTACCAATAAATGTGCTTGTTTTCGTTTTTGGATCGTCCCATTAAAATTGACTCATTCTAAAATGGTTCAAACTCAATGGAACTCACTATTTTACACAAAAAATATAATTCTCCTTAGTGTGTATCGAAAAATAACAAGCCACATTAATTGAGACAGGGGGAGTATTTTGCTAAGATTTATGTAAATGCAAATATTTTATGGATTCGTTTTCTTTAATATTATATCATTAGAAATATAATGATAAAAAAATAAGTAAGGAACAAAATTCAAATTCAAATTTATAATACAAAAGGAAATTCAATAAAAATTCGTAAATCTATAAATTATCATAGACAATGTTTATTGTGACATTCACTGATATTGCATATAAATATAACTATTATTATTCTTTTTACTATAAACAACAACATAAAATTGATTATGAGAAAAAATTTATATCTTTTAAGAAATAAACAACGTATAACTTTGACTTTTATTGATTATCATATCATACAAAAAAATAAGAAGGCATTGCGATTATATATACATTATAATTAGAGATATTGGCATATAAATACATAAACTTTGATGTGATTTTGATTTTATAAATACACAAAATTTGATGTGATTTTAATTTTACATATGAACTTTAAAATGAATATATAAATACACGAATTTTGATATAATTTTGATTTTACATACAAACTTTAAGAAAAGTATATAAATACATGAAGTTATTAATTTTAGTGATTTTATCACGATTTATTTTTTCGACTAAATTGAAACTAACATGGTATTAGATATGATGAGTTGAGAACGACGTGAAAATAAATTAATAAATAAAATATAAATGAAACATTTACATTTGGTAAAACACACAGATTGACTCATTAATACACACAGATCACATATACACTTCACGAGAAAGAAAATAAAAGAAAAGAAAAGGAAAATGGAATATAATACAAACACACAAAACGAAGAGAACACTTCAAATCTTAAACTCATCATTTCTAAATGAGTAAATGACGAACAAGTATGCTACTATAAATATCGTCATAGTCTTTTTCTATTTCTTCACACACGAACTTTAAGATTTTCACGTCGTTATCAACACATCATATAAAATGTCATGTCAATTTCAATTTGACCAAAAAAATAAATTATGATAAAATTACCACAATTAATAAATTCGTGTATTTGTACATTCATTTTAAAGTTCGTGTGCAAAATCAAAATGAATCAAAAGTCCGTATATCTATATATTCCTTTTAAAGTTTGTGTGTTAAACCAAAATTACATTAAAGTTTATGTCTTTATATACCAATAACCTTTATAATTAAGATATACTCCCTCCGCCCACCAAAAACGTGCATCGATTTTGGTGGCACGAGTTTTAAGACAACTGTAATGAGTGTAAAGTAAATATGTATAAAAAGGTGTGTCATTGGGATAATAAATGAATATATTAATGGATTGTGAGTGTAAAAAGGTGGACCATGAGTGTTTTTTTATAAATAAGTGGATAAGTTGAGGGTAAAAATGTAAAGTTGGTGTTTCTAAAAAAGGAAAGTGCACATTTTTGGTGGACGGACCGAAAAGGAATTAAATACATATTTTTGGTGGACGTAGGGAGTATCATTTATATACAAAGTAAATACATATCTTATAGAAACAATTAATGTACTTAAAATTGTAAAGAATATGAGATACAACGTATGCATATAATCATGTTGCTTATTTTCTTCCAAAACTATCACGCCTCTAATATGATAAAAGAAATATGAGTTATTGTGGTCGAGATATCATAGGTTCGAATCCCATCAAACATTTCTATAGGTTTGAGTCTATTACACCTCGCTTTCTAAATGTGATTTACTTGTCCTATATGATTTGCAGACTATTGTACAAGAACATAAAATTTATTCAATGAGCACCGAAATTAACAGCTACATATTCCCATGATACCAAAAAAAAAATCAAATTAAACATAATATTTTCTATACCAATTCATTCATTCATCAAGAACCAAACAGCCTTAATTAAGATATTTTAAATTTTAAATTTCAATACACTCTGTGATCAACAAAGATGATACATTTATTCCGGTGAGAATTGCCCCAACATTATATCGTGGTCGATGAGATATACATACTATACGCAATAGGAATAGAGGAGAAATACGATCATTGATTGATAAAGGAAGCCACTTTTTTAATCATAGCCATTCCAATCTCACCATCTGGAACAATCACACTGAAAACATGGTCCTCACCTGCAACCTCCACACACTCGATTTCTCCCTTCCACCCGCTCTTGCTCACCACCTCCTTGTAATACCACCCTCTGTCCTTGAGAAAATCCTTCTCCGCCACATAAACCAGCACTTTTCCGCACCCCAAACTCGATATCTTCGGATCCTTACCCGGATTCACCCACGCCTCGTCGCAGTCCGTCAAGCTCGGGCAAGCGAACCGCCACAGTTTCTCACAATATTCCCTCCCACTCTTGAACTGCTCCGTCGCTTCCCTCCCAATCGGATCCACGCCCCCAAAGAACGGGCAGTTGAGAAAAATCCCGCGCAGATTGAAGCCCTGCGGGTTCTCCGACCCGACCCGCATGGCGATGTTGTGTGCTATGTTGGCGCCGGCGCTGTCTCCACCTAAATACACTCGATTCAGATCGGCGAACTCGTTAATCCTCCTCCTTGCCCTCGGCGGCCCATTTGAGAGTGCGCCACGAATCCTCGAACGCGATCGGAAGAGGGATTCGGGGCTAATCGGTAATTTGCTGATACGGCGACGATGTTGGCTTGTGCGACTAAGTGATTGAGGTGCTTTTGACATTGAGCGGAGAAGGCGGATTCGATGACGAAGCCGCCGCCGTGGTAATAGACGAGAAGAGGGAGCTTTTTGGTCCGATCGGGGTTCGTTGGCAGGTAAACGCGGGCGGAGAGGTTGATTTCCGGCGCGATTTCGACGTCTTTGGATTGAACCCCTGTGGCTGGATCCAGAGATGGGGGAACGGTGTCTTGGCCGCTTAACCTCTCTATTCGGCCATTTTTGTAGACTCTTAGCATAGGAAAGAAGTCGTGGAGTATTTCGTCGGCCATTGATGAGTGATGAGTGAGAAAGGGTAAGTATATGAGCTTTATTTTCTCCTTGACAATAACTCAAGGGACCAATGCCCTTCTTAATGGCAGAATATTGCTCCAAACGGGCCAAATAAAAAAATAAGTCGGATGAAAAATCTATGACGTCTTTGACGCCGATAAGTTGTAATTTTGCGGTAGAGCCTCAATTCTTATTTAATAAACTTATATTAAATGTAAGTAAATACTATCATGCATATTTTTCATTAGATTTCTTTTTATGTCGTGATACCCGTAGCGACGAGGTTGAAAAAAATTATTTTTAACGTGAAAATCAAGAACCACGAAAATTCGCTCTGAACAAAATGAATTCGCAAGAAAAGTATATGTGTCCGTTGGAAAAATTATCTTGAATCCAAAAATTAAAAAATTTTCACCCAAGTTTGAACTTTGAATATCATAAGAGGCGATTTTTTTTTTAATTCAGTAAGTTTTTCAGATATATACACACTTAAGATTCAGTAGTACTCTATTATAATGTATTATATAGTATTAAATCTGGACCACATAATATGTTCATGTGGACACTTAGATAAGCGACACATGATAGATCTTTTTCCAATTCTTATTTTATTTTATTTTCTTATAGGGACATAATTATCTATATTAGCTTTCTTACTTAAAAATCTCTACATCTCATTCTCTCATATTCTTTCTTCGTCTAACCTAACTCTTCAGAAACGACCTATCTGGTAAGATCGATTCCGCTACTGTTGTTCAGTGGAGAAGAAAGAGAAATGGGTGGTAAAGGTGGCGCGGTGTAGGCGGGTTCGCGTTGACCTACTGATGCACAATAGTGGTGGCAAACAATGGTGACTGATGAAAACGAGTTCTCGCTTGAAGATTTAAGGGAAAATGATAAGGAGATTTTGAGAGAAGATTGAAAGATCGATAAAGGGTGGCTATGGTGGTAATTTACGATATAGTTCACCATAAATCGAAGAAAGAGGAGGTGGAATTGGTGTATCAAGATGGGAAGAGGATTTTTGCTATCAAAAGTGAAGTCTTCTGCTAGGAATATACATACTACTACTCAGAAACATCCATATATATCCAAATAAGCCTGTATATTTGTAAACAAATCACACATCGGTCGCCTACATATAATTTAGGTGGCAGATTAAGATCAACTAACGTTTGTACGCTCTAGGACATGGAAGAACACTTTAAGGCTGTTAGTGCCCCTTTTGACTTCGTGGTAGCAACAAAACTAGGGGTGAGAAAAATACCCGAAATTCGAATATCCGATCCGAACCAAACCAAAATTTAAAATTAGGTTCGGATTTTTCGGATTTTCGGATCGGATTGATATTTTTCATAATTTTGGATTTTCGGATCGGATCGGATTGGATTTTTTTAATCCGAAAAAATCCGAAAATCCGAATTATATATAATTTATATATAATAATAATATTTTATTTAAATATTTTTAAATCTAACATAAATATATATAAGAATTAAAAAAAATTGGTTTCGGATTTTCGGATTTTTCGGTTCGGTTCGAATATTTTTATAAAATTTTCGGATTTCGGATTTCGAATTTTCGGATATTCGATTCGGATCGGATTGTTTTCTTCTCAAATTTCGGATTTTCGGATCGGTTTGGATTAGGCAAAAATCCGAACCGAAATCCGAATGCTCACCCCTAAGCAAAACACATAGCTGAAAAATCGGTGAATCAGAACATGTACGAAGATAACCGATGCATACTACAAAATAGAAATTTGCATAATATTTCAAAGATAGATATACCATCCTCGAACAAATCTGCATATTGATAAAGATAAATATGCACATAAACACGTAAAATAATGCATTTTGAGATATGCATAACTTTTTTTCTCTCTTTCCCAATCTGCAAAAACGCTTTTCTTGTTGGTCCTTTATTTTCTTTTGATTATGAGTTTAGAGGGAATCAATTTAAACGAGAGAAAAAAATCTGGAGAAATCAATCTCATATGTATATTTGTATTCAACATTATGCATGTTTATGTTCAATCGTATGCATATTTCTATTTAACAATATGTTTGTTTTTTTGGTATCACACAACAAATTGACTTACAATTATACCCTTTACTATAGTAAAATCAATGCCCCTTAGACTGAAAAATTCGAATAGAATCAATGAGATGAATGAATAAGATTGAGTACTTATATTATCTAAGACTCAAGTACGTATGATTATATATATATATATATATATATATGTGTGTGTGTGTGTGTGTGTGTGTGTGTGCAGTGGAGGGTTAACGTGATAATCATTTTTATCATGAGAACGTGAGAACCAAAAAATGATGAATTCGTTGTGAAAGTTGACGCATCCACCAAAAAAATTACTGGATCTAAAAAATGAAATTTTCATCCCTCATGGGATTCGAACCCGAATACAAATTCTGAATTTATTGGACTCAGTAACTTTTCTGACGGATGCATCAACTTTCATAGTAAATATATTTGATTCTTACATTCTCACGTTTAAATGATTTTTATTTAAATCTAACTCTATTAATATAATATCTATTATTCGTTTTAGAAAAACTATACTTCAAATTCTAAATTATTTTAATATTAACAAAAATGTCCTGAAATATATGAAGTTACATTCAAAGTTGTGAATTATCTGAAAAGTTATAAAAATATGAAGTCATGAACTTTCTATAAACTAACAAAACATATCATGAAATTCAACATGCTTACGTGACTGAATCATAACGACGTCTTTAAAAAATAAAAGTTTGTTATCACTGTAAGTAGTGATAATATATAAAAGTAATAAAAAAACTCCAATTAATCACAAAACTTCATGTCTCAACAATAAATTTCAAACTCCCAACCACTATTATTTTCAGTGATTAAGAAATAAATGTCGTCTCCCAAGTTTCCCTTCTTTTCAAAACTTGCTGGCAAGCATATTTTGTGCAATATCACCTTTTGTTTTATCTCTTTTAACTGTAATAAAAAAGAAGATTGAAATAATTGAGGTATATATTATTTTACGTCCCGTCAAATTTTTTGTTTTAAAAAAAATATCCCATCTTAATCAAAGATATTTACAAGAAAAGTACCCATCATTTTCCAAAATTTTTGTTTTTGTCCCAAAAAAAAAAGTTATGTCGCCTGAGCTACAACATGGGATGCCGGCGTGGATAGTATTTAATTCTTCATTGCTAACTTTAAATATAAATTTTATTCTATTCTATTTTATTGAGCGGATTAACATAAGGAAAATTGGAAAATATATTGTAGATAATTTACGATTCTTTTTATTCTCCTTCACAGTTGTTTCTTCAAGCATTGCATGAGTACCCCTTTTATTAACATGTTTGTATGTTTGTCTTTTTTCTTTTTCTTTTTTTGAGAACTTCATTACCATGTTATATTTTTGGAGTTTTACAGGGTGAATGTCATTAAAGAAAAATATTTGTATTCCAACATTTGAACCTTTTTGGCCATGTCAATTAAATTTCTAATTTAAGGCAACATTATATTGCAATTGTTTTAAGAAAAATTTTATACAATAAAAACAGCTGAAAAACAATGATTATGTAAAATAAGCATGGAGCAGATAATGACATCTTGATGATGAAATGCAAGAGATTATGATGTGAATAGGAAATGAGTTTGTCCAAGCCTTTTTTTTCGGAAGGTTGTCCAAGACATTTTTTATCTACACAGCAATAGGGTGAACATTCAGATGTTTGCTTAATTTAAATCGATTGAAAAAATAGAATTTTGCAAGAAAATATGAACCGAATCGAATCTACGATAATAGGGTGAACATTCAGATTTTGCCTAATTTAAACCGATCAAAAATTAAAATTTTGCAAGAAAATATGAACCAAATCGAACTGAATTATCCAAATATTTCAATACAAAAATCCAAATCGATCTGAAAATCCAAATATTCTGGAAAAAATCTAAAAATCCCAAACCAATTTTATTAATTCTTATATATATTTATATTAGGGTTAGAAAATTTCTAAATAAAATATTATTATTATACATAAATAATACTCCATCAGTCCATTTCTTAAAAAAATTCGATACGGGTTTTAATAAAAATTGTTGAGTGTATTGTGACTGAAATAAATGTCTCACATTAGTATAATGTTAATTAAATTATTGGTGGGCCATGATCCATGAGTGGTACAATGTGTAAATAATTGGTATTATTGAGTGTAATAAATAGATATATTAGTAGGTTATAGATGATAAAAAAATGTAAATAAAGGATATCATTTAGTTAATTAATAAGTATGGATTATTTTATGGATAATTTTCATAAATGAAATAGGAAGAAATTTGGAGAACATACCAAAAAGAATACTAGAAAGAAAATTGGAGGAGAAACAGAGTATGATTTAAGGAGACAATAATAAATTTTATTATTCACTGTATATTGGGATCTCAAGATGCTACAACTAGGTTGTCGCTATTAACAAATTTCATATCAACGTTATAAACATAGCTCTTTTGATTGCAACCCAATACAAAATCGAGGGTATGATTCTCAATCAATCGTACCAATTTTGATGTGATTTTCACCGAAGCAATGCAGAGTACAAAATTAGGATCACTAGCAGCGCCATAAAGTTTTGAGAGGGAGAGATGCCGACAAGCATGTAGTTATATTAGTTGCTTTCATGTTGGGGGGTAAGGGATAAAATAGTATATTTATAAATATCTTTTATTATTTTATTAAATAAGGAGTTACCGTGAAAAATAAGGGACTTTTTATAAAATCTTATATAGCATTTATGTTAAGTTTGCTATCATTTTTATCCCATATGTTAAGTTGCTATCTTTTTTAACCATTTGTACAATTTTATCCTTAAACATAAAAAATCACACGGATTCACATAAACAACGGCCAACCATCCCTACGGCCAACCCCCTCTCTCGACGGAAAATTAAAACAAAATGGTTGGTTGCCGAAAAATTGCAAAGAAAATGGGTTGGCCACCAGAAAACAGATGGGAAGGGAGAGGGAGGGTTGGCCGTCGGGAAAAGGGAGAGGGAGGGGGTTGGCCGTCGGGAAAGTGGAGGGAAGGATGGTTGGCCGTCGGGAAACAGATGAGAAGGAGGAGGTTGGCCGTCGGAAAATGGATTGGCATTGGGAAACATATGGGAAGGGGAGGAGGGTTGTCCATCGGAAAAGGAGAGGAGGGTTGGCCGCCGTGAGGGGGGAGAGATGGTTGGCCGTCGGAAAATGGGTTGACCGCGGGTTAGGGAGGATATTTTTGTAATTTTAATTAAAAATTGATAGAAATAGTAGCATGTTAATATATAAGTTAAATTAGATGACAATATTAAGATTTGGTGTAATTCTCCCCATTAACACTTTTGTAAAATCATCAGTCATTTTCTTTTCTTGTTCTTTGTTTTGGGATAGCTGGACCAACTAGTACTTTCGGGCTTCATTTGGATTTTCGAACGCCCACAGGCTACAGCTATAGACTCACAGAGCTGGCCCGGACTGCTGTGCTGTCTCGTCCGACAAAATTAAGAATAACCAGCCCGGCCCAATTTTGGCAATCTTGGGAGTTGGGACGGTGGATATGTTTCATTTTAATTTTAGCAGGAAGTTAAGTAAGAAGTTAGGGCACGTCAAGTCATTTTCCTTTTTCATTTATTTTTAGAAAATAAATTATTGAAGCTGCTTAGCACTAAGGAATTCAGTTGCAAATAACTAATCAGGAAACCAAGACTGTCATACCATTCTTGTTATAATTCGTCCAAACTTCAATTTTTAAACAAAATTGGTTGTATTAAACCTATTTTAAAAGCTTAACATATAGTATGCAATTTAATAATTTACATACTAATAATAGTGTCCTTATGGGATGGCCTAGTGGTGGAGTGTCGAACATGATAGGTCATGGTGATAATTACACTATTACTCTGTTAACGATATATTTACAAGTATATTCAAATGTGAAAATTCCAACCACGTAAAGTTTGATAGTGTGAAATTTTGGTAAATCTTATGTTATTGCCCAACTTTTCAGAAAAAAATTATAAAAGATATATGTTTATGAAATTTAAAATAAAAATTAATGAGTGTTGATGCGGCCATCAAAATTGTTTTAGCAGTTAATTCTAAGTACTAAAATTAAATTCGCGTTTCAACTATATACCTCATAAATCTAAGAATCAATTCATTTAATTTATTTTTCTTTGTTAGATTCTACGCAGAATGCTACAAGATTTACCTCCCCCAACAAAAAGAAGAGCTATTAGCTTAGCCAAAGTAATATTAGCAGACGCTGTTGTCTTTGAATCAATTACAAATATGCATGTGAGCATACTTTAGCTAATCTAGTGATCATTCCCCTGTGTGGCAAGGAGATTGTTTTTTTTTTTTTTTTAAATCATGGGAATCATGACCGCTACCTTAGATGTCTTGTTGGGTAAACTCCACGGTCCTATCTGATAGCGCATGTAAACCACACAGACATGTAAACCACACTTGAAAACCAGGGTGTGACAGGCTCAAACCCATAGAGGCGTTTGAAGGGGTTCGAACCTGTGACCTCTCGACCACATGAACCCACCTTAACCATTGAGCTGTCCCTAGGGGACAAGGAGATTGTTTATGTTGATTCTTCTTAATCAATATAGTTCCATCTTTCGCCTCAAAAAATATTCCAACGTAACACAATAATCAAACTCCTAGTATTCACTATCTACATATTTCCATGACCCAAAAGTACCATTATTCAATATTATTTGGGAGACCAACATCCAAGATTCACAATAATATAACATTATCAATAACTGGAAGCAATTGTGATGAAATCAAGCCTAATCTAGAGGTGACCGCATTCAACAAACTGTTATAGCATTAAAATTATACAACACTAATCCTCCAAAATTAGACTTGATTCAGCATTATCTCTCCAATTAAGAGATGATATCACACTTACCAGCCAGCTTAAGCGGCGTTGAAGAAAGCAATCAATCGATCGGTTATGGCCGCAGCTTTATCAGTGTTGGGATTGAACAAATGGAAGCAATGTCCTTCTCCTTCCGACTCCATAATCTCCACCTCTCCACTCCACTCGCTCTTCTTCAATCCCTCGTAGTAATCTCTTCCCCTATCCCTCAAGAAATCCTTCTCCGCCAAGAAGAATATCACGCGCCGCCCCGCCATTTGCCCGATCCGCGGATCCACCGCCGGATTCAGCCGCGGATCGTTGTCGCGCCCGCTGCTCGTAGGGCACAGGATTTTGTACAGTTTGTCCTCCTCTTTATTGCCGAAGAAAGGATGCACTAAGAAAAGCCCTAAAATCTCGACGCCGCGTAATCGCCCGACTCCCGCGCGAATCGCCACGTCATTCGCTATAGTCGCCCCCGCGCTCTCGCCCCCGATGAACACACGCCGGAAGTCGGCGAGGTCGTTCAGCCACGGATCGGCGCCGCCTCCGTCGGCGTGAGCCGCGATCCACTGGAACGCGGTCCACGAGTCGTCAAACGGGATCGGGAGGGGGTTTTCGGGAGCCAATCTGTAGTCGACGGAGACTGCGATTAGGTTGCCTTTTTCGACCAAATTGGAGATGAAACTATGGAAAGGGGGGCTGCAGGCGGCCCCCATGCAGAAAGCGCCGCCGTGGATGTAAACGACGAGGGGGAGTTTCTGTGGCGGAGCTTGGTCGCGCGGCGCGAATATGCGGACGGAGACGCCGGTTTCGGGGTCGGTGAGGACATCTTTGGAGCGGACGGCGGCGTCCGGGTGGTCGGAGGCAGGGGTTTTTAGCGGCGGAGGAATCCTGTCGATGGTGCCGTCGGTGAATAGGCGGAAAAACGGAGACATGTCGACGGCAATTTCTTTGGTTGCTGAAGCCATTGAAAAGTGAGTGACTGGGAGGAAGATAACTCCAAAGAAATAGGTGGGTTTGTGCCGTTTATAAAAGAGGATTTTGGGGTGTGTTAATTGGTGAAGTTAGTATATGCAATATATAACTCATGTATCTTTAAAAATATTATGTCATATAATACTAATTCTAAGTTTCAAAATCTTGTCCTGTTATGTTTTGTTTCGAAAAATATTATGTCATATAATACTATATTCGAGAGACCACATTTGATTTGAATTTGAGTTTCAATCATTTCCATTTACTTCTTTATACGATATTTAAGGATATACAAGCTCAAACTTCTTACAAATCAATTATTTTAAATTTAATAACTTTCTAACTTTTTTCTATTTTCTGCTGTCATATATAGAGCCCAACAAATATGAAATATGAAAATATTTTGAGGCGCATGTACATTACTTTGAACTAATCGAGGTGAGAATGACTATTTTAATAATGGTCACATACTCAGGTAAGTTTATGAATTAGGTAAAATTAGGGATGTAAAAGAACACAGTTGCTCGCGAAATTATTTAATCCTTTGAGTTACTCTCCATTGATTTAAATACAACCGGGATTGGAGTAATCCTTCAAATAAATAGAGAGATATTTATTCTAATTTTAATCTTCCATTAATCCCTTATAATTATCGTATTATATATTTAATCCATCAAATACTCAATCTTTCAAAATACTAATCATAATCATAGAAAGTAAACGTCCACTTAATAGATAAACTTAATAATGGTATATAACCTTTAACTAATTTATTCCTCTTTTCTTCAAGAGACCAAAGTCAACCTAACTTATTTTCATTCTACATCGTACAAGAATATAATTAAAATATTTATATTTAGTACAAATATCTTACACATAATTTCTATAGTTAGTATACATAAAAGTACAAGCACTCATATCAATCTGCTTAAAATTTAATGAAAAATTGTATACCAATATATTACAATATATTTACCTTAACCCTAAACACTATATATATATATATAGCACCAAGATTCGAATTCACAACAACACAATGTCATCTTTCAGCCACGGTCTATTGCCTATCGCCCTTAAATCTATTGTATTAAAGTAATAAGAAAATGAGAATAGATAAGGTAGGACCTGACAGGGATTATATGATATACATACATGGAAGGTTGTGGCTAATAAGTTTTGGTAGGTATTTTTTGTACAAATAATTAAATATATAGATCAGCTAGCAGCGCTGCTCAAAGCATAGCATGATTTCTTATATAAGATTAGTTTTTTTAACATGACTGGAATTTGTCTCTTTTTTTTTGCGATTTATTCAAATTGAAAATATTTAGTTTTACGATTCACTTTATACAAACAAAATCTAATTATCTTCAATAATATGGTAGAATCGGCTTCTTTGCACTACATAATCTTATATTATGTATCCGAAGGTTCTTGGAAAGAAC
Source organism: Salvia rosmarinus (assembly GCA_036937905.1). Lineage (NCBI taxonomy): Eukaryota > Viridiplantae > Streptophyta > Magnoliopsida > Lamiales > Lamiaceae > Salvia > Salvia rosmarinus. The sequence goes on from JAODLM010000035.1 coordinate 330,525, forward strand.
CACATATTCTTTCATTCCATAAGTAGTGTAAAAGTATATACAGAATGTAAAAGACAAACTAAGATTGCAAAACTTTTGAAATGCTAGCAAAGATGATTGTTCAATGTAAAAGAATCAATGGGACATCGATTTTTTTTCACAGTCGTTTTACCATCTTCTTGTTTATGAAATGAAAAAGAAGAAAAAGAAAATGCATAAGCTCGTAAAATATTTTTATCTTACTAAAATGACGATGTTTAAAACTCATTAATGATCTTTCTTTGTGTTAATAAGAAAATAATCTTTTTGTAACAGCACAATGCCATCGCATTTTGTGAGCATATGAATTCAAATTTGAAAAGGGAAATTGAAAAATATCTTCGAAAAAAAACCATAAAACAAGATGCATGTACATTGAATTGGTGTTTGATAAATAGAACGAGGAATGGGCTTGGTTAAAGAAGGGCCCACGTTTTCCCATAGGCTCCGCTGATCCAATTAACATGGGTCCCGGCCTGGCCCGGAAACGCCGGCAACGTTGCGAGGCTCATTAATAATACACGAGCAGAAAGCAAATGTGAAGAATCGGAAGATGGGAAGGAAGAAGAGGTTGGTACGGGCCGGCGCGAGCCCCTATGCTATGCGTAAAATTTGTTTTAAACTATATCTTCCTTTCCTCGAAGTTGTGTTTCTAATTTTTTTGGATACATTTTTTAAATTTGTTTTTTTATTTATAAAAGTCATATTATAAAATATTCCTTATTTATTATCTTAATAACACTATTTATTTATATTTTTCATCACCCATAATTTATTATTATTCCTATTTATTATTCGTAATAATAACATTTAATTATACATTATACTACACAATCTATAACCAATTAATTTAATAATATATTAATATCAAATACAAACTCATAAAACATTCAATCATTTTTTATTAAAATATACACCAAAAATTCTCAAAAATATATTTTTGACGTTAAGGGAGTATAGAAAAGGAATCCATTTGTAATAATGGGTGAGTTGAATTTGCAGTGTCATTGACTCATTGCCCACCAGGGGCCAGGGCCACCACTGATCGCTTTTTTGCCCTTTTCCAATTATCAGTCCCACCTAAAGCCTTCTTCCTGCCTTATTACTATTTTATTATTTTAACTTTTTTCTTCAAAAGTATAGAGTCTCTTTTTTTCATCGAAATACAATATTCCTTCGTCCCATTATTTTTCGTCTGTATTTTTTAAAAAAATTATTCTTTTATTATTGGTTTTTTCTAAAAGAAATTAGTTTTTTTCCAAAAAAATGACTCATATTTGATGGGTTACACTACTTTACATTCAAAATACAATCATCTTTAATTTATGTATTTAAAAGTAATGAACTAATAATAATAGAATAAATAGAATAAAGGGAGTATTATGGATCTCTCTGGTGTTCCCATTTCCATATTTGATTGCGGGCGTGAAACTTAAAGAATTTGCCATTATTGCCAAGAGATACTTTTTCTTTTGGAAATGTAATAATCCAAAAACTGAATATATACAATATCAAGCGCCATTCATTTTCCCATGAATAGAATTAAATAAATAAATAAAATCTTATTCAAGAACAGGAAATAGAAACTCTAAGTGAAATAAATAGTTACAGAAAGAGTAAGGTAAGATAACGAAGTTTAAATATTCGTTACTATAGTTGTTTAGCCAAACCAATATTGTTATATAATTGAGGAAATAATTAACATAGTTATGATATCATATTATACGGGCATTATCATTTTTAAAATATCTTTAATAAATCTATAAAATAAGGTGTTAATGGGGAGAAATATCCCAAATATTAAGTTCAATACTCTTTTTAACTCATATGTTAAGTTGCTACTATTTTACCCAATTTAAAATAAAATTACGAAAATATCCTTAATAAATGACAGACGCTGCAAAACAGACTGTGAAATCAGTTTGATTTACTTAATTTTTGACAGAGAAATAGTTGGCAATTGAATGTGTTGGCCGCCAAATAATCAAAACACATGGTTGGCCATCGGAAATGGGTTAGCCGCCGGAAATTAAGGCTAAAAAGGTTGTTGGTCGCCGGGTTTAGGGGGTTGGCCGTCGGGTAAGGGGGTTGGCCGTCGGAAATTGGCGTGTATTTGAGGTTGGCCGCTAGGTAATAAGTTGGCCGTCGGAAATTGCATTCAATGCGTGTAGTTGAGGTTGGCCGCCGGGGAAAAGGGAAGGGAGGGGGTTGTTGTGAAGAAGAAGCCATAGCCGCGGGGTGAGAGGGTTGGCCGTCGGGGAAGAGAGGGCGTCGGTTCACGGGCAGAGGGTTGGCCATCGGAAAATGGGAGGAGGGTTGGCCTCCGAAAAACAGAGAGAGGAGGGTTGGCGTGAAGCGGAGGAAGGAGGATGGTTGGCCGGTGAGCAGAGAGGGAGGAAGGTTGGCTGTTGGGTTCACGGTTGGCCGCGTGAGAGAGAGAGCTCGAGAGGGGGTTGGCCGTGTGAGAGAGAGAGATGGAGCAAGTTAGTCGGTGAGAGAGAGAGAGAGAGAGAGAGAGAGAGAGAGAATTTAATTAAAGTATGTAACATATGAATCCGCGCTTATCTTATTATGTTGGGAATGTTAAAATTGTACACTTGATTAGAAAGAGTAACAAACTTAATATGTGGGACAATAAATGTATCAAACTTAGTATATAGGGTATTTCAAATTTTCTCCCTAAAATAAATATCGTTTTAGTAAAAGAACTAACGTGTCTAGCCGGCAGCAGGAAACCGAGATACTTTGTTAATTCCGTAATAAAAAACAAAACTAGCTATATAAATATTAGATATGAAAGCTTTATTTTTGTAGCATCGTAAGTGTGAGTTTCATGCGGTGACATTTTTCCTTTAACTTCTTCATAGTAGTTACTAATTGTGAACACATTCTGAAAATATAAATTGGTCTGAAAATATCAGCTTTGAATATATAAAATTTCAGTTATTACGGATTATTTATCATATTATGGAATTGATAAATCTAGTTAAGTGAGTGTGCGAGATTTATGAAAAGCAATAAAGAACACCAAGGCTTTTACGTGGTTCGATCGTGAATGAGATCTCGCCCACGGAGAGTGTTTCTCAATACTTTCACTATAACGCGGTGAGTGTAGTTACAAGCTCTTAGTATTCGATAAGTTGCCAACCCTTCTAATGTCGGTTTTCCTTCTATTTATACAATTCCGAGCCCTGCAACTGAAGGCGTGCTCAACCTCTCCATTGGTCGTGACGTGACTCTTCCTCTCGCATGCCCTCCATTGGCCGGAGCATGGACCTTTCGCCTTACGTGCGCCACGTGGAGGTGGCGCGACCTGGTTCCGGGCGTCTTCTCCATTGGTCGAGGGGGGCGGTTCTGGGGGCTAGGGTTTTGGCACCGATTAGGGCTTGCCTTGGGCTCAACCGCGTGGGCCCGCTACCAACGTTAGGCCCAGCTCATTTGAGCCTGTTAGTGGGCCTGGTCGGTTGGGCCATATCCCATCATAGCCCCACGAATAGCCGAGGATAGCGAGGCCGGTGGAGTGAAAGCGCCGTGGGGTGAGGTGTGGCTTGGTCAAGCTCTTTGTTGAAGGTGTTCTCTTTTAATGTGAGGGTTTATTTGGCGATCGGTGTCGAGGCGGGTTGGGTGGTCTGTTGTCCGTCGCTTGGAAAAAGATGTGGCACCGAAGGAAGCCGAAGTCCGACCTGGATATCGGCCCTCTGCGTAGGTTACGCCGAGGTCCGATCTGGAGTGGTGTCTGCTCCTGTGGTGGGTGCCGATGTCCGACCTGAGAGACCGCCCTTTTAGGGATGCCGGGGTGCGTCCCGGGCGGCACCGAATCTGGGGGCTGGTTTGCCGAGATTCGATCTGGATGTAGAGTTTCCCGTAAGGGGGGAAGCCCAATGGTAGGACGCCGAGGTCCGATCTGGATCCCCTTGTTATTTGTGGGAAGGACGGGGTGCGGCTGGCGCCGCCGTCTGGAGGACGCCGGGGTCCGTGTGATGATTGCTAGGTCAGACTGGCGGTCTATCTTATCCTAGCGTACGTCATACGCGCCAGGCGGTAGTTGGGCACTCGAACCGCGTGCGCGCGTGTATCCCACATCCAATCACGTGTAGGTACGTGTCGAAGTTGAAACGGCAATTTTTAGGCGCCCTTAGTCTTATAAATAGGCGCAAAAGAGGCAACTGTTCACTTTCCTCTTCGACGCTTAAAAATTCTGAGAGAGAAAAATTTCTGAGAAATTTTCTGAGTTGATCGTGATCTTCGCTGAAGGAGCCATATATTTCGCCTGAAAAGTAAGTATGCTTTCTTCATCTTCTTCTCGCTCTGAAAGTTCCATTTCCGCCTCGGGTTACCGCCATGAGTTCCCGACGAAAAGATTATATGTGCTACAATGGTTTAGGTAGGTCAATAGAAATTTGAGTTCTAGGGTTCCGCCGGTTTCTCGGTATGGGATGGGGTGAGGGTGGGCGTGGCGGTCGGGTTTGACTTTGGCGGAACTTTTGAAGTTGTGAGGAATCCGGATCCGGAGGAGGCGTGGTGGTGTCTGCCGCATCCGGATGATAGGCGATAGCCCTCCGGAGGGTTTGTCACGGTTTATGTAGATAGTTTGAGGCGGGTCTTAGGTACCTCGTCCCTGCTTACCTTAGCCTTCAAGAGTATTTCCAGATCCTATTTGTCGATTGACCTCGAATTCCATTAGGTCGTTGGTGGGTGGGGCTCTCTTGTTATGGCATTCTTGGGAGTTGTCCTTCGAGGTGCTTGATCTGCTTTTAGCGTGAAGACCATAGGAGGGTGTACTATTTGTCACCCGGCTGAAATTTAAGGTAGTCGTCCCTCCAGGTGTCCCATTGGCGAATAGGTATTTCTTCGGGCCGAGGGAGGCGTAGGTATGAGTGGGGTATTGAGTGCGGTGGCGGACCGAAAATCAAGCCCTGGGCCATATGGAGGAGATCTTTGTGCAGCCTTGGTGAGATCTTGTCCATAAGTTACACCGGGACGACTGAAGAAGGCGGGTGAGTGTTTCTGGTCGAAGCGTCGGGATCGGGGTTTGGGTGGGTGAGGCATCCCATCTTCTTAGTCCTTATCGTCCGATTTTCTTTGTGCTAATGTGTTTTCTCCGTGTTGCGATGAGGTTGGTAGGCGGGCGGGCTCACGATCGCCGAGCGAGGCCGTGAAGAAGTTCAAGCGGTTTGGACCTACTAGGGGCCGAAGAAGGTCGACAGTGGGCGGTGATGAGTGGGCCTCAAAGGGGTCCAGGCCAAGATCGGAGCCTCGGCCTCGTGGTCGCTGAGTCTGGGTACCGCCCCAAGTTTGGCCGCACCTCCCCGGGTACATAGGTTCTTTCATATTTAGATTTGTTAAACTGCGATCTGTTATTAACTTGTCTTGCTCTTTTCGGGTGGGAGCTCGGTGATGGGGGCCTGCAGCGTGTTGTTGGGAGCTGCAGGTCGCCGCCGGCTTGCCGAGAGCTCGGCCCGACGAGGCGCTGGGCGGGAGCTTGCCACGCTGTGGTGAGCCGAGACCGCCGTGGCCGCCGCGAGGGCGGGGCCGAGGCGCCAGGCTTCGAGGCCGAGAGGGCTGCTTGAGGCCACCACGAAGAGGCACTGGCACCGGAGGCCTGGGGAGAGGCCAAGAGCAAGGAGGAGCTGGCCGGGCGAAGAAGGAGCTCGCGGACGAGGAGAGTGTGGTGGCCGACCAGGGACCCTGTCGAGGGCCTGCGGCCAGGCTCATCGAGTCGGAGAGCTTCTCGGCTTTTATTGCCGATCTTGCCGCCTTGGCGGCCGAAGGTGGTGTCGATCACACAGGGGAAGCGGCGGTCGCCATGCCCGACCGATAAGGTCAAGCATGGGTGGACCGAGGTCGACCTCGAGAGCCGGACAAAGCTACGCGGGTGATCTCGGGGTTGGCTCCTTCCGGTCTTGGAGGCTCGGCATCAGCCTCTACCCTCCGACCGCTGAGGTCGTTGCCCGGTGTAAGGAGGACGAAGATCGCGAGCCAGAGCTCCTTGCCGAGGCGCGGGCGGGCGAGGAGGCAGGTGAGGAGGAGGCGGAGGCGAGGAGGAGGTGGGGAGCCCCGGTGGAGGTGGTCACGCAGGAGCATGAGGAGGTCGGCGAGACCGCCCCAGGCCCGAGGTCGGTGGACTGATGTAATAAGTTGAACCGCCGGGTCGATAGGACCGGATCCTATAATAATTTCCCTTTTTTTTTAGCAATAAAACTCAACATTTTAAAATTTGTGTTGTCTTGTTTATTTGATGATTCACACGAATGGCTCGGACTTGATCACTAATTGTTGACCAAGTTAAAGAGGTCCGAGCGCCTGGCCGAGAAGGACGAAGAGGTGCTCGAGAGCCGGTCTGCTGGTGACCCAAGTTTTGGTCGACATGGATGTCGGCTCGGCGTCGTCAGCGACCAAGAGAAGTTGGACGAGGCTGATCGGAAGTGGTCCGCCTCCGGCCGAGAACGAGGCCCTAAAGTTGAGGATCGCAGGTATGAGTCCGTGGGCGGACTTGTCGGCGACGCTATCAAGGCGTTTGATCTGGTGTGAGGCGACTCGAGGCGCGGAGAGGCTAGCTCGGGTGTCGGAGGAGCATGCGGAGTACGAGAAGGCAATCCGCCGAGCTGGTGGAACTACCATATCCGAAGCTGATGACCGAGTTCAGAGCTTGCTTGCCGAGGGTATGGTGCTGAGGGATGAGGAGGGGCCCAACAGCAAGAAGTTCAAAGAATGTGTGAACTCCGTCGTGAAGTATATGGAGATGTACGAGCTCGTCCGTAAACGACGCATGCCACGGCCCCGCAGCGAGGCCACAACGGGCTCCGCTAGCCCGATCATAGAAGAACCCGCGGAGGAGGGCGGCTATTCCGATCATGCCGAAGTGCTCCGGTTGATGGGTCGGTGAGGCGGATCATTCGGAGGCGATCCTCTGGGAGCGGGCGGCGACCGAGGACCTCAGGTCGGCGGGGAAGAACGGCGGGTAGGGGGCGAGGTCGTACCCGCGGCCCGGTGTTCGGTCAGGGGGGCCGGGGTGTGACCTCGGGTGCATCCCCATTCCCCGGAATGTCCGTATTGGCGCTGCGCGCTTGAAGTGTCGGGAGGCGGGTGAAGGTGACCACAGGGTGAAACTTCTATCCAGGCGGCCCCGAGCCGCGTCGAAGCGCCGGGAGTAGGGACGCGTGATTCGGCTGATAGGCGGGTTGAAGGCACTGAGTTCGTTCGAGCATACACCGTCGGCTGGAGATTTTGTGCAAATTGGTGCGGCCGGCAAGTCTGGCGAGGCGGCCCTAAGCTCGAATGAGGTTGTGTATAGTGTAAGACTTTGTATGTAGATATAAATGTATTTAGACTCGTTTGAAGTGTATATTTTCCCTTGAGAGGTACAAACATAGCTTAGGACTTCGTTTTGGTCGTAAATGTATTTATCTTGTATACAAAGTGTATATTTTCCCAAATAAAGGGGTATAAGCGAGCTCGGAAGCCGGTTGACTTATATATGGCTTGGTACTCGGTTTATAGTCGTTAATGCATTTAGACTTTGTGCAGTGCATATCTTCCCAAATAAAGGGGTATAAGTTGGCGAGATCGGTGCGGATGTCGGCGTGCGTGTGAGCGCCCAACTTAATGGGTAATCTGTATGCTTTGCATGTAGACGCGTCAACTTAATGGGTAATCTGTATGCTTTGCATGTAGGCGTCCAACTTAATGGGTAATCGTATGCGTACCCTACTTGGTGGGGTTTTCATCTTCGTAGGCGTCCCTGTGAAGGTTTAAATGTGGTGTATCAAATAGATATTCACATATATATGAGGCAGTGAAATATTCATTATAAAAGCAGATGTTTTATTGAAAATGTAATCGACATCGCTTTGGCAAAACAATTAAGGGACTAACATGATGCCGACCTTAAATCGAAGCTATGTAAAATACCTCCTTAAATGAGTAATGTGCAAGTTCGGGGATAAGTGCACCGGATAGGTGAGCCACTTGTAAGCACCTTTGCCGAGGTCCTCGTGAGCGATGCAGGCCTTTCCATGTCGGATCCGACTTGTTAAGCCGCTCGGCTCTCGGGCTTCATTATTTCGTAGGACGAGGTCGCCTACTTGGGCGCGGAGGCTTTGACCCTTTGTTGTAGTACCGTGCGACTGGGCCTGTGCTTGGCTTCGTTTATGAAGCGAGCTCACGCTCTCCTCGAGGCGTCGAGGTTGGTCCGCAGTCTTCCTCGTTCGGCACGGTCGAAGTGAAGAGTCGCGGGCTTGGCGCTACCGATCTCGGCCCGTATGGCGGCCCGGTACCGTGAGACCCGGTGAAAGGGTTTCCGTCGACGTCCGAGGTGTGGTCTGTGGGACGGAGGACTTGAGGAGATTTTCAGCCCGATCGCGCTTTAGCTCGGTCCACCTCTTCTTCAATCCTTGACGATCGTGCGGTTCGTCACCTCGCCCGACCATTCGCTTGCGGGTGTGCGACCAGGGTGTTACCGATCGATCTGAAGCTCTTCGCACCACTCCTTGAAGTTTTGTCTCACGAATGGGTGTCGTTGCTCGAGACCGGGATGTCGCGGTATGCAAGCGGCAAACTATATTTTCCACACGAAGGTCAGAATCATTCGCTTGTGAGGCTCGAAAGTGGCTCACTCGACCCATTTGTGAAGTAGTCTATGGCTACGACTAAGTATCAGCCGACCGGTGCTCGGTCGAGCGGACCAACAATGTCGATCCCCACCGCATGAAAGGCCATGGACTCTGCAGGCCGCTCAAATCAGTCTGAGGTAGCTTTTTGACCGTGGAGTGAATCTGGCACTTCGGGCACTTTTTGACGAGCTCGGCCGAATCTTGCACGAGGGTGGGCCAGTAATATCCCGACCTCAACGTCTTCTTTGAGAGAGCTCGCGACCCGATGTGGCTTCCACAAGACCCCGGTGAATTTTATTGAGCACGTAGTCGGCTTCTTCTGGTCCAAGGCACCTCGGGAGGGTTGAAGGTAAGACTTCCAGGTGAGGCGCCCTGCAAGAGATACTTCGGGATTTCGCCATCGTCTTCTTGGCTTCGAGCCGATCTTGAGGTAGTCTGCCGTCTTCCGGATAGGCCTTGGAGACATCCATTCGGCTCTATCTCGGTGATGATGCCGACGTGGGACTCATGAGGCTTCTAGAACGAACCTCCTCCACCGGTGGTCTTGTTGACGACGCAGCTAACTTGTCGAGGATGTCACCACTGCTTTCCCTGGGATTCGGTGGATCTTGAAGTACCGAACGAGGTCGCATCTCCTTCGCCTTCTCGAGGTATTGTTTCATTCGGTCCTCCTGGCCTCGTATTTGCTTAACACCGTTCACTACGACCAGGAATCACCAAGATCTGGATCTTGTCCACCCCTGCTGGGCGAGGGAGTCCAGGAGATCGTGGCCTCGTACTCCACCTCGTTGTTGGTGGTGGGAAGGTAAACCGAGGCGTGGGTGACTTCTTGCTTATCCGGGCCGAGGAGGAGGATGCCCGCCTGCGCCCGTTTGCACGAGGCTCCGCCCACGTACATCCGCCGCCAACCATCCGGTGGTGCTAGGGACGGACTTCTCCGCCGTGGGGCGGGAGCTGAGCTACCGCCGGCAGAGCCCACCTCGGTGAATTTGGCCTCAACCGGAAGTCGGCGAGAGCTTGCCTTTATGGCGGCTGGGTGAGTCACGAGATGTCGTGCTCGCCGAGTTCCAGTGCCCACTTAGCTATCGTCCGGATGACTCGGTCTTAACAAGACTTGTCTCAAGGGTAAGTCGGTTAGCACACAGACGGAGTGAGCTTGGAAGTAGGGTCGAGGCGTCGCTTGGCGTTCACGGGGCAGCCGCTACTTTTTCAGGCGGTGTACCTCGCCTCCGGTCCTTTGAGAGCTCTACCGATGAAATAGACGGGAGTTGTCGTCCCACCTCATCTCGCATCAAGATCAAGATCGATGGCCTCGTCCGAGGCGGCGGATATAGAGAGAGGATTCACCTTGCTTCGGCGGACGGGGGTCGGCGGTCGGCAAGGTATTCCTTCAATTTGTCTGGCTGGCACAGTGTTCTTCCGCCAGCGAAGTCCGGAGCTCTCCTCAAGATCTTGAAGAAGGGAGGCTGCTACCGGCGGCTCGAGGCAGAATCTGCGAGGGCGGCTAGGCACCCGGTGAGTTTGTGGATCTCACGGATGGTCCTTGCATCCGCATGTCGAGCACTCGCTCACCTTGGTGGGATTGGCCTTGAGCCCTCCCGAGAAACCCAAGATCCCAAGAACTTGCGGTCTTCACCATAAATGTACATTTACGGGGTTGAGTTTGAGGTTGGCCGACCGAGGAGTTGGAGGATAGTCCGAGGTCGCGTGGCGCAGCTCTCCGTTTTCGACTTTGACTACGATGTCGTCGACGAGACCTCGACGATCTCCCGATGTGGTCTTTGAATGTTGCATCCACCATCCTCGGTAAGTAGCCCGGCGTTCTTGAGGCCGAAAGGCGTCTTTCGACGCAAAGACAGAAGTCGGTGATGAATGCGGTCTTGAGCGTCCTCAGGCTCATCGTGATTTGGTGGTACCTTTGTATAGATCCGAAGTCGAACATCTCGTGGCCCACCAATGCCTCCACCTTCTTGTCGATGTCGGGGAGGGTAGCAATCTTTAGGCGAGGCTTGTTGAGGTCGGTATAATCGACGCACACGCGCCCCTCACAGCGGCTGGACCACGATTGGATTAGCCATCCAGTCGGGTATTGACCTCGAACAAGATCTTGGCCTTGTTGAGTCACCTCGTCCCTTACGACCGGGCAGCGCCGCCGTGAATATCCTTTCTTCGCCGGACCGGCTTGGTAGCGGGTCGATGTTGAGGCGGTGAGTTATGAGCTCGGCGACACCCGGTCATATCGGCGGAGACCATGCAAACACGCCCTATATTCCTCGAAGTTGTATGACACGCCGGATGTCGGTTGGGCCACAGGTACCGACTGGACGACCTTCGAGGATCGTCGTCGTCAGATTGGAGCCCTCGGTCAGTCATCCGGGGTGTCGGTCTCGAGGGCTCGTAATTGCTATGCTTGGGCGAGGCCGCATCTTGGGTTGAGAGTCGAGGCATTCTTTGCTGCCGTTTGGTCCCCCGATGCTAAGCACTCCCACCGGGTGGGAATTGACGGTGGTGGTAGACCGAACAGACGGCCTGGTGGCGTCTGCCCGCCTCCCGTGATGATGTTATGCGGAGAGGAGCTCGGACCAGAAGAATCGGATGGCCTTGGTGACCGACACGGAGCTCGCCCTACCGCGACCGGGAGGTAATGACCCCCGGCCGGATCGCTTGAGTGAAGCTCCGCAACCGGGAGGCGGGAAGTACTGAATACCTCCGATCTCAAGCTTATCCGCATCGCCGGAAGATGATGCCGACGGAGGCTCGGCGTCGATATAGACCCGGTGGACGTTTTGCCGCCCACCACGGCTGTATGGTGATGGCGTCTGATGCGGCATGATCTTGGGCACGTGGTCCTCCTCGAGAACGTTATGTTCTCACCGTCCCGAGTCGCTTGTTCTTCGGCTCTTGAGGGCGGCCTCGGCATCGTTCTTGAGGACGACTGCCGTCCCGAGCGATCCAGAACAACATAGACCTGCTCCATAGCGTTGGGACCTTCGTCCCGTCGTCTTGGGTTGGGTCATCGTTGAGGTCGGCCCGCGATTGTTCCGCCGCCCATTCCTTCTGTGACTTCGCTTTCTCGCCCGCTCGCCGAGGTATTTCTGAGGCTCCACCTTTAACGAGCTCGTCGATCTGCGAGCCTGTGTTTCGCAATCCTCGGTATCATGACCATACCCTGGTGATAGTCACAATACTCTTAGTGGACCTCTTCGATCCTCCTTTCACAGGGGCGGCTTGGGAAGAGCTCGGCGTGAGCTCAAATATTTCGCCTTGACGGAGCGGGGAGGCGCTCTGCCGCTGTGGTTGGGCCGAGGTCCCAGCACGGACTCCAGTGCCCTCTTTTGATTCTCGAAGGCGCTTCAACGATCGGCGCCTCGACTTGATCATCCGGCTTTTTCTCGGACCGCCGTCCCCAGTTCCTCTTCTTCCGATCCGACTCGTCTCCTCGACGAAGTTGTCCACCAGTTCCAAAGCTTACTCGTCGTCTTTGGTTTCTCCAGTAATTTTTTATTCGGCGCCAGTCGGATCCGGTTTTGAACGCGTTGATGATGTAGAGTCGTTCTTTGTCGTCAATTTTGAGTGACTCTTTGATGAATCTCGAGGCGAAGTTTGACATCGTCTCGTCCGCCTGGCGGATTGTGAGCAGTCGGAGGAATCTTCTTTGGCGGCATCTTCGATAGAAGCGCCATTGAACCGATCCATAAGGTCTTGGAAGCGGTGTATCTGCTACGGCGGGCGAGGTGAACCGCGTCGTGCGTTGGAGATCGGCACCTCGGGAATATTTTGCACATGTGAAAATCTTCCATTCCTCGATTCGCCATGTTGGTAGTGTGGCGAAAAGGAAGTCGGAGGGTCTCTAGGCCATCGTGAGGCCGCTATATTGGGTGCCTTGCATCATTGGGGGGGGCGTGTCTAGAATCTCCCGGAGAAAGGGAGATGATTCTCCGCACGGCCGAACCCGGAGATCATTGCCATCCCTACGGAGGGTGGGGATCGATAGCGACGCCCATCGTCCTCCGGGGGAGTTCGACTCGCCTTTCTTCCTCCTCTGCTTTGCTCGGCTCTCTGGTCGGCATGGCGAGGTGGAGAGCGGCTCCGCGAATGGCGGGCGGCGGTGGTGGCGGCTCGTCCACGGTGGCTGCCCCGCGATGGGCGGCGGCTCGGCGCGGTGGCGGCTCCGCACGTTGGGGCGTGATCGCGTTCTCGCTATCACGAGGTGAAAGAGCGCCGCCGCCGGAGGAGGCCTCGGCGGCCGTGGTGTTCATCCCGGGCCGCGAGGGGCCCGCTCCTGGTCCTCTGGTTGAGAAGCTTTGGAATCGCCAAGATTGGCGTTGAGGAACTCGGTCACGGCTCGACCGGTGACCTCGTGGGACGAATGAGTTGTTTGTTCGTCCTCGTTGAGGTCGACATCTTCCCCACGTTAGGGAGGCGGTCCCGAGGGTGTATGGGAAGTTTTCCATGTTGCCTCGTGAGTGCAAGCGCTTGTGGCGTCTCGCGATCTCCTTCCGCGACGAAAGTGACCACCGGTCGCCCTCAAGACGGTTGTTGCCGGCGGGGCGGTTGTGCGTGTTCTTGCCATTAAGTTGTAGAGGAAAAGCTTTCTTGTTCGGGGTTTCCAGACGGCGCCAATGATAAATCTAGTTAAGTGAGTGTGCGAGATTTATGAAAGCAATAAAGAACACCGCGCTTTTACGTGGTTCGATCGTGAATGAGATCTACGTCCACGGAGAGTGTTTCCTCAATACTTTCACTATAACGCAGTGAGTGAAGTTCTGCTCTTAAGATTCGATAAGTTATCAACCCTTCTAATGCCGCTTCCTTCTATTTATACAACCCGAGCTCGCAATCGAAGGCGTGCTCAACCTCTCCATTGGTCGTGACGTGACTCTTCCTCCGGCATGCCTCCATGGCCGGGCAGGACCTTTCGCCACGTGCGCCACGCGTGGAGGGTGGCGCCGACCCAGTTACAGGCGTGCTTCTCCGGTGGTCGATGGTGGCGGTTGCGGGGGCTAGGGTTTTGAACGACAGGGCTTGCCTTGGGCTCAACCGCGTGGGCGCTATTAACGTTAACGCATTTAAAACTGCATTAGTGGGCTGGTCGGTTGGCCATATCCCATCAGGAATTATTAAAGTTAGGTCATTTTTTCAATTGTGATTCATTTTTATTTTTTTTATAGAATTTATCCAAAAAACACCCACAAATCTGTCTTCTGGCTTAAATAATACGACAACTTATGTTTTAAAATAAAAATAAAAATACGAGCACTTATTTTAGCTAAAGTTGGATCTAGGATTTTTAATTTTTTTGAAGATATGGATTAAGGAATTTTGAGTTATAGGATTAACTACAAGTCTACAATTCAATTGACGTCCGATTTAATAATGTTTAATAATTATCGATTGACAATGATTACATACCAACATAATGGTTGACAAATTCAGTTAATTGACGTCCGATCGATTTAACAATATTTAGTAATTATCGATTGACAATGATTAAATACCAACATAATGATTGACAAATTCAATACGGAGCGACGTCGTTTCAACCTGTTAATGCTTTGAAGGCTGGACTCGATTTTCCCCCTTCACACACATCATCATAATTCACGAAAGAGAAATAGTCTAGAGAGAGAGTGTGTGTGTTTGTTTGGGGAGGCGCAAATCTGATTGAAATCAATCTTTAATCTAGGAGATTAACATAGAAAGAAGAGCGTAACAACGGTCTCTCATCATATTGGTCTGCACCACGAAAAAAATGTCAATGTTTTTGTGTTTATTCTTTGTCTCTGGATAGATATCATACATATCTATCTACACACGTATTGTTGCATGCAAGTTTTTTCACTTGAAAAACGATGGATACAGTGAAGAAAGGAGTAAAGCAGACGTGAATCTAAGCTCTCCCATTTGGGCATAAACAGGAATGGCGGACGATCTCTGTTTCTGGGCAAAGGCACGCCTTTTTCTCCTCCTACATAATTTCTTATTAGCTCGGTTTTAATTAGCAATTTGCTCTTGATTTGTGAATGAAAGACCATGCCCTAATAGTGTGCAGTTTTTGTATGTTTAGATATTCCGATTGCTTGTTCTTAATAAAAGATGCTTCTTGATCTGGGGTGTCAGGACTACGAAAGTTCAGTGAATTCTTACCTTAGTTGTTAATGTAAGGCTGTGAACTCGTTGTTATGGCTTTCTTTTGTTTTTCTATCTTTTTTTCTGTAAAGGACATTTCAAGATTTTTTTTAAATTGGTGAACTTTATCCTGTTTTGCTGATATATCTTTCTGCTAATAATAAAATGAATATTTTTAGCCTTTTTTATTACAAAAGAAAAGAAAAGAAAAGAAAAGAAATAAAAGCCCTTTTGGTTCACAATTCAAATCCACCACTCTTAGTTTTGCTAAGATTTTGTTGCTCTATGGCTTCTTCGTTGGAGCTTAATCCAAGCTTATCTGTCATTTGCTGGGATTTTGAGAGATTTGTTAGTAAGGAGTATATAAATTTGTAGACTTTTATGAGCTGATATTTCTTTCTGGTAATTTAAATTCTAAGCCTTTTTATTTAGAAAAAAGAATGGCCTTTTGGATCACCATTGAAATCCAAGCTTTTATATATTTTGTTGCATAATCCAAGCTTATCTATCATTCACTGGGAAGAGATTTGTTAATAAATATATGACTTTGTGGACTTCGATCGCAAGCTGCCCCTTTTCTCATTGCTGTGATGTTTGCTTGAGTTTCAGGACAGCTTCATTGTGAAACATCCCAAGAAAAATCCTCTGGTATTGAGGATGCTCGTTTTGATGTTTGTGATGGTGTGTGGAGTGTACATATGTGCAGTCTGTCTCAAGCAAATTGGTGGGCATGCGACTGCTGAGTTGTTGAGTTTTCCGGTGGCTGAGAGGCCTTGTGATGTAACGGATGTCGAGCCTTCTGAGAAACCCTATGTACATTTCCCTAAACCGGAGACTTTTGGCAGGTTAGGCTTCGT
This sequence comes from Salvia rosmarinus, assembly GCA_036937905.1. Classification (NCBI taxonomy): domain Eukaryota; kingdom Viridiplantae; phylum Streptophyta; class Magnoliopsida; order Lamiales; family Lamiaceae; genus Salvia; species Salvia rosmarinus. Next base: position 346,141 of record JAODLM010000035.1, read on the forward strand.
CTGCAGCTATGCTTTTTTTTGGTAATAAGATTTGAGTTTGCTGATTGTCGTTTGCTACTAATTAGGGAAGAATGTGCGTGCAATCCTGTGCGCTACTTTGCGATTTTGTCCACGCAGAGGTCAGGGAGTGGATGGTTTGAGACGTTGCTGAACAGTCATATGAACATTAGCTCCAACGGGGAGATTTTCTCAGTTAAAGTTCGAAGAAGTAACATATCCACAATTGTGGAAACATTGGATAAGATTTATAATCTAGATTGGCTTACAAGTGCCTCGAAAAATGAGTGCACGGCTGCAGTTGGATTGAAATGGATGCTTAACCAGGTGAGCTCTCAAATCTTGTGCAATCAACCATATTTGTGGTTGCAGTAGTATATGTATGTGAAATGAAATGGAAGCAATGCCTTGATTTGCTTCTTGTTATATGTTCAAACTGATTTATTTGCACATCACCTTGCTATGTTCAAACTTATCTTTTTCAGGTTATTCGTTTGTTGTTTATTTTAGCATGAGTTTCTTGTTTTATTTGGAGGGAAGTTATGTGATTCGTCTTCTCTTGTAAATAGAGACTTACAAGTTTTTGATGACTTGCTAGACAATTACAATGGGAACTCGCCTAAATAGTGAAGCTCTCCTTTCTTTAACTATTTGACAAATGAACCAGCCTTGTCTCAACATGATTTGTAAATAGTATCTGTTCTTGATGTAATTGTTATTCCAAGTATACTCCACCTTGTATTTTGGCAAGAGATGACTGCACTGTGAAATCTGCCCATTAAATGCAATGTTGGAACAAAGCTAGATGCCTGAATATGTTACCAGTGATATATTTTCCTTGTTTCCCTGTCATACATGAATAGATCTCTCTCTCTCTCTCTCAATCTAAATATGAATCTATACAATAACGACTTCTGTTTTCAGTGTTATTGTCAAATAAAAAAAATGAAATTATCCGGCCTTTAGAAATTTGTGGTAGTAGGCAGATTTTAATTTATTCCATGTTCTGCCAATTATTTGCCATCACCTAGCGTGTTTGTTTTATAGAAAAAATAAATTATCACAGACTCCATGATAGGGTACATAGTTTTTCAGCTTTGTTGTTCAGATGTAAAAATTGCATAAGGTTCGAAAATGGCTTGATATTTCTTGTAAATGCCTTTATGCAACTCTGTATTCTTCACATCCGTTCAGCAGAAACTATCTTTAGATATTTTTTTTCAAGTGGTTTTCTTAATATGTGCGGCTGACTATAAAAGAGTAATAATCAAGAATCAGTGAAGATTGAATTTCGTTTAGTAATGTGTTTAAGTAAATTCTTAGTTAAGAAAATGCTATATCTTCTATTCTAGATGGTTTAAAGTAGCAGCCATGCCAGCCAAGATATTCTTATAAATTCAATCTTTTTGCAGGGATTAATGCAACATCATGAAGAAATAGTGGAATACTTCAACACTAAAGGAGTTTCAGCAATTTTTCTTTTTAGAAGGAATCTGCTGCGTCGTACGATTTCCATCCTAGCAAATTCTTTTGACCAGAATGCCAAGCTACTGAACGGGACTCACAAATCTCATGTACACTCAACCCATGAGGTCCTTTGCCCTCTCTCTCTCTCTCTCTCTGCATAATGCAGGTCCTGAAAAAGTATATAACTACTGCAGGCTGAGGTACTTGCCAGTTACAAGCCAGTAGTTAACACGAGTTTGCTTATACCGAACCTGAGGCAAGTGGAAGATCTCGTTAACAAATCCATGGAATATTTTAAGAGCACACGCCATATTATCCTCTACTACGAGGATATAATCAACAATCGAACTGTGAGTCACATAATTCAATTTCTTCACTTATCAAGAAAATCTATATTGCATTCCCATCTTCAAGCTCAAGTTGTTATCATGTTTTCCTGCAGAAATTAGTCGAAGTTCAGAATTTTCTGAGGGTTCCTCTTAGAGAGCTGAGTAGCCGACAGGTGAAGATACACAAAGGGTCATTGTCTTCACAGGTCGAAAATTGGGGAGACATCGAGAAGACGCTCAATGGAACGCATTATCAGAGTTATTTACATGAAGATTACAAGTTGTAGGGATCTGCATAATTTGCTGCTGTATATATTGATTATTTAGGGTACCTTATTTATTCATTGATTCTTTTAACAGCATAAGCTAACAGGTATTTGCTCCTGTTGGAATTTTGATGGCATAGTTTTACAGGACACCTTATGAACGTGTGTATGTATGTGTTTATTTATATTTATTTCTTAAGTTTTGGTAAGGTTGGAATATTGTTTCTTACTGTGATTGTAAGACTAATAGAAAAAAGAAATACTCTAAAATAGTTTCGGTTTTTGTGATGTAGTAAATGTTACATTTTTAGAGTACATTTAGGTAGTGTTTATTGTTCATCACATACACGTATGTGAGTGCGTGTGCGTTTTTGTATAGATAATAATGATAACGGAAAAATAATAATCTTTCCTTAGCGCTTTGAATTTCGATTCTGGATTGTTAACCAAATTTTATACTATAATACTATAGCAAGTACAAATGTTAAAAATATTGTGACTTCGTCTAGCTACACATTATTATAATTATTATTATTATTATTATTATTATTATTATTATTATTATTATTATTATTTGATGGATGGACTGGATGTGAATGTGATCACCCTAATTCAAAACATATCACAAAATAAAGACTGGAAGCTGCAATCATCAACCTTCAACCAACATGGAGGATATGATGGAACTTTCTTAAGATAATAATAATTTTTGATTAAATTCCGGAAAATCCTTTTTTTTTTTTTTTTTTATCATTGAACCTGCACCACTACCTAGCAAGAGATGCAAACCACACAGACAGTAAACCACACTTGAAAACCAGCGATGTGCTCAAACCCATAAAGACGTTTGGTCGACCTCTACCACGCGAACTACCTTAACCATGTCTAGGGACAAATTCCGGAAAATCTTTTAAACGCTTTGTAGCACCTCATTATCCTCTGATTTATAAATGAGTAAAGCCCAATATTGACCTCAAGTTTTACAATGAAAAATACAGTTACTAATGTTGGATAATGTGTACAGAACAGTACAACTTGTCGGACGTATTACAACTTAAAACAGAAAAGTAGAAGGAGATCAAACTAACAAATGACTAAACTGTATTGTAAATACAAATGAAAAAAAACCCGTAGAATGATACCGAGTCGAGGAGGCCTCTTTCCGTAAGACGAGATACGACCCATTAGTGCTCTCGGTTCTAGCGTATCGTCCCCAAAGATAAAACGGCAACGTCTCGTAGGTAGCAGCACCGCAGACCAACGAGCTCCGGCGAACTGGATGGATGCAAGAACAGAGCTTAGACACGAACTATGTATGCAGAGAGTGCTCTTGGAGAATGCTGGAATGCTTTAGACAGTAGGTGACTTATGCTGGGGAGACATGTCATATTTATAGGCGCCGCCCCTCATGGGGAGTATACGGAGTCTACACCGCATTGATGTCGGTGTTACGGTTATGTCCCCATTGAGTGCGAGAGGGTTACGCGACGGTTTCGGAGACAACGTGGAGTTACACCCACGCTTCCCATGAGCCATCATGTCGGAACGTTACGACAAGCGATTCTGACGAATCGGACAACGCGTGCGCCCGTGTTCATTGGACGATCCGGACGTCTCTTCAAGTGCACAGCATGTCCAACGGATGGGCTACACGAGTTGGGCCTCGGACCCAACTCCATCTTTGGGCTCGATCAAACATTGATCCAAAATATACGAGCAATGGGCCACGGAACCGCACTCCACGAAGCAAGCCCACGCGACCCAGACCAATTGTCAAGATCCAGGACCAGGACCACGGAACCGAGCCGGAGCCGAGCCGGGCGCGGGCACGGCGGCGGCACGGCGACCGCAGCGGGGCGGGACGACGGCGGCGGCGGCGGCGGCGGTGGCGTGGGCTTTCTAGCCCATCACTTGTGCACATAATTATACTAAGTGTTCAATGAACCACTTATATAGACAATTAATGAAGATACAATAATCAATGTGGGATAATGATTAATTAATCCATGCTTATCCCTTAATCACATAACTCCATGTTTAAGTGACCAACTTTGATCCATTATTTCTCACTCACCGGAAATCGGATTTGAGAATGTGAATACACCACGATTATCTACTCGAAACGTAGATCGATCCTATATCGTTTAATTTCACAAAATTAAACGTTACGTCACTCAAAATCTTGATCAAAGTAGCTTCTTGAAACTTGACCATAATATATATATATATATATATATATATATATATATATATATATATATATATATCACGATTTCCAACAACTAATTCTCAGAAAAATACAATTTATTTATGCACTTTGGAAAACTCATTTCATGAAATGCTACTATGGGATCCCAATAATTATTTCTGTATACGAATTGAGTCGAGCCGAACACTATCAAGTTCGAACTCGGCTCGTTAAATTTATTCGACTCGAGTTCGAATTCGAGCTTTAAATTAAGCTCGAGCTCGATTCGTTGTAAAATTTTTGAGCTCGCGAGCAGCTCGAATTCGGTTCGATAACTACTCGTTTATGAGACATATTCGAACTCGAGCTCAAACTCTGCTCGTGTTCGACTTTGCTCGTTTTCGAGCTCGAGCTCGAATTATTAAATTTTGTAGTTTATTATTTGAACTATAATTGTACTATTACTAATTATCAATAAAATATAATTTGTAATTTATTATTAGTTTAAATTATTTAAATATATTAAAATAATTTATAATTTCATATTTTCATGAACTGGCTCGTTTGAGTTTGACCGAACATGTTCGCGAGCTCACGAACCGAATATCCATAAGTTCGAGCTCGGCTAGAAAATCCTATCGAGCTTGGTTCGAGGTTCGAGTTTGGCTCGTTAAACGAATGAATTTCGAACGAGTTTTTTTCGAATCGAGCTCCAATAGCTCACAAGCGGCTTGGTTTATTTACACCCTTACCAATAATATAAATTATGCATTGCTCCTGTAAATTGCAAAATTTTCAAAATTTAATTCGCTAATGTGGTTTTTCCAAAATTAATCCTCTATCATTTGAAAACGTCACTTTCGACCATTCTTTAGTGGTTTTCTTATGCTGAATTTTGAACCTTCAGTATGAACGCCGTTATTGCTAATAACACGTATCTAACACCACACAATGCAATTCCGGTTCTGCACTTGTCTCTCATATTTTAATTTGTATTTTATTTGTTGATCCATCTTACGTATAAAATAAATAATGAGTTTGTGAAATAAATATGAGTTGAAACATAAGGAACATATTTGTTTAAAATTTTTATATAATTATTGACAGTCATACATAAAACTTCTCAACTTAATTATCTCATTAGTGTTGGATTCTTCATTCTTTCCATATGTCAAAATTCAAATTGCGTCCACCCTTAAAAGAAATCCATATCGAAAGATACAATAGAAAATTAATATGCTGAGCACATATTCCATGATTATTTTTATTTTTTTGAAAAATCACGTTAGTCAAACTGGATCGTTGGTGGGCTCCCCACCAAATATAAACTATAAGCTTGGTTGTTTGTTGAAAAATGTACAAGTCCTATTGAGAAAAATGAGGGTTTAATTTGAAAATAAAAACTCGAATAAACAAAAAAGGAGATACCCGTATCGATTCTTGTTTTCAGCGACGGAGCTATGGAGGGCCCTGGAGTGTCTATGGCCCCCCAACATTTTTAAAACTCTGTTTAAAATATAATAATTAATTAAGAAACGGAATATTCTTATATCATATTTATTATAATTTAGTATGTAAATTTTAAATATATTCTTTTTTTTTTCAGTTTATGTAATTTTTGCTGAGAATATTCTTATATCATATTTATTATAATTTAGTATGTAAATTTTAAATATATTCTTTTTTTTTTCAGTTTATGTAATTTTTGCTGATTTTAGTGCTGAATTTAGGTTTAGGACTAATGGTGCATTTGTGATTGGTACAAGAAAATTAAGATTTGAGCTATGTCAGATAATATATTTGTTTAGTGACACTTATTAAATTAAATTCTATTAATTTTTAAACGATTATCGATTGTTTATTTAATTATTTATAAATAAATTATTTTATTTTATTTTTGCAAGATATATCAATATTAAAGTATATAAAGTAAACATATTTGTTACGAACCATTACCTCTATTTGTATAAAAGTTATTAGGATACCATCAAGAGTTGATTCGTAAAATATTTGCATAGTTATTAGTTTGAATTATACATTGTTCACTATTTTATTTTATTTCATTGTTTCTTTTATATGAAAAAATCTCAATAATAATAACTCTAAAATAATACTAATTTTGTTTCATGCATCAGCTATTAGGTGATCTTGTTTTAAATTTTATTTTAATGATATTATATACTCTCTTTGTCTCATCTAAGACGGTTCATTTCTTTTCGACACAATTATTTATGAGAAGAGCATAAAGTGATTAAAGTGATAAAAAATAGGTAGGTCTCATAACTTTTGAAGAAATAATTATTTTCTAAAAATAAAATAGGTCATCTTGGATGGGACAACCTAAAAATAATACATGCCATCTTAGGGACGAGGAAGTAATTAAAATGACACTATACTATTATTGAAATTATTATTACTTTCTTATTACTTCTTGAAATTATGATTAGTTGAACTTGTGCCCATCTTGTTTTGTTTTGTTTTTATTTTAAAGCTTTTTGAAACCAACCAATGCATATATGTTCTTAATTATTTAAATGACACGTAACCAGATCTCAATGAAGTAAGACCATGAATACTAATGATTCTAAGTAACCTCTCACCATGAACACTAAATGTTGGAATATTTTGGAGGTTTTGCTAGATGCACCTAACTTATGCAAACCATCCAATTTTGTTGACCAAAACAGTATCCCCCCTCCCCAAAAAAAAAAAAAATAAAATAAAAAATAAACTAATAGAACATTTTGACCAACCGGGACATGGTGGCCATAAAAGATATCCTCGTTTTGACCAAGACCATGGCCAAGTCTACCTTACTACATATCTCCATCCCGCGTTAACTACTTCAGAGGCGTGTTCGGATTGGTGCCTTAAAAATAAAGGCAAGTTAATGTTGGAAAAATAGTACTTCCTCCGTCCATCATATTTATTTATTTAATTTCATTTCGATATATCTATAAAATTCGTTTACTTTTCTTTTATAAATATGGACTCAACCCAAAAGTTAATATTTTTATCCACATTCAACCAACTTATTAAAAAAAATCACTTATGGCCCATATTTTTCACTCGCATAATATACTTTATTATGTGAGTCATATTCTCTGCTCACTTTACACTCATTGCATTTATTAACATCCGTGTCGACGAAAACTAAGACTATTACGAAGGAGTATTACAAATTCGACATATTTTCAATGTTTAAATTGAGAGAGAAGAAGTTTCAGCCGTTAATCTTGGCGTCAGATTCAATTCTGTGGAACAATTACTAGAATTGAAGATGACACAAGCTATTATTGGAGTAATGTACATCATAAGAGCATTTCCAGTGAAAAGAAAAGTTTGAGGGATATTTTAGAAAGTGCAATTGGGGTGAGAGGAGGGGAGGTAGGGGAGGTGCAATTGGGGTGAGAGGAGGGGAGGTAGGGAGGTCGTTTGAGAGAGAAAAGCACAAGTGCCTAGGGTTCTACCAAATTTATGCCCATTTTATTTATTTTATTTATCTTTTCCTTTTTTTTCCATCTATTTTGCTCCAAAATTATCAGATTGTCTTATTTTATTTTATGATTTTTTTTCCATAGTTTATGTTAAAGGAAAATTGTCAGTAGCATTTTCAACGACGAATATGTCCGTTGATCAACGGTAAAAAAAATCACTTATAAAATAGTAAATTTAAAATTTAAATGTGGGAATGTATAAAATAATGAATGTGTTGAAAGTGAGTGGAAAGTAGGGTCATAATGACGTCAGCAAAAACCTGAGTTTTGAGAGGTATTGTTGGAGGTGAAAATAAGAGTTGGAAATATAGTGATGTGCCTGTGATGATGTCAGTAAAAACCTGAATCTGGGGAGGTATGATTGGAGATGGTCTAAGAATACAGATAATGATGAGTTTGTTATTTGTCGGGATCATGTGTCATTGTTGATTATCTGACAATATGAGAAGAATCATTTGACAGATAATAATAAGAAGAATGATCAAATTCCTAAATTTTGTTATTTGAATATTTCATATTATATTATTCGTTGTTCGTGTAATTTATATTATTATTCATGTGATCGTAGTTCTTGTGCACGCTACACATTCCAATTCATTGTTATGTTCATGTAATTCATGTTGTTGTGCATATAATCGTAGTGATTGTGTATACGATAACAATTACTGTAAATAATTAAATATGTAAAACCCCTTAATTATAGGGCTAAACGGTTACCATTAAAATCTGAAAAATAATAAATGATGTATAATCAATATTGATCACTATATTATAAAAAATGGATGGACTCCATTAGTTATTACTTCTCAAAAAAGTTGAAGTTCTTACTTGATCCACTCCTTATTGAAAGTTACTGAATCCAAAAAATAGAATTTTTGTCATTCATGAGATTCGAAATCGGGTGATCTTTTGATTTAGTAACTTTTTCAACAGATTATCAACTTTCACAAGAAATTTTCATGTGATTCTTAAATTTTATGATAAAAATGGTTCTCATTTCAACATAAATATATATCATTAATCATTTGAGTCATTTTATTGTGCTCAAACCATACAACCCATTTTAAGAAAACCTTCATTATAATATGTAAAAGTTATCAAATACTTCGTAAATGTCCAACATTAACATAAAAGAAATCATATTTTCAATTATTTAATGAATCAACAGTATCAAATTCGATTTTGACTCAATAAACGAACTTTAATGAATATTTTTATAATCGATACTTGAAAAGTTGGACTCCTTAGAACAATTATTCCCTTCTTGATTTCAAGAAATTGTATCAGATGATCCCTCGGCACGATTAATGCACTTAAATCCTCCTAATTTCAAGAAAAAAAGAAGGAAAGAGAGAGAAAGTGAATTATTCATGCCCGAGCAATAAAAATCAATAATTTGAAGGATTAACATTAATTGATCTCAGTTGCCTGAAAAAAATAATTTGTCTCAGTCTCTCAGATGTAAACTGAATTTCATAAAAGTCACTGTTTAAATCAAATTCATTTTCAGAAAACGTTCAACCAATTTGATTGTTCATCACATTCACATACATATCAATGCGTTTAGATTGTGTTTGTTTATATTTGCTTGCACACACACACAATAATTTACATAGTAAATTCAAGATAAATAAACATAACTAGGTTATGACATAAAATCTAAACTAGTTGGTATACTATATATGTCCTTAAATCAATGTGGTGCGTGATATTTACATTGTCCATATAAAGGCTAATAAATCTATGACATGAAAGGCAATCTATCTCGAATGATTTCAACTATTTATTAATAATTTAATTTTCTGATATTGAAGACTCATAAAAGAAGAAAGGGCATATCTCCACTCAACCTTAAACTTAAGCCAAGATCATTCTTTTATTGTACAAGGCTACAAGCACACCTATGCCACAAATTTATTTCTCCACTTTAATTACAAAACAAGAGAAAATATAATTTTAGAATTGAAAAATCTTTGTGCGTGGAAGCCCGTATAATTCCGGTGTGCCGTAGAGTTTTACCCTAAACTCGATTTACAAATATCAAAACAGCATCTTCCAGCCGTCAATGCAGATCCAGTAGATCTTAGCTGTTCTCTCCAAACCAAATCCAGCCGTTGGATCTAAAATAGAAGCGGGTCCCACTCCACCACCGCGTATCTGCTTGGCCCACCACTAGCTGTTCTCCCCAATCGACGGCCACCATCCATCGCCACGCCCACCAACGGCTCAGATTCGGCATCGTCAAATACAATGCCGCACGTTGAATCCACCCTAGATCCCTCACAAACTTCCTCTTTTATTTCTCTCGCCAGCCGACTTCGCAAACCTTCTCTCTCTCCTCTCTCTCATACCTGGTTTCTTCGACCAGGTAAACCTAAACTGTTACGAGGATTTGAACTAGAGCAGGAGGTGAATTTATTGCGGAGTCGACATGAACGGCGGCGGAGATTTGAATCAAAACCAGAACCAGAACCAGAACCAGCAGCAGCAGCAGCAGATGCAGCACCAGCAATGGGTAGCGATGCAGCAATACCAGCAGCAGTGGATGGCGATGCAGTATCCGGCCATGGCGATGCAGCAGCACATGATGTACAATCAACATTACGTACCGTACTACCACCCGCAGCAGCAGCAACAGTATCAGCAGCAACAGCCGCCGACGCAGGGACAGAAGCAGAACAATCAGATTCAGAACGGCGCTGAGGATAACAAGACGATCTGGATTGGAGATCTCCAGCAGTGGATGGATGAAGGTTATCTCCAGTCCTGCTTTTCTCAATCTGGAGAGGTAATGTTTTTTTTTGTTCTTTTTTTTTTTCTCGAATGTTTGTGCGTAGATGTATTGGTGTATCATACTACTTATTCGATTGACAGCGTTGTATGCTTCATGTTATAATTTTATGAAAGTAGTTATGCTGAAAGAACTGTGTGTTTTTGCTTGAGATTTTTAGTAATCTTTTTTCTTTTGCCTTTAATGTAAAAACTGTATATTTTTCTGTAAAGGAAGACAAATTAGAAAGAAAAATACTAATTGTGATTGTTTCGTGAAAGCGTTGAATGGAATGTGGTATAAGTTGGGGAGATGGCATTAGGTATGCTAAAAAAGATGAGATTAGAAGAGGAGGATATTCAAATAGTAATTGATGGTGGAATTAAATATGCAAATACTTCGCGATTTTGAATGAAAAACTGCCTACTCTTAATTAACATTTCAAGTAATTAGAAGATGAGGATATTCAAATAGTAATTGATGGTGGAATTAAATGTGCAAATACTTCACGATTTTGAATGAAAATCGGCTCACTCTTAAATAACATTTCAAGTAATTAGAAGCAAATTAACCCTAGATTAAAGGCATATTTAAGTTCATTGAGAACGCAAGTGTTTGGAGCTTTGAGCCTTCAAGCTCTAGTAAAGAAAAAGAATGTAAATTTCTGTAAGACTTGAGGCCCAACTCAGATACAGATTCTTTGTCGTTATTATTTCTTATGATGTCTGGTTAAATAAATAATGTAGAGGCATTAAGAACATGTCCTTACACCACATAAGATTACAATATCATAAACATACCAGTGTCCATGACAGTTTCTTGGAGAACGGCTTGGATTAGTTAATTCATGCTTCCAAACATGTTTTTATCAACATTATTCCATTAATTATGAAGAATAAGAATTACAATAGACTCAAATAAAAGATATGTAATAAGTAAATGTATCGAACCCCTTAAAGGCACTAAAATCTGGTGCTCATGCACTACAATGTTTCCCTCTTGTTGACTTGGTTTTATCGGGCTAACACGTAACATATGTATACTTTTGAGGGTGTCCAGTTAAATGAATGAATTATGAATCTAATGCTTTTAGTGACTTTGACAAGCAAGACACATAATTTTAGTTCTTTTCTGGATAGTTACTTTAGCGGTTAGGATCAGATGACTATGAGATCCTGTCACATTTATAAGATATGTAATCGGAACATAATAATGATATGCTACTACAATTCATACAAGATAAAAGCTCTAGTTTGTTGTGTAGGTTCTTGCAAGGGATTGTGCATTGCACAATGCTGAATAGACAACATGGTAATGACACGAATATCCTATGATATTATGCATAGACAGCATAAACAAAATAATATGGTTGGATTTTTGTCATTTGATTTTCATGGCTTAATGTAATCTTAAGATATTAAAAAATTAAAAAAAGTTGAAATGACATTTGTTAAACTAGTTTGTTTAGGTCCACTTGAAAGAACTGAACCTACATCTTTAACCAATTTCAATGAATTCCTTTGAGAATTAATTTTGGGTTCTGGTTACTGAGGTTTTGAAATAGTGTCCTCCAATTGTTTGGCAATTAACTGATACTGAAGGATCACTAATGCGTAATATTATAATGTTTGCACTTTGTGTAAGTTGCCTTCACATAATATTTACTTCTATAAACTTATTGGGCTAGCATTTTATCTAGTAAATTTCCATAGTTGCTGATGCATCCCTTGATTGGTATTATCTGATATCCATTGAGATAACCTTCTTCTTTTGCACAAGATTACAAACTTTATGTGTGATTACAGCTTTAAGTGAATCCCTAAGTTAACCATGTGAATGCATGATGACTCTTAAGATGATCATAACATCTCATAATCCTTCTTAAATATATTGGAAAACTGTAGCCTTATACGATATTTGGATTTGCTCCTTATATTGATAACTTCTTATACATAAAATGTAGGTTGTTTCAGCCAAGATAATCCGCAATAAGCAGACCGGTCACTCTGAGAGATATGGATTCATCGAGTTCAATTCTCATGAAGCTGCAGAGAAAGTTCTTCAGAGCTTCAATGGAACCACCATGCCGAATACAGAGCAACCATTTCGCTTAAACTGGGCAGCCTTTAGCACTAGTGATAGGCGCCCTAACACTGGTGGTGGTGGTGGCGGCGGCGATATTGGTTCTGATCTGTCAATATTTGTTGGAGATTTGGCTTCTGATGTTACTGATGCAATGTTGACTGACACCTTTGCTAGTAGATATCCATCTGTAAAGGGTGCTAAAGTGGTGGTTGACGCAAATAGTGGCCGTTCAAAAGGTTATGGGTTTGTCAGGTTTGGAGATGAAAATGAGAGGACTCTAGCCATGACTGAAATGAATGGTGTTTATTGTTCTAGCAGACCTATGCGAATTGGTGTTGCAACCCCTAAAAAGTCGTCACCACAACAACAGCAATATTCTTCACAAGGTGCAATTACATATTTGTGTTAGATTGTCTTTTATGATCTACTGGCTATTCCTGTAATCTGCTGAAGAGATTACCATAGCATAAATAATTCCTAATATAGTTCAACTGGTCATTCGATTTGTATGAATAAGACGTCCTTCTTGGTGCAAAATGAATTTCACATGTTGTCATTTAGAGTTTGTAGTGTTATCCACTATAATTCACTTTCTTGATTTAGCTGTCATATTGGCTGGTGGTGGTGGATATGCAAATGGTGCTGTGCCCCAAGGTCAGTCCGAGAGCGACTCAGCTAACACAACAGTAAGTCCTGGACTTCTTTTGGAAGTCAGTTATCTAATGCTATGTTATTCGATAATCTACATCGCCGATGTTTCTTGTAGATATTTGTGGGAGGACTTGACTCTGATGTAACTGATGAAGAGCTGAGACAGTCTTTTACTCCGTTTGGAGAGGTTCTCTCTGTGAAAATACCAGTTGGAAAGGGATGTGGTTTTGTTCAATATGCAAACAGGTCAAATCTGATGTTTCTTTTGATAGTAGACTCTTATGAAATATTCGCCCTTGCCAAAAGAATGGACAAAACATTGCGTTAAAATATGTTTTGCCAAATAAAAGATTTATTATTTGGTCGACATGATTACTTCAGGAAGTGCTTTTGATTCCATCAGCTACTTGTAGATGGTGTCAGTTTTGAGTAGTAAAACTGGAGGACAGGCTTTTCCTTTCAATTTATCTTTCCCTTAATTTTTCAATATGTTTTTGACTTATTTTTGAAAAGATGCTGTTTACTGTTCGATTTCACTTTATTGGATTAACTACATAAACACACACAGTATTCACACACAGTATTCATATAACTGATTTTGTAGTTCAGCATATAGTTGTGTGCCTTATCTTATTTTTGTTTTATGCACTGGTGAATGTTATTTACGATGTATAAGTGAAATTATCTCTGTTAGAATATATATGAGATATATCCATGAATATATAATCTTGATTGTTGGGTAAGTGTTGCTATAATGGAAGTTGCTTTGCCAAAGTTCGAGATTTGGTTGCACAACCATGGGATGACCCTCGATTCTCTCTTTGACAGGAGCAATGCAGAGGATGCTATTCAGAGACTAAATGGGATGGTTATTGGCAAGCAAACAGTTCGTCTTTCATGGGGTCGAACCATGGGTAACAAGCAGGTAAGTCTTTCATCTTCAAGTGTTGCTGTGTGATTGGATAGCTTGAAAGGAAGTGGAATCTTGTCATGACAAAATACAGTAAGTTTGTCGAACCAATCCAGTACCTGAAAACTGTTTCCAATAAGCAATCGTTCACTGATAAAAACAAATAATAAAACAGGACTTTCGGTCGAACCAATTCTTGGCTACAGTCAATTGCTATTTCTGCATTCTCCTATTTGAGAATTTTTTTCCCAATATGGGGTTTGATGCTTTTGAAAATGTAACACATTTGTCAGTAAATAATACCACAGAGAACTTTACTGATATACATGTTGGTCCCCCATGAGCGGTCCCCTTCAAGCTATTCGATTAATTCTTCTTCATTTCTATTTGGCAGTCGAGGATGGACACTAACGGTCAATGGAACGGGGCTTACTATGGTAAGCAAGGTTACAACAGCTATGCATATGCTGCAGCAGGCCCGTCATATGGGCCTTCTTCGAATGGCCATGGAAACCTCCAACAGCCAGTCAGCTAAAACCCGCTCTGGTGTGTGTTAGAGCTCTTATTTATCGGTAAAAAAATGTATCCAAACCCATGTCTGGGAAAAAAAGAATTTTGTAGGTGGATTATACATCGCGTGAGACTTGCTTACTTTCCTTTTTCTTTTTCTCTTTTTGAACTTGAGTTTGAGATTTTTACTTTTTAACAGAGACTTATAATGACACTAGTATTTTACCTGCTCCTGATTCATTCATTGAGGCTCCATAATGATGAACAGAAAAATTGAAAAAATTGTTGTACGATTTTACACTAGCTAGGAACGGCTCCATAATATAATGACTACTTTTAAATCTAGATGGTATTTAAATTTCCTATTTTTATTCATCTCAAACTAGTTTATTTCGATCTGCTATCATAAATTACGGAAGCATATGTTTGGGCATTTTCATGTTTCTTTGCACTAATGGTAATAGGATATTATAGGTATAATTAAAATTTATAAGAGAGTACACTTGTATAATAGAGATAAAGAAAATACATAAATATAGCATCTCATGGTTTTTAGTCTTTGAATTCAATATATAATCGAGGTATAAAAGGCAAACCAAATGTCGTAAATAAGACTTATAATAGTTTTTGAAAAAAGAAGATAGATTTAGCCGTTTGGCGTGATATTAAACTACATTAAGTTTGTCTCTGTTTCCGGTTCACATAGCGACGCAAGTATGTTTCCGACGTCTCTCTTCATCAGCGGATACACGTTTGATATTTTTCAAAATGCCAGTACAATTGTCCAAGTATGTCAATAATTTTCCAAACACATCTGGTAAAGGCTCAAGTGTTTGAGACATCAGAAAGAAGACCAGGGATGTGTTTTGATTTGCATAATTATTTTTGAATTCTCTCTTGTATTATATGGATATGGTAACGAGAAGACACCATTCTGCAATAAAGGTCTAAACGTTACGGCTATGCAGATTTTGCATCTAAGACAAGCAGCCAAAGAATAGAAACAACTAAAAACAATCAAAACTAATTAAGCCGGCTATTAACCCACCTTTTCTCAATAATAACACATATTAAGCTAATCTTTTCTTTGATACTATCCGCATGTCGAGAACTATAAATCCAAACGCTATAACTATAAGCCCTCGAAACCAAAATTAAAAATTGAAGGCATAGTAACAAATTCTATTTTTTGACAGTCATTTACCCTTTATTGTCTAGTTTCTGTGTGGTGATCCTACACACGAGGCGTGGCAAGATGAACCTCTTACAGTTGTACCTGTGATCGAGAAGCTGATGGACGCGTCTGGATCTACAGGTGCGCGAGTGAATCCATTATTGAGTAGAGAAGAAATGAAGTAAATCCAGTGAAATAATTGATCACGTATTGGAATTGCAGAGACACAGATGGTATAATTCCAGTGACGACGACGAGATACTCAATGCCTAAACTGGGGGCAGAAGTGAAGACTCCATGGTATTCATGGGAGTTTGAAGGCGAGGTATGATATGATCAACTAGTTAGGCTTTTTTTTATATATATGATTGAGAATTTTTTTACCCTATATTCACATATGAAATTTCGAAGAATAGCTTCCCTCAATTTTCTGGCTGTGTAGGTAGGTGGGATTGGATGTGACGTTGGTGACCATAAGAGGAGCTGGCCATTTCGTTCCCAGCTATCAACCTCAACGCGCCCTTGCTTTCTTCTCCGACATCATAGAGGGAAAACTAACTCCTGCTTACAAGAACCAAGTACAAGAGAAACTGCCTCCACATCAATTTCAGGAATAAGAAAAGATGATCTGTGTAAGGTTGCATAATCATCTAAGCTGTTGTACCATTGTCGATCCAAACTGCATTTTCTCAACATTTGTTTGAGGTTATTAATGTTGAGACAGTAGGAAGAAGATAGGTTTTTACTATCTATACCAATTGGATAGATTCTTCTTTATCCATAGAAAACAGAAGATTTCTCTATTGCATCTACCTTCATTTCATGTTCATTTCTCTTTTTAATTACTGCATGCCACGTATTATGTATATTTGTATAGTGAGAAGATGATAACACCATTATTCTATTATCTAAGACAAGAAGCAAAGAATAGACACAACTGCAAAAAATCAAAAACCATCATTGTCTTCAAAAACCATCATTAGCTAAGACAAGAAGCAAAGAATAGACACACACACACACACATATATATATATATATATATTGAATTACTAAACTATCCATAGAAATTAAAATAAGTAGCATATTATAAATATATCAAAAAAATTGCACAAAAAAGTTATAATGTGACAAAATAAGTAGGAAATTAAAATTTGCACAAATTTGTAAGAATATATGCTTTTATATAGTAATAATAGATAGATTATAACGTGACATTTAAATCTTCGCCGGTTGAACTTCTTTAACTTTAAGACTTTAAGACTAAGCCAGCAATCTGCATATAGCATATTTCTACGATATTCCAAAATTTCACAACAAAAAATGTGTAGGATTAAACCTTGCCAATACTACGATGTATTGGCAGTCATTATCAATTGTTGTAATGTTGAATGACTAAAATCGTGTCGTTTAATAAACTGAAGTGAGTGAAGCAAACAATACCTATGAGCTGGCAGAGAAGGAACTATATAGGCAGCTGTAGCCAGCTCCTCTCATACTCAAGACAAATGAAAAAGATCAAACTTATTTCTATGTTTTAATCGTCTCAATCTCTGCGTCTTCTTCAATCCCCCCCAAAATCGCATAATCCTAATTTGCTCTTATATAAGTGTGACAACATGTCTGCATATTCATCAATCATCCCCAAAGAAAGTGCTAGAAATGAAAGGTGCACTCATCTTTCTCCTTTCTGCTCTGTGCCTCTCTGCCTCCGTGCAATGCTACGGTCGTGATCCTCTGGGAAAGCTGCTGAAAGCGCACAAGACGAAGAGGTCAGAAACATTTGTAGTTGACGAAGCTACGACTGAGTACTCACCAGTGTACATGGCGCCTCAAGACGGCCTAAAAGAGGCCGACAAGATTGTGGGGTTGCCGGGGCAGCCGGAGGTGAGCTTCCCTCAGTATTCTGGATATGTCACAGTTGATCCTAGCGCTGGACGTGCGCTTTTCTATTGGTTCACCGAGGCTGAGGACTCCTCCACCAAGCCACTCGTGCTGTGGCTCAATGGAGGTCTCTTTTCTTGTCCAATTTTTTGTCTACATAATTATAACTTGATTTCAACTAATTTGTGTCGGAATAATTACAACAGGACCGGGATGTTCCTCCATAGGAAATGGTGCCATGACAGAGCTCGGGCCGTTCCGTGTCAACGCTGATGGCAAGACATTATGGTACAATGACAAGGCTTGGAACACTGGTGAGGCCTAAATTTGGAAATCTATAAAGATTACAAAAAACCTTGTTTTTACAATATTTGGTTTGTCTCTTATATATTTAATTTAAAGGTGATACTGTAATTTGATATCTAATAGTATCTAATACTATTATAAAAAGTGTAGTCTTATATATATAACATCCTTATTTATTTTAATTTTTGTTTCATATGTATAGGTCTTTTTTTTGAGATTATGTATAGGTCCTATTTATTTGATATAAGATATATAAAAAATTGTATCTTAAATTCTTATAAAGTTTGATTTATCATTTTTTTTCTTATATTTTTTTAATTCAATATTTTTACGTGTGTTGCATGCACCATTCTACTAATAACGAGTAAAAATAGTAATATTTTTGCATGAAAACTTAGCTGTGGAAACACTTTTTTTGCATTGTAGTGGCTAATGTCCTGTTTTTGGAGTCTCCTGCTGGTGTTGGATTTTCCTACTCAAATACGACGTCGGACTACGTGACTGGAGACAAGAAAACTGCGGCGGATTCCTACACTTTCTTAGTGAACTGGTTGGAGAGGTTTCCGGAATACAAAACTAGAGATTTCTACATCACCGGAGAGAGCTATGCCGGTCACTACGTGCCGCAGCTTGCTCAATTGATCCTTCAAAACAACAAAATGACAAATCAAACCGTCATTAACTTGAAAGGAATTGCAGTACGTATCTACATACAAAACATAATTTTCTTATGTTTCTAAGTTGTTTGATTGATGATGATGTTTCCAGATTGGGAATGCATACATTGATTATGTTGACGAGGCAAACGGCTATTACGACTACTTCTGGTCACACGCTCTAATTTCTGACGAGAGTCACGATGGAATCGTGAAATACTGCAACTTCTCGTCTCCATCAACATCAGATAAATGCGATGAAGCTCTGGGTTTAGCAGATGTTGAAGTAGGCGATGTATTCATTTATGACATCTACGCGCCTAATTGTGGTTCAAACTCTACTGCTCCTTCGGTACACTGCAGTTTCTCATCTCCAGACAAATATAAGCATTTGTTTTTCTAATCTGATCTTCTATTTTGCATTGGAAACAGCTGTCTTCATTCGATCCGTGCTCGGGAGACTATGTTTTCACCTACTTGAACACGCCTCAAGTGCAGCAAGCACTTCACGCCAACATCAGTGGAGCCCTCCCCGGGCCATGGTCTTCTTGCAGGTACTCTAAATCTAACTCTTAACTATAATCAAATGATACGAACTCTAAATTCTACAATGATTACGTATTAGTAAATTGCTTCATCTCAATGTAGTGGTCTCGTAGAGTGGACTGATATGCCAGACACAGTTTTGCCCGTCATCAAGGAGCTCATGGCTAGTGGCATCAGCGTCTGGATCTACAGGTAACTACTAACTATATGATAAACTTTTACCCACATATGAAATTTCGAACTAGAAAAAGAAAACAGAACACTGTATTTGATCTCACCTACTAAACAAGAATCGTTTGCAACGGTGACAGTGGCGACACGGATGGAAGGGTGCCGGTGACAACAAGTAGGTACTCAATGGCCAAACTTGGCGCGGCCGTTAAGACTCCATGGTACCCCTGGTACTATCAAGGGGAGGTAAGTTCAACAAAACATGCCTACATTTTTATGTTAAAAAACATTGAAGTCTTGTGTAAAACAATAACAAGATGATGGTTTGATATGTTTCAAGGTTGGAGGATATGCTGTGGGATACGAAAACGTGACATTTGTGACCATAAGAGGAGCTGGACATTTCGTGCCGAGCTATCAGCCTGAGAGAGCGATCACCTTCTTCTCCTCCTTCTTGGAAGGAAAGCTGCCTCCCAGCAGCTAAACATGGCGTCAACATAATGTCACAGAACGGTTCAAGATGATTGTTCTTAGCTAACTATCTACCAAAATAATAATAATAATAATAAGAATGTTTTGTGGTGAACTGCCCGGGAAATGGGAATTCAATTCAATGAAGCACTATTTACTGTCTGCAGATCATGCAGAAACATATAAACCCATTCTCTTTCAGTTTCTATATAATGTCACCTGAAGTGAAATAATCCAGAAATTGGTCACACGCACATAATCAAAACTCAAATCAACCAATAAAACATGAGGTGCAGTGCACTCACGAGTGCGCTCCACTTTTATTTAGAACAACTGTCACTTTTTAATGAAAATCATGCACCAGTTTATATGGGAATTCAAAACGGATTGAAGGAAGCTAACAAGATTTTTAAATCTGCCAACACTGAATTTCTATAGCATCCAACTATCTTACAGGACACCCAAAAACAACAGCTGATCATAGCTATGCTTTTTAGGTTTAACTGATTGCAAAGATTTCCAGAGTAGAAAACTAGAGATATACATCAACATGTATAAATGGATTGATCATAGTAGCTGAGCATAAGTTGTATCTTGTAATAAATCAAACTCATGAGCTCAACATTACATGCAGTGGAGATACGGATAGTGTGGTGCCTATTAGAAGCACAAACTACTCAATGACAAGAGTAGGGGCGCCTATAAAGACTCCATAGCGCCTCATGCAGCAGCAACGTGAAACAAATCGGGGATACGGTCGTTGATTCAAAGAATACTGCAAATGCGGATAAAAGTGAAGTTTCGTTGACTGGAGAGGAATACTGCCAAAAAACATGACGAATGCGAAACTTTGATTTTTAAAGAAGAATACCAATAAGGAACGAAATAAAACTCAAACTTTATTACTACTTCACCATCAAAACAATGTCTAACAAGCCATATCTATGGGCTATTAATGATACCCTAAATAAAAGATCTAATCTATTAGGAAACTAATAAATCCTAAATAATTAAACAAATTACCTAACTTGGGAAACAAGAATAATAAGACAATAAATTAAATTAACTAATTAATCTCATCTCCATTAGCACTACTGCTACACACTGGGAGAGGAGGTAAGAAAGCCTCAATTCCTCCTTATATGTTGCTGTCACTTCAATTTTGTGCATGACATAACATCTGAATCTTGCTTAAAAAAATTGTTATTGGAGGATATTTGTTCTTGTCCTTCGTGGAGTGAAAGCCTAGCTCCTCCAAGTAAGAGATATATGTTTGAAAGTTGAAAAAAGAATGTCTGTTTTTGTTGTTTCACATGTAATTCTGTGAGTATAATGAGAAATTTTTGTTAAATCTTTTTGCTTCAGAATAGCCGATCTTATGAGAGAGTTTTAAAAGATCCCCCTTTCAAAAATGTCACATAAATCATCTGGGAGCAGTATATATCTGAATAGGTGCATAACATAACCCCATAAGCTGTTGGAGGGGCTAATTCAATTCGTAATTAAACACATATTACAAGAGATAATCCGGTATCACAGAATTTTAATAAAATTAGAATATAAAAATATGGTAGAAAATCTGGTGCCGCAGCACATAGACATTTTTATTTTTCAAAAAAAAGTAAGCAAATAACATTATATTAGGTTAAAATATCAGCAAAAACCTTGACTTGTGATGTATAATTGGCTGCGGCGAATATAAATTTTGTCATTTAAGAATAGTGAATTATATTCGTGGTCTTGGTTTTCGTTTAATTAGAGTAAGTTGAGGCGTTAAAAATGCAAGAGGGCTGAATTAATTTATACATTTTTAGAACATGTGATTATCAAGAGTTGTATCACATAATCCCCTTAAATTGACTTAGAGTTGCTCCTACTTATTTGAGGTCGAATACAGTGGATGAAACGTCAATTGCGCAGTATATGCCAAGAAATATTATTTCTAGAACGTTAATTTATTTTATTTCAAGGTCCATACATACATGCCTACGAGTCTACGACGTATTGTGTATAATTCAAATACTGAAAATAAACATAAGTTCGGTTTGATGGTTGGTTGGCTTGGCTTCATATGTGTTAACTTTATTCTAGAATATGATACAAGTTTTTTTTTTTTTTTGTATCATGAACCCAACCGCCACCCAGTCAAGCAAGAGTAGAACCCTGCTGCCTCGCGCAATACCGCAAACCATACATGATGCGTGAAACCACACTTAAAACTGCAGGGTGTCGCTCAAACTCATAAAAGCGTTTGGTGGAATTCGAACCTGTGACCTCTCGGCCACAGGAACCCATATGCTCCTCATTTTTAAATTTACACGTACATATTTCCACGATGCAAGTATTTAACACTAGATATTCATTATTTAATCAATTCCAGGAAAGGATAACAACAAATAATTTATCGAGAAATTACTCCATTCGTGCACACTATTTTGCGATATTTTGCTCCAAAAACAACATTATAGCCTCTCTTCTGCATCTTTCCATAACAGAAGATATTGTGTATACATAAGAAAAAGGGAAATAGCCCCAACAGAAACACGATTTATCGACAAGATTACAATTACAATGTCACTTTTAATTTCATGTGATTTTTTCTAATATTTTTATTATAAAATTGCATAGTTTCATCGAGATAAAATGATTTCACTTTAGAGTAGACATCAGACAAACTTTACTGAAAAATATTAGGCATGTTGTAATTTCAAAAGAATAAAATGTGGTGCTGTAAGAATAACAACTATATTTTTGAATAAATATTATGTTATTTTTTACAATTAACCAGATTATTTATACACAATTCACAAGTTTGAAACTATTTAACTTCTAGCTACATTCAATAAAGCTCTGTTCCTTAGACTTTGAGTGGAATGCTTACTTCTTGTCAAGAATTTCAATTCATTACGTTGTAATTTCTGAGTTTATCTATGCGTGTATGATTTCATAGTATTTTTTTGTACATAAATTATAAAATATTTATTGATTTAAAATTTATTCTTATATATAGACTAATATGTACACTACGAAAGAGAATAATATTTCAAATGCTCTCTCAATATATTTAGAGGTGAGAAAATGAGAAGTCAAAAATTGGCAAGATATGCACGATGGAAAAACAGACACGCTCCACTAATTTATCCAAATATTATAATATAATTATTTGGTTGATAAATTGGTATAATAATTTCGAGAGTTCTATGCTAAAACAAAGATTCGATATCCGGAACAACGATTTATCATATTTTGCGTCCACATTAATTGCCGTTATATATTAAATAATAATACTTGTCAAAATTGCCGGGCTTCAATACTCAATGCCAAGTGGGTTGTCGAAATGTTTCATAGAAACGAAAATCAATTTTTAGTCTGTATAGAAAATTCAAGAAGTTGGAAAAAAATTATATGTTAAATTATCATAAATATAATAAGTCTAAAGTTTAACCACGTAAATCTCTTGACCCTAAACGTGAAGTTGCTTTGACAAATGAGCACATTATAGGTTAATTGCAAAAAAAATCACAACCTCATATCTAAATTATTAATTAAACACATTATAGATTAATAGCTTTGACAGATTAAATTGTAAAATTAAACACATTATTTGTACATGATCCACTTATGTGTGTGTGTGTGTTTGTTTAGTGATAAATCTACTATGAAAGATTTATGAAAACAGTAAAGAACACAAGAGACTTTTACGTGGTTCGATCTAGAATAAGATCTACGTCCACGGAGGAGATGATCCTCAAGATGTTTACTATAATTCGATTAAGCAAGTATCTCCAAAGGTTCCAGATTCAAGAATTTGCTAACCCTTTACCTTCAATCTAACTCCTATTTATACACAAACGTAAATCATGTCCCACTAATCCTCGATAGGCGGGCCATAACTCTCCCATAACCCACCATGATCTCCACCATTATTACCCATGATTACCGCCATACCTCATTACCGTTACCCATAATTAGGGTTTAGGGATTGTCATTTAGGCGTAACCGAGTAGGGCAACAGTAGGTTAGGTCCAGCTCTGTTGGGCCTTCGAGGTTGGGCCTGAGAGGTTGGGCTGGGCCATATCCTATCATAGCCCCCCCCGAAAAGTCAAGGAATAGCCTTGCCGAGGTGAAGCGGAGAATGTGCTTTGCCGAGGCGAAATATTGCTTGGCTGAATTTTTCGTTGAAGGTTTTTCATTCGCTGTATGACCTAAAACACTTTTGTTTGTCCGAGGTGGTCATA
This sequence comes from Salvia rosmarinus, assembly GCA_036937905.1. Taxonomy (NCBI): domain Eukaryota; kingdom Viridiplantae; phylum Streptophyta; class Magnoliopsida; order Lamiales; family Lamiaceae; genus Salvia; species Salvia rosmarinus. Next base: position 370,254 of record JAODLM010000035.1, read on the forward strand.
TCCGACCTGAAATACTTCTGCTGATCCGAGGTGGACACGTCCTACCTGAAAATATTTCTGCTGGTCCGAGGTGGACATATCCGACCTGGAATACTTTTGCTGATCTGAGGTGGACATGGGGGCACAGCCCAATACCCGAACTCAAATCATTAGCTGAAGTCGAGATCCGACGTTAGGAGGAGGTCGAGGTCCGACCTGAACTACTTCTGGTAATAGGACATGGGCGTAGTCCGATGTCCGAACTCGTAGTAATCATCACGCGATCGATCGGGTGGCCTGCTTTTCGTGAGGTACGCCATACGCGCCAGCGGTAGTTGGGCACTTCAAAAGCGCGCGCCTTTCACACATCCAACCGTAAATAGCACGTGTAATAAACGAAACGGCAGATTTTTAGCGCCATTTATCCTATAAATAGGTCTAAAAGAGGCAATCTGCTCATTTTCTCCTTCGACGCTTGAATCCGAGAATACAACCTTAGAAATCCCCAATTCCTCTTTCACACTTTGTTGAAGAAATCGAAATCCCGCCCGGAAAAAGTAAGTATGTATTCTTCACCTTCTCACCCTCTTCTCGCCTCGATAACTCGGTTCACTGGTTCCGGTCGCCAAGACCCCAATGTAAGGGATTATATATGCCATAACCGCCAGGTCAATCCATAGGACTTAGTTCTGTGGTTTCACCAATGTCTTGATGGGATGGCCTCAGATTGGTGGGGCGAAATCAACCTTGACGATGGAGGAGCTTCGGTGGTCGCCGAGAAATACTACATCCCGAGGATGCATGGTGGTGCTTCGCTAAAACCCAACGATAGGGCGATGGCCTCCTGAGGATTTATCACCATTTTGTAGATAGCTTAATAGTTGGGCTTAGATTTCCTTTGCCCCATTTTCCTTAGCTGTGAGTATTTTCGATCCCTATATGTCAACCGACCTCCAATTCTATTAGGTCGGTGGGGTTAGGGTTGGCTCATGTTATGGCGAGGCGAGAGGTTCTTTCAAGTCTTGATGCTTTTTTAGATCAAGTCTATAGGGAGTATATTACCGTCACCTCGCCTCAAGTTTAAAATTGCTTCCCATCGAAAGTATCCCACCGGCAAAATAGATACTTTTTTGCGGTCGAGGGTATCCGAGGTATGAGCGGGCCTCGGTCGATAAAGGACGTGAAAATTAATCCCCTGGGCCCTATGGAGAAGGCGTTGAACGATATGGGTGAGATCCTATCGATCAACTATACTGAGGATGACTTGAATGATGCTGGGCTGAGTGTCTATAGGGCAGAAGCTCCAGTATCAGGGTCTGATTTGGGTGAGGGCAACCTTCTTATCTTTATTTCCCTCGTTTGATTTTGCTGTGCTAATGAAATTCTCATGTTGAATGCAGTGAAGGTTGACCCGTCCAGAGAAGTCAATGTGCCGATCTCGCCACGCCCTGCTTCCTCTGATCGAAGGGAACCCGCGAGGAAGAAGGCGAGACGAAGCGAATCCACCCAAAAGCCTGTGGTAGTGGACGCCCTGAAAGACCTTGTGACCGGTCCTCGACGACCTCGGGCCCGACGTTGAGATCGAGGTCCGTGGTCGCCTCGGTCCGAGGTGCCGGCCCAAAGACTTCCCTATCCTTCCCAAAGGTATACGCCGCTACCCTTCTCCTTGTAAAATGTTGTTACTTGTTGCTAATTGTTTCATATTTAGGATGCGCCTCGATGGCAGGTGAGATGCACCGCATGGCCGGGCTTATTGTTGAGGGTGCCATGGAGAGGAGGTCGCCGCAGACAGATCGAGGGCGCGGGTGAATCCGCACTAGATGTTGCTGGCGGACGCCGAACTTGCTAAGGCGAAAGTCGGGAGCCAAGTGGCAAAGATGGCCGCGAGAGTGCCTCAAGAAGAAGGACCGGCCTTGCGAGGGTCCCGCAAGTGGACAGCCAGAGATAAGCCGCCGAGGCCGAGAGGAGGTCGGTCACAAGAAAAGCGCTTGTTGGCGGGCAAGGACCTATGCCGAGGGCCTTCGCCAGAAGCTTATCGAGTCGGAGAGTTTTTCCTTTCATCTCCGACCGGCCGCCGTGATGAGGCCGAGGTGATCCGTGGCCATCCGGAGAAGTTGGCGGAGAGACCAGATTGACAAGGCCCAACACGGTTGGGTTGAGGTCGACCACCGAGGTATGCAAGAATTATGCTCGCATAATCGCTGGGCGACCTCCTTTCCGTGGTGGATGCCTCGTCTTCGCCTCACTTCGACGGCGGAGGTCAGAACTCAAAGGCAAGGAAGATGAAGACTTAGAGCTTCAAGCCTTCCTTGTCGAGTTGAGGACCAAACCGGCGGCAGTCCAAGCTCGGACGTCTTCGCAGATCGGCAACCAATGGAAGAGAAGAAGCAGCAGCCCCCAACAGAGGTCGGAGGGTCGGCAATCGCCCTAATGAGCCCGAGGTCATGGACCCATTGTAATAGGATGATTTGCCGGGATCGATAGGACCCGGTGTTGTACAAACTTCCTTTTTGAATAATAATAGACATATCCCCTTTTTTTTTTAAAATGCCCTGTCTGTTGTTTTATTTCTAGCGTTCTTCACCTCAATACTTCGGACTGGATCATGAACTGCTAACAAAACTGAAAGAAGTCCGAGGTGCTCTAGCCGAGAAGGAAGAAGAGGTGGCACACTGGAGGAGTCGGTCTGCCGAGCTGACTCGTGTATCGCCAAGATGGACGCTACCCGCATCGCCACCGAATCAAACAAAAGTTGCATGAATCGACCGCGAGGTGGCCCGCTCCTTGCTGAAAATGAGGTGTTAAAGTCAGGATTACACATCTCAAGTCCGTGGGTGATTTATCCGCAGATGTGATCCACGGACGATCGATGCATCATGAGGAACAAACTTGAGCCGACAATGCAGGTCGCTCGGATCTCGGAAGAGCATGAAGAGTACGAAAAGGTCATCCGCGGACCGGGAACGACTATATCCAAGCCGACTCGAGTTCGAGCTTGTTGGCGGAGGGCATGGTATTGAGGGATGAGGAGGGTCCCAATAGCAAGAATTTTAGAGACTGCCTCGACTCTGTTATGAAATACATGCAGATGTATGAGATCGTCATAAACGACGATGCCCCCGCCCGCGCAAGATCTACGCTGGGCAACGCTAATCCCATAATTGAAGAGCTCAAGAGGAGGCGGTTACCGATCACGCCAAGTGCTCGCCAAATGGGTCCATCTGACAGCGGAGCGTATAGAGGACGGCGCTCGGCAGCTCGGAGGAGAGGACACGCGCGGACTGCCAATCGACGTGGAAGAGCTAGAGCTCGAGGACAAGGGCATAATCCTGGTCCGTCGTCGGGCTCACGGGGTCAAGATGTGGCCTCTGGTGCAGGATGAATTCCCAATACCGAGTCAAACCGCTCCGGAATAGGCCGAGTGGGGCCACTCGTAGATTGGGTGGAAGGCATGTAGTTTATCCCGGTATCCATCGCCGACTGGGACTTCTGCTCAAAATTATCTCACTTCATGAGTCTCGGAGGGCGGAGCTCGAAACCCGAATAAGCGATATAGTGTAGGACTTTGTATGTAGGTATAAATGTATTTAGACTGCTTCAAGTGTACGTTTTCCTCTTGAGAGGTATAAACATAGCTTAGGACTTCGCTTGGTCGTAAATGTATTTATATCAGATACTTTGCCATAATTTGGTGAAATCCAATTATGGATGTCTTATACATGTAGATTTTTTCAACTTAATGAGTAATCTGTATGTATGCATGTAGACTTTCAAACTAGTGAGTAGTCAGATGCGTTGACCGAGACGCTCAATTCAATGAGTAATCTACGAGCGCGGCGCTTAGTGAGTACCCTACTTAGTGGGTTTTTTTATATCTTCGTGAGGCGCCCTCGTGAAGGTTAAATGCGGTATATCCAAATAGATGTTCGTGATACGAAGAAAATGGTTTAAATGAAATATTCATTGGAAAATAAATATTTTATTCAACAAATATATGACATCGCACTGACAAGGCAAGTAAGGAGACTAACATAAAGTCGATCCGAAATCAAAACTATGTAAAGACCTCCTTAAATGAGAAATATGCCGTGTTCGGGATAAGCGACCGATAAGTGAGATAGCTTGTAAGCCCCTTGCCAAGGTTCTCGTGAACACGGTATGGGTCTTCCCATGTTGGATCCATTTTGTTAAGACGCCACTGCTGGCTTCATTATTTCAGAGGACGAGGTCGCCACTTGGAACGCGGAAGTTTTGACCCTTTTGTTGTAGTACCGCGCGACGGGCTTTATACTGGCTTCGCTTATGAAGGCTAACTCGCGCTCTCTTCGAGGCGCCAAGGTTTGCTCGCAGGTCTTCCTCGCTCCCGGCCCCGATCAAGTGAAGAGTGCGCTGGCACGCCGCCGATCTCGGCCCAGACATACAGCCTCGGCACCGTGAGACCAGCCGAAAGGGTTTCCGCGACGTCCGAGGTGTGGTCCCAGAGACCAAAGGACTTGAGGTAGATTTTCAGCCCAATCGCCTTTAGCTCGATCCAACCTCTTCTTTAATCCTCGCACGATCGCGGCGGTTGGTGACCTCGGTCCGCCATTCGCTTGTGGGTGTGCGACCGAGGTGAAACGTTGATCGATCCAAGTTCTTCACACCACTTGAAGTTTTTGTCTACGAATTGGGTGCCGTTGTCCGAGACCAGAACGTGCGGTATGCCGAGGCGGCAGACTATATTTTTCCACACGAAGGTCTCAATTCTCCTGCTCGTGAGGCTTGATAGTGGTTCGGCCTCGACCCACTTTGTGAAGTAGTCTATGGCTACGACTAAGTATCGAAGCTGACCTGGTGCTCGGTCGAACGGACCAACAATGTCAATCCCCCACTGCATGAAAGGCCATGGACTTTGCGCATCGCTTAGATCGGGCCCGAGGTAGCTGACCGTGGAATGAACTGCACTCGAGCACTTTTGACGAGTTCGGCCGAATCTTGCACGAGGGTGGGCCAGTAGTATCCCGACCTCACCTCTTCTTTGAGAGAGCTCGCGACCGATGTGGCTTCCACAAGACCCCGGTGAATTTCATTGAGCACGAGTTGGCTTCTTCCGCCCGAGGCACCTCGTGAGGGTTGAAGGTAAGACTTCCCAGATAGTGCGCCTCATGCATAAGATACTTTGGGATTTTGCCATCATCTTTTGGCCTCCACGATCCCGAGGTAGTGTGCCCTTCCGGATATGCTTTTAGGGGTGTCATCCAGTTCGGTTCACCGAGATAACGCCGATATGAGGCGCCTCAATGCTTCGAATGAACTTCTCATCGGGCGGATTTGCCGATGACGAAGCCAATTTACTAAGGATGTCACCGCTATTTTCCCTCGTGGATTTGATTAATCATCAAGTATCCGAATGAGGCCAAGATCTCTTTCGCTTTCTCGCGTATCGCTTCATTCGATCCTCCTTAGCCTCGTATGTACCTAATACCGGTTTACCACGACTGGAATCTCCAAATATCCGGACTTTGTCCACTTTCAATTCCTTTGCTAGGCGGAGTCCGAGATCAATACTCAGTATTCCACTTCGTTGTTGGTGGTGGGAAGGTAAACCGCAGGCGATGTCACTTGCTTATCGGGCCGAGGAGAAGGATACCCGCCCGCTACCCGCCTTGCATGAAGCTCCATCCACGACATCCGCCAACATCCGCGGGTGGTGCAAAGTCGTACTTCCGCGTGAGGGTGGGAGTGACTCACCGGTAGAGGCGACCTCTGAATTTGACTTCCACCGAAAATCTGCAAGGGCTTGCCTTTATAGCCGGCCCTGGGAGTATGAAATGTCGTGCTCGCCAAGTTCCAAGGCTCACTTAGCTATTCGCTCGATGACTCGGTTTTGATAAGACTTGTCTTAGAGGCAAGTCCGTTAACACCGGATAGAATGAGCTTGAAAGTAAGGCCGAGGCGTCGCATGCTCACCAAGGCCGAGCTACCTTCTCGAGGTTGGTGTACCTCGCTTCCGGTCCTTTGAGAGCTCGGCTAACGAAGTAGATTGGGAGTTGTCGCCCCACCTCATCTCGCACCATTACAAAGACTAATCGCCTCGTCCGAGGTGGCCGATATAATGATAGAGTTTCACCTTGCTGGGGCGAGATAGTGTCGGCGGTCGGTAAGGTATTCCTTCACCGTGTGAAAGCGACGGTGTTCTTCCCGCCAGTGAAACTGAGCTCTCTCGTGATCTTGAAGAAGTGGAAGTCGCTTCTCGGCAGCCCGAGATAGGAATCTACTGAGGCGGCCAGCATCCAAGTGAGTTTGTGTATTTCACGGATGGTTTTGGGATCCGCATGTCGAGCAACCGCTTTCACCTTGGTAGGATTGGCTGTGCCTTCGAGAAACCCAAGACCCCTTAAATTTACCCGTCCTCACCACAAATGTGCACTGGGATTGAGTTTGAGGTCCGACTGAGGAGCCGAAGAATAGTTTCGAGGTCAATGGCGCAGCCTCGCCTTTTTTGCTTTTGACTACTATATCATCGACATAGACCTCAACAATTTCTCCTATGTGATCCTTGAAGATCGCTGGCCCACCATTCTTTGGTAAGTAGCTCCAGCTGCTTTTTAGACCGAAGGCATCTTTCGGTATGCAAAGACACCAAGTCAAGAATGAACTGCTTTGGGCGCCTTCCGGCTCATCAAGACTTGGTGGTATCCTCAGATAAATCCAGAAACCAAGACCTCATGTCCCACCAATGCTTCCACCTTCTTGTCAATGTCGTGAGAGGTATGATCCTTTGGACAAGTGTTTATCGAGGTCGGTATAGTCGACACACACGCGCCATCCCTCCCGGCTTTCGAACTACAACGGATTAGCCATCCAAGTTGGGTATTTAACCTCGCATGTGATCTTAGCCTCCCGAGTTGGGTTACCTCGCCTCTTATGACCGCTTCGCCGGCAAAACTTCTTTTCTTCTCACGAACCGGTTTAGTAGCCGGATCAATGTTAAGACGATGAGTTATGAGCTCGGCGAGACCCCACCATATCCAATGGAGACCATGCAAATACATCTCTATATTCCCTTAGAAGTCGCATGACTGGCCGACGAATATCGATCGAACTGGGTACCAACCTCGACAACTTTAGAAGGGTCGTCGTCAGATAGTCAAGATTCTCACGATCATCCCGAGGTGGCAACTTCGGAGGTTCTCAGAATTGCTAGGCCCGTGGTAAGGCCGCATCTTGGGTTGAGACTCGTAGCATTCTTTAGCCGCCGCTTGGTCACCCCGAATGCTTAACACTCCCACTGGGTAGGTATCTTAAAAGTAAGGTGGTACACGAGCAGACGGCTCGTTGCATACACCAATCTCTTCCCGTGATAATGTTGTATGGAGAGGAGCTCGGACCAGAAAAATTGAATGGCTTTGGTGACCGACTGGAGCGCGCCTACGGTGACCGGAAGGGCGGTAATGACCTTCCGTTGAACCGCCTCGAGTAAAGCTCCGCAACGGGAAGGCGGGTGTACCGAATTCCTCCAACATCAAGTTTATCCAGCAGCTCGAATATAATGCTAACTGAGGTCTCATGTCGATGTAGACCCGATGTACATTCTTGTTACCCACCACGGCTTGTATTGTAATGGCATCCCGGTGGGCATGATCTTAGGTATCGGGTCGCCTTTGGAGAACACGATATTTTCTCCATCCCGAGTCGCTGTTTTCGGCTCTTCTGGGTCGGCCTCCGAGCTTCATTTCTAAGCGACGACCTCGCTGTACTAACCGGCAGCCCGGTTATAGCGTAAACCCGCTCCATTGCATTGGGACCTTCGTCCTCATCATCTTCGTGTCGGGTTGCCGTTGAGGTCGGTCCACGCTGTTACCACTCCATTTTTCCCTCTCATTTTTTATTACCCGCCCAGTCGGCGGGTACTTCTTCGGCTCCTTCTTTCACGAGCTCGTCAACTGTGAGCCCAAGGACTTGTAATCTTTCAGATCGTGACTGCACTTGGTGGTAGTCACAATACTTTCCCGCCGACTTTTTTTCGATCCTCCTTTCATAGGAGGAGGTTTTGAAAGAGCTCGGTGTGAAGCTCGAATATTTCCGCCCGGATTTGAATAAAGGCGATCGTTATTACCAGGGTTTGGTCGAGGTCCCACCTTGATTCCCATGGTCCCTTCTTTATTCTTTTCGAACGCACTTCGCGCTCAAGACCGGCCCCGATCCTCCGGCTTTCTTCTCTCAATCGCTCATCCCAGATCTCTCTCTCTCTTCCGGCCCGACTCGTCCCTTCGACAAAGTTATCAACTGTGGTCCAAAGACGACTAGTCGTCTTTGGTCGCTCACGGGTGATCTCTTTATTCGAGCTCCGTGTCGGATCCCGCTTGAATGCGTTGATGATGTGAGATCGTTACTCTCATCTATTTTAAGGGATTCCATGATGAACTGGAGACGAAATTGACATTGTTTCGTCCCCGCCCTTGGCGGATTGTAAGCGATCGGACGAAGGTTGTCGAGGCGGCATCTTCGGTAAAACGCCATTTGAACCGATCCATAAGGTCCTCAAGCAATGGATGCTGTTACGGCGAGTGAGGTGAACCAACGCCGAGCGCTGGAGATTAGCACCGGAAAGACCTTACACATATGGAAATCTTCCATCCTCGGTTTGCCATATTGGTGGTATAGCAAATAGGAAGTCGAAGGATCTCCGCGCCATCGATGCGCAATATTCTGAGCCCGATATCGCGTGGCAAGGGTGTATCCGTAATCTCCTCGAAAGCGAGAGATAATTCGTCCGCGTCGGTCGAATCCGGGAGTTCGTTACCATCCTCTCCGGGAGTAGGAGATCGATAACGACGTCGTCATCTCTTCGTGGGGAGTTCGACTTCGCCCTTCCTCCCTTCTTTCCCGCTATTTTCACGGGTATCATGTCGAGGTGGAGAACGACCGCGGGCGGTATGCGGATGAATGAACCCCGTATCGTGGCGATCATTATGTCGTGATGAACGTTGATTGTTTCGGAGAGGTATGCGACTCGATCGCTCAGAATCACTACTTCGGCACTCTTGAGGGCCCGCCCGCTTGTCCTCCTCGTTGAGGAAACTCGAATTGATTGAAATTGACGCTGAGGAATTCGGACACGCCGACCGAGGACTCGTGGGAGCGGTGAACCTCCTGCTCACCGATCGAGGTCGGTGTCTTCTCTTCGTTAGGTGGCGACCACGAGGTGTATGGAAGCATTTTCCATGTGACCATCGTGTGTGACCGCCGGTGGCGTCCGCAATTCCCTTTCCCGGCGCATGTGACCACCGATCGCCCTCCGCACGGTTGTTACCGACATCACCGACAAGACTAGCGTTTGCACGTGTCCTTGCCATTAGATTGTAGAAAACACAGCTTTTTGTTCAAGAAAGTTCCCACAGACGGCGCCAATGATAAATCTACTATGAAAGATTTATGAAAACAGTAAAGAACACAAGAGACTTTTACGTGGTTCGATCTAGAATAAGATCTACGCCCACGGAGAGATGATCCTCAAGATGTTTACTATAATTCGATTACAATGAAGTATCTCCAAAGGTTCCAGATTCGAATTTGCTAACCCTTTACCTTCAATCTAACTCCTATTTATACACAAACGTAAATCATGTCCCACGAATCCTCGATAGGCGGCCATAACTCTCCCATAACCGACCACGATCTCCACCATTATTACCCATGATTATCGCCGCTACCTCATTACTCGTTACCCATAATTAGGGTTTAGGATTGTCATTTAGGCGTAACCGAAGAGGCAACAAGATGTTAGGTCCAGCTCTGTTGGGCCTTCGAGGTTGGGCCTGAGAGGTTGGGCTGGGCCATATCCTATCATTTAGCTCACACAGAAAATGAGCACGAGTATCGCAAGGTTTTTCAAAAATAAAAATGAATTTGACAATTATGGGGGGCTTGAGCCCACAGTCATAAGGTTTTTCATGATTTAAGCTAGAAGGTCTTTTTAGCTATCAATTTTATTCTAAAAAAACTTTTCAGATGATTTTGTCAGAAAAATAACTTTTCATTTCAGACAAGTGATTTTGCTTCTATATATGATACAAATAGAGTGGTCTAACACGATGAGAACCAGTGTCCCGCAATTAATGTCTCATTTTATATTTTATTTTCAATTTTTATGGCATTTTTTCATTTTTTTAATTTTAATTTTGTATTCTTAGTTTAATTTTATAATTATTACTTACGGTTTATTCCACCTAACTAGGGTATATGATTATTTTTTATCATTTAATTTCACTTTTATTGATTAATATTTTTTATTAGGGTTGATAAATCTAAAGTTATGGTATATGATTTTACAAAATTTCAATTTTTTGAAATGAAATATATATGATGCATAACATTAATAGGACACGGTGATATAAATATTAGATCTCCTTCCTGATTAACAAATGATATTCACAATTGCATGACCTCTTCAGTCTGGAATAGTGACATCAGAATTTCTCTTTGTAAAAAGAAAGACCTTTCAAATTTTATGTTTATAATAAAGTTGAAAAATGGGTTTTAATGACAATCAGCTCAACGATAATTAAATATTCAACGCCTAAAATGGCAACTCGTTATGGTTATTTGGTATGCCACTATTAACTACATCGAGTCCATATGGAACTTTTTATAAAATTTATGTGTATTTGAACTTATCCGAAGACATTCAATTTAAGTAACATTTAAAAAAATATTCCACATGATTCATATCATTAATAAATTGTGTGAAATTTTCGTTGCACAAAAACTGACTTGAAACTAATCACAATTCACACATGATTTAATTAGTGTTTCTTCTAGCAGAAAGAATAAAGCATCGAGGTCGCCTACAGCGTGAGACATTTGGAGCCAGTCACGTCATATACTTACAAATTTACTTTAATCATGCCTCGAAAATCTCTAGTATTAATTAATCTTATTTTCTGCCACATTTGCAGCTATGAATTATCTGACGGCAATTTATTTTAAATATATGTTATCATACACTTCGGTCACGTTGGATTTCTAATTCGAAGAAACGGCAAGAAGAAAGGTACAATTACTTTCATCAATTAGCATCTAATATGCGACAGATTTTCGCAGGTTGTCAGCAAACGGCCTATTTCTAGATAATTTTGTAAGTTATTTCCAAAATGACTTCTGAATAAGAATTAATTAGTCAAATAGAGATCAAATTTAATTATTCCGTAAATATTAGGAGGCGATTTATTGAGCTCAATTTTCTATGATTCAAAAAACTACCACATTATTATCGAAAATTTGCATATATACTGTCGATTGTTTTGAAGAACTTACATTTTTTTTAATAAAAACCAGATTTTAAGATCGGAACTAACGGTAAATTTTAAAAATAAAGTGCATTTATGTGTAATCATTATCATGATTAATAGACCGATATCCCCGTATTTGATACTTTGCACATTCCTATTTTTTTATTTTTTTAAATTCTACTACAGAAGTCAACTAAAGCAAAAATTTGGAATGAGACTTCGTGTCATATAATTTTGCGTATATTACTGTATCTTATTATTATGTTTATTATTTTAATAATTTTTTAAAAATAAAATTTATTATAATATTATGTTTCATATATAATTTTTATTTCAAAAAATTAAAATTTTTAAAAATCATATACCCTAACTTTGGATTTATCAACCCTAATAATGAATTACTAACTAATAAAAATAAAATTAAATGATAAAAAAATAATTATAATATCCCAATTAGGTGGAATAAACCCTGTGTAATAGTTACAAAATTGAATTAAAGTATACAAAATTGAAATTTAAGTAAAAAAATTTGAAAAAAAACTTAAACAAGTGGGATACAAAATGAAATACTCCCTCCGTCCACCAAAAACGTGCATCGATTTTGGTGGCACGGGTTTTAAGAAAAATGTAATGAGTGTAAAGTAAATGTGTATAAAAAAGTGTGTCATTGAGATAATAAATGAATATATTAATGGATTGTGAGTGTAAAAAGGTGAGCCATGAGTGTTTTTTTGTAAATAAGTGGATAAGTTAAGGGTAAAAATGTAAAGTTGGTGTTTAAAAAAAGAAAGTGCACATTTTGGTGGATGAATCGAAAGCTTAATTAAACGACGCTTATAGTGATGCAGAGAGAGTATCAATTATAGGACACTGGATCTCAATCCCAGGAGTTTATCTATTGCTCCTACTCAATGTAATTTTTGCTCAATAAGTTTTATTCATTTTTAGAATTTACAAATTCTTTTTTGTGCAATTTAATAAATCCATAACTCCGTCTTTTCATAATATAATGTCCAAATCAAGATATTGTAAGTATACCCAAAATTAATACAAAAATAAGTGTACGAATTAGAACTCCCTTCTAATGCAAATTATATTTCCGTAACATTACTTACAAAACAAGTATTTGTATTCACATATGATAACAAGAGTGAGATCTTCTATTTTCAAAATGAAATGGTCGATGTTGTTATCTTTACATTATCAGTATTTATTTGTTCAAATATGATGTGTATTAGATCAAGGGAGAGTTTTGTATCTGTTAAAATTTAAATTCGAAACACTAGCTAAATGCCGTTAAATATTAGTTCAAATATAATTCCTCACTGTTTAATGGATCTTGACCCGTTAGGCCGTGTAATACAACTTTTAAATCCAATGCATATGTGTTGATATGCCTTGAATCTATCTGCGCTTCGCAGAGTTAGTTGGGGGTCTTGCTATAATTTGGTGTATTCTCTAAGTACTATATATATGATCTTTGAGAGTTGTAATTGTAATCTGAAACCCTAGCCGCTTAAATAAAATTTGTTTCTTTTTTTCCGTCATGACGTACTAACTAATTATTGGTGAACCACGTAAATATATGTTTTCTTTATATTTCTGTTTCTTAATTGTTCAATAATCTTAATCCGTTATAACTATATATATTACTTAATTACAAGTAAAAATTCAAGTATGAAGAGCTATGTATAAACATGAATTACAGAAAACATTACCACAATGTTTAAAATAATTCAGTGTATGCAGAATTGCAAAAATAGTTGTTAGAGGTATTAATCAAGACATTGAAATGGCGGAGAAGAGTCCACAGACAAAAGTATTAATCTGTGATGTAAAGGGGCCCCACGTAGCCCCCTTCCTCCCCATTTCCAATCCCGACATTTATATAACGAAGCTCCATCCCTTTTTGCAGGGCCATAAACCCACTAAATTAAACAATGGAGATGGAGGTGATGATGCCCTCCCCCGCCCGCGACTTCAACTTGGACACCCCCTACATCAGTGCCCCCTCCAGCCCCCAGGGCCCCGGCTCCTTCTTCTACAGCGCCCCCACCAGCCCCACCCGCATCTCCGCCTTCGACAACCTCTCCACCCCCTCCGCCATCCCCTTCCATTGGGAGGACAAGCCCGGCACCCCCAAATTCCATCACCTCAGCACCGCCACCTCCTCCAACTACGGCGACGCCGTCGACCACGACCACGACCTCGACTTCGCCTTCGACTTCAGCGGCCACCTCGAGCGCCACTCCCTCCCCGCCGACGAGCTCTTCCACGGCGGCCAGATCAAGCCCCTCAAACCCCCGCCCCGCCTCCACTATAACCCCACCCAATTTTCCCCCAAGTCGCCGCGGAAAATCTCCCCCCGCCACAAAGCCAAAGACGTCGACCCCTTCGCCGCCGCGATTGAACAAACTAGAAAAGAGAAAACCAGCACCGACAGAAGAGGAAGAGAGAGCAGCAACCCGTTATCATCATCCAGAGAGAGAAACAAGGGCTCGTCGCGATCGCTCTCCCCCTTCCGCGTCTCCGACCTCTTATTCGACCACGACAACGACGCCAATCAAGAGGATCATTCCAAATGCACGAACAACAACAACTCGACGACCTCGATGTTCTCTTCGACGTTCTGGTACAAGAAGTGGAAGATCAAAGACCTGCTGCTCTTCAGGAGCGCGTCAGAGGGACGCGCCAAGGACAAGGAGCAGCTGAAGAAATACTCGCAGCTGAAGAAGACGCGCAGCGACGAGGTAAAGAACTCGAGTTTCCGATCGACGGAGAGCGTGGGCTCGGTTTCCAGCAGGAGAAAATCGGGGCCGCCGATCTCCGCCCACGAGCTGCATTACACCGTCAACAGAGCTTTCTCGGAGGAGATGAGGCGGCGGACTTCGCTGCCGTATAAGCAAGGATTGTTGGGATGCTTAGGGTTTAATCCGGAGATGTCGAAAGGGAGCGCTTCGTTGCCGCGGGTGTGAGAATTGAAAATTCGTTTTCTCATAATCTCTGTGGTTTGATCGATCATGTTCGTCCATGTCCACGGCTTTCATGTTTTTTTTTTCTTTTTGGGTTTAATTTCTTATTTCGATGATGAAAAGTTGATTAGAGAATTCTGCGGATAGTACATGTAGAGGAATACTACTTTTATTTTATACAGTATATGATATCATGAAACGATTCAATTTGCACACGTAATATTTGTTCTTACTTTTGAACTTGAAGGAATTAAAGCCATCTTTTGGGACTATGTTAATGGATTGATTACTCGGAAAGTTTTGTTTGTGTTTAGTTGGAATGTTGAATAATAAATCCTCAACCACTCGGTTTTTGACAATTTTAATAATATATATATGGTCTTGCAGTATGTATATGGATAGAGATGATATTGGTCTCGTTTTATCTTCTCGTAACTTATATTGTTTGCTTTTATTTTAGTGGAAAGTAATAGTTAAGTATTAAAAATATGTTTACCGGAAACTTGAATTTAACAGATAGATGTAATAACTTTAGTTATAAGATATAAACTGAAAATGTATATAAACTAAAATTCTGACTTTCTGGAATTATATTTTGACATATATTTAAATTACATGAATGTTGTAATTTCTAGACAACTATTATTATTTATAAATAATTATTTGTGCTATTATTATTATTATTATTATTATTATTATTGTTGTTGTTGTTGGTTCTTTGCAATGGAATGTAATATATGCGGCCCATGTTAGTACTATTTTTCTTCTATTCTATTTTCCTGCATGATCACAAACTATGGTGATTGGTGACTAATCTGCGGAAATGATTACGGTTGGAATATAAATATTTGTGCCCCCACAATCAACGACTTTGAGTTATATCTCATAAATTTGCATATTTAGTACAGTACTCTCGTATATATTCTATTATTTTCCACCAAAACTATTATTATTATTATTATTATTATTATTATTATTATTATTATTATAGATTTTGTACTTATGGATTGTTACACGCATAATTACATCTGTATATGCAAAAATGGACATTAGACTGATAGAGAATGCATCTAAGTACAATGGTACATGATCCGATCATAATTAGAGTGTTACGATAATTTTGTTTTTTTAAATATGCCAACAACCATCATAATATCTTATCATTGCACTAGTTATTATTCATTCATTCAATCAATGGATGCTTAATTTTTTTCTTAAAAAAATAAAGGATTAATGCCAGACAAATCGTAAATAAAAATTGAGGATGTCGAAACTACTAGAAATTAATTGATGAAGTTACTATCTAATGTGCAGATGTGGTGTCAAAGTTGTAATTCGAGTTAAAAATAGTAATTTGTTTGTCCCTTAACCCTTTAATTAATTAATTGAATCTTAAACATTTCTTTTAAAAAAGTTACAAACTTATCCAATTTAAATGAACCACAATTAGGGTTGAGTATTCGGGTATTTGGTCGGGTATGGTCAAAAAAATATCCGAATTAAAATAACCAAAATTTTAGAAATGATATCCGAACCAAACCGAAATAATTTCGGTTACCAAACCAAAATAACCGAAAATTATTTCGGATAAAACCGAATTTTTGCCCCGATTCTAAATTTTAAACAAAAACATACAAAAAATATTCTAATACTCAACAAATAACTAGTTTGCAATATTCATAAATAACATTGTCAAATACTAAACAACTCATTACCAACAATCTTCATAAGTTCAAAGTTCAAAAAACATTACCAAATACGAACAATTCATAAAAGTGCTACAATCTTCTCAAAACACCAAATTTAAAGTTCAAAGTTCATAAATTCTAAGTTCATAGTCTCCAAATCCAAAGCTTCTTTAATCCATCGCACCTTCTAATATCACACCATGCAAGCCTACAAACACAAATATAGAGTTACATAAACAAAAAAACATTCGGGCAACTATGTATCATTTAGGTTTAGGGCAACTATGTATTTTAATTATAATATTATTATATTATATATAAATATAAATTTTGGGTATCGGATATTCGGGTAAAAAACCTCATACCCGATCGAAAATCATACTACCAAAATATATTTCGGTTATAACCGAATTATCTGAAATAACCGATTTACCCGAACCAAATTAGATATTTCGGTTTGGTTTGGTTCGGTTATTAAGTTATTGAACATTTTGCTCACCCCTAACCACAATGGAGAAACATCATTATGAGTTGTGACACTAACTTGATTAGGCAATAGTTATTGTGGTAATAAAAAAGTGGTGCCACCAAAACCTTTCACAATTAGTTTTCTTTTTGACAAAAAGGTGAATTGTTTTACATAATGAAGGAAAAGAATTCAAATGAAACCCTGTATTGTGCTACCTTTTTCCAACTTCTCTTTCTCTTGCTTTAGTTGTTTTTTCTTTCTTCTTCTTTTTTTCTTTTATGATGCAGAGCATATTCTGTCCCAGATGAGGAGGATACATGAATTTCGTTAGGCTAATAGTGGGTGTAATCATTAATCACAGGTGTTGCTTTTTTTTCTCTATTTTTTCTTTGATCGAATAGAAAAGGTCAATTGATTTTTTTAAGGATGACAGCTAGTTGAAAATACTTGAAATGACATCCAATTCGTGTACTCTATTCTAAAATATATACTCCCTCCCCCTCCATTCATTAAATACATTCATTTAATTTATTTTAATTTATTTATATATATATATATATATATATAGAGGAGAATCAAATAGACCTGAACCTGAGATAATATATAAGACTCAATCTCATCCATCCATCATATTAATCATGTGACTGAGATTCACGCCTGATTTATAAGAGTTTTACACGTTAATTTATGATAGTAAGGGTAGATTAGTAATTTGATTTGTTATGTGATTTCGAAAACAAAGCATGCATAGAGTTGAACTCAACTATACATTTAAAACAACACAAAAATGCATATGAGTTTCAAATTTTAATGCATGTTGTAAACGCGCTCCCAACGCTCGCTCACGCGCATCCAGCGCCCGTTCGCGAGCATCCAGCGCCCGCTTGTACGCACCTAGCGCCCACTCGCGCACACTCAGCGCCACCTAGCGCCCGCTCGCACGCACTCTACGCCGGTTGGGTGCGATGCAGTGTTATGTTGTTTTAAATGCAGTATTTAGTTGTTTTAAATGCAATGACATGTTATTTCATTTGCATTATTTATGTTTTGTTGTGGTTCTTCCCAAACCTAGCGCCGACGCGCACCCAAGGTCCCTACCCAGGGTCGGCGCGCACACAACGCACACCCAATACCGGTTGTGTGCGATGCATTGTTATGTTATTTTGAATGCATTGTTATGTTATTCTCTATGCATTATCTGTGTTTTGTTGTATTTCTCCACAAATTCAACGTCTGCGGAGACCCCAACGCTCGCGGACTCCCCTACCCAGCGCCGTACGGGCACCCAGCGCCCGTTGGGTGCGTTCCCATTTTGCCCCTGAGCGAAAAATGGGTTGCCACGTGTCAAATTTTGGTGCGTCCACGTGTTCAAAATGTATGGTCTAGATTAGACTACATACTATCTGGGATCCAAGATACTACAGGCCCGAACCATATATATATATATATATATATATATATATCAACTTCATATTTTTAACTTCAACCTACCCACTTATTTATACAAAAATCAGTTATGATCAATTTTTTTACATTCATCATCCATTAACATATTTATTTATTATTCTTATGATCCACCTTTTAATCTCACTATCCATTAATCAAGGAACGAATATGGTGGATTGAGGGAGTAATATTTTATTTTCTAATAGATTGTAGGTATATATTATGATATTGTCATATCATTAAATATACATGATTTATATAAATAATATAGAGTAAGGTGAATATATCTTTAAATAATAATAAAAACCGTGTGATCTGTGATTTATAAAACTCTCGTATTATAATTTTGGAATTTTTTTTGTGTGAAACGATTGTCGTTTTAAAAAGAAAAAGAATATGAACAAAACAAAAACAATTAGGTAGCTGATCGATCTTAATTTCGTAAGAAAAATAAATGCACGCAAGAACACCAGAGATTTACGTGGTTCGATCTATGAATAAGATCTACGTCCACGGGGAGAGATAGTATTTGTGTATTGAAAATATGAGGAGTGATTACAACTCATAGATATGACCGAATCTTCTGCGTTCCTACTGGTTCCGAAGCTCTCTTGGGCCGGACTCGTATGGGCCGAGCTTCATATCAGGCTTATTTATGTTGGGCCGACGCTTGAAAGCTGAGGAGTTACCAGTATCCTATCAGTAGCCATCTCCTTGCTCTATAGCATAAAATTCGCCTGTTCCTCAATAATGTAAATGCCGATGTTTTAATAATATGTATAACATAAAAATTATACTCTCAATATAAATTAAAATGAAGTCAATAGAACATGCCAATACAAAGGGCCACCTTATATATTTCTATTATACTATTTGATTCTGACAAACTACGTTGAATTTTGAACAATTGGAAAAATCTAAGATGTTGACCAAGAGAAAATTTACATATATAATTATTACAGAATAAATTATGCAATCACACGATAATTAAGGAAACGGAAATAATTTCTCCTAAAATAATAATAAGAACAAGAAATATTGCGCAACAAATTTTGGCAGATCTCGTGTTTAATTTCGCGTGGCTTTCTAGAAAGAAAGAAAAAAACAAAGTTAGGCTTCTTCACCACACTAGAGTATCGCCCTTTTATTCTTATTATCTTCAGCTATTTTTTATAAATGCGAGTTTAAATGTACTGGTTTCTAATTTAAGAAAGGATAATATAGAAACAGATAAGAATAAAATTTAAAAGGCCCACATAAAAAAATGGACGGTGGGCGAAAGTTGTATTTGTATTTTTTTTTTGTCAGAATATAATTTGCACTTGACCTTTTACGTTGATTTTTTTTTAGCTACACACGTTACGTGCACACACACATCCTTTAAATGATTCGAATTTCCGACTAGAAATGTTACTCCGGCCAATTCACTTGAGTTCGTACCAATTTATTTGAATTATCGGGCTATTTGGATCGAGTCATTCAGATTGATTTTTTGAATTAAAAATTTTCAACCATAATCTTAAATTCTCGAATTTTGGACTAAACCTTGGACTAATCGAACTAGAAAGCTTATGAAAAAAAATTAATCTACACATATATATTTTCATTTGATATCTTATATTATAATAAATAAATAAACACAAAAATAGAGATAAAACTGTAATGATATGAATCATACGACAAGAAATAAACTAACTATCAAAGTGCTAAAGTAAAAAGAAAAAATAGTTGATGAAAGTCGCTATTTGTTATTTTATCCGTTCTTCTTTTCTCGAACAACGATTTCATTAAGAAAATTCTCAACCTCCTTGTGTGAGCGAAAAACGGCTGTTGAATTAAACAATCTTAAAGAAATATTGAGATTTTTTCACCAAAGAGCTTTTGAATAATCCAAGTCGGTAGATTATTGATTATTTTTAAAAAAATTGAATTTTATCCTTGTTGTGTATACATGTTTAGAGGATGTAGAACTATCCCTATGGAGTGTAGAAGATTATTTTAATGAATTAAACTAGGACACAAGTGGTGTACACAAGCCAAGTCGAGTCGAATATCAGCAAGCTCGAGTTTAGTCCGTGAAATTTTTTACTCTGCTCGAGCTTGGCTCGTTTAAAATTTTCTTAACTCGCGAACAATTCAAAATTAGCTCGTTACAAGCTCGTTTAGTGATCTTCACGAGTCGAGCACAAGCTAAATACAAATCTTCAATAATTTTTACCCAACTCGGGCCAAGCCCTATTAATCGTGCTTAGAGATGACAATGGATACCGGATCCGGTCCAGATCCGTGGATCCAGATCCATTTTTAGGATCTAGATCCTTAAAAAATTGGACCCGATGGATCTGGATCATACTCTCATATTTCGGATCCGGATCCGGATTTAGTTTTGAGACCCGGATCCGATCCGATCCGCCCAGATCCATTTAATATATATATATATATATATATATATATATATATATATATATTATTTTTATTATAATTAAATACCTAATCCCAACTTAAAACTCTTCAATTTTCTTTTTCAAATTCTCCCAAAATAAATATGCTCCAAATTTCATGTCAAATACTCTCAATTATGTATCAATCGATATTCACGGCTGGTCGCACCACTTACACTACCGACGATCGAGTTATTTGTTGTTTCTTACTTTATAGTAAATTTGTAACTAACGTCTTCCAATATAGTGATATTTGTAGAAATTCTAAATAATTATTATAGTATTATTGTGTATTTAGATTATTATGGTGTTACTGTGAATTATAATTGATTTAGAATTTATTTTAGAAACGAAAATATATGGATTGGGGTCTAGACCCTGGACCCTATGAATCTTATGGATCTGGATCTAATTTTTTTGGACCCAATGGATCTGGACCGGATCCGGACCAAAACAAAAAAAATCGGATCTGGATCTGGACCTAGGCAGATCCGACCCATTGCCATCCCTAGATTTGTGCTCAAGCTCGACTCGAGCTCGCTAATAGTTCGATGGTGTACTGTTAAAGTTCATTTTGCTTTTTAATAACTCGATAAAAATTATTTATCTTCAATGCCGAGAGCTTTAACTTAATTAAAACTTATAAATTCTCAAGTGCCCAAATTAAAAGATAGGCCCAAGCATACGAATTAGACTATTATTGTAACCAGTGGATCTTGTGGTTTCTTTTTATTTGAGTATAGCTATTGATGAAATATCTTACACAATTGATGTGGGATAGTTTATAAGATTGTTCTAACTTTTAAGTCTCTAACAAACATGCAAAACGCTAGCTTGAATTAAATTATCTTTTTATATTGTTCCTTTCGAAATCATCCAATACCATATGCTTTTAATTCCTATACACGATTGACATCCATTTAACTGGATGCATGGACATTTTACTAAAATTTAATATATTCCACGATTATTGGTTGAATACAGAGACAGAGCATATATAGGCTCGTGCCCATGCCCCAACTTTTTTTGGAAAACAATTATATATTTTATATGTAATATAAGATTTAATGCGTTTGTTTCAGCGCATTTAGAAAGATCTTCTCTCAATTCCGGTGGCCGAGATCGACCCTACCGGCCGCATTTCCCTTTTTCTTTCTCTCTTCCTTCTTTTTTCTTATAAAGATCTCCAATGCAAGGAGGCGTTGGGGATGCATCCTCATTAAATACCGTTGGGGGAGGTGGAGTGAGAAGGTAGTGGGAAGGTAGTGGGAGAGAGATGAGAGATGAGAGAAAGGTGGAACCACCTCCGAAAGCGCAAGTCAAATGTGGGCCTTTTGATTTTTTTATTATTTTTCTATTTTCATTTAGTATTAGTTTGTTTTGTATGTTGTATTTTAATTTGTTAGATTTAAATTGTCTTTTATATCGTATAAGTTCTTTTTAAAAGTTTCCATGTTATTGTGCAATTTTAATATGTACTAATATTTATATAATAATTGTTATTTGATATTAATTTTAAATAATATTAAAATTAATTTTATCAAGTTAGAATAATAAATATAAAATTTAAATAAAATTGTGAAGAGATAATGAATGAGTTGAAAGTGAGTGAAAAGTGTGTCCATAATGATGTCAGCAAAAACCTGAGTTTGAGAAGGTATTGTTGGGGGTGAAAATAAGAGAAAAGAATATGATGATATGTCTGTGATGATGTCAGCAAAAACCTGAGAATGAGAATGTATGAATGGAGATGCTCTTATGTTTCTCGTTTCTTTTTTTTCATTTCTTTCTTTCTTTTTTTCGTTTCTTTCTTTCTATCCTTCTTTTTTTTTCTTTCCTTGTTTTTTTCTCTCTTTCTCTCTTCCCTTCTTTTTTTTTTCTCTTCTCTTTCTCGTTTCCTTTTTTCCCTCTCTTTCTTTCTTTCATTCTTTTTTTCCCTTCTCTGTTTCTTTCCTTTTGGTTTGTGTTTCTCTCCCTCTCTCTCTCTATTCTATTTCTTCTCTTTATTTTGGGATCTTTTTTCCTTTTTTCTTTCTTATATAATTTGTTTTATATTGATAAAATAAAATATGTATACAAATAATAACACTATGTGAATTAATTCTTAGCTAAACATGTGTGTTCTTTATAAATATCTAACATTTAATAACTAAATCTATTGTAGTCTAATGGATTAGGATTTTTATCTCTCATTTAAGAGATCTTGGTTGAATTCCTTTTAGTTATATATTTTCTTTTTTCTATACTTATTTTCTTTTATTTCCTTTTTTTTTTTCTTTCCTTTATCTTTTTCCTATAATTTGTTTTATGTTGATAAAATGCTATTTCTTTTCTTTTTCTATAATTTATTTTATATTGATAAAATAAAAGATATATGCAAATAATAAAGTTTTATATGTGAATTAATATTACCAATCAAATTTCTAAAAGGATTATAATAAACTCATTATATTATTAAATAATTATTATTTTATTACATTTTAAAATTATAATTAATTGGGCCCCCAGGAAAAAATTCCTGGCTTCGTCACTGGTTGAATAATTGTATAACATGATTCATTTTTTACAATGACTAAACATAGACGAAGGAATTGACACAAATCATTGTTTTGTATTTGTTTTAATTGTTTCATAAAATAGTTAGTTCAAATGACATGGTCTGCTGAAAATTTCGTTTTATAAATATATATAGAATAAGGTATTAATAATGTTACGTGGGTTTAAGTAGTTAACAATTGTTAATATTTTTCTATTGACACAGGTTCGATTCTTCTTAGCCACAAATATTTTGAATTTTTGGCTACTCCAGGCTGGCTCGCGAACACTATTCGATTCGGCTCGGTTAGGAAGCTCGTGACTATGTTCATCAACTCGCTCATTTGAGTTAGAACCAAACATCTCGAACTGAGCTTGATGAGATTTATTTGAGGCTCGAGTTCGACTCGTATATAAACGAACGAATTTCGAGGAATTTTTTCAGTCAAACTCTGAATAATTCACGTACAGTTTGGTTTGTTTATAGCGCTCTAAATAATAGAAAGCATGTTCGAATCTCTAAATGACGGTATACTTTTGTAAAAAGTTCTCCTGTCTATTAGGGCTATAGGGCTAGCCTATTTAATGTAGTGGGCTGACCGGTCCAACCCATATAATCTCATTTTGATTTTTCAACTTATTTGGACCAACCCATCAAATTCAAATTAGATTGATATCCCTACTCCCGACATACTCCTCACGTTGATATCTATTGGTGCAAATTAGTAGCATGAATATGAAACTATTGCTACAACGAAGTATTTAATTATATGCCACGACCTATATCTGAGTTTAGACCTATATGAGTTTAGACTTATATATGTGGTGGCATATTTGTAAATTTATGGGCATTTAATTATATCTGAATTTAGATCTTAAGATATCTTATGAATTTTGACAAGTAAAACAACATCACACAAGACATCTCCATATATATATATAGAGAGAGAGAGAAACTAGAAATATTATCAGAAATATAACAAAAGCAATGGAAAGGTCACGTCAGAACCTTGGCACATAATTATATGAAATTTGGTGAGATAATTAGCACTCTCTATGATATCAAAACAACAGTTACCGACCAGGTCACCCTAATATATGTATTTATTACATCCTAAAGTAATTACTTACCGGTAAGACCTCCTTCCCACCTATCCAACTCAGTAACAAATTTGAGGACACACAATAGAAAAAACAGTCACTTTTACTACCTACTGCAAAATTTGATAACTAGTGTGACACTCGCACTGTCAAAATCAAATTGGAAAGCACATTAAAGAAAAACTAAAAATGAAATCTTATAATATCTCCAGCTAAAGTATCTAACATAGATTGCGACACATCACCCATCAGCCACTTATTGTTACGGCATGAGAGCAATATCAAGTGGAGAAACTCCATAATCAACACATAACCAACACACATGTTCAATCATATTAAAACAACAACAATCATAATAAAAATGATGACCCTCAACTTCAAAAAATGTCAAACTCCACCCAATAAAAGCCATCTGAAAAACTAGTTTGGGGTATCAACCAATTAGTTTAGGGTGTGGAGGTCCGAGATTTTTAGTTCTAGTCGAGAAGAATAATGGAGAAAATGTGGGTGGCAGGGCAAAATTATTAAATTGAGTGTTGACTAAATTGACTGACAAGTAAATGCAATGTGAACATTGAGAGGAAGAAAATCAAAACGTGCGGCAGACCGCCCACCACCACGTGGCGCCATCATCAACTCAGGCAACAAGCGCCGACTTCTTTGAACTAACCCATCCCTACTTGTTAGGAAGCAACAACGAAACCTGTCGATATATTATTCACTCCCTTTTATGTT
This sequence comes from Salvia rosmarinus, assembly GCA_036937905.1. Lineage (NCBI taxonomy): Eukaryota > Viridiplantae > Streptophyta > Magnoliopsida > Lamiales > Lamiaceae > Salvia > Salvia rosmarinus. Next base: position 394,893 of record JAODLM010000035.1, read on the forward strand.
CACTTTTTTTAATAAGAGAGATACCCCGCATTCCACTCTTAGATACACTATACTTTGCGTATTAGTTTACAGAACCATGTAAACGAGGAAAACATTATTAGAAAAAGTAAAACCCGGTACAGTGGGTGGTACAGTGGGTCGACATAGAAGGCGTTAGTGGATTCAAACCGTGACCTCTAGCCATAAGTTCACATTTCATTGCTAGACCACCTCTAAGGAGTTTCTGCTCTCTCCGTAATGCATCAAGAGAGAGAGAGAGAACGAGCTATATGAACTTATAACATAAATCTTTTAGTTTCAAGCGTTACTGTGTAAAAAGAAAGCAAGTGTTACTGTGTAGAAAGAAAGCAGACGGAAGGTTTTTGATACATCAAATATTCAGAAAATTTGAAATTACCCATGTAAAGCTATAACTTTTGGTGGATACACCAAAGGTCGTCATCTCTCGTGACCTACAAACAGAAACGCAGGTCCGTTAATACACGCTACAAGTCGGTGCACAAACATTGCCGTATTCACCTTTTCCTGCACAATATCTGCATTGGAAAAATAGCAGATGCCAAAACATCTAGTGCATCGATCACTTTGCCACTTTAAGCTTTGTTGACTCCTGCATGTATCATGTTGGGATAATCAGCAATGAACTACTTTAGGAAAGAAGGAATTCTACTGGACATCTTTCTCACACAAAACTGATGGATTGAAAATGTGGAACATCATTTATAGGGCAGATGTTTACTACAAAGCATTGTCTACGTTTCATAATATATCTAGTACTATAATCAGTTGTAATTTCGAAATTCACCTCTTACAACAAACATGGAAGGGTTTCTGGATGCAAACACATATATCAGGGCCTGTATAGACCGAGCAATGGTTTCTCCCTCTGTTCAACTCTCTTCCTTGCAGCCTCCCTAGCCTTAAGTGCAGCTGCTTCCTCTTTAGACACAGCTTTGGGCTTCTCATCTGGTCGTTTTCTCTTAACAGCTACCGAGGAGGATTTAGCGCCTTTCATAGATCTCATTGGATTGAGCGGCGTGGAGACCAAACGTCCGGGTGGAGGTCCACTTTCAGAGGTTGAGCCACTTTTGCTCCCGATGCAGATGGTGGCTTCCCAAACTAGGTTTCTTCTTGTTAGACACTGGGGAAGCTTGAAATGCTGCTATGGCCTCTTCTTGTGGCACCCATTTACCTATTGTATTGGTATATTATTAGAGAAGTATCTGATAGAAAAAAGTCGTCGCTGCAGAAATTGCTAAAGAAATTGTGCATACCAAGAGAATCACTATAGTAGAAGCCAGAATTAGGATCATAGTGAAAACCCGTTGTTTGATTATAATAGTAGCCAGATGAACTGTCGTGCTCCCATTCTGTCCATCGAGAGAAGAAAGTAATTAGAACTAATTGAAAAGTGAAAAAAATGTGACAAATGTATCAAACAGATAGATAACAAATATATTTGTTTACAAGATTATGGTTGATTAAAAGAAACTCATTTAACTCACATATACAGATATGTGATATGTTTTACAAGTGCAAGTTTTTCAAATAATTTGACAGCCCCAAATAAAATTATTAGTTATATGATTTCACTAATATCAAACGGTGGTATCCCAAGGTACAAGTACAAGCACATGACAGTTTCATTGTTGGTCGATGGTATCCCAATCGTACAAGCAATGTTTGATTAGACTTGAGACTTAAAAGTAAGCCTACATGTAAACTCATGAGACAGAAAGGTGAATCACATTATACAAATAATTTTATTTGATCAAATTCTCTTGCAAAAATTTGGGGATAAAAATTAGGACATCCACATGTCATGGTGCTATCAGTAGGGCCATTTCAAATTTTATGGCTCAAACTCAAATCATAAGCCCAACTAAATAACAAATTGCAAAACCAATTTCTATCACCTCCAGGCATAGCGGAATCATCAGTTTCTAAATCTTGGGCATTGGATTCTCTTGCCTCTTGAAAAGATGCTAAATCCTTCTGGTAGCTGCGCTTGGCTTTCTGACACAAGTAAATTATAAGATTGCAAGAGTAACATAACACTTAATAAGTAAAAGTATAGATAGTAGCAGTTCAAAGGTTTTATGCTGGGAGAACATTAGAAAGATAAACTTGTAAAAGAGTCTCAGATGCTACCTAGATATCAATAAACTTCTATCATGAGAAACAATACCTGTAGAATATCATCCTGCTTGATATCTAATATCATGGGAGGTAAGGATGTCAATGGGTGAGTTTTACCCGGACCAATTCGGAACCACTCATAGTCCATTAAATTTTAAAGTAACGGTTCCGGTTCTGGTTTTAGACCGCTTTGGACCCGGACCGTTTAGACCCATAGTTTGATGGTCCGGTCCGGTGCGAGTCTGGTTCCAGAACTCGAATCGATACTCATTTATTGGTTCTGATCCGAGTAAACTCGTCTATTGACAAGCCTAAGCTTAAGTAGGCTTGTCAATGAGTCTGTTTTACACATACCGATTCGGAATCACTCATAGCCCATTAAATTCGAAAAATCGGTTCTGGTTCCAGACCCGCTCAGATCTGGACCTTTTCAGATCAATAGTTGATGGTCCGGGTCTGGTTCGGATCCAGTATCTAATGGGCTGGCCGGGTAAAACCCACCCATTGACATCCCTAATGGGAGGTATGACATATTAAGCATTAGCAATGACAAAATTACAGCTATAATGAGATACGATGCTATTTATACTCATTGACTGTAAGGGTTCAACTTGGGAATATACTAATATAAAATATAGTATCCATACCTACAAGGAAAGGCAAGAATAGAATACTGGAGAAAATGTGAAAAATGAAGAAGATCAGATACAAGAGAAATAAGCGAGTAATGTCTGAATAGACTATAAGCTGCAAGCAGTCATACCAGTAAGCTAACCAAATTCATTAACAAATAAGGATGACTTGTGACATGGAATGGAACATGCCTTTCACCATAATAACCAACAATATGCTTCTCAGGTTCGCTAGACATAAAGAATTATCCCCAAACAGGTGAATAAAAATCATCAGCATTACAAATAAATATTATTTTTAACCTTTCCCCTCTTCATTAAACTAAGTTTGTCCTTTTTCGAATAAAATAGTAATAGACCACATAAAAATGGTATGATAAGTTGATAACTCACAGCTTCTATCTGTTCCAGGACTTTAGCTGCTTGCTTTTGTTCCTTATCCTTTTTCGCCTTGTCTTCCCGCATGGTATTAAGCCTCTTGGTGACACTATCCTTGTGCCGCTGCCCAAGCTCATGATTTCTAATGCTAGCAGGATTGTTGGAAATGTAAATCTTGCAGGTGTCACACCACTTGTTACCCTGACTGACCCAGAACTGGAGAAGAGCAAAAGGAAAGGGCTTTTCAGAAACAGCATTAACAATACATTGATCATAACTCAGAAAAATAATTTAATGAATGATTTTGATGCATCAAGAAAGATTGTCTTGTTTTTGCGGGGATATGGGGAGAGGCAACCAACCACACAGCATAACCGCTTCATCTTCTTTGTGATTGCAGTATAAACTTGAAAATGCATTTTCAAGTTTGACAAGCAACTGAACTTGCCAAAATTAAAACTAAATCCACTCGGTCAGTCATAAATTTTAGAATTTCTGCTCCCAACACCTGGAAATCGCATTCAAATACTCATTCTGATCTATACATAGCAAATATATATTATCTTTCAGAACTTAATTTGAAAGATTTAAATAACCCAATTAAAACTTTTCTATCCTTGAATTCAGATTCTTCTAATTCCTACTAAAAGGTCATCTTCCATTTTGTTAAACGCGGCCTAGATCAAAGTTGAAATGTTATTTTATAAAGATACATGTATATGATTTTGATTATACATACCAGACGAAATCAATAATTCAATAACCACGTAATCTCTATGCTTTAAACACGCTTTTGGAGCTTCAAATTATAAATTTTGAGCAATAAACAAATCGGAATGCGTCGAAAGACTTCAGCTCGTACCTCTGTCATGGCTGAAAATGATTTTGATCAACTTCAGTACAGGAGAAGCAGGATTTTTTTTCCAACGAGCTCGAATAATAAACCCTAACAAAATTATGGCCCACGTTCTTCCCTATTTCCTCTTGCGACCAACGACGCCGTTTTCGGTTTTAGATTTGCCCGGAACTCGGAAGCATGTACATATATATATATATATATATATATATATATATATATATATATATATATATATATATATATATATATATATAATATACATGTTCGATTAAATTGGGCCTTTTCTATCATTGTATTTTGGAGATGGCCCACAACAACTATTGCTCTCGGTTTTCATTTTCACATAAATAACTCAACCTAGTAATATTCATACGACAAAGTATATCATGTCAAGTTTTCACAAAAATTCCTCACGACGTTGTTCTGGTACCTCAAAACTCCTAGGATTGACCGAATGCTTGCATGGGTTTTTTTTAAATGTATTTTGAATCCTTTGCCACGTAAAAATAGAGTGGGAGTTCGTTTTCAACACAAACTCCACTATTGATTTGTTCAACTTCTCTTCTTGCAAATTTTCCTAAGAAAGGATTTGTAAAGAACTGGTGAAAATCAATTTGATATTATCTTCGATGCATACTTAAATAAAATTCACATTTTTAGTGAACCATGCTTGAAAAATCAAATGTGATTATTTCGATATACACTAGATAAAATCCTAATTTCTATGTAATAGCATACAAATACACGGGATATGTAAATCACGTTTAGAAAATCAATGGATAAACCACACATGCTAGATAATCACGTTTGGAAAAACAAGTATGATATATTCGATTAGCAAGTGTGAGAGATTTGGTGCATTGAGTAAAATTCATATTCCTATATATAATCTGCAAACACACAAGACAGATAAATCACACTTAGAAAATGAGCTATGACAATCTCAAATCTTTCAAAAAAAGAACAATAACAACTTTTTCCGCATAGTCATCGGATTAAGTTTTGCAGGAGACAAATAACTCAAGTGAAAAGCGATATATGAGAAACAAGTATGATTTTAGAGAGCCCTCAATTCATCGACCATTGCGCCTCCATAAGGGACTAGATAGAGCATCGAAGCGGTCTGGGTCTGGGGTTTCAACAAACCGATCTGGAGCGGTGTGGATATGAAGCCTTTGGCTTAAAATGCACGCCCACCTCGAGTAACCATAGGATGAGCATTCGAATTTGTGGAGCAGTGCGGGGCGGGGAGATGATGCATTACTCGTATGGGCAGGATTGGGGGGAGGTGTAGATGGAGATGGGGAATGAGGGAAAATATGACCATGTGAAGGGGAAATAGGACTAACAGAAGAAGAAGGGTGATGAGAGGAAGGGTGATGCGGGGAAGAAGGAAAGTAGAAGAAAGATCAGTATTTATAGGAATTGAAGCGAAGGATTGACACAACCAGTAGGCATGGGGATAGGAAGAGGTGGTGGAATAAGCAAGGGTGGTGAAGGGGAAGACACGGTATTAAGGGGTGAGTGTGAGGAAGTAAGGAATGGGAGCACAGATTCATCAAATAAGATGTTTCTTGTGACAAGCACCTTGCTGAAGGTAAGAGGACCTTATAGCCTTTGTGATGAAGGTCAGAACCAAGAAAGGTACCATATCTTGAGAGGTGAAGTTTATGTTTATTATAAGGTCTAATATAGGGATAGCAAAGATGAAACCAAAAGTTCTAAAAGAAGGGTAATCGGGTTGCAGACCAAAGAGCTTTGCAAGAGGAGAAATAAATGAAGAAGTTTAGTAGGTAACCTATTAATGAGGAAAGCAGATGTTGAAAAGCATCATCAATGTGGCATTGGAAGACCCGATTATTCATTGAGGGGTATAAGAGAGAGAAGTATAATTGAAAATGATAAATTTCATAACCCTTCTCATCATTCGCAAAATTAGGTGTCAATGAGAGTTTGGAGTTGGAGTTTATATTGCTTAACCTGGCTCTGGGCGATTAGAAGTTTGTCTCGAGGGCATTCCATATAGAAGAAGTGGTGGTGAGACCAACCACCAAAATCATAACACTTTCTCATTGAGAGGAGTGGATCCGGTGCGAGGATCGATCTTGTCTCTCCTGTGTCGTGTATTCGGATTCACAGATCTGTGAATCTCATCATCTTCCTTGCTCTCGATCCATAAGGCATGTGGTGATATTGCTCCAGGAAGAAACCCTGCAAGTCCATAGCCTCTAACGGTAGCTAAAATTTGTTGTCTCCAAATGAGAAAATTTGTTTCCTTAAGTTTGGTGGGGTAGGAATATTATGAAGGAAAATGACGAGCTAGCTATGATCCATCATTTGTGGATCCATACTGTAATTCGTTCATAAAGAAAACAAAAAATATATCTAGAGATAGGTGTAAAATAAAAGAAAGCTACCATGTAAGAAAATAAAGAAAGCTACGAGATAACATTACAATCAAGAATGAATTTTTTTTCAATTACATAGTATGTCTAATTTATAATCTACAAATCACGAGTGCTGGTAAGAGCAACACGGAGAAACAAGGAAAAAGATGAAGAAGGAAATAAAAGTAGCTAATTACAAGAGATAATAGAGGCAACGATACAGGAATAGTAAATGACGCAGGGACGAAGGAATACGATGATTAGATATAAACAGAAAAAAAGAAAAAGAAAAAGAAAAGGAAATAAAAATACGACGATGAGGAGGCACTCGAATATGCGCTCAAATATGTCGAGCATATCAATTTATATATATACAAATAAATATGCTGTATTTGTACTGCTATGGAGTAGTATAGCTATATAAATAATATTTGCTTAAATAAGTAAAACAATTAAACAGGGAGTTTTAATTTTGTGGTATTAACAATTTTCAGATTGAATCGGTTTTGTGGATATCTTGAATGAAAATATTTCATTTAATTATCTAAAACCCAACTTCCGCTATGGGAACCTGGGGACTGGGGATAAAGTTGTGGGACCTCGAAAATAAAACAGATGGCGTGGCGCCAATACGCCGAAAGTCTACCCCTCTCTCACACTCCCCACCCGCTGCGCACCAAAAACGGCGTCGTAGGTGCGTCGCCGCCACCTCCTATTTCCTGCCGATTTCCGCTGGAAGTTACAAACCCAAATCTCGTAGCCAAAACTCCAATACTTTCTCTCTCTAGGGTTTCTCCAATCATGGATCAATCCTTCCTCCTGATGCTATCAAACCTCCTCCACCTCCACAATTACCTGGACCCCACCACCTCCCCCCTCCTCTCCTCCACCGCCCTCTCCTCCTCCGCCGCCGACGCCACCTCCACCTCCGCTGCGCCGTTCCTCTTCTTCACCCTCGCCTCCGTCCTCTCCTACCTCGCCTCCCGCCCACCTTCCAAAAAGAAGCCGAAGACCTCCTCCGCCTCCCCTTCTTCCGCCGCCGCCAAACCCCCCTCCGAATTCTCCGTCGCCGCCTTCCGCGCCCTCTCCACCGAGCACATCTGGGCGATGGAGCCCCCCCTGCGCGACGCCCAATGGCGATCCCTCTACGGCCTGTCCTACCCCGTCTTCACCACCGTCGTCGAGAAACTCAAACCCTACATCACCCAATCGCAGCTCTCCTTACCTTCCGATTACGCCGTCGCTATGGTCCTCTCCCGCCTCGCCCACGGCCTCAGCCTCAAAACCCTAGCCTCCCGCTACTCCCTCGAGCCCTACCTAATTTCCAAAATCACAAACATGGTCACCCGCCTCCTCGCCACCAAGCTCTACCCCGAATTCATCAAAATCCCTGTGGCTCGCCGCCGCCTGGTGGAAACAACACAGGGGTTTCAGGAGCTGACGCCGCTGCCAAATGTCTGCGGTGCAATTGACACCACCCCAATCAAGCTCCACAAACTCAGCCCCGATGTGATCAACGCTTCCATGTATTACTGCAAACACGGATTCCCATCAGTCCTCTTGCAGGTTGTCGCCGATCACAAGAAGATATTTTGGGATGTCTGCGTAAAAGCCCCCGGAGGCTACGAAGATGCCGATCATTTTAGAGATAGTTTGTTATACAACAAGCTGATCTCAAGCGACATTGTTTGGGATAAGGCGGTGAGCGTGAAGGGGCAGCCCGTGAGGCCTTATATAGTCGGGGACTGGAGCTTTCCCTTGCTCTCGTTTCTCCTAACGCCATTCAGCTACAATAAAACGGGCAGTCCTGCTCAGAATGCATTTGATGAGGCCTTGCTGAAAGGGCGGAAGGCAGTGGAGGAGGCGATTGGGTTGCTAAAAGGGAGGTGGAAGATTCTGCAGGACTTGAATGTGGGATTGAATCACGCGCCTCAAACGATTGTTGCTTGCTGTGTGTTGCATAATTTGTGCCAGGTCGCAAGGGAGCCTGAGCCGGAGCTGTGGAAGGAGCCGGAGGAGAGTGGGCAGCCACCGAGGGTGCTAGAGAACGAGAAGTCGTGTTATTACTATGGGGAGAACTTGAGGCAGGTTTTGGCCGATGATCTGTTTCAGCGGCTGTCCTCAAGATGAGGAGAAATGGATGGCATTGTTGCGCGGTAAATGTAAGATTGCCTACTGTTGTATTACTAACACAGCTTAGCTTGTCATTGTGCCTTATTGATTTTGTTAGTAGTTATATTACACCCTATAGTTTATGAGATGAATTAGTCTTATTTTAGTCCTAAACTTACATCGGAAGATATGAATTAGGGAATGTCTCTCTTGTAAGTTATTGCTTATACTGTGCTATTGCTCAGAATGAATAACTTTTTTGGATAGCCTTTTGAATTGGTGTGACTGATTCTTAGGTATTTACTACTACCTCCATTGCTATTGAACACTGCTTTTAGTACAATGACAAAGGAACTGAATATGAACCCTCTCTGAATATTTATATCCCCAGTTGTTACATTTTCAGAATTTCAATGACTTCTCTGATTATTAATGGTGGCTAGATTTGCCTGATGCCTGGTTCCTTGATTTCTTCTTCTTGTTCTTCTCGTCACAGAAAAGAAAACAGAATAGAAAGGATGAGGGGGATCCAGTTATGAAGGATTTCAGCTCTAGGAATGACTTAGGATACGTTAGGGATCCAGTTATGAAGGATTTCAGCTCTAGGAATGACTTGGGATACGTTAGGGATCCAGTTATGAAGGATTTCAGCTCTAGGAATGACTTAGGATACGTTAGGATTCATCTTTGCTAACTGTTGTTTCTCTTATACTTTATCGTATTTGAAAATTAGAATGTATGATGCATTTCAGAAATATAACCAAATGGTGGATTTGAATGTTATTTGCATCAGAAATCAGAATGTACATATACCATACATTTGTATGGTAATGAAACAAAAATTACAGAATTTTGAAGTAGCATATCTTAGTTCTCCAGCTCTATCCAGAAGATGCTTCTGTACAGTTTCAGTGTAGTTATGTTCGCTTTATTGCCAAGAATACAAAACAGTAGAGATAATAAATGGGATAATGTTAAAAAGAAGAGCCCAGGACAGAAACAGGCGTAGTGGTTGGTTCTGGGCTGCAATTTGTACTAACCATTGTTATCCAAAGCTCGCTTGTAGCTCTTACGGTGTCTTTGCAAACGAGCATGGGTGTAGGCTGTCCAACAGTCTAAGGAAACCTTGCAAGGTCAGCTTCCCATCACTGTGTCTTATATACTCTTGCAGAACTGCGTGGATTGGTACCGAAGGACTAAGCCCGAGTTCCTGGTAAAATCACATCAGTTAAAACTCACATGAAAAGATGGCTTCTTGAAACTCACATGAAAAGATGGCTTCTTGAAAACACAAGAGAAAAAACAGGCTGGCTTACTGATGCTAGTTCTTGAATGAGAATAGCCCTGTTTCCATCTTTCTCAAATATCTCATATGCAGATCGTGCTCGTTCTTCCCAGCCATTGACTATCTGCATCTGATGGACGCTTAATGCAGCCGCACAGAACTCGTCACGGTTCATCTTTCTATATCCGAGCGCGTTTAGCTGCAATTCAGAAGCATCTGCATTACGAGGGCATCAAGAACCATACGGCATATAGAAAAGCAGAGCATTGTGCTTTTACCGGCTCAAGGAAATCCAAAATCCGGGACTCCTTCATCACATGTGTCGCGCTTCTCATCAACGCCTGCTCGGAAAAACTGCATTCAGCTCATGAATGAGAGAAAAAGGCGAGACGGTTGGGTAATGATATGAACACAGACCATTTTTATGGTCTCTAAAGTCATGCCTCCATTTGCATCAGGACACAGCAATGCAAATTGCTTCTCGAGGTAAAAGAGTTCGTCTACCTTCAATATTTTCGACAACGCCTGCAATGAACGGCGAAATAGTGCATCATTTTCACGAGTTCTGAGAGTACCTAAATTAGGTATTGCAAGTAAATCTACACACCCTCAACGCAGCCCTATGCAGAGGCGACGAGCGCATATACGCCTTCATAGGTCTGAATACATGAACATCGAGCTGCAGCTGTACTTTCTCGTGATCTCGGAGCCACGGATGACCTGCAAACGAGAACGATCATAGAGGATCTCAGACGAGGCAATGGAAGTTGCAGCATCTCTGAAATTAGAGGATGACTCACATAAAGCTTGAGCAGCTGTTACTCTTCGGCTGGGATCTTTACATAGTAGGCATCTTACGAAATCCTTCGACTCCGAAGATGATGAAGGCCAAGGGTCATCATCGAAAAGTGGACTGGCTTTAAGAACTGCTCGGAAAATGCCAGACTCGGTACGAGCCCAGAACGGGCGGCTGCCGCATAGTAGTATGTATGCTATCACACCTATGCTCCAAACGTCGGCCTCCGTGCTGTACGATCTGCGTAGGACTTCAGGCGCGACATAGTACGCACTTCCGACGATCTCGTTGAGCTTTTGATCTGTGTACGATTGGCCATATTGTTGGTTTTATCCAAGAATTTCATGCTAACAGATTATCATGATGTTTGAATTTTGAGGAAGGGGTATAAACCTGGTCTGATGATATCTGATAACCCAAAATCAATAGCTTTTATTTGAGAATCTTCTTCTTTGGAGGAAAACAGGAAGTTCTGCACAATGATGCATAAAGGAGACTAAAATGAATGTAAAATTGGAAGTGCACAACATTGTCCTATCTTGTGATCATTGCCAATATTTGAAAACCAAACAAGTTCATCTGAACAAAGGAAACTACACAAAAATCCCATGGTAACACATTTTGACAAAAACTTGAGTATATATCGATGCACAAAGCATCCATCTTAATCAAATCCAATTAGAATTCGCCAATCCCCTATTATGAACTATTAATCACAATTAGAATTTAATTAGGATGGATGCATCATACATTTGGATTTACCGGAGTGTACTTCAAATATTCTAAGCAACATGGATATCGATATAGAGTTTGTTACCTCGGGTTTAATATCGCGGTGGATCACTCCTTGGAGGTGGCAGAACGCTACGACGTTCAGAATCTGTACAAGTATTGTCTTTGCATAATCTTCTGGGAATTTCCCGCCTCTAGTGAAAAAGACGAACATATTAGGTCGCCCGTCATGCTTATCAATCGCTATGAAACGAAAGTTAATGTAAGCTCGAATGAAATAGAATAGAACCTTTGAAGTATCCTATCAAGGAGCTCTCCCCCTTCACACAATCTGGAGAAATTACATAGGGCTTATTAAACTTGGACAAGCATGTAGAAAGATTTTACAAAATTTATACAGATGAGAATTATTACAAATGGGGCAGATCATATTTAGATCAGATTGAAAAGCAGTTTAAATTATTGTCAAATTCATTTACTCTTGAAATGCATACGAGGTAACATCTTGGATGCTTACTCCATGACTATATAGACGTTGTCGGAATCTTCGAATGCATCGTGAAAATGTGCCAGATTACGATGTCCTGTTAGAGCGCGCAATATTTTAACCTCTCGTCTAACATCTTCGATAGCAACAGCTGTTGTCATCTGCTCACCAAAACCATGTGAGGAAAGCAAGATATGAATATGGAAGACAAGGATGTAGCCGACAGAGGTTGGCAGAAAATAAAGGAAAAAGTATTTCAAGAACATGAAGGTCAACCAAATATTGGATGCTTCTTTTATTTCCTTATTAAAGTATCAGGAATTAAATAAAGGGCTTTAGCATCTGATTAATAAAATGCAACCCGAAATTAAGATGACAAAATCATCGTCCATTTAAAAATGTACCAAGCACAAGAAGATGATCCTAGATTCTCCCAGAACTCGTCTAACTCGGGGTCATAAGAACACTTCAAGAAAATGTGAATGCAATCGCAGTAATTAAGTAGTTAATCCCTTCGACTTGAGGTCTGAATGGATCTATGCATGAAGATACAACGGGGAAGGCGTTGCTCTTGTTCATCACGGTGAGATTAGCTCCTCTGTTTTCATCATTCAGATAAAACTTCTGTATAACTTAAATCTCAGATCCTCAACAAATTCCAAAATAGAAACACTGGTGTTATTTCTACATATCCTCTTTGGGGCTGCATATATTATACACTAAAATGACAAAGCAAAACCTATATCTCAATAGACTATACTAAAGAGAGTATGTTATGGGAAATTATGGACCAAAGAGTTGTCACTATTAATGATCAAATGCAGCAGCCCTATCTCTCTACCTAACTGGACCCCTAAATTCTCCAAGTCACGTTTGGAAAAGAAGTACAGTCAAACTGACTATTCATCACCGACTTGGTAATGCATTAAGTATGAAAGAAGTGAGTTGAATGAGACATGAACGTCCTAAATTTGCGACCCCGCCTCATAAACATCGAGATATAGCCTCGAAAATGGCATTTCATCTCTCTGTATACATGCAGGTGTGGATCTAGCCTGCAAAAAACAATCCCTTCTCTCCAATTTTACATTCAACAGAACTCAAAATGAATCATGGGATTTTTCTTGATATAAGCATAATAATCTGATTAGGAATTTGGGAGCACATTTAAATTAAATCATTAGAATGATTAAACCTTAGCTAGGTGAATTGGACTCAAATTAAAAGTTAATTACCACTCTCTCTGTCTCACAACATGCATAATATACTCACCTTGGACTTGGGAATGATCTTGACGGCGACCTTTTGACCTTTGAGCTCGCCCTTCTTGCCAATGGCGGAGCAAGTATACCCAAAATGCCCTCGCCCCATCTCTTCTCCGACTTCGAACCTGCTAGCGAACTTTTTCGATAACCCAAAGCTCTTATCCAAACCCACCGCATCCTCCTCATCCGGTATCTCCGCCGCATTAGGCTTCATCGATGCGTGCCTCCTCAACAGCACTGCCATCAGGTGCTTCGCCGGCGACGGTGGAGGATTCGGCCTCCTCCGCGGCGTCTCCGCCGACGTCTTGCTTTCCGGCGGCGGCTCGGAATGCTCCGGCGCTTCTCTTCTGGCGTAAGGGTTGGGCTTGGGAAGTGGCTTCGAGGTGAAAATCCCCATGGCCGCGCCGCTTCAAGAATCCCGGCGGCGGCGGCGGAAGGAGCTATTTATTGCTCGAGTTATGGCGATTGCATATTGAGCACAAGTAGTATATTGTTTTTATAATTGTGGAAGATTAGTAACTTTGTAAAATGAAATTTGTGCTCTTATCGTTTGTTTATATGTATGGGAAGAGTATTTAGTATTATCATAGTATGTATATATGTATATAATTTACAGACCATATTCTGTAAGTTTCAACATCTTCCTCCAACGTACAAGCTCGACGAGACTGATTTTATTTTTTATAAGATGATTTTATTTACTCTGTAAATCTCTATGACAAAAATTGGTGTCCGTCCGTCATTCTTTTTTGTTAAAATAATTATATATTAATTATGATAGTAAGGATAATTAAATTTTATTAATTTTTAATTAAATTTGTTAATTTTTAATTATAATTTTAATTTAAAATTTATTAATTCATAATTATGATTTATTAATTCAAAGTTATGATTTATTATTTAAAATTAGGATTTAATTAGGATTTATTATTTCCAATTAGGGTTTATTATTTCAAAATTAGGATTTATTATTCAAAATTAGGGTTTATTAATTTCAAATATGATTTATTACTTTACAATTAGGATTTATTAATTCAAAATTAGGATTTATTATTTAAAATTAGGATTTATTAATTCACGATAGGGTTTATTAATTCACAATTAGAATTTATTAATTCAAATTAAGATATATTTATTCAAAATTATTATTTATTAATTTTTAATTAAAATTTATTAAATTAATTTAATTAATTGATTAATTAAAATTAATTAATTAATTATAGATGGCCTCACTTTGCACGCGCCCGGAGACCACCCCAATCTCTATTGGCACAATGAAGATATTACTATTTTTGTTTATCCACAAATGGATACTGCAATATGATCCTATGCTATGCACATCTAGCATCATAATGTTATAATTTCTCAAATAAGAATTTATGCGTTATCCATATAATACTATGTGTTTACAAAAATACTCACCTAATTAAGTATAGGTAATAACTTTTCTCTTGTTATGTATATTCATACCCAGATAATTAATAGATAACACTTGTTGAAACAAATAAATAAATAGCGATTTTCAAAGTCCGGAAACTAAGATAAACAAGTTCCCGTGTGTGTATTTATATTATATTATTATATTACAATAAAAATAGGCATAATGTGTTTATTAGTAATTGATATCAACCATTCGACAGGACGATCTAAACGGTTGATAATATACATGATAGCGGTAGTACTATCATTAATAACTTTACTTGAGAAATGTGGTAATTTTTTTGTAAATGAGATATGAGCAAAATAGTTAGTATATAGTAAAATGTAATGCTAAAATACAATTATATGAAGCAATGCTATAAAATGCTAATTTATATAGGTATAATGCTATTTAGAAAAGAAAAAAAAAGTTAGTAACTCAACATATATACCATATTTGTTTGTTAATTATGCATGATAAAGGTGCCATATGTACATGTAATAAAAAAAAAAGACTATTCATGATTGGATCAAGTTACTCCAGTTCAAGTCAACATAAATCTCAATTGTATTTAAGAATATTAATCAATTGTGACTTCTTATGCTCATGCATAATTACTAATTGATTTATGATTTGATTTGTGATTTGGACAGTAAAAGGACTATGATGAGGAAACACGGTATTCCTATTAACATCTTTACCGTCTTACACTCTTACTTGCATATTAGACGCAAAATTGTGAATTATAAAATAAATAATGTCGTAAAAGTAAAGCTATTTGACTTTCAGTTTGCTTACATCAATTTTACTTAAGCAAGTGGTATCATTATTGATAAAGAAAATAGAGTTAATATATCAAAATAGTCATTTTCATATTGTAAATATAAAAAAATTATAAAGATAAAAAGAAAAAGTTATTTCTTTATTTAAGATATTGTTTTGTCCTTAATTCACGTGAACTAGCCTTGATTCGTGACTAAGAAGTTTTGTGGTTATAAATTGTAAGCAAAATAGGATCAGTTCACGACTAAGAAGCTCCATGATTGTGACTTGTAGGCAAAATAGGACCAATTCACGACTAAAAAGCTTCCTAGCTGTGAATTTTAGGGAAATATGGTCAATGAACAACTAAAAAGCCTTCATGGTTGTAGATTGCCGGTAAAATATGATAAATTCACAACTATGAAGCTTCGTAAAAATGAATTATAGGCAAAATGGAGTCAATTCACTATTAAGAAGCTTCGTGGTTGTGACCACGATAGGATCTACCAACCACTGGGGCGTCGCGTCCCAATACAAGAACCCCGACATCGCTCGGCTACCGGACAAGTTCGACCCGTGAAGACTCCTAAAGTCGGTGGAACGCAGAAAGCTCGGTCATATCTAAAGAATCCTAATTCAAGAGGATAGGATCCGAATCCTAGTTAGAAGACTTGGATTCGAGATCTAGTCAATACATTGTGTATAAATAGAGGCTAGATTAGGCGACATAGATCATTCACTCTCTTTGTAATCACACTTATACTCTCAATATACATACTCTCTCGCCCGTGGACGTAGATCTTATTCACGGATCGAACCACGTAAATCTTTAGTGTTCTTGCGATTTATTTCCCTACGAAATTAAGATCGATCATTGGCGCCGTCGTGGGAAACGAAATTTGTGTTTTCGATCAACCACCGTTCTGGAAATAATCATGACCGGTACACGAAGCCGTCATCCGGGACCGTCGTCGGCAACAACAACGCCGGCGAAGAAGGAACGACGAGCTCGGCTCGGGAAGAGCCCAATCGAGAAGAAACCCCGAAGGACATATCCAAAGTCTCGACGAGCACGGACACCCGCCTGCGGAGGCGGTTACCATAGCGAAGGAAATCGCAGCAATAATCCGGGAACATCCGGCTCATAAGTAAACCCGACGACGCCGTCGAGGGTTTCTTGAGAAAATAAGGAGAGCTTTCTCCGGTACCTCAAGCACGTGGTCGGCCACGTCTTGAAGAGCGGAACACGAAGCCTCGTCTAGATACGAGGCATCACAACGAGGTCGGGGCCCAAACCGACCGCGCGAGCGAAAGCAACGCGGAGAGGACATCGTGATCGCCGCGAAGCCGACCTCGATCGCGAGAATAAATCCATCCGGCGAACTCGCCCGATCTCCGTGGGACGAGCAGCGCAGAAAACATCGAGGCGCCGCGAAGTCGGTCCGAGTCACCTAAACGAGTTCGATCGTCGAACTCCGTCCCGATCTCAAAGGGCGGCTCGATGGATACGGAAGATAGTCACCCGTTCTCAAATAGAATACTCAACACTTCTCCGGATAAATACGGGTGCAAGCATCGCCCCTATGACGGGTGAGGATCCACGTAACTTCCTCTCGCAGGTTCAATACAACATGATCAACCAACGTCTCAGCTCAGTTCATATGTGTAAACTCTTCCCGGAGTTACTCGTCGACAACGCCCGCAGGTGGTTCGACAGTCTACCTACGGGAAGCATCGGCTCCTATCGCGACCTGATGGCAGCCTTCCATCGAAGGTTCTTCCAAAAAGCTGAGTCAAAAACGTCATCGGCACACCTCCTCACCATAAGGCAAAGCCGTAATGAGTCCATCAGTGACTTCATGACAAGGTTTAACAAGGAGTGTTTAAAGGTCGAAGACGTGAGCGACTGCTGGTCATCTCGCCTTCAAACGGCATCTTGCGGGGCCTTCTGAGAGATCGTGGCACGAACCCGTCATCGCAATACATGCCGCGATAGCCAACCGGTTCGTCAAAGCGGACGAGGCCGACAAGAGAAAGCGCGAAGCAAACAAGCCAGACCCCGGAAAAGGAAGAAGAGGCGAAGGAAAGGAAGATCGAACGAGGCGTGAGCGCGCGGAAAGATTACATCGCCCGATAAAATCCGGGCTCGGTCGCGCGGCGCCTCGGGCGACCTCAATACACCCCGCTAACGGCCGAGGGCGAAATCACGCCTCCATATGAACCGTTCGAGAAGCCTCGACCGATGGCGGGGAGGAAGAGGTGCCGACCTATGGATAAATACCGCTCATTCCATGATGATTACGGGCACGACATCGAAGAGTGCAAAGAGCTCATGGGTGAAATAGAGATGCTAGTTCGGGACTAATCACGAAGAAATACGAGGGCAGTCGCCAAGCCGACCAAAGTCAAAAGAAGAAAAAGGAAGAAGAGGGAAATTGCGCCTACAATAAAGCGAAGCGCAACAAGACGAGGAAGAAGATGACGAACCCCAATATGACGGGTGATCTCCACTATTACGGGCTCCCCTGGAGTCACGAAGTCCTCCACAAGGCCGATGCTCAAGTCCTAAAGCAGTGAACCTATCAACAAGAGGTTCGAGAAAGGACGAGGCGATCACCTTCTCCGAGGGCGACCAGTGCTGCGACAGATACCCACCGTGATCGTTGGTAATCCGGTGGTAGTCGCAAATAAGTTGGTAAAAGCGTTTACATTGACAGTGGCGTCGGTGAGCATCCTCTTCAAGGAATGCTTTGACAAGCTAGGAGTAGAAGAAGCACACCTCGCCGAGCACCGCGCCACTCCGAAGCTTCGTCCGGGAAGAGAGCGCCGGAAGGAATAATCGAGCTACCCGTCACGGTGGGAAGGCACCAACAACCTCGACCAGGTGGTGCGGTTCTTCGTAGTGAAGGCCCACTCGCCGTATAACATCATACTAGGCGAGATTGGTGAGCATTGTAAGGCGGTATGCTCAACGTACCACTGACGATAAAGATACCCACCACGAGGGGAGCAGCCGTGATCCGAGGCGATCGAGAAAGCAAGCGAGGAATGTATGCAAGTCGCGCTACGAGGTGCGGGACCTCGGTCCGGCACCCACAGCGTAGCAATTAAGGAAACCCGAGGAGTTGGAGTCGAAATACATCGCCACTCCCGGCGGTCGGTGGAAGAGGTCGCATTGTACAAAGATGAGCCATTGAAGGTCGTCCAGGTTGGTTTCACCACGGCACCTGAAATGAGGTATCAGATCATCCAACTCCTAAGGGAATTCCGGGACGTGTTTGCTTGGTCTCCCCTCGACATGATCGGAGTCTCGCCGAGTATCATCACTCATCGGCTCAACATCGACCGAACATAAAGCCGGTTCGATGCGAAAGAATCTTCGACGAGCGGAACCAAGTCATTCATGACGAGGTAAACCGATTATTAAAAGCCCGCATCTTGTTCGAGGTCAAATATCCGACCGGATAGCCAACCCGGTGATGGTGAAGAAAGGAGGAGGGATGGCGAATGTGTATTGACTACACCGACCTCAACAAGCATTGCCCAAAGGATTGCTATCCCTTCCCAACATTGACAAGAAGGTCGACGCTGGTCGGATCGAGGTCTTGGTTTCTTGGACTTATACAAGGGTATCACCAAGTCACGATGGATGATGAAGGCGCGGCTAAGGCGACCTTCATTACCGACTTCGAGTCTTTGCGTATAAAAGATGCCATTCGGCCTTAAAATGCAGGGCTACCTATCAAAGGATGGTGGACAAAATTTTCAAGCCCACATAGGTCGAATGTGGAGGTATCGTGAGCGACATCGTCGTCAAAAGCAAGGAAGAGGCGCATGTGTTTCCGACCTCGGATCGTCCTCGGCCTTCTTGGAAAATCAACCTAAAACTAAATCCCAGTGCACGTTTGCGGTCCGATGCAGAAAGTTCTTAGGGTGTTGGGTTTCCAAGAAGGGCTAAAAGCAAACCCGTCAAGGTCCAAACCATTTTGGAAATGAAGATGCGGAGACCATCCATAGCGTACCTGGTGACAGTGCATAGCGCATTAAGCCGCTTTCTTTCAAAAGCGCGGATAAGCGGCTACCCTTCTTTAAGATACTCAAAAGGCCGAAATTCTCATGGGATGAGGTGCAGGTCGCCGAAGACCTCAAGAGCTACCTCGCCAAGCTCCCACTCTATCCGTCCCGAAAGAGGAGGTCCTTTTCTCTACCTTGCCGCCTCGGACGAGTCTATAAGTGCAGTCTTGAGTGCGGGAAGAAGGGCGTCAACTCGGTATATTTTATCACCGAGCACTAAAGGCCGGAAGCAGGTATCGACCCCGGAGAAGCTTGCCTTAGCGTTGGTAAATGCCGCGAGGAGACTACGTCCGTCTTCCATGCACATCGCATACAAGTCCTCATTGACTACCCACTTGCAAGTATTGACGAAGCCCGGCATCGGGAGAATCGCGAAATGGGCAATCGAATCGGGCGAGCACGATATATCATACGCCCGCCAGCCATCAAAGGTCGAGCCTAGCGGTTTCCTTGCCGAGGCTAACCGTCGAAAACCGAAGCCCATTGAGTCCGTGTCGACGATGTCATAGCCGAACCCATGGTTGAAACACCGAGGGAGTCTTGGCAACTCTACGTTGGCCAGGCACGGGAAAGCAGCGTGGAGCGGTATCTTACTCTGAGGCCCGGACAACCGAGATCGCCTATTCACTTGGTTCACATTCAAAATACGAACAACGAAGTGGAGTACGAGATCGATCGCGGGACTTCGCCTCGCTCAAAGTCTCGGATCTGAGCCGTGCAAGTTCACGGCGATTCTCAAGTCGTCGTAAGCCAAATGTTGGGAAAATACGAGGCAAAAAGCGGCGAATGAAGAAGTATCTTGAAAAGCAAAAAGCACGCAATGGACTTTCTCACACTTCCGGATAGTTCGCATCCCGAGGGAGCAAAATAGCCGGTGACATCTTAAGTAAATTGGCCTCGTCATCAGCGAGCCCGCCAGAGATGAAAGTCAGCGGGAGCATAAGCGATGCGAAGGCGGGCCGAGGTCAACATAGTCTCGGATGAAGAACCCAATTGGATGACTCCCATTCGAGTACTTGGAGAAGGCGAAGCGCCTTGCGACAAGTTGGAGGCTAGAAGGATCTGAACAAATCTGCGATATACAATTGAGCGGTCATATCTGAAAGTCATATCTCCAACCTCTCTTAAGGTGCTTGGGTCCGAACCGAGCTAATTCGTTCTACGAGAAATACACGAAGGTTCGTGCGGAAGCCACATCGGACCCCGAGCCTTGTCAAAGAAAGTCATGCGATGGGGATACTATTGACGACAATGTTCCAAGACTCGATGGACCTTGTAAAAAGTGTCCGAAGTGTCGAATCCATGGGAGCGTGCCAAGGCTACCGCAGACCGACCTCACCTCCATACTGAGCCCTTGGCCGTTTATGCAATGGGGATCGACATTGTGGGCCCCTACGTAAAGCACCGGGACGCTCCAATTTTTAATTGTTGCGATCGACTACTTCACGAAGTGGGTGGAAGCTGAGCCCTTGGCGAAAATCACAAGCAAACGCCTCAACCGTGTATGGAAGAACATAGTGTGTCGCGGCATCCCCATATCCTCCTTTCGGATAACGGAACACAATTCACGGATAAGACATTCAAAGATTGGTGTCAAGAGCTTGGATCAACAAAGTTCACCTCGGTGGCCCATCCTCAAGCAAATGGTCGGACCGAAGTTACCAGCAGGACCATCGTAAAGGGGCTAAAACTTCGTCTCGACCGAGCTAAAGGCCTCGGGTGGAAAATTTACCACAGTCTTATGGTCGTGCCGAACAACACCTCGGACCTCGAGCGGAGAAACACCATACGGTTTGGTGTATGGAACCAAGCGATGATCCTGCGAGAGATCGGAGTACCGAGTCCCGTACCATTGACTTCTCTGCCAAGCAAATGGGAAAATCTACGGTGATCTAGACCTACTCGAAGAAAAAGAGACTTCGCCTACATCGAGGAAGCTCGGTACAAGCAACAAGTAGCTCGGTATTACAACCCGGGTGTTAAAACCCGACAATTCCAAGTGGGCGACCTCGTACTCGAAATAATGAAGTCGACAAAGCGCTTGACTCGGCAAAGTTGGAAGCCACATGGGAAGGACCTTACAGGGTCGACGAAGTCCTCGGCAAAGGGCATATAAGCTCGCTCAATTGTCCGGTGAGCAATTACCCAACGCATGGCACATCGTCCATCCGAAGAAATATTATGCATAAGTGTCGAGGTGGGGTCTTGTTCGGTTTTTTTTTTTTTTTTAAAAGTCTGTTTAGAGTCGAGTCTTATTTGGTGGTCGCGTCATCTTTTATCAATAAAATATTATTTTCGAGTTCGCTCATCACTAATGCATAATTAATCTTCACATTATTTACCCTCTACGGAGGACAAATTCCTCGACGGAGGTCGATTACATTCGTTTCATACGAATGTAAATTTAAGCGCATGCCTACATACGAGATCGAGACTACCTTCGTTTATTTGAAGCCGTTTCTCTATGTAGATGAAGGGACCACCCTCCCGATGACCTCGGCAAAAACAGAACCATTCCTACATACGAGATCGGACTACCTTCGTTTATTTGAGCCGTTCTCTATGTAGATGAAGGGACCACCCTCCCGACAACCTCGGCAAAAATAGGAACCATTCCTACATACGAGATCAGATTACCTTCGTTTATTTGAGCGATTTCTATGTAGATGAAGGGACCACCCTCCCGATAACCCGGGAAAAACAGAACCATTCCTACATACGAGATCAGTTACCTTCGTTTATTTGAGCGGTTCTCTCTATGTAGATGAAGGGACCACCCTCCCGACGACCTCGGCAAAAGCAGAACCCTACCTTACGTGCGAGCGATTTCTTCGTCTCATTTGAGCGGAATTTCTACGAGGACGAACTACTTTCGCATATTACTCTTGTTCAAATACAAAGTCAACAAGAAATCATTCTTATTAAATAAAAGATATACGAGTTACATTTTACGAGGGCGGAGGCGGATCGGGAAAAGTCGAGCGATCCACGGAAAAATCGAATTCAGACTCATTTATACTAATCCTACCTCTACCTCGTCCTCGGTCATATTACGGGCCCGGCGGGCGACCTCGGTCACTTGAGGATGCAGCTCTGCGAGCTCGGCCTCGGCCACTTGATGACGTCCGGTCTCGCGCCCGAGGGTCCACGGCGTTCGAGGGCGATAGCACGCCTCTCTGCGCGCCACTCCGGATCATCATAATTTGGTTCATTTATTCTAGGCGAAGCTCCGTGAGAAGAAGAGCCTCTGCATCCCGTCAAGTATTTCGCCGGTTGTGGTTGTCGGCGATAGCGATAGCTTTGTATATGCTCCGAGCCTTTTAATTCAACGTCTTGCTCGTGAATTGCCGGGAGGTCCGACCATATTCGCGCGGTACCCGCACAACGGGCGGCAGCCTCGACAACCTTGGCTTCAACCTCCGGGATCGTCATCCCACCATTTCGGTGGATAACCTCCTCGTACTCGGCATGCTCCTCGGCTATCACCTTGGCCTTCTCCTTGGCGACCTCGAACGCTCCTCCAATTCAAAAAGCGAGCACGGAGCTCGTCACGGCTCTCTGGCGGCTCTATGCTTGACATCGAGACTCACTTGCACACGACCAAGCTGTCCCTTTATATGGAGGAGTTCGATCTCTTTCAACTCAAGAGCCCGCGATAGGTCTTGATTCGGTTCAACCAAGGAGAAGCATCAAGCATTTCGAGAGACAATCGAATAAAAAGATAAGTTTCTTAACATAAACTTGTGATTTTATTAACATGCCTTAGCAAAAATCAATGTACATTTACATTCAAAAAAAAAAAAAAAAGAGTGAAAAAGATGGGGGGATCAACTGACCCCTCCAGAAGCTTCGGCCATGACCACATCCGCCGCCTCCGAAGCCTGGATAGCCTCAACCTCTTCCGCCTATTTTCGCCCGTCCGGCTTGCCTCTTGGGAACCACCGGAGTCTCGGCGCCTTGAGCATCGGTGCCTCCGACCCCTTTGCATGATCGACAATAAAGCTTGTCGGGGATCCGAACCACGGACATGCGCGAGCAGACTCGCAGACAAAAGAACCGAGGAGGAGGCAAGGTTCGCAAAGCACGGGAAGCTCGCCCGGGCCGCGGACGAGCACATCAAAATAGGCCCGTCTCGGGACATCATCCTCGGTCTCCCGTACCCATACTGGCTTTGTCCAGTCTGGTAGTCCTCGGCGACCTCTTGATTGCATCCGAGGCGGCGCTTATTGAGCACCTCGGCCGCATCCGAAACCATCCGGGCTCGCCGACATGAATAGCCTCTCCAAAGCGCGGCGTTTCTCCTGCGAGCTCGCCATGTCCGCCTCCCGACGGCGAACTGCTCCACCTCGGCCTTCATCAAGGCAACCTCGGCCGCCGCCTCGGCCCTGCCGCCTCCTCCGCCTGTTGCCTCCGCCGACCGGCCCTTGCCTCGCTGCATCAATGGCCGCCGCGTCCGCCGCCTTGTTTGACGAGGTCCGGATCTTAGCCTCGGCCTCGGAAATTTCTTGAACGAGGTTGGTATTCTCTCCTCCACCTCCCGAGCATCTAAGCCACCCGTCAAGCTGCATGTGGCGCCCTTCAAGTAATCCGATATAAGATCGGATACTTTTGACACCTCTGCCGCCACGTCCTCGACCCCTATCTGATATATACATCGGTCGAAGAACACAATTTTATACTACTACACAAAGTATAAGGACAGTACAAAACCTCGGGAAAGAGGAGGTGACGACTTGGAACCAATGATCTACACTCGGCCTCGGCGAACCGAGGACTCGGGGATTACATCTTCCGCCTCTTGGCGCTTGAGTGGCTGCGGTGAAGGGACCTCGAAGGCTCCACACCCATTTCGGGCATGTCCTCGATATCCTTCAAGGTCGAGGCGGCGGCTCGGTCGCAGAGATCGGCTCGGCCACAGAGATCGGCTCCTTCCTTTTCTTCTTTTTTCCTTAGAAGGTTCACTACCGGAAATACATAGGTCGGCATCAACACGTATAATCATGAAAAAAAAAAAGAAGGGCCTCACCCTTCACCGACTCCACCCCGGAGGTAGGATCATAAGGCTAAGCCCCGCACGCAAGCTCGGCCTCGAGAAGACCTCGTCAACAAGGCCAATTTTGTCCGGTAGCCTCCTCCGGTCACGAAGCCCTTGTCGACAACACATCGGCGATCTTATCGGATCGCCATGGAAACTCCATATGTCACGAAACCAAGCGGAAGAAGAACTTACGCGGTTGGAGATCTTGATTTAATCTTTGCTTTGAATTTCCTACGGGTGATAGATAATACCACCCGAGCCGCCTTCGATTCAGCGAAGGACAAGACCCAAGGTCAAAGGAAAATTATGCTATAGGCATAGACACCTAGTAGAGGCGGTCATATGCGGAATGAGTTCGGCGAGAGTTGGGCGAGATAGGCCAAACATCTTTGGAACTCAGCGTATACATAAGGGTAAGGAAGGCGAAGACCACCTTGAGGTCGCCCTCATACAATGAATAAAACCATCCGAGAGGCACAAGCCCTATCCTCCGGACGGGGCAACGAACTCAATATTAGAAGGAATACTATATTGAAAGCAGATATCCCTAATATCGAAATACCTAAGATTGAAGAAAAAGAAGACAATTTACCGCAATCCCCACTAAGGGAATCGCGAGACTACACTCGAGAGAGACATATGAATACGGGTAAAAGCAGTGAGAGACACTAACGAATTAGGCGGGAAGCAGACACGATTTGGCGCCAAAGCGACTCGTTATAAGAAGAAGTAGCCATTACTTACTTTTGTTTATCGATGAAGAAGACAAGAAGCTTCAAGTCGTCGATGGCGCAGAATAAGCATTTCTCGCGGAAAGCGAGGAGTTTTTGAAAACCGGAGAAATGTAGAAAGCAAAGTGATAAGAGATATTGCGTATCAAGGAAGACATTCCCTAATATGCACTTTATCGGGAATCAACGCTGCCAATTTAATGCGCATTAAATGCGTATCCGCGTCGATGCTCGACAGCGGCGGAAAATCCCGTCTTGACCTCGACGCGCCCGTCGGTGAAGCGGTCGAAGACCTCGGCATAACGCCTCGTCGGTGAAGCGGTCGAAGACCTCGGCTTAACGCCCGTCGGTGAAGCCGGTCGAAGACCTCGGCATAACGCCCGTCGGTTGAAGCCGGTCGAAGACCTCGGCATAACGCCTCGACGGTGAAGCCATTCACAAGACCTCGACTTAGCGCCGACGGTCAAGCCACCCAAAGACATCAACTTAACGCCCGTCGAGTGAAGCGGTCGGAGACCTCGGTTTAACGCCGCCAGTGAAATCGGTCGAAGACTTGATTAAGCGCGCCGTCGGGTGAAGCGGTCAGAGACCTCGGCTTAACGACTCGTCAGGTGAAGCCAGTCATAAGACCTCGGCATAACGCCTCGTTGCGAGAAGCCAGGACACCTCGCCAGAGATACAAACAACAAACAAGACCTCGGCGACGCCTCTGCGAGCACGACATACCATATCTGACGTCGGAAGCATTGATACACACAAAGTCGACAATGAAAAGAATGTCAAAGATCGTCCAAACCCCGCTTCGTCACAACAACCCCCAATCCAGCATGACCTCGTTTTCTGCGTCTTTTTGGGGGGGGTTGTGATAGGATACGGCCCAACTACCAGGCCCAAGCATCAGGCCCAATACAAGTAACCCTGACATCAAGCTCGGCTGGACAAGTTCGCCCATGAAGACTCCTAAAGTCGGTGGGAGCAGAAAGCTCGGCCGTATCTAAAGAATCCTAATTCGAGAGGATAGGATCTCGAATCCTAGTTAGAGAAGACTTTGGATTCGAGATCTAGGTCAATACATTGTGTATAAATAGAGGCTAGATTAGACGACATAGATCATTCACTCTCTTTGTAATCACTTCTTATACTCTCAATATACATACTCTCTCTCTTGCCCCGTGGACGTAGATCTTATTCACAGATCGAACCACGTAAATCTTTGGTGTTCTTGCGCATTTATTTCCCTTACGAAATTAAGATCGATCAACCACCGTTCATGTTTAGGTTACATTAGCAATTTTTTATGGGATCTTGAACGGCGATGTAGGTGTAGGGGGAAATATACATGACATAATTTTTTTTCCTACTTGCATGTTTTCTGTAGCCTAACTCAGAGTGTAATCAATTGAACTTATGATCTCCCTGATAATTAAAATAGTATATCAATCAGACAACAATCTTACTTGCTTGTATGTGCAAAAAGTGGTGGAACATATCTCGTTTATTTACTTAAAAACATTTTGGGCAAGACATAACATAAGTCAGAGATGCTTGAAGTCATATTGATGCAAGTATAACAGATTGAATCTGCGTTGAATGATGAAATGTTGTTGGTGATATGCAAGACAAAACAGAACAGCAAAAACAAAATATTATGTGAACAAAGTTTTAATGTGGTTCAGAGAAACTCCTTGTATATTCACAAATATGTTGGAAATGTGAACTTCTTACTCCTTATAATTTCTTGTTTTATACTTCTAATGGAAGTGGCTTTTCGAACACGTCAACAATTCCAGGGTTATCCAACCAAGACCTCTCGCCTTCGCTTTCATCCATTTTCTGAGTACACATACTGCACTTTTCTTTTAGGCTACTTGTTTCCTCGTTTGCTTTCAGACAGCTATACCTTGCTGTTTACTCGTGGTTTCACCATAACTTCTATCCTTACAAAACATGTTTTGGTTCGGGCTACATTTTTCAACTATTCAAATGAATATCTACATTGACGAAATATGTTAAAAAAAGGCTAACTTGTCTAAACTCGGTTATATAATTACAGAAAATACTGTTTAGATGCGTGTGGAGATTGAACTTGGACGGATCACCGTAGACAAATTGGTGATTCCGTTTGAACTTGAAAGCTCTGAAAATTGTCAAAGTCTCTCGAAGCTAAAGGTTGAGACAAGTCAAAGGTTACTCTTTTTTTCTCTTCACAACTTTTTTCTCTCACTTCTCCAGTTGAGGAAGTCTTGTATTTTTAGAGACTTTAATTTCAAACTAACCGTTGGAAAAGTAGTTGTTTGAAATTCAATCTCCATCTGAATAATACGACCATTGGATTTGTCGTATTAAGTCTTGTCGCTTACTAAGTCGATAGATGCTCATATCATTTTGACTCTTCTTTATCAGCTTTGGTCTTTAACCGAGTCCACATCTGATCCCGTGCTGACTTCCTCTTACTTCTTTTGACTTCTGCTTCTGCAAAACTACTAATCTGTGATAAGGCTACGATTGACTTCATGCTTTAGAGCGTCTAGATCCTTCAGCTTTTGACTTTCTTTGCTCTGTGATTTACACTTGCTGACGCTATAGTAAACATCAACTTGCATAACGTCTCATGCATATTAAGTCATTCTACTGCATACAACTCTTTCTGACTTCCTATCGGACTTTTAATTTCTTTCAACATTTTGTTTGGTCTTATGACGTTTTAACTTGCTTGGCTTTAAGCTTTTTTCTATTCTTCCTACTCCGTTGACTTCTTCTAAATCTTGAGGCTGATCTTCTAAAGAGTCAACTTGGTTCATGCTCATACGAAAACCTATTCAAGTAGATTTCAGCTCCTTAACATATGAGCTGATTACAGACTATAAACCAGAATAGTTCATCATCGGGATGTACATCCTTACAAATCTTTTCATTGATTTTAGGATTTAATTAAAATATTGTCCGCTCCTAAATTTTCAATGATTATATACATTTATTTTGATTCTAATACTTAAAAAAATCATTGTTAGCATCATTAATTTATAAATTATATAAAAATCAGTGCTAAATTTATTTGTTTTGTTCCTAACTTCAAATTTATACTATAATAAAAAAAGGAGTTTAAAATCAACAATTTATATATATTACAAAAACTTGTGTCGTATACTTACATTGTACTTCTCTTTTGCATTTTGTATATTTTAAAACATAAAAGTATCACAAAGGCTTGTATTGTATGTTGTGCATTGTCGACGAATCCACACACATCGTCTAACAAAAAATATACATATAATGTGCATGTATTGACCTAATGATATATTGGTTAATACCTGATGTCAGAGGCTTTTGAATCTTGATAAAGACTCCCATTTGAATATTGTAAGTTAATTTGAAAGGCGACCTAATCCTACATGAATAATGTCACGCTCTTATGTGACTACATAAAACAAAGCTGGAAACAATCTCAGTTTTGGCACCTGGTGAAGAAGGGTAAAGATTTATCGTTGGTTGACTTAAGCAGATTTATGAATCAAAATTTGGAGACCCGTGCTTTTGAACGATGGATTGTTTGTTTGTGGGCTACGTGGCGGTTTCTTTGTGATAAGAAACATGGAGAAGGTAAACGCTCTGTTCATGATGTGTTTGTTGGTGGTTTGAATATGCTTGATAACTTCCAGAAAATTAATCGAACATGCACGCTCAATAAACAATTGATACCTAAGACGGGTGAACGAACTTGGGTGGCTCCAGAATCTGGGCTTTTCCGTATGGATGTACATGTTAGGCCTTGGGAGGAAGGAAAGGAGATAGCTATGGGAATGGTGATCCGGGATTCAAATGGAAAAGTACAGGCTGCGGTGGCTAAGATTTTACCTCAGACGAGAACAGCCTTAATGGGAGTGCTTGATGCTATTATTTTTGGTTTGAAGTATTGCATCGAGGAAGATATCAAACCCTTGAAGATTTATTCTGATTTTCTTTTGGCAATTCACGTTCTTAATGATTCCGAAGCAGGAGAAACATATCAAAGTGAAGAATGGATGAAGGTTTTCATCAGAGCGAAAGAGAGTTTTGTGGTTGATTATTTTCATGTTAATAGGGGTGTCAATCTAGCGGCCATGTGGCTTGCTAAGATAGCTGTTAATTTTCAGGATGTAATGGTTTGGAAATCTGAGTTTCCAACTCAATTTCTAGACATTGTATATTCGGATTGGCAGTGATATGAATTTTCTCTTTCAAAAAAAAATAAATAATGTCACGCTCTTATCTTTTCTTTTCTTTTTTTGGTATCATGGGGAACCCGCAGCCGCTATCTTAGGTGCGCACTGGGTAAACCTCACGTTCCTGTGCAATAGTCTGCAAACTACACATGACAGGTAAACCACACTTGAAAAACCAGGTATAATAGGCTCAAAGGCGTTAGGTGGAGTTCGAACCTGTGGCCGAACCGATCTTATCTAATTCATATTTTACGGCTGATTGGCTTTACATGGATAGTATTAGTAGCGCTATTAATTTCGATATAAACTGCCGTTCAAATAAATGTTCGAGTTAAAAATATCCCAGATGACCTTCCTAAACTTAAAATGTAGCTCGAAATAATCATAAATTATTTATCATGATGACCGAATATCCATTCATATATTTGAAAAGACTAGTATGTTTGGTTGAATTATCTAAGGTTGAATGTATATTTGTAGCACCGCATATGTGGTTGCAACTTTAGCTATCACATTCACAACATTTTAGTTTCCCGCTCATTCAACATCGTCGCACATCGTTTCTGATTGTTCGCTTGCTTCTATTTTTTCCACATGATTACTACCTACCTTTGTTTCCAAATAAAAGACTCCTTTAAATTATATGTTAAGAAAGTGATATATTTCTTCTTTTTTACTCTTTATTATTGCTTGAAAAATATAACAATTATAAAATTTGCATATGATAAAGGTAAAATAAAATCTTTGCCATTATTAATCTATATAGTTTTTTAATAGAACATCATGACAAGTAGGGCTGCTTATTGGGTAAGTGGATAACGGGTATTACCGAACCGAACCGATATCCATCGGTTATCGGTATCCAATAACCGATTAATTGGATATTTTGTTCGGTATTGGATAATGAATTGACGTTAATTTCGATAAGGGTATACCCGAATAACCGAAATTAAATAATTATTAATTTATTATATTATTATTATTAAATTAAATACATAAGTTAATAGTTAAGAACTTAATATGGTAGATTTTTTTTTTGAATTGGATAATTTTGGGTATCCAATAACCGAACCGACTAACCGATCGGCGATTAACCAATCGGTTAACCGATTAACCAATCGGTTTCGGTATCGGTTATTGGATTTGACGGATATCGGTTTCGGTTAACCAAAATTTCGGTTTCGGTTAACCGAAACCGATCCAATAAGCACCCCTAATGACAAGCCCAAGTTTTGTGCTTTTTTGTGTGTGGTTTTTAGATCTAAATCGAGTTTTTTTGTGTCTTTTGTTCGTATTGTGTCTGGGAGAACACATTGTTGAGATAAAGCACAGTGAGACTGAAACAAGACACAATGAGACTGAAGAGAGCACGATGAAGTTGAGTACGTGAAAGCGGAAGTTTTGAGATACGATTGCACCTAGAGCTCAACGAGAGTCGTTGCTCATAGCTTGGGCATGATGATACACCAAAAGAAACTTACTCCGTCATATGGCATGACTTATCCAAGTATTGTGCGAAATTCAAACTTCATTCAGATGGCAGAAGACAAGATGATGTATGGTGCATGGTAATTACACTCATTGATAGTGTTCTCGTGGGTGGTTAGATAAAGTAAGTTAACTTGCATAGAGATGTTCCCTTATCTGTTGTAAACTATATGGACATATTAAGTCAAGATGATTGTGTGTGTGATGCTTGACAATAGGGGTATTGACCATTTTGGGCTTATAATTGGTTGATACATGATATGTGGTGAAAAATATTTAAACGTCGATGATCGAGTCGATTTTATGTTCAATTGTTTGATGCTTGATCCAAATTTCCTTTTACTTTGACCTTTTCGTTTTAGTGTTTTCAGTTTTATGTCGACCAATACGAAGTCTACGTTGATCAAGACGAGTCTGTTCACTACCCTCTTTTTCTGTGACACTGTAACCAAAAGAGAACCACACCATCTCATCAAACCGATCATATACTTACCATTGGTCTACGCCTTTGATGGACAATAGGAAAATTATATATTTAGTTTGTACAAAACTAAACGACGTCCTTATTACACAGTTATCAGGAAACACGTTTATTTTACAAATAACACACATAGGAATGACGGAGCCTCAATACTTACCTCGACAAAAACACAGAAGCACAACAAATGTTATATGTTATTAATGGTAGATAATTTTTGAATGCGTAAAAATCAATGGTAGATAATTTTTTAATGTATTTAAAATAAATAGATTTGTGCATGTTTAATTAAATAAATTCATATATCTATTGATTCATTGTAATTAATCAAATATTTTCATGCATCTACCAATTCATTGTATCTAATTAAATATTTTAGATACAATTAAAAAAGTTAGGGATGGAATTCTTATACTTCAATTTCAAGAAAAATTAGACAGCAAAAGTTACCATAGAATTCATAATTATGATATTTTAAAAATTTATTAATTTATAATATTGATGGGAACTATATATTTATAAATGGATCCTCCAAAAAATTATTATCTTATTCAAATTAACAATTTTCTGAACTGGACTAAGTCGGGATCGAAGAAATTTATTACTTTAAAAAATTGCTAATATATGAAATATTGTTTTAATTTTTTTTTTTTTACTGAATTTATTGAGCCTATAAATTTTTATATGTTACTGCCCGCAAAGAAAAATATATATGGGCACATATATTATCTTTCTGTTTTTTTAGCTGTAAAATTATAAATGTCGAGTCAAAAAGCACTTTTACTTGTACTCTATTTTAAAGTTTATTGGTCTGCATCTTCTTAGATAATAAATAAATAAATTTTGCTGCAAGTAAAAGGTAAGATGCAAATGAATGTGCAATGATTAAAATTTAAATTTTACCGTAAGTTAGAGGCTCAATATATTCGTCAGAGACAAACATTAAACATATAATTTCAACTATAATTAATCCAAAAGTATTCCTGTCAGAAAATCAACAAATGTGTCAGTAATATAGATCAAACACTCAAATTTGGACGTATCTTTTATGAACAACTTATATGTGTAAAAACAACTATAAATATCGAATTGGAGGCTGCCACGAATGTACGAACGACCTTTTTTGCTCTCCTTTTTTTGTCGATTAATCTGAAATTTTAAAGGCTGCGTCGTGGTGACTCGAGCAAGGGCAGCTGGCCCCAGGCGTTAACCACTCTACCACTGCGCCAACACACACACACTCCTTTTTGCTCTCTTGTTATAAATTCATCTCATTAAATGTCATTTCCAACGTAGGATAACCATAGATTACAAATCGACATATAATTTGATGCTATACATCCATTCCTCAGTCAAGAACAGGGCTACATAAAGTTGTTTATTTTACTATAATGATGATAAAACAAAAATAAAATAAAAGATATGTTATAAGATTCCAAAAATTAAAAGAAATTAGTTGGCGGTGAGCTTCCTCCTCGCTCCGCTGATGTCCTCATCTGCTTAAAGGTGGGGACCAGGCGCCAAACCCCACGCCTTCCCCAATTTAAAAAAAGAAACTAAAATTATAATCGATTAAATATGAAAATACATAGATTCAAATAAGATAAATTGAGTTTTTTTTTATTTGGTTTCTGAAATAATATTTTTAATGATCTAATATTTAATTTGGTTAATTAATATTTTATATTTTCATGTCAAAACCACTAATTTTTTTGAACCGACCTATTCATCCGTATTTTATTAAATACGTAATTATTTCTTAAATCACTTTTAGGCTATTTAATAAGTAAAGTTTTAATTTCTTTAGTTTTTTTGGATATTTTTTTTTAAAGATTGTTTGATGGTGAACTTAAATAAATGTCTAAAATATTTACCATTCTACTACTGAATGCATGCAAATATTAGTTTCAATATTATTGTGCATTGTTTCATCAGATGGACTTGATGTAGTTTGATAAAGAATTTTGTTACCTTAGTTTTTAATAAAAGACTCCTATTATGCGTGGAAGTTTTTAGGATGTGACAAAAGAAAAAGAAAAAAAAAAGATAAGTTTAAAGTTCAATTCCCACCATCTCTATTTCCCTCTTATCTCTTTATTTCCCTGATTAATTCAAAATACATACACATAAGAAAGAATATAAAAATAGAGCCCTCATTGGATATTTCCGACCCAATATTATGCATGTCTTAATCCAATTAGAAACCTCCACTTTCAATGAATTTATTATTTGTCACCCACTGTATTTGTTCACTTCAATAACTTCACATGTTAAAAATTCCCATTCGCCCCAATTCAGTATTGATTAGGTGTAGCTTTTAGAATTTAGAGGGTGTTTGGCTAAGCTTATTTTAGAGAGTTTATAAGTTCCAAGAGCTTATAGGATGTTTCAAGAGCTTATAAGAGGTAATGTCTCAAGTGTTTATAAGTTGTTAAAGTGTTTGGATAATTGATCTTATAATTTGAGAAATAATCGTGACTTAGAGAGAAAAAATTAAGAGAGAATTGAAGATGATAGTTGATAGTGTAGTGAAATAACTAATTATAATAATGTTATTTTGGTAAATTCATGATTGTTTATAAGTTTATGAAAAAATAAGTTATGGTTGACCAACTTATTTTTAAGAAATTTATAATTTGTTGGAGCTTGTTTTCACACTTATAAACCTGTTTAGGAGCTTATTTTGTCAAACACTTGCATGTTTATAAGCTCCTAAACGAATTATAATTGTTTTAAAGAGCTTATAAGCTCAGCCAAACACCCTCTTAGTTGAATTAGTTAAGAGTTAATAAATTTGGATTAAGTATTAATTTGATGCCTTGCAATTAGCATGGAGAAAAATTAACCGAACATTGTTTCACTAGACAAATTAATATATGAATTCAAACTTATAATATTATTACTGCGGTGTTACGCAAGCCTACCCCTAATACCTATATTGGAAAAGCTAGGTTACCAGTGACGAATATATATTTGTATCTTAAATATCTCAACCTTAATTTGAATATTTCATTTCATGTAATATCAATAACATGACGGATGTATTTAAATGAGGAATAAGTGCACTCACTACATAATTTCCGAATTATATTGTTTATTCGACATATTACTATCAATATATTCATTAAACATCTATTTTACTTTTTGATATCCACGTGTATATCAAACTCATTGTTCTTTAGTTCTTTTTTAACATTTCTCCTTCAATTTTAGTTTCTTATGTTTCAGTTTAATTTTATAATCATTTATTAGAGTTTATTATACCCTAACTAGACTATATAAATATTTTTTAGCATTTAATCATAATTTATTTTTACATTAATAATTGATTATTAGATTTGATTGTTCCATAATTATGATATATAATTTTTGTAAATTAGACCAAGGGGAATCTCATAGGAACTAGTCTCTTAGATTTCGCACATAGGAGATCGAGACACAGCCCCAGGGCTATGGGGAAAGATGTAGATCGATCGCCTAGGTAGACAACTACATAGAGGGTCTCTACAAGTCTATATATTCTTTGATTTCGTTCCCCGTAAAATCAATATCACAACCAATAGTAGCCATGATTGGGGCTATAGTACTAACTATGCATAGGACTACTAAGGTGAAAAGACAGGATGTATTCCGACGAAATGTTATTGATTCTAGGAGGACTATAATGAGGAGGACGATAGACCCACTCACGATCGAGTTAGATGTTCTAGAATGGCTATTCCTCACCATGTCTCCAATAGAGGACGACAGACCCCATGGGAGTTCACGATCTTTTAATAGACTTACCTCACGATCTAAGGTTTATCCTTGTTTCGTTACTTTTTTCATTATCTCTTTCTTTATTCCGATGCCATACCTATTGGTACTGCTATACAAAAAGTCCTTTATATTTCTATTTTATTTTATTCTTTTGTTATCTAGCACTCAATCCTATTACTTTGATAACCGTGGCCTATTGTGATCAAGGGAATTCTTTCCCCCATCTCCCCCATCTCCCCTACTCCAATCCAATTGCCTCCTGAACCACTAACTCCGTTTTGTGATAAATATAATTAAAATAACAATTTATTAGTAAGACATCGAGGGAGACACGTAATATTACGATCCGAACCGAAACAAAAAGTAAATATCCGAATAATGTGATCTTCACTTCAAAAGCTTAGATCTAACAAGTTTACAGCTAATACTTATCCTTTTCCCTCGAATTGTTTTATTTTATTTAATGTAAAGTCCTTCCTTAGTATAAGCTACGAATTTTTAAAACTTTGGCAGGCAAAAGTAAAACTGGGGGCGGATAAAGGGGTGTTGGGTTAAGCTTATTTTAAAAGCTTATAAGCTCTAAGAGCTTATAAAATGTTTAAAGAGCTTATAAGAGATAATGTCTCAAGTGCTTATAAGTTGTTAAAGTGTTTGGATAATTGATCTTATAAGTTAGAGAAAGAATCGTGAGTTAGAGAGAGAAAATCATAGTTAGATAGATAAAATTGACGAGATGTGAAGTTGATAGTGTATATGTAAGAAATAACGAACTATAATAAGGTTATTTTGGTAAATCCATGATTGTTTATAAGTTTATGAAAAAATAAGTAAGGGTTGACCAACTTATTTTTTAGAAGTTTTATAATTTGTTGGGCTTATTTTCACAACTTATGTTTTTTATGAAATTTTATTTTGCCAAACACTTTCAACAATTTTATGTTGTTTTAAAGAATTATATGTTCAACAAAACACCCTCAAAGAATAACAACGAGGGCGAATAACGCTATCTCCACGAATTTAACTCAATTGATTAAGAGTTAACAGATTTGGAACAAATATCAATAACGTTAATTTTGTAAAAATGACAAAATGCGACGTACCTAATCCACAATCGGCATGTGGACATAAAGCAAACAACCAGTACTACCTGTAAATATGATCCATATATATCCATAATTAAACATCAATGTATTGAATAGTGTTGCGCACATGCAATAAATAAAGCAAACCAACAAGAACCTCAGCTACTCCTCCTTCTGAAAAATAAACATAAAAAAAATCCTAAACATATGTTCCCATGTATGAATGGATAAAAATATAATTTGTAATTAAAAAAGTATCATTTACATTAAAACCCTATAATTTTGAAAATTATCATTTATATTGAAGAAAAATATCATTTACACTAGGGGTGAGCAAAATACCCGAAATCCGAATATCCGATCCGAACCAAACCGAAATTTAAAATTCGGTTCGGATTTTTCGGATTTTCGGTTCGGATCGGATTGATATTTTTCAAATTTTCGGATTTTCGGATCGGATTGGATTTTTTTAATCCAAAAAAATTCGAAAATCCGAAATTATATATAATTTATATATAATAATAATATTTTATTTAAATATTTTAAATCTAATATAAATATATTTAAGAATTAATAAAATTGGTTTAGAATTTTCGGATTTTCATAATTTGGATTTTTCGGTTCGGTTCGGATATTTTATAAAATTTTGGATTTTTGGATTTGGATTTTGGATTTTCGGTTCGGATCGGATTGTTTTCTCTTAAAATTCGGATTTTCGGATCGGTTCGGATTAGGCAAAAATCCGAACCGAAATCCGAATACTCACCCCTAATTTACACGGAAAAAAAGTATCAAAACTATATATACGGAGAGATATACATAATACCACCTTAAAATAAATAAATAAATAAATTATAAATTACACTTTCTATATTTATTAATACTATCTATTTTCTCTTCTTCTGGATTGGAGATGAGTTCAAGTAGTTAACCTTTGGGTGAAAATTTAAACTGTTATCACTATATGTGGAAAATATTTACTTTTATAAAAATATATATAATATATCCATATTGATTAAAATACCCCTAACGTCATACTAACTTTTATATTTCTAACACATTTCTGCAAAAGTAACACATATATTTGATGTTTTCTATCGGCTAGTGAAAATTATTGGGCATTTGCAAGTGCGGGTGAAAGTTGGTATCTCACCATGATGTATCTCACGTTTTCATCAATATAAAAGAGAAAAAGAAAATAAAAATATTATTTTCAAGCATAATCACCGATAAACTAATCGAAAAACCAACTAGGAAAGTATTAGTCAGAACTAACCGGTTAGTGCCTTTGGGCCTTTGGCTAATACTTTTCCGGCTGCCTAGTTTGTTTTTTCGTCAAAAATGCAATTTCAATAAGAAAAATTGAATTTACAATAATTTTTCATGGATAATTAGTGTGTTAATCACTTTTCGCCAAAACCCAAAAACAAGTGCAACACAGATTTTCATGCAAAAAATCTCAACGTCCATGGGAAATTCAGTTCCTTTACTCAAATTTGTGTAGATTTCATATGTTTTTTTAGAAGTAAGTATTTCTCACACGTCCTTTATCAAAGTGAGTGGTATTATGCGTTAACACTAACCTAAAACCCCGTTATATGGTAGAAGTTACCACACATGGCGTTATTCAATGTATGAAAAATATTAATAACAATAAAACAAAATAAAATACTAAATGTATATATATATATATATATATATATATATATATATATATATATATATAGAAAATAAGAATAATAAGATATTCTTATCCTATTGGTTTATTAAAGCCGAAATGCCTATTTGTTGAGGCACTATTTGGGCTCCTAATGAATTCAAAATTCAGCTTAGCCAGAGCCAGGAAGCAAGAGGCTAAACTTAGCTTTTTTGAGGTCACAAAATTGCTTAAGTTTTTAATCCCGTCCCAGAATGGAAAGCAATGGATGAGCTCCACAGAGGATGCTATCCGAATCTCACGTTGATTCCTAATATATAGTATATGATATATATAAGATATAAAAATTGGGACAAGTGGTGATAATGATCGATGATGATGAATAATAGACATTTTCATATTTTGTAGACAATCGTAATTATATATTGCATATGTTAGTTTAGACATATTTCATCCATTTGTAGCACATATGCTAAATATATTAGTTTAGCACATCTTTCATTCAGTTGCACAAGAAGAGTTATAGTCTTACACAATAATCCGTGTAGCACACAAAACACAAAACGTAGTAGACACCAAAATTAAATCTCAACCATTGATATAGCAAATCAAAGGCCCGATTCATTCCTATTTCATACCAAATTATTCTTTCCTACCTGATCCATCTCCTATATATATATATATGTGTGTGTGTGTGTGTGTGTGTGTGTGTATAGGGGATGATTTCTGTGAGAATGAAAATAAGTGTAGGAAATAAGAATAGATACATAAGTTTAGCATATCTTTCATATTTGTGTAGCACAATCAGAATTACTATGTTGCACGTGTTAGTTTAGCATATATTTCATCTCTTCGTAGCATATATGCTAAATATATTAGTTTAACACATCTTTCATTGCAGCGTAGCACAAGAAGGGTTATAGTGTTGCACAGTAATCCGCGTAGCACACAAAACACAAAACTTAGCACAACCAAAATCAAATCTCAACAATTGATCCAGCGAATCAAAGGCCCAGATCCATCTCCTATATATATAGTGATGTTCAAATAAAAATCATTTTTAACTTGAGAATTAAGAACAAAAAAATTCGCTATGAACAAAATGAATTCATTATGAAAGGATTTTCATTCAGTTTCGACTTCCACGAGGGGCGAAATTTTTATTTTTTATGGATTCAAATTTTTTTCCAATGGATTCATCAACTTTCATCGCGAATTCATCATTTTTTAATTTGTCATGTTCTCTCGTTAACCATCCCTTATAAAAATGATACTTTTACATATATAAAAAACAATACACTTATTTTGGATAATTTTACTTGTGGGAGATCATTTGATGGTGAAATGAATAAAGATCTGAATCCAAGTTTATTATAATGATATATTTATAATTAAAATGATGACGTATTTGTAAATATTTTGCTGTTTGATTATATTTTAATCTGAATTTCGACATGACGAATGGATTTTGTCGCTTGAGATTTTTATTTAGAGATTTTGTTCCTTGAGACCGTATCACTAGGGTTGGGGAAATGATTTCTGTTTTTTTGACTAATATCGATCGAACCGAAATCGCACCATGTTCGATTAAACAAACACCTTGTATTCGGTTTGCGATTCAATTTGTGGTAAAATAGTTTAATTTTTTGGTCTTTAATTAATTGATAACCAAACGGTTAATAACCGAAAAATCGAATAATCTATTTTTTATTTTTCTTTCTACAATTATGTTCTCACATAAAAGATTAATAACTAAAAGTCGGGTCTTTATTTATAGGTAAAATTGAATAGAATTGCCAAAAAAAAATATAACAATAGGTTTGTGAATAGTAAACCTATGTTGTTTTTTCATTTTAGTGACTAGAAACTTGTAACTAGTAATAATAATAATATAATATCAAAACTTTAAATCATTTGTATGATAGAATGAGTAATTAATTAATATATGCAAGTAATTAAATAAATTATTTGAAGCCAACAATATAGAATTAAAAATAAAGCAACAATTAATTTATCATAAATTTAGTTTAATCATAACCATATAATATTTAGATTGTTTAATGTAGATGAGTAAAAAAAAAGTTATATGTTCTTTTTCGATTTTTGGGTTAATCAAACTTAGTAAATGGTACGATTACTGTTTTGAAATTTATGAAAATTTTGATTCGATTAACCAAACCCGAACCGTAATCCACCCCGACGTATCACGTAGGACAAAAGTCCTCCAGAAAACACACACACAAACACAGAGAAAATAGATGAATAAATAGCATAAGTTATGCAGCAAAACACATGATGCGATCAATCACAATTCACCACTCAGAACAGTAGTAGCTAGTAAGGTTGATATTAAATTTTCCCTAAACATACAACTTATAAATTAAGTCGAGCTGTAAAATCATCTTCTCAACTTCGTTGCCTCCGAAAAATTATACTGATCCAATTTCAACCATGCTTTATACATCTTCTCAAAACTATATTACATGCTTGACTGTCAGAAGATAATTGTCCCAGTCAGTATCAAAGAAAAAGAAAATTGGGAAAGCGATGAATCAACCACTAAGAGTGGTCTCCCTTCTTGGAAAAGTATAAATCACCATTTCACAAGAGCAAATTCGTTGCAATACATACTTTTACTCTCCATAGTTCCATTTAACACGCATTTCTCACCATACTAGTTGATAATACAAATCCCACAAGCTACATGACTAGCTCCCGCCTCCTGCAATAGACGATCAAACTCAACGTTGAGATTGAGGATTGCCAGCGACAACTTAATATGCCTTAATCATGGCAAAGTTTGTCCCAATCGGTTGATGGAGATATGTGTGATGGAAAGCACCTAAACAACAAATAGCAAAGTATCAATCCTTCAGAACAAATGCAACAAGGTATAATGAGATAGATTCATCTTGATGCTACAGCAATAATGTGCACTGATTATGCATTGGTCCTTGACAATACAGAAAAAGCATACGTACTGAATGGGTGTTTAGATACCAAGGGCGCAGCATCGGCTGGGGTACTGAGATAAAAGGTAGCAACGGCATTATAAAAGGTTCTCACGCTACATTGTTAAAACTTTTTCTGTACCTAAAGTAGACTCTGCAAGAGATAACAAGCCTCCAAAGGCAGAAGGTCAGGATGGAAATAAACAAATAGAGTCTATCCTCGGCAACACTTGGCACCCATTTAGAGCAGTATAATTAGAATGGTTGGCACCGGGTAAAAAATTGGAGTAAGTGGCACAAAACTACTGATATTGCAGGAAACTCAATATAACATAATAACATCAATCAGAAACTCTTCTCAGATATAATACACTCAATTTCTAGGTACAGCCATATGTACTGCTTAAGAGCAACAGCAAGTCATTAAATAAAGTTCAAATTAATAAAGGCAATAAAACAAGAACAGCCTTCTATTTCACTTAACATAATTGCATGCCTGTAATGTAAGACAGAGATTAGCATAGTTCTCAAAGACTGAACACCTGATTCAGGCACATTAAACCACAATGTCAATCATTTGAAACTATCCAAATCAAATGCAAACCATATATCACTCTTCCCGCAGCACTGACTTTCGATGCCAGTCCTCACATTCTAAATTATCAATAATGATTAAAAAAAAGAATCTTACAGGTTTAAATGAACACCTTTTGAGCTGCTATTCCCTGCCAGGTATATATGCCGTTTGAACAACAATAAAATCATCTAGAAAGAATCAGAAATCTCCAAACCTGATATTGCTTAAATCAAGTTGCCTCGTTTAAGACAATGTTAGGATCTTCTTCATCAGAATCAAATTCGACCTGCAAAAAATTGATGCACCAAACAGTCTACAATGAGCGGTTCTCCTCACCAAATCTCACATTGACAACTATGTAAACCCAAACGTCAAAATAACAAGCTTCAGGCAAATAAAAAACCAACATTTTCATCCTTGAACCATCTTCCGTGGCAATCGCGTTTCCAGCCTGCAGCC
Source organism: Salvia rosmarinus (assembly GCA_036937905.1). Taxonomy (NCBI): domain Eukaryota; kingdom Viridiplantae; phylum Streptophyta; class Magnoliopsida; order Lamiales; family Lamiaceae; genus Salvia; species Salvia rosmarinus. The sequence goes on from JAODLM010000035.1 coordinate 436,643, forward strand.
GTGAACTTGAGTTCCCTCTCTTGGCGTAGTCGATAATTCAATGGCTGCGCCTCGGTAACAATGTCGATGGGATCAGCAATGTTGCCATTATCTCCAACGCATCGCATCCCCAAATTAGCAACTGTGGGTTTCACCTTCGGCAGACTAACTTCGCCGGAAGTTACTTCCAATACAGCCTTTCGTGCTAGCTCAATCAAGGGTTTGCTAGTTGATTTCAACTGCTTCGTTGCAGTATTAGCAGGAGCTTTAACACAATCCGACAACGCTAATCGTTTCTTAATTTCTTCTTGCTTAGCCAATTCTCTGTTTTTACGCCTTAACTCAGCAGTTTGATGGCGCGAGCCGCTCACATGCGTCTGTACCCAAAATCATACAGCTTTTTAGGCTCTTGTTTTGCATCAGAAAACTTTTGATCGATCTTAATTCCTTCAGCTCCCAGTTTGTAAACAATGCAACTTATGCTAAAGTAACAAAATCAATCGCAAACTCGTTTTGATTTTCAGAAATTAAATTTTCAAAAACAAAACCGAATAATCTGGGGTTTTTACTCATTGGATAGATGAATTCAAAACTTTAGTTTAGGGTTTGTGAGAATTCTTACTGAGAGCATAATGGGGGAGTCGAGAACGGGATTGCTAGGGCAAATGAGGCAGGCAAACTTGCCGTTGGAAAGTTTCTTATAAACAGATGAATCGATGCCTTCGACCATCAAATCGTCGACTTTTCGCTTCCTGTGTTGCGCCTCCCGCTCCCAGCTATCGCCGCCGAAAACGCTCATCTCAAAATCACTCTGTAAATCGCCTGAGCAAAATTTCTTACAATCCAACTTAAAACTAGTACTTTCCGATTAATTCAACTTACTTCATAAACTAGAATACTGCATTCTCTGATTTTCTTCCTCTTTTCAAATTTATTAAGAAAATTTATTTAGTACATTGACTGTAGACACATGACTCTCATTTACTCCCTAAAATTAAGTATTACTCTAAGTTCCCTTCAAAATATTTTACTTTCTTCTTTTGGATTCTCTCATTATAAATTTTTTATTTTATTTTAAAAATTAATTATACCTTTAAAATATTTGAATCATATTACTCATAATCAAGAAAATGAAACACTTTAAATAAGGTAGAGTGAATATTAATTTCCAATATAATTTGATAGGAATTTATCAAGAAAAAAAATTACTCTCTATCTACAATAAAATATCGCTTGCTATATATATTTTAATAAAATTATGGATGAATATTGTTTAAATGGAGAAATAGTCTCACCATGTGTTAGGTTGTGAGTGATGATAATAATAGTTTTTGGTAATAATGAGTAGTTAAAAAAAAATATCTTAAAAATTAAAGTGATATATTTTTTATTTATATAAACAAAAAAATAAAATTCATGATACGCTTATCGTAAATAGAAAGAATATAATTTAATTCAATGAATTAGAAAATGGACTATATATTTGAGAGAAATATACAAGAAACATGAAGTTTTGATTTTGGGCCGAATGGAATACTATATTTGGTTGTAATCAGCCCATTATGTCTTTTCTGAGATACATACGAATCTTGAAGCTTAACTCTCTGATTAAACATGTGACTTGAAAAATAATGCCCGCAAATTTGTCAGATAAATGTGATTTGAAAAGAAATACATCATCTGTCTTAATGGTGTCTCAATATTTTTGGATATGTAAATTAGAAAGAATTATATTTTATAAATAAAGTAGGATGACACATAAAATTTGAAATAATTTTATGTATAAAAATGATTCATTTTTTAGAATGAAATAACAATATTGAAATGATCCAAAAAAAATAATAGATCAACCTTTTAAGAAGGATGGAGTCTTATATATGCAATTTTGAAAAACCCCAAGAATCATAAATATCATATATTTTTGTAAACATTAAGAATCAAAAATGTATTGAAACTACCAAATGTATAACTAGTAAAATAGACAAAATTGATAGAGAATAATTGAAATTACATAAATTATAAATTATGCATGAAATGAACTGAAGTTGGTGCTAGCCAACCGGCCCTTTGTACTATTAAATTAAATCTTTTTTTTTTCGAAGAGTTGACATACCTCGTCTTAGAGGACCCGTCACGGAAAGTGGCCTTAATTACAAATTTACCACTATCCTGAATTCATGGGCTACTAGTATTTTTTGGCGCAAACCAAAACCTCAGCCCAAAACCCAGTATATCATCTCAGAAAACCCAGCCCGCTTATATTTCAAATTTCTGAATCACCAATTATCACCGGCACACCTCTCTCTCTTCCCCCGATTGGCGGCACAGGATGGCACCGGCGAAGGCGGCAGCGCGTAAAATATCACAGCAAGCTTTCGACGAAATGGTGCAGGAAAACTTAGAAGACCTCGGCATGGATCCGGCTGAAGCTCTTAACGACGCTATCCAGACACTCACTCTTCAAGGCGTCGATCTATCCGGTTCGCATCTCCGACCGCAACTCATATTTTTTCGCAAGCTGCAGGGCGACATTTCTCACTCATTTTTCCATTTTTATCCAGGTATTGTGACCTCCGTTCCGGGAGAAAGCAATCCGGTAATTGAGTGTTTGGGGAAATTGAGAGAGGACAAGCCATTGCCGGAAATTGTAGAGTTATTGGACGAGTTGAGCGTTCTATGCGGAGATAAAGAGTCGGGAAACGCGGCCATTGCGGCAAAAAATGGAGCGGTAGAGTTGGTTATTTCTGCTTGCGCAAAGCTCCGCGACGAGCATCGCGGGGGTTTGGCTTCAGGATTGAGGGCCTTGGCTTCCGTTATTCATGGTGATTTTTCTTAATAATAGAATTCTAGTACTTATGTTTCAAGTTTCGGTAGATTTTTCTAGTTGTATGCAATTCGATGAGCTTAATTTCGTAGATCTAAACGTTCCACAAACATTGTTGATAGCTGGCGTTCACCTCTAGGAATTCACTTAAATTTCTCCGGTTCCATCAAGCTAGTTGGTGTTTTTGACTTAAATATACAGTTATACACTGATAATATGTTTAGATATTACTTCTTAGATTAAGCTCATCAAGATCAACACTGTGTCAGCACAATATCCGTGGATGTAATAGTTTTACACCTGTTATCTACTCCAAAGGTATAGGTTTGGTTATTAGTTGAATCGTAACTAGCTTCTAATGTGGATTGAGTTGTAAACGGAAAGATTCCAAAGAGGTTAATGTAGTTTTTGCTATGCTGTTTTATAGTCCAACCGGAAATAGTTCAAAGGTTTGAGTTTCATAAGTGTGATTGCAGTAAATATTTTTTTTGCTTTATAGACTCAATCTATTGTTTTTGAACTAAATAAGATATTTCTGTAGATTCAGATCCATATCAGCAGTATATTATGTTGTGGACAATACTGACAAAATTGGCTTACTTCGAAGGTTAGAAAATATTTATAATTGTGTTGTGTTTGTGCAGATCTTCAAACTACTGAAATATTTAAGGAGAACGGAGGCCCAAAGATAGTCGTAGGTATCCTGAGCAATGAAAGAGAAGATGTGAAGATCTTAGACAGTTGTTTCTCAGTTGTCACTGCAGCTGCAACCGGAAATGAAGTTCTCAAAGAATCGTTCATGGACTTGAAAATAGATGAACTAATATTCCAGATTCTAAAAGAACACAATGGAGGGAGCATCCGAGCATATATGATGCTATACATGTCATCTTATCATCTGACGACAATCGTGTTCTAGCCTCACAAGTAAGTCGACTCTTGGTGGAAGTTTAATTGCCGAATTAGAAAAGCTTAATGATTGTTACAATTTTGAGTATAAAGAGAACTCTAGAAGGTGAAAGAAAACTGATGATGCTTTTACCTGCAGCTTTATTTTTAATTCCAAGCAACAGTTTCAAGAGCTTATGACTAATTCTATACGTCATGATTTTGCATACCATCCTGAATTCATTTCAGGTTTTTGGTTATGCTCGAAAGTTCTCAAAGTTGGGAATTGCAGAAGTTCTTGTAGATTCACTTCGTGAAGGACTTAACTCCCCTGTCTAATATCAGCTAGCATAGCTCTGAAAGCTGTGGCTGTAAATGTAAGAGTGTGCATGAATTTTTTCTTTTACTAACGTATATACCAAAATAAGATGCAGCTGCATCATGTTGTATCTGACTCATGTTTCATACCGTCAAAATGGCTGAAGGTTTTCATGTCTTGGTTGTTCTTGTTTTGTGGTACCACTGACATGAATTCCAAATACATTACATCAACTGTCACTCTTTGTGGAAATTATAGATATAAAAAGAAAAAATGTAGTCCCTTCTTGTACGCTCAACCAGTTGTCCTCCCTTGTGTAAAGAGTTAGGTTTATCTTATTGCTCTCCTCCCCCAACTTAAGAAAAGAAAAAGAAAAATGTATATCTCAAAATCTAGTTCTTTTATCCTACTTAGATAGTTGGATTTTAACAAGAATATGGCTTCTGGTTTTTAGATGCACAAAGATAGGATAACTTATATTGGATTTTAACATTCATTTTATCCACTCTTAACTGTCTAATTATTGCAGGACGAGATTTGCAGGTCTGTTTCTCATGTTGGGGGTATAGATGTGATTCTAAGGTGCCTTGACGATAGTGGTATGCAGGGCAACAGTGCTGCAGCAAAAGCTCTCTGCTCTTTGTTGTCTAAGGTGCAAACGGAATTTCACCAAACATGACTATACATAATTTTACCAGAGTAGTAATCATTCAAGGCAAGCAGCATTATATATTATAATGTTGTTGGGCTGGCATAATGTCCTAGATCCAACTGGAAGCATGTTAAAAACCTAAAATGGAAAATTATGTAACATAACGTATGAAGAGTTGTGAACAAGATTCAAGACACAAATGCAAGGTTGTTCTTACACAAAATGACACAAGGTTATCTGAGCTTTTTGATACTTGTATTGCCGCCCTTGTTTATTCTGTTTGTTTATCTGCATTTGCATCAGTGCACATCATGCATGAGTCTATGATTACATTTTAGTGGGATAGCTTATGAAACCATCATTTGTATTTGATAGTGAGCCAATTCTTCATACTGATTACTGGTGCAAATATTTCCTCCTATTTACTGACTGTTCTCACAGGTAGTTTTAGCCTTTAGGCATCTTGGTATGCTTGGGACTCCTATTTGATTGTTTAGTGATTTTGTAGAATATCTTTCTGATATCTATGGTCTCTGTCTGTCTCCTGGGTAATTTCTCACCAACTTTGCACCTAATTCTTTTCTTCATGTCTGTCCGTCTTCAGTTTGATGGATCCTGCATATTTCTGTGTTCACTGGTCCGGAACTTTAAATACTGTCTAATATAATGTATTTGATTAGCTTGCAGGAAGTGATGTAAATAAGAACCTTATTGTTGAAAAGGGAGGCACGAGCAAGCTTGTCAATCTTTCAGCAAGATTCTCCGAGGATCCTTTGGTGCTGCAGGAGGTAAGTATACAGCTTGCTGCCAAGTGCCAACCCCCATATATATTTGTAGTACTATAGCATATACTCTTCTTTTGGTAGGGGTGGGGCTGGAAGTTTTTGACTATATAGTAATTAGTTATTAATTGTTCCTACTTCCTAGAGTAGCACCCATGCTCGGATAGATATGGCAATAAATTACATTCATAATATTTTTTTTTTGAGGTGTTTTAACTCCTTTAAAACTTTATAATATAATATAAACTCTTATTTCAAAAATCCAACTTAAAAATAATTATTTTTACAAAGAAAATGGACTTAAAATGTTTTTATAAAGTTGAATAATCAATATGTATATTATACTATATAATAGTATTTAATTCATAAAATAAACATTACATATATATATATATATATATTAAATAGTGTGTATTATGGATACAACACATTATATTTAGTGGAATTGATATACTGCATTTGGGTGGAATAGTGGAGATTCTGTTATAGTTGTAACCTGAATATTGATCAACTTCTATCCTACTCAACCCCCATGGTCCCCCCTCCCCAACAAATAGAAAAGAAGGTAGAAGGATAAAAGTGATAGAGCATGAAAATGAAGCGCCACTTTGAATTTCATATGCTTATGCATGCTCCAATTGTCTGTGTTTTCTTTCACTTTAATAATTTGTTTATGCTAAATTTGGAACTTGAAAAGCACCTAATGCATAGAATTTGTTTCCTGGTTGAGCAGGTCATGTCAATGATAACCACTCTATGTTTGAGGTCCCCAGAAAATGCAGCTTGTGCGATTGAATCTGGAGCCGGGGACCTCGCTATTCAAACCATGAACAAGTTTCCCCTGTCAGATCAGCTGCAGAGGAGCTCTTGTTTCATGATCAGAAACCTTGTGGTTCGAAATGCAGAAAACAGGTAAATAGTTTTTTGACTTTGATACGATGATTCTAAGTGTATATCCTCTCAGATGCTGGTGCTATGATGTGCAGAAAAATTCTGCTTGCTAATGGCATCGAGCAACTAATCCGAAGGGCGAAGCAAAACCACAAGAGCTGCAAAGATGCAGCCACCGATGCTCTCAGGGATTTAGGCTTGGACAACTACAACTCGTGACCTTTACTATTCTATTCCAGTATTCCCTCATCATATTCATATCACTGTTCAAGAATATTACCTGTTGTAATTTCACATTATGATTTCATCACATCATTGCTTCTTCTTTTTAACATTGTTGATAATATTATGTATATGTTGGTATTGGAATGTGCACGTTGTTAACAGATGGGCCAGGGCAGAGCTGGAGTGAGCTCGAGCACCATCCAACTTTATTTTTTATTAGCACTTTTGTAGCTGAAATTTTGACTTTAGTTCTCTTTGAGCTATATTTTTTACTTTGCTTCACTTGGATTTAAGTCCATTGATATTGTTGGTTGCTGTTTAAAGAAATAATAACTAGTTGCTGGGATTGCATGAAATAAAGAATCTTGTAAGAAACAAGATGTCTTGTATTTTAAAAAATATCATAATAAGTTTGCTCCAATTATAAAAAAAAATCAATAAATAGGATTTGCCGCTTGGAAAATGGTAGACAAAAGAGCTACGTGGCGCTTTGTTAATATTTTTCGTATGAAGGCGACGCCCAATAGGAGAAAGCGGTGAGGAAGCGTAAGCGTAGGTTGGGATCGACGCCGCGGCTGAATACGGCGGCGAACTCCCGTTGGTGGGTGGCGCCGCCTCGCCGCTGCCGCTGGCTGCATATTCCTCGACAAAAGCTGCAAATTCACATGGTCGTCAAACCAATCAGAGGAATATCCGTGCCACCGCTCGTGCCTGTCACGTGAAGCGCCACCATATTACACAACAGATAAGTACTTACAGAATTGATTTACGTTAAAAATGAAAAAAAACTAAATTTTTTTTGTTCCTATTCGGGGGAGAGTAAATTTGAGAAATAGTTTTGTTTGGGTGGGAAAAGAGTGGGACACAAGAAAGAAAATGAAAGTGCGCCACCCACTTTCTAAAAAGAGCGAATTATTGCTCGAAAATTTTCATTCTTTGTCAATGAAACCATTAGCCATACATCACCCATAATTTTGAATTCTTATTATGAAATAGTTGGAAATAAAAACAGCTCCTACAGTTCACCCTTTTTAATTTGGTAATATTATCGATACACCGAAAAGTCTAGTTTTTATTATTAATATTTTTTTTGAGAGATGCTAAAAACTCTAGTTATTAGTAGGCAATTTTGAAAAGAAATGAAAAAAAGGAAATTAAAGGTTCGGTTGGGCAATGAACAGTACAAAAATCATAAAAGCAAGCAACTGTAGCAAAGCAAAAATGAGCGAGACTGAAATACTTCGTACTACTTTCTTCCCAGCATTGGAGACTGCATTTTACTATACAACACTGTTAAAATCTTTGCAACAATTCCCCATTTATTTCTTACGAAATCAAAAACCTTAAATCCATACATTTTCTAGAGGAATGTGTACAGTTTTTTAAACTCTTTTCTTTTTCCTTTTCATTTTCTTTTTAACTAATTTGATTATGAAACTTTGAATTTTAAGTTTGTCACAATTTATTAGTCGTAATCTTATAGAACCATGAAATACAAATTAATTCGTGCCAATAACAGAATGTCGCATCATAAAGAAACATAATATATAAGCCATAAAAAATTAAAATTCTTTTCCCCCAATAGAAATTTAAAAAAGAAAAAAGAAGGAACATTTTACAGTGAAAACATTGAAAGATTTGATTCATGCTCTACTCAAGTTGTTGATGATGGCTCTCATTCGCCTCCTCGTCTCTCACTTCCGGCGCCGCCCTAGCGCCGTCTCCTGACGAACTGCTGACGCGGTGCTCAACCACCACTCGCGGCGGAGGCGGGTCGACCCTCCCATCAATGCAAGAAGCGCATTTGGTCTCGACCCATCTCTCGAAATCGTACTGTGCGTGGCCTCTTATGCCCCGACCCGAACAAAGCCGCCCAATCATCACCGCGATAGCGCCCAGAATCGTTATAACCGCGAGAACTCCGATTACGGGCCCGACCGCCCCGTGACCCGAATGCGCGGTGTAAGCTTGCTGTGCCATCTCTATCGGCGGCGGCTGCTGCTGCTGTAAAGGGTCTAATACCGGAGTGGAAGTCGCCATTTAGAATTCTGAGTTTCTTGAAGATAAGAGGATATTCCTGAGTGAAAAGAAATCAAGAAAAGGGTAAACAAAGGTTTATTTTTGGGGATTAGATAAAAGTTTGGAGGAGGGAAAAGAATCAAATTATGGCATCAAACTCTTGAGAAACTTAAGTTTTCTCAAGATGTTGGAGCCAAAGACTGTAATAATAAAATGAAGTTAGAAAGAGTGGGAGAGTTGTACTACTTGTTGTTTACAGGTACTTTAAATTCTCTCTCTCTCTTCTTTTCTTTGCATTTTTTTTCAAAAATAATAACCTTGAGAAATCCAAGTGTGAAAAGAAGTGGAGGGAACAGGGTTTTTCTCTTCTTCTTTTTCTCGTAATTGTTTTTAAACACTAAAAGTGTCAAACATGACACATATAAGCATCAAATGAGACAATCACATAGTTTTAAACAATAATTTTATTAGATGACAAAAGGTGTCTGTTTTCGCAGGGAAATTTTCAAGGAAAAAATATAGAGCATTTTGTGGGATTGAGAAAGAGTAAAGGGACTAGAGAATAGAGATGCAGATAGCAGATAGCAGATAGCAGCTAGCAGCAGACCTGGTTTCCTCCCAAAGCCGAATTGATGCCCTTTCAGTCTCATCTTGTGTTTACATCCTAATAAATTATTTTTGTAATTAATTCTTTATTTGGGACCACAATAAAATTTCTTAATTTGGTTGTGGGATTTATTGATGGTAGTTTTTGGACTTTGATTTCTGTCCAAAAACTTAGGTCTCGGTGGGAAACATTGTTAGTTTTCAAAACGGTAAATATACGAGTTCTGTCATAATATTTCGTAATTTTTTACTTAACTAGTATTATACCCGTGCGATGCACGGTATCAAATTTTATAAAATTTTAGATATATAGAAAATGTAATCACAAATATAGAGTATAGAGCAATATCTTAAGTACAATATCAAAAATAATGTACAAATAATTTTACATTATAAATTTTGGAAAATTTTCTAGTGCACAACATTATCAGTAGACGTACAATCCTCATCGACATTCCCACAAATCAAAATTTTAAACCCCGACGATTAGTAACCCTGATACAAAGAACATAAAGTTGACCGTAACTAAAACATGGTTTTTAAGTACAATCCTACTTTTGAAAGAGATTGACATTGACTTTTATCATGATCATCGCATATGACACAACCAATGAAAATTGACGTTCTTTGAAATTTGAAAGGTAACCTTGGGTCCGAAGTGGTAAGTGATAATCTAGGTATCCGAACAATATATCCAGCATTGTAGCCACTCAATAATCTTCCCTCTAAAATATGGCGACTCAACTTCGTAATAACCAACCTCGTTCCATTGCATAAACCCATAGAATGATCTATATTTCTCAAGAGCATGACCAGAGTGCCAACTTTCAAAAATAATTCATGATTAGGTGTACCAGAACACCTTAATCCATTCAAAAACTCAGGCGTGTGAATTTCATCCAACAAACAACTACTGGAATCCGATTTGCAAGTGCTATCTGAACTCAAATACATTTGGCCATTAGATACATTCAAATTAAGCATATATTGATTAATTGAATCGACCGCATCCAAAGTAGAAGCAAGTATAGCCCGATCTTGCAAGTAAGAAGTAAGATCACCATTGTCATTATATGATGGATAAATGTGTGATACTATCGTCTGCAAAGAATCACCAGAACTATTTAGCACAATATCACTTGGAAGTTTAATCACATTAAATCCATCTTTTACCAAACCAACAGTTCCATCGCCAATACTTGCAACCCAATTAGAAAATTCTTCAGCTTCGTTAACTGAAGAAGCTTGCTGAAGTCGCATATTTTGGGTTAATATCAAAATAGTGCAATTTATCCAAATATAAGAAGAGTTAATTGTAGCATTTACCACTTCTTGTCTAGTACCCTTAGGGATAACTGGTAAGATCTGTCAAAAATCACCACCAAACATTGTAGGTTTTCCTCCAAAAGGCAAATAAAATCTACCTTCATCAACTACTCGCATTATATCCCGCATAGTCTTATCTAAAGCTTCAAAGCAATATTTGTGCATCATAAGCGTCTCATTCCAAATAATAAGCTTTGCCTTCACAATAAGTTCTACAAGTGTGCTTCCTTGTTGGATATTGCAAATTGAATCTTCATTAGGATTAATTGGAATTTTGAAACGCGAATGAGCAGTTTTACCACCAAGTAACAATAATGAAGCAATATCACTGGAAGCCACATTCAAAACAATCTTCCATTTACACCGAATCCCTGTTGATAATGACTTTTATATAAAAGTCTTTCCAGTACCTCCATATCCATAAACAAAGAAAACTGTACCAATATCGGATTCAACTGAAGTCGTTATACTATTGTACACGTGTAATTGCTCGTGATTGACCTTCCAAACTAACTCTACGTGCTCTTTCGTCAATTTTTCTCTATCATACAATAACTTATCATCAATCAATTTATTAGAACATGATTCAAAATAATTAGCGGCTGGAAAAGGCATCCTCTCAAACTCACATAAACTTCTGCCTAAATCAACCAACAGCTTCTCAATCTCCACTAAAGTAAAATTCTGAATTTCCTCATTGGTTAACTTTAAATCTGAAACATAGCAGACAAAATTATTTGATTTTTTTTTTGTAAAAATACAAAACACAACACACCTAAGACTTTTAATTAGATGATCCAGTTTTATTTTAAAAATGCGACAAATTATATCAGGACGATCTTCAGGTTTCAATCTCCTACTGTCAAGATATCTAACAATTTTCGGCCACTACGAAATATTGATAAATAGTTTTGTCTTTCACCATAACTCAAGAGTATAAGCTTTATACGTAAAATGTATTAACTTTGTACGTAAAGTGTATTGGTTTTTAGATTCTTACAAAAAAATAGTTTTTTATTATAACCCAATTATATATATATATAGGAGATGGATCGGTAGGAATAGATAATTTGGTAGGAAATAGGAATGAATCTGGGCCTTTGATTTGCTATATCAATGGTTGAGATTTAATTTTCGTGTGCTACTGGTTTTGTGTTTTGTGTGCTACACGGATTATTGTGCAACACTATAACTCTTCTTGTCTTCTATCATGATGAAAGATGTGCTAAACTAATATATTTAGATATGTGCTACGAATGGATGAAATATGTGCTAAACTTTCATGTGCAATACATTAATTCGATTGTGCTACACAATATGAAAGATATGCTACTATTCCTACTTTCGTACATTAAGAGCTTTCTCACCATAACTAACCCCTATATATATATATATATATATATATATATTGTATTCATGATTCATTATTCTATATGAATAATAATTTAGCATACTTTCATTTGCTTAAAAATAAGTCACAAGTTATTAAAGTAAATGAAAGGATATAGAATTGATATATAATGAACAAATGTACACAATTCTACTAAAAAAAATTAAAACGTTAATTAGGAATAAAATTTACGCCTCAGGAACCAAATATTTGATTTATATAATTAAAGTGGCCACCAACAACTCAAAAAAAAAAAAATTGCCACCAACTAAGAGGGTGTTTGGCTAAGCTTATAAGCTCTTCAAAACAGTTTATAAGCTCATGTAAAGTGTTTGGTAAAATCAGTTCATAAACAACATATAAGCTGTGAAAAAAAGCTCAAACAGCTTATAGACTCTCTTAAAAATAAGTAACTCAATCCCAACTTATTTTTTCATAAGCTTATAAGTAACAATGAATTTACCAAAATAACCTTACTATGATTCGTTATTTTCTACCTATACACGATCGACTTCACCCCTCGATAATTTTCTCTCTCTAACTCATAATTCTTTCTCTAGCTTATAAGTTCAATTATCCAAATATTTTTACAACTTATAATCTTTTTAAATATTATGTTTTATAAGCTCTTGGAACTTATAAGCTCTTTAAAATAAGCTTAGCCAAACATCCTCTAATTTAGATGGAACAACTTAAAACACAAAAGGTAATTTGATCTTTTTCACATGCCTAAAAAATTATTTTATTTTTGTAAAAAAATCATGAATCTATGAGCATACCTGGCCCCCCAAAAAGCAGACTTGCAAAATAGGTTTAGATATTGGAAAATTGGAAAAGTCGGGGCCTATATATAAATATATATTATGCTCTTCCAACTTTAAACGTTGCCCTACACATCCAATTAATGAATCAAAGTATTGCTTCTCTTCAATTTTGTTTGTCCTTTGAAACTCAAAATAAAATTATATAATATATTCCTTTCATATCTCTTTTTATACTTTTGCAATAATATTCATATATTTAATATTGCACATTACGTCCACTATAGTTATATTTTAAATTCATCTTGTTCTTTAATTTTAACTACTTACGTCATTTTTAGTTGTAATACAATCTTATTTAAAAAATTAAATGAAATTGACATTAATTTAGATATAATATAAAGTAAGTAAATATGAAACTACTTACAATTACAATTTGGCCCAAAAATTTTGAGCTCATTCAAGCAATTTCTTGCAAATCATAGCTTTTATGATTTTAGGATAATTAAGTTACAATCATAATTGTCGGCGACAAAAAATTACAACCACAATTGTGATTTGGGAAGAGAACAACAATAGCCCACATAAATAATACCTGCAAAGAAACAAAAAAAGATTTAAAAAATTTAAATGATTCCAATATAAATACACGTAAAATTTGTGTTTAATATTAAAATATAATATGCTCATAGAATCCCTAAAATCCACCACCGCTTGCTTCATCTTCTTCGCTCATCTATTCACCGCCTTGCTTTATCTTCTTCGCTCATCTATTCACCGCCTTGCTTTATCTTCTTCGCTCATGTTCTTCTGTTCCAATCACTTCAATTATAGTCCCAAAACAAAATAACACAAAATATAAGACCCTAATCTCCAATTTTTGAGAAGTTCCAAAAGCGGGTTTTCACAGTGTAAACCACCCCCGCCGTCGAGAGATTAAATCAAAACATGGATTGCCCTAATATCCCCTATACTCATCTCTCAACCATATGCAGATTAAAGCATTCATTTTTCTAACCTCAAACACCCACCCCTCCTACAATCGATAGATGTAATTTTCATATGTTACTGGCTCCGATCTGAATCGCTTTAGATCGACCATCAAAAAAGGGAATCATGCTCAGGTAAAAAAACAAAACGTACATCTCAATGCCTTATTCAACAGAAAATATACTTTTTCATTTCTTGGTTCAGTGGATATGACTGAAATTTGGGCTAATATTTTTTTGGAAGCGGATATGAATGAAGAACATAGGGAAATTTACTTCTTAGTAAGAGAGGTTAGTAGAAATGAGTTAGAAAAAATATGTATTATACATATATTTATAGGATTAAATGATTTCTTGGAGCCCAAATCTTTAGCTCCAATGCTTTATCTCATATGCATTAACCTCTACTAATATTTTCCACCAAATTTATGGTTTTTATAAATAAATAATTTATTATTTAGTGACCAAGTCTTTCGTAAAAAATGCTGATGGTGTTTGACGCAATTGTCGCCAGCTGCCAGCATGCTACTTTGTGGCCTCCTTGTAGTATAGATAGTTATAGATTTAATAAAAATGAAATAAAATTACATGGATTATATAGCAAGCCAAAGACAGCTGGCTTTTATAGCTAGATTTTGAGCGCCAAAATGCCACTCTTCAGCTTTTATATATATATAGATGTTCTAATGTAAACATATTGTTATTTTTTTCACGTCCCCACATAAGTAATGGTTACTAACTCCTATTCAAAGTTTATGTTTAATGACAATGTGATGATGTCATATCATTCCAATCTACTGTTGTCGGATATGCTTTCTTAATTTTTTATGGTCTACCAATGGAATTTTAGATCTTACAATTTTGGGTTGCAATCATACTTTGTGTCTCGAATGACAAATGAGTGATTTAAGGTTTAAGGTCTAAAGTTTTGAGTTTGGGTTTCAAAGGTTCTTACTTGGATATTAGTATAAGAAGAGGAGTGATAAGTTATACATCAATTGCGAAGACCTACTACGAGCCTCGTTGACATATATTTCTTTTGTATTTTTCATTTTGTTTTCTCTCTTATATTAAGACCATCAAATTTACAAATTTCATAAAAATTCAAATGTAATTTATTATTTCCTATTCTTCTCTTTTAAGTTTAAAGAGATCAGAACAAATCACGTTTTGATATTTATATAATTTGTAAATTTGATTCTGGATATAATTTATGAAAAAAATGAGAAAAACTAAAAGAAAAATACTACATCAACTCTACTCTCGAATGATGTGTAATAGAGTGGGTGCTTATCTGGCTGGTTACAATACACACATATTTATTTATGCCACATTTAATATGCAAATGATATGTTAGGAAATGAATATATTTGTTGCATCCCAAAGAAAAGAAAAAGTGGATATCTTGTTTAAGTTGATTATATTATCTGTGATATATATTTACTAATATGGCATCCATTAATGGCAGAAGAATGAAATAAATAGTTGTTTATCTCTGGGTTGCTGATCTTGGGAAGTATTGATTCTATTTCGTAACAGTATATTTGCTGCAGAACACATGCTGTCCTTAAAAGATAGCCGTTGGGGGCATAAATCTCTGTTTATAATGTAAATCATGCAATGATTATGTCTCAGCTCCAATGTTTTTAGATTAAATCGTACTCTATATGTAGTAGCATCAAATCACACAAGATATAATACAATCATTTAATTAAGAGTCATCAAATTTAGAACAAGGACTAATGATCAAATCCTTAGCAGGCTCAGTGCGTGAGTTTCACCATTTTTAGGGTGGCTCCTTGTAAACTCTAGGTAAAGTTCTCATAACTTCTTAACCGCTAAGTCAACGTGATTTACCCCTCATATTTTCATGAGCTGAAGTGTGGAGACTCCTAGGGGGAGAGCTTCCTCTTTTGGAACAAGATATTTTGATACCTCTTCTAGTCTTACGTTTCAATTTATCTATTTAGGTAGTTTGATTGTGTTGGATTTTACCTTTTTTTTAGCTAGGATTCTATTTTCTTTAGGGTTTCTTCTGTATAAATTGTGTTATGACTTGCATTATTTTAACTTTTGTAACTTAAATCAGAGCAACATTAGATTACAGGAATCTGTAATTTCACATTTTTAAGAACATAATGTAATTTAATAAAATCTAAACTCGTTTTTGGTAGTGGTAAAAATAAATATTACATTAGCAATTCTAACGGGGCGTTTCATACATTTGACTGAGTTTGACCGATTCAAATTTGGTGTACAAAAAAAGAAAAATATTCAATTTTCTGTGTCAATTATCTCCATCTTTTGACGATATGCAAACGGTGGAAAAGGCAAATGGTGATCGACTGAAGCGAAAAGTTTTCTTTTGATGGGCTGGAATGGATCGATCATTTGTGTAATTACTAAAGTCGCTCTTTTGTTAAAGTAAAGATAGGATACACTATACATTCTTTTTTTCCTTTTTAAGCAAATTGTACTATTATAATTAATACCTCAATTCAATAGTGGAAGATTTTATATTTTGGTTCTTGCGTCTCAATCATAGCCCAATGTGATAAGCTTCATATTTGGTTAGAATTGGCATATACGTATTTTAGTCCTCGAATTCTCAAGTTTTTATTTCATTGAATCATTAATTTTAAGTGATTTGATAAACATCTAGATGTGTTTTCTGATTAAATACTTCATCTTTTGATTTTTTTTTAATTTGTTTTATTAAACCCTTAGGTTTCTCTTTTATTGTCCCTTGGATAGGTACGTTTGAGGGAAAAATAAAACAAAAATAAGCTTGCTAACATATGTTTTTACCAACATAGAAATAGTTATTATTTTTGTCTAGACTGGATGTAGAAATATTTAACTTAGAATAACCATTGAAAGTTCAAAGGCTTAATGAAACATTAAATTTTTGAGGATTTACGAAAATAAAATTGAAAAATTCAAGTGGCGAAAATTAGGTTTTAACTTAAAATTACTATTTATGATTTTTGCGTTATTATACTAAGTAAGTAATAACTGCGACATAATTATAAATTGCCTTACAGTTTAACATTAGTTGTTTCTTTGAAATTGAAGATTGTTAGGACTATGTATCATGTAACGGCAGATCATACTGGAAAAGTAGTATACATACTCAACCAACATATAGATTTTAACGTTAATTCTTAATTTCCACATAGTTATGTGAGACTATGTATATATTTTTGTGTGGAAAGTGAAAAATGCATATGCCTAATAATTAGGAGATTTACATGAGATGCAACATCCACTTGATAATGGTAAAATGATTAAACTATATAAGTGGGCACTTAAAGAAGAGTTATTTAATTTTTTTAGCTTTACCTTAACACAAAAATTCCTGTAAATCTATCCGTATGGTGCGGACAGACAAAAATATCATTTACGTTAAAAAAATATCATTTGTTTTTTACTTTATAATTTAGAAAGTATTATTTATATTGAAAAAAATTATTATTTATACTGAAAAAGTTATCAAATTCCGCATATACGGATGAATGAACGGGATACCAACTCTTAACTTAAAATTTATCTTTTCTTTGAAGCCAATTGCTTTATGAAAAGTCAAAAAGGGCTAACTGTTTAGAGACTTTGTGCCGCCATGAATTTCTCCTTTTTAAATCTCTTACAATGAAAGTTTTCCTTTTTTAAGAACTGGGCTTTTTTTTCTCTTAAAAAAGATGATATATTTTATCCAAGAAAAATAAAAAATAATAACACATCTTTTATAGAATGGTTTTAATATTTGATTTGGAAAAATAACACGAGGCATCTTGATTTATTCAGGAGCGTTTTGTTCTTCTTTCATTGATTATCTCATAGAAGTCTTCTTTGACGAAAAATACAGGAAGTATTTCTTATTTTTATCAAAAAAACAAAAGCATATCGATTTCTTAAACCACGTTTTTAATTATAAGAAAATTGACGTTGAAAAGACTAAAGAGTTTATTGCCGAATTAACTTGTATTTTGAATCCACTTATTTTGTAAGCATTATTGGCAAGGATGAATTGTGGGCATCGTTGTTTTTGTAAGCATCATATATATACTTACAAAGGTGGCTATGAATGCAGGAATGGAATGAGAATAAAATGGTGATTCCTGTGTCCATTCCCATTTCGATGGTTGGTAAGATTTTTACATCAGGAATCATCATTCCCGAATGAATCTTATTCCCATGAACATGAGATTAGTCATTCCTCCCCTTCCCCATGGTATTAGCTATTCCCATGAATATGGGATTAGCCAAATTTATTTATTTTTTAAAAAAAATTATTTTTATTAATTTTTATCTAGTAAAATTAATAATAATAAAATAATAATAATATTTATGATAATAAATAAATAGTAGTTATTAATAATAAATAATTTAATATAATAATAGTGATAAAAAATATAGCTATTAATAATATCAACATAATAAATAGCAATAAATAATTATATTAAATAATAATATTATTAATAAACATAAAAATAAAAATAAAAATAATAATAATAATATTAGAAATTAATAATAATATTGACATATAAATGTTAATTAATACCAATAAATATTATAATAAAACAATATTATTAATTAATTAATTAATTATGATAATAAATAAACAGAGTTATAATATAAAAATTGTGATAAAAATTATAGTTATTAATAATATTAACATAATGAATAACAATTAATACAATAAATAATTATATTAAAATAATAATATTATTATTAATATAAAATAATAATAATAATAATATTAATAATAATAAATACTATTAATAATAATATTAATTATCTTCCTAAGTAATAATATTAAAATAATATTCCTAAGTAATTATATTAAAATAATATTACTATTAATATTAAGTAATTAATAATAGTAGTAATAATATTCTAACTAATAATAATTATTAATTAGTAATAATAATTATTATTATTAATTAGTAATAATAATTAATTATTATTATCGATATTCCTAAATATTAATACTAATTATTATTATTGTTATTATTATTTTTATTATTATTATTATTACGATAATAATAACATAAATTATAAAATCATAATTATTTTATTTGTTTTATTTCATTTCTATTTGTTCATTCCTTTTACATATCAACCATAAGAATCACATATTTCATTCTATTCTATTCCTATCATTATTCAATTCCAAAGTCCATAACATTCATATCCAATTTCATTTCAGCGTACCAGCCATCCCCTTATAGTTTTATCAAGAAGAATGAATAGTATTATATTGCTTCATGTTAGAAGCCTGTTATATCTTCCTATTATTCCTCCACAATTTGAGAATTAAATGAAGGCAAAACACATTTCTAGGTTCTTCTACTGTTAAAATTTGTTTCAATACATCCTTCTACTATTCTTTTTGTTTTACTTCTATATTTAATCTTAACAAGTCCAGTTTTAACGAATTTATTTAAACAATTAACATAATATATAGTTAGAAGAAAAAACTAAATAGAAGTACGAGGACTTATTAAAATAATAATTAAAAATACTATATCTTTTGGAATAAATAATATAGTTTGTTTTAAAATTTCACTTTCCATCAAATTCTAATGCAACTACTGTTAATTTACAATTAATTCAATATGATACACTTTAATGCCTTAATAATATGTAATCTTGAATAAACTCGCAATAACTCTGCGACGCCGGAAAGTCGAGCCATGAGGCGGTGATTTGTAAACAAGATGATTGCGCCGCGCCGCTGCTCGCAGGAAACGGCGATGCGGTGGCCTAGAAATGAAAGTGATCAATCCAATAAAATCGTAAATTGATTTCGAGTATAAAGATTATCTTTATATAAATATATAACTGTGATGAAGTTTGATGATGGGATTGTTTACTTGAAATTGAGAAATTTTCCAGAGTTATTTGTGTTCTTCGGATTTTATTCTTCAATACTGAACCACGAATAAAGTGGGATAAAATATGTGATATAAACGAATTTTCAAGTTATTATGTTTTATACAAATTAGTAAGTTTTTCTATTGAAATGTAATTGAAAGTATAAAATAATAAAGTTATAAATTTAATTTAAAAGATATAATAAAAGTATATATTTATTTAAATAGAATATTCATTTAGCTATTGTTTAAATAAGTCCTTATATATATTTCTAGTTTATATTCCAATAAATTCCTTTTTAACGGTTATGCTAACAGTTCGAATAAATCTGTTAGAAAATGACATATTAAGATTAATTATAGAAGTACAAGAACTAATTAATTACCAAAACCAAATAACAATTGCATATGTTGGTCTAGTGATAGAGAGGTTAATACATGAAGTCAAAGGTCTCGAGTTTAATTATATTGTGACATAGTTTTTAAAATTTATGTATTAAATTAACCCTAAAAAATAGAGGACCTATTGAAACTACGCTCATGGCAACAAATATAGTAGCATTACAACCCATTAATTAATCATAAGTCAATGATGACAATGAATATGATATGGATTGCAAATCATGTATATTTAAATTTTTACTCTTTGAGGTTCACACTATTACAAATATTTAGAAACTTATTGCGAATCACACTAAATTATATACGTCAGGCCCAATTTAGACAATATTATATACATGGTTTAAAAAGACGTTCTTGAGGCGTGTCTCGGTGTGAGGCATCGGAAAATCGCCTTTGAGCCTTCGCCTCACCTGGTTCGGATGGGGCGCACGCCTTGACCCCGTCGAGGTGGACAAAGGCGCATGCCTCTTGAATTCTTCAGTTTGTGTAATTTTTTCCTAGTTTTTGGGCTTTGAAGGTCCGAAAATCAATGGACTTTATTTATTTGGCCCCAATTTGTAGTGGACTGTTAAAAAACAATCTTAATTAAAAAACTAAAAGATAAAAAAAAAAAAAAACCTTAGAAACCTTTAGAAAACCCATCTCCCTCTCACTCTTAGTCTCTCCCTCTTACTCTCTTTCTCTCTGTCACAACCACCTTTCACCGTGACTCGACACGACAAAGAAGAATAACGACTCATCATGCCAACAATAGTGAACATATAGTTTCCTTTTTTCCTACTATTTTGCACCAAAACTTGACAAAATTCAAGTTAATTAGTTGAAAATTACACATTTCTTATTTATTTAGTTGAACATTGGATTATGACTAATAAATTAGTAGACTTGAGTTTAAAATTTTAAAGATCTTATTATAATTTATAAGTGATTAGGAACTTAATTTTTATGTGTATTTATATTATATATTTACATGTTTTTAGGTGTTTTATTATATTATTTATAATTTTTATGCTTTTTTATGATTTACGTCTCTATCTAACGCCTGAAACCACCTCGAGGCTTATGCCCGCGAGGCTATTGGAAAACGTCTCGATGTTTAAAAATTATATTTAAGCTTTGATTATATATATAGATTAAAGTAGATGATCTTTCAGTTTCACTCACTTCACTACCCAGATAGTTCAAAAAACATGTTTACAGTTTTCCGTTTTCATGCATCTATGGTGATAGAATACATATATAAACATGCATATATATAATGACATATTCATGAACATTAATAATGTATATCTATTAATATACGTATAATATTTAACCCAAAATTCCCCATCCAAGAAGATCTAAGAGGAGAAACAAATTAGTTTGTCAGAAAAATGGCAGATTGACTCAGTTTAGAAAAGGGAATAAAATGTCTTTCAATAACTAATTTTGAATCCCTCATCTATTTGTAATATTTATTAATTGAAATTTTTATGCATGCGATTGTATACATGTTTGGCGTACATAATATTAATATATAGTACTGCTAAATTTGTATCTATCCAAGCGGCGTGCTTTCAATTTACTGGTTGATCGATCTAGTTATTGTTAAGGAAATAAATGCACAAGAATACCAAAGATTTACGTGGTTCGATCTATGAATAAGATCTACGTCCACGGGGAGAGAGAGAGTATCCGTGTTTTGATGATATGAGGAGCGATTACAGAGAGTTTAGATGATTTTTCTCTTCTATTCTAGCCTCTATTTATATACCATCAAGTTGAGTTCGACTCTGATTCAAATTGAGTTTGACTCTAATACAAATAGAGTTTGACTCTATTACAAAGTCTTCTCTCATAAGGATTCTTTTAGATATGCATCCGAATCTTCTACGTCTCCAATTGCGATTAGAGTTGTAGTTGGCTGAGGAGTCTTCTTGGGCCGAACTCACATAGACCGAGCTTAATGTTGGGGCCATTTATATTGGGCCCGATGCTTGAACCTAGTAGTTGGGCGTATCCTATCACATCCCCCAAAAAAAGGCGTAGAAGTGAGGTCGTGATGGAGGGGACAAGTGTTCGACATTGCCTCGCCGAAGCTTGTGATCCGCGAGTGGAGTGCGTCTGATCTGTCGAAGTTGTATGTCGCTGGCCGCCGCCGAGGCGTTTGCAAGTAGTACGTCGTTTGGCTTCGCCCGCCGAGGCGTTTCGCGAAGTCGTCGTCGCCGCCGCCGCCTACCGAGGCTTTTTTGCAGTTGTATGTCGCTTCGCCCGCCGAGGCGGTCGTCGCCGCTGCTCGCCGCCGAGGCGTTCGCCGAAGATGTATGTCGCTTGCCGCCGCCGAAGCGTTCGCCAAGTCGTCGCGCGCCGCTTCGCCCCGCCGAGGCGTTCGCCAAGATGTATGTCGCTGCCGCCCGCCGGCGTTCGTCAAGTCGTACGTCACTGCTTTGTCTCGCCGAGGCGTTCGGCGAAGATGTATGTCACTGCAACCCGCCGGGCGTTCGCCAAGTCGTACGTCGTTGGCTTCGCCCCGCCGAGGCGTTTCGCCAAGTCGTACGCCGCTGCTTCGCCCTGCCGAGGCTTTCGCCGGTTGTATGTCGCTGCCGCTACCGGTGCTTTACGCCGGTTGTATGTTGCTTCGCCGCCAGCTAGGCGTTCGCGAAGTTGAATGTCGCTGCTTCGCCGCCTGCTGACGCTGGTCGTACGCCGCTGCTTCGCCCCGCCGGCGTTCGCCGAAGTCGACGTCGCTGCTTCGCCTACCGGTGCTTTCGCCGGTTGTATGTCGCCGCCGCCGCCAGGTGTTCGCCGAAGTCGTATGTTGCTTGGCCACTGCAGTGGCGTTCGCCGAGTTGAATGTCGCTGGCTTTGCCCGCCGAGGCGTTCTCAGAAGTCGTATGTTGCTTGGCCGCCATACAGCTAGGCGTTCGCCTAAGTTGTATGTCGCCGCCGCCTTGCCGAGGCGTTCGCCAAGTCGTGTCGTCGGCAGCCGCCCGCCGATGGCGAATATGTAACCGTGCGAGGTTGAGGCCGAGGCGAAGGCTCGGATACGCGAAGAAGGAGCCGGGGCTCGGCGGCCGAGGTGGCGGGCCGAGGTCGGTCGGCGGAGAGCCGAGGCGGCGGCCATGTATCGGAGGCCGAGATCGGCTGCGGAAGGCCGAGGCGAGGCGGGAGGCGCCGGCGAGGCGGCGGCGAATGCCGAGGTCGGCTGCGCAAGGCGAGGCGGAGGCGACGAATGCCGAGGCGAGGTCGACCGCGGAGGTCGAGGCG
Source organism: Salvia rosmarinus (assembly GCA_036937905.1). Lineage (NCBI taxonomy): Eukaryota > Viridiplantae > Streptophyta > Magnoliopsida > Lamiales > Lamiaceae > Salvia > Salvia rosmarinus. Next base: position 459,818 of record JAODLM010000035.1, read on the forward strand.
GCGGCCAGGCGAGGCGGCAAGGCGAGGCGGCGGGCGGAAGGCCGAGGCGGGCGGCGTGGCCGAGTGAGGTCGGCTCACGGAGGCGGGCGGGCGGGCATGTATCGGGAGGCCGAGATCGGCCTGCGGAAGGCCGAGGCGGAGGTAGTTCGTCCTCGTATTAAATGAAGGTAATTCATCCTCGAAATAAACGAAGGTATGAGTTCCTTTTTTGGCAAGAAATATCGCTAGGGGTGGTCCCCTCTTCCTCGAAATAAACGAAGGTATAGGTTCCTTTTTTGGCAAGTTTTATCGCTAGAGGTGGTCCCCTCTTCCTCGAAATAAACGAAGATATAGGTTCCTTATTTGGCAAGTTTTATCGCTAAGGGTGGTCCCCTCACGCGCGTTTAGTTCGTCCTCCGAAGAGGGTATAGTTCGTCCTCCGAAGAGGGTATAGTTCGTCCTCCGAAGAGGGTATGGTTCGTCCTCCGAGTCCTCCGAAGAGGGTATAGTTCGTCCCTTAGTTCATCCTCCGAAGAGGGTATAGTTCGTCCTCCGAAGAGGGTATAGTTCATCCTACGAAGAGGGTATTTATCATCCTCCGTAGAGGGTATTGTATATTGGGGGAGATGCAGTATGCATAAGTGACAAATGAAATATGCAAGACTCAACTCCGAAGTACGTAAAAGAAAAAGATTTTATTAATAAAAAAACGTCGTACCGGATAAATGGGCGAGCTTATATGACCCGTTTCCGAGGACTTCTTTAATTCGGTATGGTCCTTCCCATGTGGTCTCTATCTTGCTGAGCTTTGTAGCTTTGCTGACTTCGTTACTTTGAAGTACGAGGTCGCCTACTTGGAATTGTCGGGATTTGACACGCTGGTTATAATACCGAGTTACCTGTTGCTTGTACCGAGCTTCTCTAATGTAGGCGAGGTCTCTCTTCTCGATTTCTATCGGGATTCGCCTCGGTTTCTCGATCATCCTCTTTCTTCCCGCCGGAGGTTCCATCTTGTCAACTTCAAGCTTTCTCCCGTCCGCCGTGCGCTTGGCGAACCGATCTGCTATGCGCCACAGCTCCGACGCAGTGCGGGGCTCGTACTTGACGATCTCCTTGTATAGGGCCCCAGGTAAGATGCCGTTTTGGAAAGCCGAGATAATGAGGAGGTCGTCTACATCCTCGACTTTTAGGCTCTCCTTATTGAACCTCGTCATGAAGTCGCTGATGGACTCACCTCGGCCTTGCCTTACAGTGAGGAGATGAGCTGATGTGGTCTTGGACTCGGCTTTTTGGAAGAACCTTCGATGAAAGGCTTCCATTAGATCTCGGTAAGATCCAATGCTGCCGGGAGGTAGACTGTCGAACCACCGGCGGGCGTTGTCGATCAGTAGCTCCGGGAACAGCTTGCACATGTGGATGGTGTTGAGACGTTGATTGATCATATTATACTGGAACTGCGAGAGGAAGTTCTGCGGGTCCCTTAGTCCGTCGTAGGGGGCGATGCTCGGCACCCGGTATTTATCCGGGAGTGGAGTGTCGAGTATTTCGTTCGAGAACGGGGTGACTATATTCCCGTACCCGTCGAAGCCGCCCTCCGGAGAGTGGGGTGGAGTTCGTCGACCGAACTCGTTTTGATGACTAGGACCGACCTCACGGCGACGTCCTTTCCCGCGCTGTTCATCCCTTGCGCGGTTGGTTTGGGCCCCAACTCGTGCAGAGGTATGAGCGCCCATGACTTGGATCTTGGGGATCCACCTCACCGTGGTGCCTCGTGTTTAGATGAGGCTTCGCGTTCCTTTCTTCGGGACGCGGCCGACCTTGTGTTTTTTTGAGGTATTGGAGAAAGCTCTCCTTATTTTTCTCAAGAAACCCTCGACGGCGTCGTCGAGGTTCATCTGCGAGTGGAGGTCCTCCTCGTTCTTTGTTGCGATCTCCTTCGCTTTGGTATTCTGCTTCTTCATGCAGGATGAGATTACCTTGATCGTCGATGTCTTGGACATGAGCCTCGGGAGTTGGTTCTCTGACTGGGTTTTTCCCGAACTGAGCTCGGCGTGTCCGGCCGCCATTGTTGCTGTTGTTGCCGACGGCGACTCTGGATGCGTGACTTCTGGTATACATCGTCGTGATTGATTCCCTGTAAACAATGGCTGATCGAAAACACAAAATTTTTGTTCCCACAGACGGCGCCAGTGATCGATCTAGTTTTTGTTAAGGAAATAAATGCACAAGAACACCAAAGATTTACGTGGTTCGATCTATGAATAAGATCTACGTCCACGGGGAGAGATAGAGTATTCGTGTATTGATGATATGAGGAGCGATTACAGAGAGTTTAGATGATCTTTCTCTTCTATTCTAGCCTCTATTTATATACCATCAAGTTGAGTTCGACTCGATTCAAATTGAGTTTGATTCTAATACAAATAGAGTTTGACTTACTACAAAGTCTTCTCTCATAAGGATTCTTTAGATATGCATCTCAATCTTCTACGCTCCAATTGCGATTAGAGTTGTAGTTGGCTGAGGATTCTTCTTGGACCGAACTCACATAGCCCGAGCTTAATGTCGCCCATTTATATCGGGCGATCTTTGACTCCAGTAGTTGGGTCAGATCCTATCACGATAAAACACGCATACACACACACAATAGTATTAGTTGTTAAGTCCAAAAAAAATACTGAGGAAAGGATTCTAATAATATTGTGAGATAAAGCTTGTATTATCATTTCCGAAATACGTGATATAAGAGTAAATAGTTTTTAAAGAAAAGTTTTGAAGAAAAAGAAATTAATTAGCCGTTTTTTTAACTTGTGTTCGAACGTGAGATAAAAAATGATGGTAACTGATGCAATAATGTATTTATTTATTGGAGAAATTATGATTGATGCAATAAGTCTTTTTTCTAACGAAAACATGTTTTGACTTTTGACAAGACTCAACAAAGATGTATGAAAGAAAATTATTCAAATAAATAACGGAATTTTTATAAAGAGATCCCCACTTTAGGGGACCAATCAGCATAAGCTTTTAAATAGTACGCAGCTAAAAACAAGGGTTTAAATGTTTAATTATATAATGTCCAATTTTTTGCAGAAAAAAAGTTTAGTAGATTAATGCACCTTTTTTCTCATGTTTATATTTATTATTTTAAATTTACTAGCTTTTAATTAAGATTTAATTTAAGAGAGCACTGTATATAACGAAGTTGAGCATTGTATACATCTGTTTCTATTTCTAGCTTTTTATGTTGGAAGACTATTTTTGGAAAGTAGATGGTAAAATAGTCATAAACTGAAGAATTAAATTGTCGATATTGCGTCACTGCAAAAAAAATGTCGATATTGTCTATCAATATAATTAGGTGAGATATATCCAATTACTGAGTATATAATTCATGAAACACCGATAAAGTCAACTAGGGGTGAGAATCGGGTCGGGACCGGGTACCCGTCCCGAGTCCCGAAGTCCCGAAATTTTACAATTTTTGGGTCCCGATCCCGGTCCCGAAAATTTATAATTTTTAGTCCCGGTCCCGGTCCCGAATTGAAATTTCCCGAAAATGTCCCGAAAGTCCCGAAGTCACGAAATTACCCGAAAATATCCCGAAATTACCCGAAAGTCCCGAAATTACCCGAAAATATCCCGAAATTACCCGAAAATGTCCCGAAGTCCCGAAAGTCCGAAGTCCCGAATTACGAAAATGTCCGAAAGTCCGAAATTAAAATTAGATATATTTAAAATCGGACTGGATTTTCCGAACGGACTCGGGACTTCCGATACCAAAATCAAAATTTCCGGTCCCCGCCCCGTCCCGAACTCAGAATTTCGGACTCGGGGTCCCGAATCCGTCGGGACTGGTCGGACGGAATTTCAGTCCCGGTCCCAAATTCTCACCCTAAAGTCAACCACTATTACGGGCTTCCTGTGATGTACGTAATCAGCCTGTAGTCATTTTGTAACTATAAAATATTTTATCCATCTATAACACTTGAATTTAATTCATTTTTATTTCGTATATCAAAAGCTAGCATTTTTCTTTTTTGGAAATAACCCCACATAAAACCCCATGATTTTTACCCCAATCTATCATCTTATTTACTAAGAATTTCTCATTGCTCTCCTTTTCAATTCAATTGTCTATTAATCAATTCATATATTATTTTCATGGCCAACCATTTGATTTCGCTATCCATTAATCTATTCATTTATTATTTTCATGGCTAATCATTTGATCTACTATCCATTAATCTATTTATTTATTAACTTCAGAACACATTCATTATAATTTACTAAAACATGTACCACAAAAAACAATATAAACATTTAATAGACTCATTAACATATCGTGTCCATTTCATGAAACATATGTAAAACATACTTGATGACTCAATCAACAATAATGAAGTCATATCCATATGATCACATACATATTATTCTATAAACTATACTCAAAATTCCTTTATACTCCCTCTGTCTTGTCAAAGATAGCTTGTTAATTTATGTTCAGCATGGTTATTTTATTTTGAGAATAATATAAAGCAGTTCAATGGATAAAAGTATAAAGTGATCAAAGTGATAAAAAGTAAATAAGATCCACATCTTTTAAAGATATAATTTCTCAAAAAGAAAATGAGTCAAGTTTGATAGGACAACCCAAAATGAATAAATGTCAAGTTCGGTAAAACAGGGTGAGGACTAATTATGTACAATCTACATTGAGCAAATAAAGTTTGTAAAATAATTAAAATTATAAACATATATAGTTAATAATTTTGTAAAGCAAAATTCATATGAATAGCTATAGCAGTAAGACTGTAATCTCGTATTGAATGTTTAAGTCTGTACAATTTATAGAGAATTGGGCTAATTCGGACACTGCTTGGAGGTCAAGTTGGGCATAAATTAGCGAGTTAGGGCCCAATTGAGTATTATAAGTTAGGGCCTAAAATGGAATCCTCTTCCAATTGAGATTTATTTAGGGTGATTCTATACACAACCCTCATTTGACTCTTTATAGTCTAATAAATTTATTAAGAGATGTACTAATTTACCCCCATAACCAGCAAATCCACCGTCGAGGTTTCTAATGGCGTCCCTGAGCTCCAAATTGCACCTGCCCTCTCGGACTTTGACTCCCACTATCCACCCAGGATCTTAATTTGTTTCAAATGGGCTTGTAAGTTGTAATGAATGACATAACGTGACATCTAATTATTAAACAAATGACTTTAGATATAGTTCCAAGTTCATTTTATTTTTATACTGTAAAACAAGTGGGTAGAGTATCACATTAACTGTAAAATTATTTACGTTCAATTATACTTCATTCAATAATATAGAGTTTAGTATCACATACCATAATACATGAGTATCTTCAATCGAATCAATATATATTGAGTATAATATGAAATAGACTATAATATTACTACAGTCACATGATTGCATGAATTAGATTCTCTATGTCACTTTAATAAGTATGGTATGATCGAATTATTTACCACTAAATGATTCTACTGATATAATGAAAAACTAAATTAGTTAAATCTAATCTTTTCACTCAAATTAACCATTTCACCTAATAATTTTTTTCTTTTGTCACTCTGCAATGGAGCCATCAATGTGGGCCTACACATTATATCTTGTCGTAAAGATTCTTTCTCCATTATTTTGTTTGTGAAAGGAGCTTTTTGTCAACATTTTTGGATAAATATCAAAACATATTTTATTTTTTGCAAATTGTGATTTAACTTGTTTGGTATAAGGGAAGGATCATCTTTGAGTGTTCTTCCTATTGTTCCTGGCTATCATTATTAATTATTTTTTCTTTAGTGACTTGACCTCTTGAGATGCAATAAAGGTGCTCTGACTTTTAAGGTGTTCATCTTCTCATCAAAAGCTCCATAGTTTATTATAATATCAATGTCACACACTCTATGATTCTTCAATTTCTTATAAAGTCGATTTTTGTAGATAGTTCGTTGGATTAAGTTTCCGAAATGGTTCCATGACGTTGATGTCGAAACCAATTTACATATCCGCTCAATGCAATGCTTATTAATCTCTTTAATCATTAATGTATATAAATATGTATCACACATTAAGTCATTTATTATTATAGCCATTTTAGTAACACTTTATATATTCGATATAAAAATGGAAAATTCATGTTTAGCGCCAATATTATTATATTCTAAATTGTTTTAAAGACTTTTCTTGTAATGAATTGATTACTCGAATTTCTGTTTTATTACATTAAATCATCTGGTCTTTATTTTAAGATTTATTGCCATTATTTTAATTATAACCACCACATTTTAAAAAGTTCGCTATTATAACAGTTCTAAGTTTTCCGACAAAGTTTGTAAAACGTATACTTCTAAAATGATGCTGTTAACGGAAAAACGACTATGTTTTCATCACTAAAAAATTGGAATATTTAATTTCTAAATATGTAAAAGGTGATGTTGTAAATACATAGGGTATGTATGCGGAGTGAAGAGACTGGTGGAGGGAGCGAGAAGGTTAGTGATCTAATCACAGCGAGCAAGGAATGGGATTCTAGGGCCTTACGTGAAAAGTTTACCCCCCATGAGGTTGAAGCGATTATTAATACACCTATTGGTGAACGTGGGAGCATAGACCAGGTGTGGTGGTTGCCAGAGCAGAAGGGGAACTTCACGGTGAAATCAGCGTACATGCTTGAACTCACTAAAGAGAATGATGAGCCTGGCACGAGTTAGGCGAAATGCCGTCTTTGGAGGAGACTCATTTGGGTTCCTAACCTGCCGCCGAAGGTGAGAGTATTCTTGTGGAGAGCGGTGAGGAATGTGATTCCAACACCAGCTAACCTTCGTGAACACCATGTTCCGACGGATGGCATTTGCCAATTGTGTCGGAATCATTGGGCGTCGACGGAGCACATGTTGTTTTACTGCTTGAAGGTTGTTGGTGGATGGAAGGCGAGTAGGTTTTGGCGTATCATGAAGCATGGGAAGGGGGTGGAGTTCACGGGCGTTGCGGTACCGCTATTCACGACGAATACACAGAAGAGGAATATGGCCTTTGGGCTCTAATGACATGGAAAATGTGGTCTTATGTCTGTGGGGAGATGAATGGCAAGGAAAGGCTTGATCTGCCAAAGATGGAGGACATGTGTTTGGCTTTCTGGGATGCACACATGAAGGCGCGGCCGACCTGGACTGCTGACTCCGCTTTGGGTATTAAGTGTGGCGAACGACGATGGACCAGACCAAAAGTGGACAGATATCGGGTGGACGTTGATGCAATGTTTAACACGGACTCCCACCGGTTTGGGGTGGGGTTATAATCCGGGATGTTGCGGGAGAGGTTAAAGCGACCATGTCGAAACCCACTAAGCCTCCCACGAACGTCTTGATGGTCGAGATCATGGTCATTGTGCATGGTCTCATCCTCAGCCTTGAACTTCAGATAGCCCCGATTGAAATATTTACGGACTCAATCCTTGCGGCGAGAACAATGGCTCGACCAGAGGAGGAGGTAGATTTATTACCTGAAGACATTTGTGATATCATGCGAATAGCTAGAGAAAATATGTTGGTAGGAGTCTTTCATATGCACAGGGAGGCTAATCGAGCCGCCCATAGTCTGGCGCAATATGCTGCCAATTGTTCCCAGACAATTGTCTGGCAGGAGGATTATCCTCAATGGTTGTTGGATATTGTTTTAAGTGATTAATAAAATATCCTTTTTCCCCTCAAAAAAAAAAAATACATAGGGTGATTTGTTATTTGTTGCAATTAACCAGTCATTTTACCACTTATTGAGCAACTTAAATAGCACGTAGTTTAGCATATGAGTAATTTGCAATTAACAAGCTTTTCCCTCTTAATGAACTTTGTGAATGACGTTCATGTGGAGTACATTAAAACTGAAAGAAGAAGAAGAAATTTGTCTTTCTTTCATTCATTGAATGATGTTAATGTGGAGTATATAAAAATTAAAAGAAGAAGAGAAGAAGAAGGTGCATCTGTCCTAATTAAATTTTAACTGTGACTAATAAATTCTAATCGGGATTGATAAATCTTAATTAGGATGGATACACCGTATATACCTAAGTTTTGGCCTATATAAATTTTGATATCTTATTAAAAACAAAGTAAAGGTTTGAAATTTTGATATATCCTGCTAACTGACGGAATAAAACTTTAACAATTTAGAAGCAAGAATTATTTGTTTTATCAAGAAAAAGAGAACAAATTGTCCATCTATAAATTCATATATAAAATGCAGCCAAGTCATATGTTACTAACAAAAGTAATTATTGCCCTTTTAGTGAGGCCGATTATGGGTGAATTCATGGAGAAATTACGTGCTCCATGCTGAATTTGTTCTACAAAACTTGCATAACATTGTTAGTTAAATATCATAACGGAGTTTATTCAAAACGTATCCATATATATATATAGATATATATATATATATATATATATAATTGAATATATTTGGATGTACAATTAGGCCTACTTATACTTCTTTCAGGTATAGGTGGAATATTCAAAATAATTTCGATTATCAGGTATAATCGGTTAAGTGAAGGTTATACCTGATTAATCAAAATTAATAATATATATATATATATATATATAATTATTAAATATTTAAAATGATATATAATAGAGAAACAGAAAGAGTATGATAGGTTTTGGGTGTGCATTTTTTGGAGAAAGAGATTGTGTTACTGTTGTTGAGTTCCTTATTTGCTTTTTTCTTTTTTATTTTAATATAGTAATTTTGGTTAATTTCAGTAACCGACGTTAATCGGGTAACCAACTAGCTTATCGGGTTCGGTTAGGTTAGTAAAATTTTGAGATTTTCGATTTCAGTTCGATTAACCGAAACCAAATCGATTAACACCCATATGTACATATTCGTCCTAATAAAATTCAATTAAAATTTATAAATTTTCATAAGAATTTATTAATTCACACTTACAAATTATTAACCACTAAGTAAAATTTATTAATCATAATTTCCATAACGCCTTGGCATAAATAGTGATTATGGGACTCGATAGTAAAAAATACCAAAAAATGGGGCCAAAAGGTACTAACTAAGTGGTGATGGATTGACCGGGAAGGAATAAACTAAGGCAACTTAAACCATACTTTTCTAGAGGCAGCTTCTCTCGTTTGAAGTTTGAACAAATCAAGATTCCCCTTCTTGTCTACTGTGAACCATTCTTTACCTAATATTAAATTAATGTGGATTCCATCAATTTGCTCAAACAATATTATAAATCTTGGATTCCCAAATAATTCCCTTTAGTTGCAAGACCAATGATGGAAACAACAATGAGTCTTATAATACAGCGAATAAATAAGACAACATTTATAAATTGCAAACCCTAAATCATGGACTAATCCCCAGTGACTGATTGGTTTAATGAAGCAGATTAAATAATAAACAAGAACTTTTTAATATACTATACAAGATGAGTAGAAATCTTGTCCCAAATCACATCTATATGTAGAATAATGTTCCTTAACCTTCTGAAGAAAAATAATATAAAAAGGTGATGCCTTTTCGAAGGTTGATTGAAATGGAATTGGCTTCAAAATACGTGTCCTCATAGCATTCTTGGGATACACATTAGATTTTCAAACATGATAAAGTGATTAAAGGCCGAATACATTGAACTAATTTTTTGGTAATAATCAAGTGGAGCATCATATTTCCTTGGGCTAGACAAAAGCAAATATCTGGTTTTCCTCTGTGTGTCTACCAAATACTAACTACAAGTCTACAACCATCTTCTTGATTCTTGATATGAAAGAAAACAAACATCTTACTAAAAGCATGATTTAAATAGATGGATGATGTCACAATTTATAATGAAAGAACAAATAATTGAGAATTCTCAATTCAGAAAAGCCGGTGAGGAAACCTAATCCTGCAAAAAATTTGATACAACTCTGCCTCATGAAATATTTCATATGTATTTGTGTATTTAAGATTATTTTTACGATCAAAGTCCTCCCATGTATATCTCAGTATCTGCAAAACTCATGTTGGAGTATACATCACTGGTCCCATATGAGTGATGATTATTCATCATATTCATCTTCGAGGATATCGCCCTCCGGGCACCTCGATAAATGAAGAGGGCCTTCAGGGGAGCCAGATTGGTCGTTGCTCTGTTTCAAGGATTCACCAAAATGCTCTTGGGATGCCCACAAACCAACAGATTGGGAGGTGGAATTCGTAGCGATTCTTCTCTTGTGAAGCCGATATTTCTAAAAGGGGAGCAAGCAACATCAAGAAGCAATAGCATTAGATTTGTCTTTCTATTAGATGAATGGTTAAAAGGGATGATAATGATAATGATAATGGAATGAGAGATGAAACACACCTGTAAATGGCTCTTCACTTCGTCGTTGGTTAGCCCATCTACTTGCATATGCTCTCTGATCTGCTTGGGAGTAGCAGCTGTAAAGCAAGAGAAAATCAAATTAGACACAACTGCAAGAATTGTACAAGAACAAAACATAGAGGCTATATACAATGGAAGATCATTTGCAAGATCAATAATCTTGAGTAGTGATAACAAAACTATCTCAAGTAAAACAACTATAAACATTTTTTAAGATTTCGAAATGATAAACGAAATCAGACAAATCCAGCAAAATTTCTTAGGCTTAGCTAGCAGCTTTGTCGATGAATGCACTGTACCAAAACTCACAAACATTTTGCCCATTAGTCATCATAAACTCAATCAAGCTTAACAATCTAAAGAATAATTCAGCACATTTCAACGAAATGACAATTTGTCGAGTTTCAAACCTTGAGGGCCTCCAAGATGCTGCAGGGCATTGACAAACTGGCGATGCAGCTCAGGCGACCAGCATCTCCTTTGCTTCCTAGCACTCTGCTGCTGTCCAGCAGCCTTAAAGCTTGGTTGAAGATTTGAGGTTGCAGGGGAGGAGCTGCTATAACTGGATCGAATAGGATTGATCACCTCCCTCGAATTCTTGATCCTGGACGTACAAAGCGAAAGCCTGGGAACCGGCAACTCATCCATGTCCTTCTTCCTCACTGCCATCACTGGGGGGTTAGGGCTCCCTTTAAAAGGCACAAATGCCCTGTTCTTCCCACTCTCAAATAAACCATCCATCACCGGCTGAATTACATCCCCTCCATTCTCTATTTATCATACACAAAGACATAAGAATAATCATCAATACTCACAAAACAAGAAATCAAATTAGCACATCTTGTCGGGTGGAATAGATTGGCATCACTGCCATACCTTTTTTTTGTTGCTATCTGTATTAGTGGACAGCGTTTTGCTGCTGTAACCAGTATTTGAATCAGTATTTTGATCACCGGAGTTCCATAACTGCACAGAACTCATCCAGTTCTTTTTCTCTCTACTGCTAACGTCCTTCTCTTTAGTATCCTCAGATTTATCATCATTTTCATCGGTACAGATTTTTTTCAAAGGTATGAACTCTTCCAATACCGGCTCCGAATTTAATTTTTTGCACTGTGCTAGCTCCTCCTGCGCTGCTACAATTGCTGCAATCAAAGAAATCATCAAAACCTAAGTCTTCAGTGAACAGAGAAGAACAGCAATAAAACGCCATCATCTAAAATCAATCCACAACAACTTAATCTCGATTCTCCACCATTTCCGCAACACATCAAAAATCAACAAAAACAATACTGTAATCCGAAAATCAAAATGACGTGAAAATCTCCAAAATAAACCTAAAACGAGAGAAAAGGGATAAACGGATCGCACCGTCGCCGATGAGAAGCATGCAAAGCGGTAGCTCGCGTTTGAACGCGTCGATCTTCTTCATCTCGTCTAGCAGGCGATTAACGTAATCGTCTAGCTTCAAAATCTTATCCGATATGCAGCGAATCTGCGAAACGTCGGCCAGAATCCGGCCGATTGGTTTCGGAAGTCTCGGTTCGTGTGAGAATCGGGAATCCAGGCCGAGTTCCGGATGGATTAGCGATCCCATTTTTCCACCAGATCTTCGAAATTCCACCAATATTATGTTATTTTCCAGTGATTTATCAAATATTTCCTCCGCTAATCAGTGTGAACGGGGAGTGTTTAGAGAGAGAAAGAGTGGGAGAAATGAAGGGTTGAAAGGCGAAGATTCTGTTAACAACGCCGAATTTCGACAGAGATGAGAGATATGTTTGCTGCGTTGGATGTGTGTAGAGAGAGAATCCTCAGAATCCGATTATTTATACATGAATATGTATTGAGGAAAGTCATTTTCTAGTCGTCGCATATTTCTTCCTTTTCTTTTCTTTTTTTGGTTTCAATTTTTATTGTTTCCGAACTTATTCCTACGGTCGAAATTAACCTTGCCCCCTTTATCTTGTGAAGAATTTTCTTTTGCTTTCTTATTCCTTTTCCCCCTAAATTGGTTGAGAATCTTTTATTTTATTTTTTCTTTGGTAAGTGATCGAAATAAATAAAAATCACTCACTGCGGATTCTAAGAATAAAATACACAATATTGGGTTATTCCACTAGTTGTTGATGGATGTTTCCAGTATATACGTGTTAAAAAACGTAGGGTGCAATTAATAATCAACTTCTCACAATTACCAAAATTAATTATATTTTATGGGCAAATATGAATTTTGAGTCCAACCTCTGGACGTCCCAATATTTATAAATTACAATTGATATCTAATCTCTCAATATTTACATAACTATGTATGAGTGTGATATTTTTCACATAAAATCTAATGTGACAAGATTATGGACCTACATGCAAAATATTAGATAAATTTAAGCAGTATTTTCACATAAATGCATGCCAAGTGAGATGCAGTAATATAATATAGTGACATAATTGTAAAAAGTATTTAAATACTGGGTATTAATTTATAATTTGTTAAAAAATTAACTTTAGAAGAAAAAAACTCAAATGGGATAACCTTTATTTAATTTGATGTCCATTAGACTGTTCAAATATTGCGGTGTAGTCACGCTTGGGACAATTCAGGGTCATCAAAATGAAAGTCTTTTCTTCTTTTCTTTTTTTTTCCGTTTTTGGGAAATAAAAAAATGAAAAGAGTAATAATAACTCAAGTAAAAAGAAACTCACATCCTACAAATACAGCTCAATCATGTACCGAGTAATATGATTGACACATAATTTTTGTACTATCCTCGTATTTACTCATCTAAAATAAAATTTTCAAAATTTAAAAATTTATGAAGTATCTTTATGCTTGTTTACAAATGAAAGTGAACTATAAATTTGAGAGGGACATAAAATAAATACGGAAATATTATTTAATCTTATAGTGAGTTTGAGTTAATCGGGTATCAATTTAATTGATCCTAATAATGAAAGCCAAACTATAAATAAAGAGTACTGAATAAATCAATTTTATCTTATAACTATGATATAATATAACATTATACGCAAAATTCAATGTTGAATGATTCGAGTCTTGATCCATCCTTTCCAATCCAATACCAAAAAGGCAAATATCATCAATGTACATAATCGTAGAAACAGATGAGATTACGTTTAACATTCACTACAAGAAAACAGCAAAATAGAGACGAAAATTATGACGGAAAGTAGTCCGTTGCAGCAAAATAAGATTACTTTTTATATCAGTGTGTCATCCACACTAATGGCATTTCTTCAACTCTTTCACCTAACCAAGTTATAAAATCATATTCATTTGACAGCATATGTTGGAATGATATCTTATTCAAATCACAATAATGAAAATAAAAACAATAGATTAGTTCACCATAAATCATAATTAATAAAAAGTGGTGATTACTATTTAATAGGTGTGCTTATTTGAGTATCGATTTTCGGTTAACCAAGAATAGATAACCGACTTTTTTCATTTCGATTCGGGTATCGGTTATCTCCTTCAAGTGAATTTCGTTTGCCGGACATAATCGATTAACCGATGGTTATACCCAATTAACCGAAATTATATATATATTAAATATTTGAAATAATTTCAGTTGTTTTTGGTTAATTTTTGTAATATTTATTATTTTAATTTTTTTTTAATTTTATTATTAAAATTCGATCAACCGCTAACCGAGTCGATTAATCAATTAACTGATTAATCGATCGATATCGATATCAATTTCGATTAGCTATTTTTGACCATTTAGGTTTCGGTTAACCGACACCGAACCAAATCTCACCCCTACTATTTAACATAAGGACGAAACATGGCATCCGGATCAAGTCATGAAAGAACCATTAGTATGAGGAGTCCATCGCTTATTACCTATTCTACTATAACACTGAAAAATAGGTTAGAAATATTATTTCCTACTAATAATTATTATTTTAAAACTAGTCTAAATTATAGGAAAATGTAATTATTTGACTATATATCAGACATAAATATCGCTACTATAGAGATACTTCCTCCATTTTTTTGAAGTGTCTCACATCATTAAATCGCACAAACCAATTAAATAAAGAAATTTATTTTTGTAATCTTATCAATTATCATAATAAATGAATACACACAACTATCTATCAAATTTCTACAATATTAAATAAGGATAAAATAATAAATTAATCATAATTTTACTTTTAAATTACTCTTAATAAAAAAAGTGTCAATGAGATACTTAAAAATGAACGGAGGAAGTATATACGAAGAAATTTCCAACTTCCTAACTTATATAAAAGTATTTGAAAATTGAAAAAATTGAAGACGGTGGTTGCGCAACATGATTTGTGTTGATAATGCTGGTTTCAAAATAGGAAGCTAAGGTGATTGTACGATTTAATTTGCAGTTCCAAAAAGGATGATTTACGTGTTTGAGATATTCAAGTACTGCATTAGCTAATTCTAGATCACTCTAAGTTTATAAATTTATATTGATTTTTCGAAATGATATTTGAGCACCGTATACCGAATAAGCCAAATAAATCAGAATTTAATGTGACAATTGATTTTGATCAGTGTGTGATTTTCCTCAAAATAAAGGAGTTTTCTATTAAGAGAGTGTAGACTTATTCAATTTATAACCCTTTTTTTTAAAAATATGTAGTTAATCTTTCCGACGAATGAAAAAGTATTTTTATCATTTTTTTTCAACACAAATTTCACATTTATTATGTTGATCAAAAGATATATTCGACAATAATTCTAAATTCACTAATCTTCATAGTGTATTTAGATTTGCACGTCTTTATCTATCTGACATAAATTAGGAGACTCAATCACATATGCAATATTATTCTTAATTTCGTAATTGCATTTTGCATTTATGTATTGAGTTTGAAAATGCTACATAGCATTTTCCTATAAAGTGGTCATTTTTTATAATTACAACTTTGTTTGCTTCAAACACTAATCTAAAACCGATCTTACTAAGAGCAGAACCGGAAACAAGATTCTTGCGAATGTCGGGAACATGCAATACATTCTTAAGTGTCAATTTCAATCCCGACATCATTTTGAGCACAACCTCTCCAAATCCAACGATCTTGGAAGTAGCAGAGTTGCCCATATATATTTCCTATTTTCGTGACGGACTCATAGGTGGAGAACATTGCTTTGTCCATAAAGATGTTATGAGTAGCACGATCGACCCACCAACCTATCGGGTTGCCCACCAATCCAACATGGTGACTTCATCTACGACTACAGATGAGTCAAGTTTTGACAAATCAAAGGACACATTTTTTTCCGTCACCAAAGAGTTCCACAACTCTTTTGACGTTTTGGCACTAGAGTAAACACCATAGAGAGTGTCGTCTTGCCCTTTTATGCAGTAGTTGCGACACAGACAGTCGCTATGATTCTATGCATCTAACGCATTGCGTTTGTGTTCATCGATCTCATTCCTCCCTCCCCAAGAGGAAGTGATCATGAAATGAGCCAAATTGAAAGTAGTAAGGTAGAAAAGCATTTTAGATTTTCAACGCTTAAATTCAGAACCTGGGAATTTCTCTGATTTTTCGGCATGAACATGGGCGTTCGGAACGTTGCTTCGACTTGTCACAATTTCTAGGTAAAAATTTGTCTTGCGATTGTTAATACGTGTATGTAGAAATATAAAGACAAAAGAAACAATGCAGAATAAAAACCGAGGCAAGAGTTGACTCTTTCTACGCAAGATAAATATGCTCTGCAACAGTGCACGCGGTTTTATAGTATTTTTTTCCAAGATACAACACTTTACTAAATACGATTAGTTGCACTACTAATCGTGTTTTCGATGAATTACTAAATACTCGGACATAGAGGTTTTGAAAGATGTATTAGTAGTATTAATTATCTTCGAATTGATTTGTTTGAAAATCTACCAAATTAGTCTATTTATAAAGAGGAATATATCTTTTCACGAAGAGTTACATATCTTTTTATGTAAAAAATGTATGTCGTTTCATATAAAAAGCTACGACATAACTACCTCTAACCTTTTTAAGAATCATTGACTAACTCTATTAAATATATTCATGTAGGAAATCATAATTTTTCAACACACACAACTTCAATTTATTTAATTAATGTATTTCTTCAATGATATTAGTAGCAATTATAAAGAAAGCATTATCTTTTGAATGTCTCAAAAATGATGACATCTCTGAATTTGATAATGACATTTTTGTGATTTCCAATTTGACTTGGAGACTTGGAGGCTGGAGCTATTTAGGTAGCTTTCCGATTCTCGTCACCGAGCTTTAAATACTTGTGGTGTGCCAATACAAAAATTAAAATATTTACACCGACTTGTATATATAAAGAATCTTGAAATATTATAGGTCAATAATTACTTTTTCATATTCAGGCAGTTAGGGAAGGAGCTGGGAGCTTAAGCACCCTCCAACCAATTTTTTGTAACTTTTTAAAATTATATTTTTTTATTTTATTTAATATTATTTATAGTTGAAAATTTTCAACTTTAATTAGCTTCTTCAAACTATATTTCTATCCCGGTCACTACATGTAGTTATTTTGAAGGGAGATTTTGAGACATTACAAACTTTTCTTTATATTTTTTTTTTGCCAGCGTGCATAAGTTGGCAATATGATTATACATATACTTCTATTAATAAAATAAAGGACAAAAATTGTCATATATGTATTGTTGTACCTTTATCTCTTTGTTGCATCGCTCCTTTTCATACGTTTTGCATAAAATAGCATAAGATTCCTATTAATCTGATTTCCCAAGATTTGGATGGTATAATTGCGTGTCATTTGGAGATAATTACCACCAATTATAGAGAAGTTCCAAAGTTCCATAGAATTTTCCAATTATAGGATGACTCACTTATAGAACGTAAACAAACCAATTGTTAGTGAGTTCTTTGGGCTCATTGAAAAAGCTCGTTCGAAATTGATCGTTTTGTAAGCAGCCGAACTCGAACCTCGAATCGAACTCGATAAGTTTATCGAACCGAACTCGAGCTTAGATAAAAATCGAATACTTAAGGAGATGATGAATGCTTTGTTGATTAGTTCATGGTTGCCCTGCATTTATGGGAAGTCGCTTTGACAAACCAACTACATAACCGAACAAAATTCCATCAAGAGTAAGGATGTCACCCTACGAGTTGTGGAAAAGAAAGCCATCCGTGACAAATATCTCAAAGTGTGGGGTGTTTGGCTAAGGTTGAGATGCTCTTCCCAAACAAGTTACAATTGGACCTAAAATAGTCGATTGTATCTTTATCGGTATGCACCAACAAAGCAGCGCTTATCGCTTTTCGATCCACAGTCGGAGGTACCGGATATGACGGTGGGGACGACGATGAATCAAGGAATGCTATATTTTGAAAGTGTTTATCCTCGAAAGACAAGGATAAAGTGAAGCCACCAGTAATAGAGCTGATGGTAAGCTTCGAGTTCTAAACCTGGAGGAAGAACCGATATCGCATAAGCGATCGAGGTCTCGATCCGAGAGGGTCGGAACCAAGACGAGGCGAGAGTCGAACGCCAAAGGATTTTGGTCCCGACTATATTATGCCTCATATCGACGAAGAACCAACGCCGATCAAAGTAGCCTATGCTCGCCAGACGGATGCCCGGCGAGAGGTCGCTCAAAGTGAGATTGATTCTATTCGCAAAACCACACTTGGGCGTAATTACCACCAATTATAGAGAAGTTCCAAAGTTCCATAGAATTTTCCAATTATAGGATGACTCACTTATACTCGTGAAGTCTCGTCAAAAACAAACCAAACTGTAAGAACACTAATAATGGTTATGTTATAGTGTGTCCGTATGTAGATGACATGTTGATCATGGGTAGCAATACTCAAGTCATTAATGACACAAAGACATGAGATTAGCTGATGTGAGTTAAGAAATTTTGACACCACCGCTAAGACCCCATTGGAGCTCAATGTTCACTTGAGTAAGAACATGGGTGAACCCGTTGTCATCGGGTTTGATGTATCTTACAAATTGCACCCGAAAAGCTCGTTACACGAAATTGATCGTTTTTTGTAAACGTGATGCCAATCGATAGCACAAAGAACTCAAGTGGGAACGACGTGAGGTGTTGTTTCTCGAATCGAACTCGATAAGCTTTGGATGTTATCATCGCTTCACGTACATGCACGTGGATCGTGGCACAATGACTTCGGTCATCGGATGGTTCCTTGGTTCGACGATCGCACTTTTCGCTGGTCGATCGTCCGATGATCTAACACCGGTGTTCTCAAGATCCGCTTGGGATCGATCTCTGCCCTGCTCATACCGCGAGGATGATCGCATGGCCGGACATCACCTGGGCTCGGGTCAAGTGACGGACTTTCACATTCGAAAAGATATGATTAATGGGTAAAACTTTATACTGGTAGTTTAGAAGATAGTTTGATAAGTGTATATTTGTAAACGACATCCAAAATGTGGATTAGAAAGGACCGTAGTGATCCGGGCGGAAGCAAGAGTTTCAACTCATTGTACACGCTAAGAAGTAAAGACGGTGCTATGAAGCTTTTAAAACTTCAAGAACGGCCGAGAATCAACTAAGTCGAATTAAGACTGCTCGAAGTGATAGAGGGGAGAATATGTAGTCCGCTTGAGGCATTATGCAATGAAAGTGGTATAATACATCAAACGACAGCCCTTATTCACCCTACCTAATGGCGTTGCCGAACGAAAATCGAATACTTAAGGAGATGATGAATGCTTTGTTGATTAGTTCATGGTTGCCCTGAATTTATGGGGAAGTCGCTTTGATGACCAACTACATATCGAACAAAATTCCACCAAGAGTAAGGATGTCACCTCACGAGTTGTGGAAATGAAGAAAGCCATCGACAAATATCTCAAAGTGTGGGGTGTTTGGCGAAGGTTGAGATGCTCTTCCCAAACAAGTTACAATTGGACCTAAAATAGTCGATTGTATCTTTATCGGGTATGCACCGAACAAAGCAGCGCTTATCGTTTTCGATCCACGTGTCGAGGTACCGGATATGACTGTGGGGACGACGATTGAATCAAGGAATGCTATATTCTTTGAAAGTGTTTATCCTCAGAAAGACAAGGATAAAGTGAAGCCGCCCTAGCAATAGAGCGATGGTGAAGCTTCGAGTTCTAAACCTTGGAGGAAGAACCGATATCGCATAAGCGATCGAGGTCTCGATCCGGAGGGTCGGAACCAAGACGAGGCAAGAGAGTCGAACGCCAAAGGATTTTGGTCCCGACTATATTATGCTCATATCGACGAAGAACCAACGCCGATCAAAGTAGCCTATGCTCGCCAGACGGATGCCCGCGAGAGGTCGCTCAAAGTGAGATTGATTCTATTCTCGCAAAACCACACTGGGCGCCGTTGATTTGCCGTAGGTTGTAAGCCCAGGATGCAAATGGATCCTTAAAAGAAAGTACAAGATGGATCAATTGAAAAGTATAAGGCCCGTTTGGTTGTCAAATGGTTTAAACAAAGAGAGGGTACGATTTCTTTGATACCTATTCACCGTGACGAGGATTACGCCTATTCGGTGCTTCTCGCAATTGCTCGCTGCGAATCATGAGATTCATCAAATGGACGTTAAGACTTTTGAACGGTGACCTCGAGGATGAGGTATATATAGAGCAACCCGGGGTTTGTAGTACCGGTCAAGAGGGTAAGGTATGCAAACTCGTGAAGTCTCTATATGGTTTCAAACAAGTCACAGAATGGCACTGAAATTTGACAATATAATGTTGGCAAATGGTTTCAAGATCAACGAGTGTGACAAATGTGTTCACGTTAAGAACACTAATAATGGTTATGTTATAGGTGTCCGTATGTAGATGACATGTTGATCATGGGTAGCAATACTCAAGTCATTAATGACACAAAGCACATGTTAAAAGAAATTTTGACATGAAAGACATGAGATTAGCTGATGTGATTCTTGGAATCAAGATTCTAAGAAGATCGACGAATTATCTCGACACAATCTCACTACGCCGAGAAAGTGCTTAAGAAATTCAACGCTTGATACCACCGCTAAGACCCCATTGGAGCTCAATGTTCACTTGAGTAAGAACATGGGTGAACCCGTTGGACAAGAAGACTATGCTAAGGTCATCGGTGTTTGATGTATCTTACAAATTGCACCCGACCCGACATAGCTTTCATACAGTGAACAAATTGAGTCGTTACACGAGCAATCCAAGCAAGGAGCATCGAAGGCTCTAGTGAGAGTTTTGAGGTACTAAGTATACTCAAAATCATGGGCTCGATTTCACGAG
This sequence comes from Salvia rosmarinus, assembly GCA_036937905.1. Taxonomy (NCBI): domain Eukaryota; kingdom Viridiplantae; phylum Streptophyta; class Magnoliopsida; order Lamiales; family Lamiaceae; genus Salvia; species Salvia rosmarinus. The sequence continues at coordinate 480,505 of JAODLM010000035.1, forward strand.
ATATCCCCCAAGACTGAAGGGTACCGTGATGCCAATCGATATCCGACACGAAAGATTCACTTTTACAAGTGGGTACGTGTTCACGACGTGAGGTGTTGTTTCTGGAGATCCACGAAACAGACGTGTATAGCCCGATCCACCATGGAATCGTAATTCATAGCTTTGGATAAAGTCGTGAGGAAGCCGAGGGTCCGTAATTTTTGGAAGATATTCCATGTTGGTCTAAACCGCGCCACCGTGATGATTCACCGTGATAGCCAAGCCGCTATCGAAGAGCGAAAAGTGGTTCAGATAATGGTAAGTCTCGACATATACGCCGGCGACATAATACCGTGAGGCATTTGATCTCAGTGGGTTATATCAATTGACTATGTCAAGTCAATAGATAATCTGGCTGCATCCGCTAACCAAAGGGTCGAACCGGATCAAATGATCAAGTTGCTAGAGGAATGGGATTAAAATCCACATCTTAAGAACAATCATAGTGGTAACCCAACCATGAAGACCGGAGATCCCAAGAACTTGGTTCAATGGGAGAACTAAGCTATAGGAGTTCGTATAAACACTCAAGTTAGTTACTGTTCTATAAAGCAAACGAGTGTTGAAAAAACTCGCTTAGTGGTGAGGTTGAGTCGCCGACTTAATGATTCCTAAGATACCTCGGGAGGTTGAGTATGGCAAGATACTGTAAAGAATCACCCATGTGGTGCTGGTGGGCCGCTTCAAACAAAACACTTATGAATCCAAAGTGGATGTCCATGGCCAAAATGGAATCAAACGTGAGAACGGATGAGGTTGAGGTGTTAAAGTGTTAATACCATTGTCTCTCTGCACGCTGTGGGGAATAGTTCAAGGCATCGTGTCCACTAATCCGCCTGTACTGATGGTACTAACTATGGAAGGTTCAAGGCCATAAACCACTGTCCAAATATTTTAACATCTCTTCGAGGATCGAAATGTGTTCGATACATGCATATGGCTATTTCCACTCATGTGGGGATTGTTGGAAATCGCGAACATATATATATAATATTATATATGTGATCAAGTTGCCTGAAGCTACTTTGATCAAGATTTTGAGGACGTAACGCTTAATTTTGTGAAATTAAATGGCATAGGATCAATCTACGCTTTGAGTAGATGATCGTGGTGTATTCACATTCTCAAACCGATTTCGTGAGTGAGAAATAATGGATCAAAGTTGGTCACTTAAACATGGAGTTATAAAAAGCTCGCGTGTCGAAATTGATCGAATTTTCCAATTATAGGATGACTCACTTTGTAAACGAGCTCGAACTCGAACCTCGAATCGAACTCGATAAGTTTATCGAACCGAACTCGAGCTTAGAGATGTTCGGCTCGTGAGGCTCATGAACATGTTTGGTTCAAACTCAAACGAGCCAGTTCGCGAACCCTGATTCGAACATGTTCGCGAACTCTTATTTGAATATATTCACGAACCTTGATTCGAACATGTTCGCGAACCTTAATTCGAACATTTTCACAAACATGTTCGCGAACGTATAAAATAATAGATTATTTATACATATTTAAATAATTAAAATAAATAATAAATTATAAAATATATGTTAAATATAATTATTTAGCAACAAATAAGCATGTATATGAAGTATTGATAATAAATTATTTATATATTTAAATAAATAAAATAAATAATAAATTACAAAATATATATTTTAGTATAAATTTTCATCTAACTTATATAAATAATTAACTAATTATCCTATTTATACTAGTATAATATCTTTGAAAAGTAAATGTAATTGAATGATATTGAATAGTATATTCAGTTTATTTAGTATATATATATATATATATATATATATATATATATATTATTTTAATCAAACCTTAATATATATTTTCATGTGTGTTATAAAATAAAATCATTAAATGAACAATTAATTAATATAATGAGATATTGATTTGGAAAACTAAAAATAATAACATGATTTATTAAGTTATCTTATGAACAAAAATATCGATTTAGGTATACAAGTATACTTGAGTTACATAGTTATATTTATATCTCTCGTAATTATAATTCTAAAAATAAATTACAAATAACTTACATAACTAATTGACTATGAGATAAATATAATAATAATTCATAGTTCATCTACCTTTATAACTAAGTAACTATGACATAAAACAATTATAATTTATAACTCATATATAAGTAGATTTTGAAAAGTAAATGTAATAGAATGATATTGAATATTATCAAATGAAATATTGAGTTGGAAAATTAAAAAAAAAATAACATGATCTACTAAGTTATCTTATGAACAAAAATATCAATATAGATCATTATAATATATAAATATACAAGTATGAGTTACGTAGTTATATTTATATCTCTATAATTATAATTATAAAATAAATAACATCTAATTTACATAATTAATTTCTATGAGATAAATATAATAATAATAATTCGTAAGTAGATGAATGGAGTAGATGTATTCGAATGATATTAAATAGTATATTAATTTTATATATTGTATAGTCTATATCCAAAACTAGTTAGAATCATACATTTTTTTCTAATATGAATTCCATTCAAAACTAGTTAGAATTAGACATATTTTTCTTTTGCTAGTTGTGAAAATTTCACTTGGTAATAAATCTTGTTAAACTTCTTATTGTAATTGTTGTTTGATTATGATTAATTAATAGACTATGTATCCTTTGAATTAATGGAATCAGTGAATTATGATAAAATAGTGTTTTAAGCTGAGTCGAGCTCAAATTCGAGTTCGATCTCGATCTCGAGCTCCAATTCGAGCTCGAGTTCAAGCTCAACGATCAAAGTCGAACACGAGCGAGTTCGAGCTCGAGTTCGAATATATCTCATAAAGCAGTAGTTATCGAACCGAATTCAAGTAGCTCATGAGCTCAAAATTTTATAACGAACCGAGCTCGAAATGAATTGAATTCAACTCGAGCCGAATAAAATTTAAACGAGCCGAGCTCGAGCTTGGCAGTGTTCGGCTCGGTTCGGTTCATATACAGCCCTACTCACTTATAAGACGTGTAGGGATTCAGATATTGGAACAATTGCATTAATTAGTATATATTAATTAGTATCTTATTAGTTTCCGGTTTATATCTTGATTAAAAAAATTATGATATTCTAACACATTAGTTATTTCTTTTCAAATAATATTTTTGAGATGTAAGATATATATGATATCATAAATTTAATATATATTATAAAAAAATTAATTAGTACAAACTAAATATCTAAATAAATAAAATAGACTATATCCAAATAAAACAGAAATACAACTCACACACTTGATTGGAAATGATTAGAAAATTTAAAGTGGTAAAATGGAAATTTCACACAAATTTAAGCGACAAGAGTATTACGAAAAGGGATTCATTTGATAAGATGCGAAAACCAACATGATTCAAATGCAAATAATGAAGTTAGAACCAAAATATATTATGTGATCAAAACAAAAAAAAATTCGTATAAAAAACTAAAAACTATCACATAAGTTTGAGGAAGACCTTCCCATAATAGCCCTAATGAGATTCATGGTTCAGTTATTTTCATTCACCAATAAATTATATTCAATTAATTAAGTAAAAATATAGATTCCAAAATGAATGGGCCGTTTAGAAGACGACACGAAACAATCTCCATCTCCACTTGAATACAAAAACATATTTCTTCTTCTTTCACGTGAACCACCCAAAACCATCCTCATTCTTCATGCCTCTTTATCGTCTCTCTCTAAATTTTGTCTTGATGTTTCTCTTCTCTCTCTAAGTTTTGTCTTAATGTTTCACTTTGAAGGGCATTCTTGTCATTTGACTTGACAGTGAGGTTTCTCTATGATAACTCACCCAATTTGGCTATAATATGGGTGGCACAAGTTTTTTATTCCTACATTAGCTTATGGAAAATTCGAGTTGCAATACAAATATAATCTATACACACACACCAGTAGCCATTTCGAACTCAATATCTACATAGATGTAGCCAAGTTTTGCTAAGTAACTGAGACATGATCGAAATAGTAAAATAGACTTTAAGAAAAATGAAGTGAAGTAGTGAGGTGAAAGATATAACTATGATTCTAAGTGATATAGTGAAACATAAAGTGTTAATCCATAAAAATATCTACTTTTGATATGGTATCTATAGAAAAAATCCACTTAGAAAATTCTTGAAAGTGACAAAATTTGTGTGAAAATCAACGATAATCGACACTTATTCTCAAAGCAAATGGATTAACTGGTCAACAAATCCAAATGTTAATTGACCGCTGGCCAATAATCCATTTGTTGTCTTGGGATCAATTGTCTAACGGATTTGTCGGCCGGCAAATCCATCACCAACTGATTAATTCATTTACTTTCGCAGTCAATATCATAATGTCATTGATTTTCATACAAACATTGTTAGATTTAAATATATTTTTATCTTGTCATTTAAATGCAGATATTTTTTACATATTATTATAAAAGCGAATATTTCCCCGATTAAAATTTTCTGAGAAATTTGGATTTCTAAATTTACATAAATAATTTGTAATGTTGAGGTGCATTGGTAATATGTTATACTTCATCATATCGAACTTTGCCATTTAATAATAGTTTCCCTTCATAACGTTTCACATTGATTGAGCTAAAACACACTCAAATTCATTCAATATCATAATGTCACTGATTTTCATACAAACTTTATTAGATTTCAATTATATTTTTATCTTGTCATTTAAATGCAGATATCTAATTTTAAACCCTAATTATTGATCATATTATAAAAAGCGAAATCATTAATATTTCCCAATGAAATTGAAAAAGTAACATAGTTTAACAAAGTGAATATTTTAAATTTTTCACCGCAACTGAGAAATTTGAATTTCTGAACTTGAGAGAGAGGGCAGCGCGGTTTGGCTTGAGGAGGCGCTGGGGTTGAGGATACATAAATAATTTGTAATGTTGAGGTGCATTGGTAATATGTTATACTTCATTATATCGAACTTTGCCATTTCAAAGAAATAATAGTTTCCCTTCATAACGTTTCACATCAATAATTACCCTGTCATTTAATGTCTAATGATAAAATCCACGTGCATCCAGCAATAAATATTAAGCAAATATAAAATAGAGAGAGAAATTTTGTTTTGAGATCCATTGTACCCCTAGATTTTCTGGATAACAATAGTGCAAGGCAAAAACAAAATAAAGAAAGCGATAAATAGTGAATCGGTGGTGGTCCGTCGGGACACGTGGTGGCTGGAAGTCTGGAATCCATTCGCCGCATATTCAACGGCTCTGCTTCCTACCATTTCGAATATGGTGGGTCCCATCTAACCCTATTCAGATTCTTATTTCGAATAGATGCTATTTCTCATTAAATTATGCGAATTTTAACTATAGATTGTGGATGGAATTGTATCCGAATTAACGAGTACTTCATCCCTAAGTGTTTTCTATCAAAAAAATTTATTTTCATAATCTTATTAAATTATCATAATTAATGCATATATATAATTAATTATCAAATTATAATAATATTAAATGAAGATAAAGTAATAAATTAATCATAATTTAATATTAAATTACGAATTATGATATTTAATAAAAAAAAAAGAAAAAGTGTCAATAGAACTTTTAGAAAAGAACAAGGAAGTATATTTCACCAAATATAATATTAATTATATTACTGGTCAACCTGAACTATACTATTCTTATTCAGTAGAGTACTTGGTGGTTTGGAATTTTATTTTGTTTAATTTATGTGTCTGTTTATATATTTTGTATTATTTGATGCTAACATGATAGCAGAAATGAGATAACTGTATATCCAAGATCATTCATTAGGTGCTGTCAATAATAGTAATAAATCCCGGAAAGGACAACCTTTTTGGGTTTATGGTATTATATAGGTAATCAATTTGAATAAGAAGAGTGGAAGACGACCTTTTTTACCCACAGTCGCTAAGAAAACATACATTCCAAGCCAGTTTTGAGAGTTTGTCTACAATAAAATATTTTTATTTAAATATCAGAACCATTACAAGTTTAACAAAAATGTTTCCAACTTCAATTTTTGGCTACAAAAAGCACGTGGTCTATAGAAAAGGCACGTTGAGGGAAAATAGAGAATAATGGATACGAGTTTCTACATCTTCACGGGCAAAACACATCACATCAATACCGAATTGGAATAAACTTTTGTCAGTTTCAATTGGGTCCATAATAATCAAATGAATGAAATAGAAACATGTATGATTTTCTTGGGGAGAAAAATCATAATACTAATCCTAGATAAGAAAATAATTTTGGCCACATCCTCGATAAACACTTTCTTAGCAATTTGTGGAACTAAAATATCTCGATTCAAAATAATTATAATTAAATATCTAAATTATCACAGTTTTAACAAAAATATTTCGGATTTTAATTTTCGGCTATAAAAGACACGTAGTTCGCGGAATGCTAGTTTGAGACATGGAAAAAACACATTTGGCTTTGATATATAAAATTTAAAATAAAAATAGAAATTCGACTCTCTGTTTCTCTCTCTCTCATCGATGACCGATGCACGGTACGCGTGTTCATACACATAGTTCATATGGGGAAAGCAGTTGAATCGAGAGCATCTCAATACCATATTTACTCTTCATGTTGTTCAAGAAAATTCTTATTTTGAACAAAAGTTGGAATTTATTGAGATGTCACTTTTTGAGCGTGTGGTTTCTCTTTGGCTTTGCACTTAGCAGTTGGGTTACAGTTTTGTGATTCTATAGATTAGTAGGATATATGGATTTCTGTTGCCATATTATTATCTTCTTATCAAAACGATTATTTTGGTTTCATATTGACTTATCTTTGTCACATCATTATTCGTTTTTGCGTTAAAACATGAAATATCCAAAATTCTTCATTATTTCTACAATTTGAAATAATTTGCTGGATTTATATCCTGTTAAAGAAGCTAAGATGGCAAAAATCATTGTTATAATAATAATAATAATAATAATAATAATAATAATAATAATAATAATAATAATGTATATTGTCAGTTTTGAATAGTAAACACCTCTTGATGTATTATGTCATTTCAAATCCTCTATCCCATTTTTTAGTATTTTATTTGTGCACTTTCAATTCTAATATTGTTGTTTAGCATTCAATTCCAATTTAGTTAATTATCAGGGTTGAATAATCCATAAATAGGGTTTTATTTATTTTAAGCTTAATTTTTTCGTTATTAATGTTAGTTATATTTCATTATATTATAAAACTTTTTAATCGATAATAAATTAATCAATTTAATAGCACAAATTATTCTCACTAAGATCAACACGAATCTCGTTATCGAGAGCTCATTAGCCGCATAATATTTTACTACACAAATACTAGTCATCAGTCATCACTATATATTAAAAACTTTGTATATAAGTACTATTTTGCAACACAAGGTAATGAGGTATTAAAGGAGGTTTTAACCCCTCTCTTAATGCTGTTCTGTTCCACATTTTTTAAAGTTGAACATCATTCACTTCCAAGAAAAGAATTACTCCCCCCCCCCATTTCTTTTAAGTGTTCTACTGATATTTTTTTTTTCTTGTTTTTAAATAAGTGTTTTAATACACAAATTGATAGTAAATTAATGACACTTTTTTTCATTTTATCCATCTTTAATACTTTTCTCTATTAATAAATAGTTGTGTATATGCATCTATCGTAGTAATTAATAAGATTACAAAAGTAATTTTTTTAAATTCTTGGTATGCTTAATTTAATGACTAAAGGCACTTATAAAAAATCGGAATGAGTACATGGAAATATAACATGTAACTAGGAAATAATATACTAGGAACACATGACAATAGCTATAATATTAATCAATCTCATAACAATGTCTTTCACACCGGAGTAACTCTACCACTATGTACAACTACAGAACTTCCTCCCAAATTAGGCAGGACTCAGGAATATCAAATATGGCACGCAGATCTAAGACATAGTTTAGAACAAACACAAGTTGACACGAAAAAGCGACCATCATTATAGGATAGTATGTGTACCTTCATCGTCGCTATGTTCTGAAGCATTTCCATCAGTATCTGAATCACTACTCAAAGTTACATTGTTGAGCCCCGACCTCCCATCTAGAGACTCAACATTTGCTTCAAGAGAGTCTTTCAGATCTGCAAGCACAAAGGGTTCAGTTAGTTTCCAAAACTCAGCGGCATCAGTTCCAAGAAAACCCATCCAGAAAACTCTCCCTCTTCTCTTGACACGGCAATTCACAGATTTTCCCTTGATTATTTTGGCAATCTTCATAGCATCCTCTTCATCGAACTTCAGCTTCAACAAAATATCCCCCGATGAAGTTTTGTAACCCCCATACATATACCAATATGCAAGAACACGAGGTGTTAGCCACCGATGGATTAGCTTAGGAATCACAGGTAGACCTTGAGGCCAGAATTGGTCGGCATACAACTGAAAACAATTGTGGGGTATGGTTGTAAACAGACATGGAATATCACCATTGTTGTCGTCAATCTGCACTTTATGAGCTAACCATTCATGAAATTTGTTGTATATGTGTCTTTTCAGAAAGGAATGGGTCTTGTTGTCCTCCCTAAATACAAAATCAATTGCGTAACTCTTTTTCTCCCCATCTAATTTAACCCTTAAACCACCCAATAGTAGACCTATCAGGATTTCTCTCTGCTCTTGGCTAAGCTTCAAGCTTGATGGTTTCTTGGCTTCCATTTGGCTCAAACATTGTACGTGTTCTAGCTTTTCCATCAAGGAAGATTCAATTTCATATTTCTTTTTATACATATAATCATATATCTTTTTTGCCTTCGCATGATGCTCATATGTTAGATAGCCCCTCAAGATCTTGTTGCATGATTTGGCATCCACCCCAATTGCCTCATCATCATGCATTTGGCTGAAGATCTGTTCCGCCTTAGCAAGACTGCCAGTTTGCACCAAAGAATCCAAGTACAACTTGTAAACTGTCCGATTGGGATGACATTCTTCCAGGCACCAGAAGAAAGTGGATTCCACTTTATCATGCAAGCTTAAATTGGTGTACATAGTCATCATATCTATAAAAGATCGCGTCAAGGATTTCATGTCACTATTTATGAACTCTTCCATAAGTGACTCCGCTAGTTCTGTCTCTTGAGCTTTACATAATACCTCGATGATTTTGTAGTATGACACAACATTTGGTGAACACTGTTCTTGCATAACCCTGAATATTTCAAGGGATCTCTTCGGTTTCCCGACCCTTGAATAGACCTCCATTAGATACACAAAAGCTTGAGGTGGAGGTTTACTATGGGAAGAAAGAATCTTTGTCCAAACACTTTCAGCTTCTGCAAGATCACCATCCTTAGCACAAGCTCTTAACACCGACACGAGCACTTCTGTACTCTCTTTAATACCCACTGATTTCATCTCAGTTCTTAATGACACCATTCTTTCTTTATCTATTACATCTTGATAACTATGGAGCCAGATAAGCCCACCATAAATATCATTATGTACTTTTAATCCAGACGTCGTCAGATTGTGAAAAATGAACTCGGCTTGTTTAAGATGATGTTTACAAGAGCTTCCAGTTTTGCTCACAAGAGCCCTAAATAGAGAATTGTGCAAGCTTAGTCGAGGCCTGTAATTTCCCAAGTGAATCATTTGATTGTAAATGCTACATGCTTCCTCTAGACAACTTGGGCCAGATGAACTAAGGTAGGCAACAATCAGAATATGAAATGTGGATTCATTAGGAACTAGACCTTGGTTAATTATATCGTTATATAGTTCACGGCATTTCAAGTATTTTCGCTCCTTTCCCATGTAATCAGCTAATTTGGTTACAAGGGCAAAATCAAATCGAAACCAGTGTTGCTGCATCATCCATTTGTACACCTAAACCATGAGAATCAATCACTGTCAGAGAGAATTACGCATTATCTAGGACTTTCTTACACTATAGACCCTCTCTACGAGCAAGAATTACTACACTGCACAGATCAGTCAATGGTTCTACGATTCACATCCATATCAAATCCTAAACAAGAAGATCGTCAAACATGAAAATGTCCTAACAAAAGGTGAATTAGAAACAATCAACCTGCATACACAAGATAATGCAGATAACAAAAGGAATCTCATCAAATCAGCATTTTCTAAATCAGTAATATCTGATCCATATCAATAACTTAAATCAGTTCACGGCTGCTTGAAACCTCTGTTATAAACCAGTAGCAATACTAGTTCACGTCAGTACTATAAGCTTCAAAAAAATCTATGCAAAGATATGAAACTAATCATCATAAATTAATCAAACCAATTAAATATTCAACTGATAAGGGTATAGGTAAATTTACCCTGAATGCAGACTCATTTTCACGTATACGCATGCAGTGGACGGCAATATATGTGCAATCATCCTGCCTAATCCACTTCCGCTGCGCATTGAGCACCCGAATGAATGTAGGCGTCCTATGCGCCGGAAGCTCCTTGCACAGCCACGCCAATCGCGACCTCCGCCACTGCTCCGGCAGCTCATCCAGCTCCTTCACCTCCACCACCGGAGACTGAAACCGCTTCAACTCAGTCGACTCAAACGATCCATCGATACCGAAACTTTCCTCTCCTTTCTCTCCATAAAAGTGGTAATCATTTCCTTTTCCCTCTTCCGAGATGACATATTCGTTTACTTTTTCCTCAGTAGTTCCGGTGGATACGGAGGAGGAGGCGAGAATTGGAGGGGGGAATCTCCGGTAGGGTTTCGAGGGGAGGGAGAGATTGGAGAGGCGGCGGTGTTGGTGGAGGGGGTGGGGGAAGGATCTGAAGGTATGTGCAGGTGTAATTAGGTTAATGATGCTATGAAAACTCAGAAGCATTGCTGGGGCGGAGTATGGCAACAACAACCGCGCGCCGCCGCGGGAAACTGGTGGCTCCGGCTGTGAATCTGTTATTCTTCCGTTTGATGTCGAATGGATATTGTTGTATGGGTCAGTAAACATTCGGTTATTGGATTGGATAAATTCTTCATATTTATTCAATTAAGTTTCAGATTTCTTTGGCATTTTAGGGATTTCTTTGAACTTTTTCAATCTTAAATTTGTGAATTTTTTAAGGCATATTTGATAATCTTATATATTACAAATATTTTTCTTTGGTTTTTTATTTATCGGTTTACTTTCATATGTTTTCTAAAAACTTTCTATTTAATCTCTATATTTTAACATTTTGATTTATCCATGTTACTTTAAAGATGTACTAATACTACCTCCCTCCCTCCAAATTCCTTATTTGGAATCTTCCACACGAATTTTAATAAGTATTGTTAAGTGTATTATGATTTGAGTAAGAGTTCCATATTAATATAATATTAAATTAGTTAGTAGTGGGTCATATATGATCAAATGTATAAATAAGTGGATTGTTGAAAGTAAGAAAGAAAAATATTGATGGGACATGAGTGATAAAAAAAGTTATAAATAAATGATATTGTTTGAGGGTAATAAGTGGAAAGAATAGTTATTATAAATAAAATAAGAAAGAAATTATGGGATCTCCTCAAAAAGAAAACCACGAAAGAACTTCGAGACAAATGAAGTAGTTTTTTACATGTGGGATTTGAACTTGACCTTGTATGTAGGGGCGGATCCACTTAGGGGCTGCATCGGCTCCCCCAGTGCAACCCCCAAATTTTTTCTTTCGTCTATGTATTATATTAAACCCAATTCAAAATTAACTCAATCCAAAATAATTAAAAAATTAAAACAAAGTTGTTATTGTTGGATTTTCTTATATTTTTGACCTATAAGAAAAGCACATGAGCCCATGAGAAAGTTATAAGAGTGAAAATGGTCAGCCATCAATTTTGAAGGGAGAAATTGGAGCAGCCAAAATAGAAAAATTCGTAACCTTTTTTCTACTCTCATATTTTCAGCACGCAGCTTCAAACAACTTTCATTTTCCGGAAATTGAACTGTTAGATCATCGTGATTTTTGGACAGAAGCTTCACAGGATCTGGGCCAATGTTTTGGACGGTGGAGATCAGATTTTGAAGTTCGGAGGTCGGGTTTCGTCGATCTGAACAGAAGATAATTTCTGATGATATTTTTCTTGATCTTTGCTCAATTTTGATTCCATACATCTTGATGTGCTTATTTCCGAGTGTATGATGTTTTGTAAGCCTCTAGTATAATCTAGAGAAGATTGTGTACTGCTCCATTGTTGATGATAGTGGATTTAAGCGGCTCTAGTAGTCCCGTGATTTTTTCTCTCTTTCGTTTTGGGAGGTTTTTCACGCTAAAATTTTGTGTCTCCTTATTGTTGTGTGCCTACTGTTTTGAGCGACATATATTGGTGCTTTTAGAAAACTCTATTTGTCTGCATCCTCAAATGTTTCATATGAGTCGGGAAAATTAGCTAAACAAAGGTGTCATATTCTTTCTCAGCGCTGTATATGCTCAAGTGTTTGTTGATGTTGCTCTCTGTCCATTCGAAGCTATTAAAGTTCAAGTTCAATCGCAGCCAAGTTTTGTCAGTGGTTTGACGGATGGATTCCCTAAAATTTACGCTAAAGAATGATTTATATTGAAAGAAATTTTATTAAAAATATAGATATAAACTTCATTATTGATGGATTTTGTGTATTGAAATCTCGCAAGACAACTTATGAAAACATATAAATATTTTAGCATTTATGATGTTTAATACGCCGAAGTACTTATTTTTCAACTCACCCCATCATCAACTTTGGATCCGTCCATGCTTGTATGAATGTCATTTTTATTTTCTTATTGGACTGTACCCCTATAGCCATGTGTTTGTTGCGCACAATACACATAATATAATCTTTGTAGGTTATTATACAAAAACAAAATTGTTTGAGTTTTCTGGGAAAAAAAAAAAGATCTGCTAAAACTGTAGGCCCTATATACATGCGCTAAAGGCCCCTATTTGTTTGTTTTCTAATTTTTTTGTTACATACACGTGTATAAGATTTTATTATAATTTTAGTTATAACTTTGTTAAATAAATCAAAAAACCGTAGGGTTTCTTTCCATATTTGAATTGACATTCAAATTAATAAAGCTGTAGCAGACAGAGCAACATATTAGGCCCAACCAAGTAAAATCTCAATTCAACAATAACGGCTTATTGTCGTTTTTTTAAAATTCTATTTCTATTGAAAATCTATACTTTACGCTTCACAATCCCATAATTTGTAGTATATAATTATTTATGTTCTAGATTTTTCCCTTACTACACAGCCACTAATTGTACCATTCACTGGGTGGATCATATATTCAATTACAGATTATTTTATTTACTAAGAAACATTAACATGGGCATATAATGTTATCCGGGTAATATGTACACTAACACAACGTCGATCATATATTTTCACAATTATATTATATGATATGTCATTCGCCGAAGTAACCTACTATTACTATTACACGATGGAGTACAATCTAATTTAGTTTATAGATATAGTTTTACATTTTATATCCATTTTTTATCGATTTTTAATATTTAGCTTTCAATTATAGCTTTTGGATTTAATAGAATACCTTCTATTTTGGTAATCTATATTTGGTAATTTTAGATATGTTCAAGCAAATTTCTGATATCAACTTTTAGAATCAAATTGCTACGCATGCAAATGCGTGGGCAATTTGGACACATGTGATATACGCATGTCTTATCCCGAGAAAGAAGCAACGCATTAACAAAAAGTTGTAACGGATTGGGGAAAAAAGGTATCATTTGTACCTGTGGCCTGTGGACGCGCATTTTCTAAATGGTATATATAGAGGATTAAATAAAATAAAAAATTCTCAGAGAAATTTAGATTTAATCTATATAGTTGATTGTCTTATGATTTATAGTTGTCATTTCATAGTATCAATATCATTATCATAAAAATATATTATTATAATATATTAATGTACCTCTTGAAAGATACATTATTGTGTATACAAGAATGTATTACACGACCTAAGAATTAACCATGATTATCTATTAACATAGAATTTACAATAAAGCTATGCGGCAACATTATGATTGGTCATACGAGGATATTTTAGTAATTACTAATATAATTAATTAATAAACTAATAATATTAAATTAATGAGTTAATCATTTTTACATAAATACCCTTTTCTACCTATTCTGAAAAGCATTAAATTTATTAATTTTAAATTTAAATTTTCATTCAATAGGTGTAAAATTATAATTCCATAAGATGATTTTAATGTAAAACTAATTTTTTAATAGATCAAATATTAAATAAACGATTTTTTCATTCAATAAAATCGATTATAGTTGGGTACATTTGCTACCGAATAACGTCACTCTATAATTTATGGACCATTGATTTTTAGTTTCTATATTTGAGATGATTTATACAACTTACCCATCTTTACACAATCGAAAAACCTTCTCTACCACACAAGTCACTCAATTATCAAAAACCCATCTTTTAAAAGAATTATGTTTTACGTAGTTATATAATGCATGACTTTCAAGGAAGGATAACTACTTGTGTTATTTCATTTTCATGTTAATCCATAATTGAGCCCTGCAATTATTCAAAATAAAATGAGATTTATGAATGGAATTAAAAGAAAGTTTTAGATTCCGATTAGACAAATGATTATGTAGTTGGGGGAAACATCAGGTATTCGTATCATTTATTGCTGATTATATATTTATATTAGGATAATTCTATGAATATACACACATAATGCATTTACAATTTAAACCGACTTAATTCCATCCGGTCAGGTTATTATTTAGTTTATATGATTCCTTTTAAACCCTTAGGTGACGGCTGATACGCAGGAATGAAATTTGATAGGAATGGAATGAATTTTGGAATGAAATGATGATAGGAATGGAATGGAATGAAATATGTGATTCCTATGGCTGGTATGTACAAGGAATGAACGAATATGAATGAAATAAAACAAATAAAATAATTATGATTTTATAATTTATGTTATTATTATCGTAATAATAATAATGATAATAATAATAATAATAATTAGTATTAATATTTAGGATTATTATTAATACTAATTAATAATAATAATAATATCAATAATAATTAATTATTATTACTAATTAATAATTATTATTATTAGTTATGAATATTATTACTATTATTATTAATTAATTAATATTAATATTATTTTAATATTATTACTTAGGAATATTATTAATATTGTTATTACTAGTATTTTTTATGTTTAATAATATTATTATTATTTTAATATAATTATTTTTGCATTAATTGTTATTTATTATGTTATTATTAATAACTATAATTTTTATCACTATATTATGATTATTTATTATTGATAACTACTATTTATTTATTATCATAATTAATTAATTAATTAATTAATAATACTATTTTAATATAATGTTTATTGCTATTAATTATTATTTTTATGTCAATATTATTATTAATTTCTAATAGTATTTTTTTAACCGATTTATAATTGGATTCCATTTTCTACATATTAAAAGGGATTTCAATCTCTTATTTTATTTATTTTTTGGAAAAGTTTGATCTTGATTCATTTTCTTAGGGTGATTTTTTAACTAAAAATTAATCAATCCAATTATATGTGAAAGCATTTCAATCTCTCTTCTTTTAAATAAAATTATAAAATAATAAAATATTTTATTAATGGAATGCCAAGAATATTCACGCATAATGTATCAGGTGAATTATTTTCCTGTTGTAATGTGTTTGTTACTGCCGGACAAGATGACAAATGATTGAAGTTACGAGAGCTGGGTCTTAGGTTCAAATTTTCTTAAACCATACTCTAGTTATTTTTATTTTTTATCACCTTATCCTTAATATGAGACCATGCTCGGTTATATTTTTTTATTTTTTATCACCTTATCCTTAATATATTTCAAGATTTTGTCATGACGACGAGCCTATCAGTTCCATCATTATATTTTTTAAGGAAATTTCATCATCGGATTGAAACTGAAATTACAGTATGAGCTAATAAATAATATTGATATTAAGAAAAAAAAAATTGGTTAATCAAAAAATATTTTCTTTTATTTCAAATACTTCAAAGTTCTATATTTATTGTTCTTTTCATCTACAACTTTTTTTTCCGGTTCCTTTAGTTTTCCATTTTATAATCTCGAATTTTGTCAAACTAATTAGCTTAATAAGATTGATATATTTATGCCTCGAGAAATTAGTGTAATTAGATTTATATATTTATGGGGAGACAATCATTTTTTTAAGGAAAGATATGAATTTAAATATTGAATTAAGCTAATAAATTCCTACTTTTCGGCTAAGGGTATTGAAGGAAAATCACATTTAACATAATCAGTATTAATGGAAGGACAATCTCTAATAATATAAAATTACTATAATATATATACATATTATGCATGAATAGCATTACTTTTTTATATTATTCGCTCTTCCTTATTCTTACACGTAATTTCCATTTATTGGGACATCCAACTTTCTTTTACTCCATTCAAATTGAGTAAGACAGACTTATTAACTCATTGTAACATTAAATTTTACCCATCGAGGACTAAATAAGTTTTAACATTTTTATTTTATCTTTTTTTAGCTACTTATACTAATCATTACTTTTTTACGACAAAGGAAACCGCACTTTCGCCACTAATAGGTGGACAGGGGCTTAAGTTCCCACAGATCAAAATTTTGAGGTGTTCTCATATATATTCATATGTACATACAAATTTTAATATTTTTAAATACAAATAATATTTGATATTTTTAAAATATAAATAATACTTAAACAAATAATTTTTTTTAATATAATTGATGTTTTTTTAAATAACAAATTATACTTTTATCCGTATGATATGATGTATTAAATTATTATAAATTTGTGATAAATTAATATTTTGTGAGAATTATTGTGTATTCATTATCAAATTGAATGGTATTAAAATTAGCTTATCAAATTTTGGAATTCGAAATCTAGAAAGTCCAATCGTCACCAATGATTTATTATGTCTCGCCCCTTATCCATAACAATTGTTCGCTCGATAAACTCAACTTTTGTGTAATAACTATAAATTATACAATAAAGTAACTAAACCATATTCGAAAAAATGAAGTATGATAAACATGATCCATAAAAGATTGGTGGGATGTAATATAAAATTAAATCAATGTTTACGTACTATAAACAAGATCAATGCGATTAAAATTAACATATTCGATCAAACATGGTAGGCCCAACATAACATAGAAGCGAGTCCAGAAGATCCATCGCGGCCCAACCGCTCATGACACGTGTCGTCAAATAGCCCGTTCCCCTTTCCCGCGGTAGCCCTCGCCACTCGAGCAATACAAAGTTTCTCGGAGGCTAATTCCGTTATTTCGAAATTATGCAAACGCCAGCACCGCAACAACAACGATAGCCTCTTTTTCTTAAAAAAGAGAATAAATAAAATAATCCAAAAAATCTTTCCTCCTCACCGAACATTACCTCTCCTCTGCATCTTTGGGGAAGTGGAAAGAACATTTTTGCACAAACGAAAAAGCAGTTTCACTTCACGAGCACCCTCTCTCTCTCTCTCTCTCTCAACGCACGCACACATTGTTTCACATATAAAGTATATAATAAGCTCTCTCAACTGAGTCTACTTTATCTTAACGCCAATAAAGTGAGGCACTACCATCATGGAAATCCGATACAAAAAAGGGGAAACTTATGGTCGAATTATTGGTGGTGAGGTGTAGCGGGTAAGTGAGTTCTTCACGAGGGCATGCTGCAGACCTATCTATATCTTAACTCACCTGAACTCGCCCCTGGCCCCCTTCCGTGATTTATCTCGCGCCACGTAAAAAAAGTTCCCCCGCCTTTCTGTTTTGGGGATTTTTCTCGGCTTCTTTTATTGGGTTTTGGGGGTTCTTGGAGGTGAATGCGAGCTGCTTGATTGGGGCGATCGTGCGTTCTGTTTTTGGGAATTTGAGGGCGGAGGGAAGAGAATTTGGGGATGGATCGACTGCCAGTGACGGGTGGTGGGCCGCCGGGTATGGACATGCCGATCATGCATGATAGCGATAGGTATGAGCTGGTTAGGGATATCGGGTCGGGTAATTTCGGGGTGGCCCGGCTCATGAGGGATCGGCAGACGGGGGAGCTTGTTGCTGTCAAGTACATCGAGAGGGGCGAGAAGGTAATAATTGGTTTCTTTTGGTGTCTGTGAGTTTGAATTAATTTTGCAGTTTCAAATGTTTGTGGAATGAGAGGAGGATTGAATTGCTGTTTATTTAGGTTTTATGTTTGGTGTTTGATCAATTTACCGGAAATACTCGCAAAGATTTATGAAGATTGGGTGTTCAGAAATGAGTTAGATGTTTCTGTTTGTAAGTGAAGAGATAGGGCTATGAGTTGGCCTCACTGATTACTTGAAGTTTTTAGCCGACTGTATCACGAATTTGATATCAATGTTGTCTGACTCATTTTGTGATTCTTGTGTTCATGTGATAGATTGACGAGAATGTGCAGCGAGAAATCATTAACCATAGGTCTCTCAGGCATCCGAATATCGTCAGATTTAAAGAGGTAAATCAGTTTTAGTATCCATTTCTTGAGTCTTGGTTGTTTTATGCTTGATGATAACTCTCTGCATAACTTTCCATTTTAGGTAATACTGACGCCAACACATTTGGCCATTGTGATGGAATATGCATCTGGAGGAGAACTTTTTGAACGGATATGCAATGCAGGGCGATTTAGTGAGGATGAGGTTACCTTCTTATAACGATGTATTGACACTTTTGATTTGGTGGGAAAGTAAAGTTTTAATGTTTTGTTAATGGTGCATCTCTTTTCAATGTTTAGGCAAGGTTTTTCTTCCAGCAACTCATATCAGGGGTCAGCTACTGTCATGCTATGGTACTTGACCAATCTGTTTTTTGTGTTTTTTAATACCGAAACTGGAGAGCATATTCCTCAATTCTCTTACTTTATTTGTATTTATGAAGCAAATATGTCACCGTGATTTGAAGTTGGAGAATACGTTACTGGACGGGAGCGCGGCTCCTCGCCTGAAAATTTGTGATTTTGGGTACTCAAAGGTATATCCCCTTATGATTGTACTTGCTCAATTTTATTATCTTATGGCTTTATCTATGGTGGAACTAAAGTTGTTGATTTTATGTGTCTATTTATATCTAATGAGACATTGTTTGCCTGTTTTAGTCGTCAGTGCTTCATTCACAACCGAAGTCAACAGTTGGTACCCCTGCATATATCGCCCCAGAAGTGTTGCTTAAAAAGGAATATGACGGAAAGGTGAGTAATTAGTTTGTATGATCCATCTGGTTTTGCTATGTATTTTCTATGCGAGCTAAAGCTCAAAGTTATCCTTTTCCCATTATTTTATACCTTGAGACAAGTTCTTTGTTTCCCGAAAACTTACCAAGAGTAGCAAAAGGGGAAAGTCCTTTTCATTTGCCCAAAGTATTATTTCATAATAGAGTTGACTAAGTGAAATAAAGAAATCAGTTAGGTAGCAAGTAGTTCCAGTAAGATCTAGAGACGGGTCTAGAAGAGCGTAGAAAGATAAAATACATTATGCCATGTCATGTTGCTCTAAGAGGTTGAGCTCAGTCTGAAGTCAACACTTTCACTTTCTTCTTCATTTGACTTAGATGGCTCATTTACACTAACTCACTTTCAAATGTTTATCCTAAATTTTGTCACACAGTAGGAAACTAATGTTACATTTTGCACTGTAAGATACCTAATGTAATATTTTATGCGTTGTTTAATGAATATAGATCGCAGACGTCTGGTCTTGTGGGGTAACTTTATATGTGATGTTGGTTGGTGCATATCCATTTGAGGACCCTGACGAACCCAAAAATTTTAGAAAGACTATACAGGTACTTATCGATAGTCTTCCCTAACTCCCTCTGAGTTTCGTTGTTTCCTCATTGGGCGTTGGCATGTTTGGCAGCGAATCTTGAACGTTCAGTACTCCATCCCAGACTACGTCCACATATCCCCAGAATGCCGTCATCTCATCTCAAGGATCTTCGTGGCCGATCCTGCGAAGGTCAGTAGTCAATCAGCTCTCACAATTTTGTGATGAATTCGCTACTCCGTGTGTCCCCAACTAAATGTCCTATTTTATGGTAAAAAAGTTGCCAAATTTTCCACTTTACCCTTGTCATCAATGCAAAAATTTACTCTTTTTTTTTCAGTTTTCAATGAATTATTTAGGGGTAATAAGAGTAAAATTGCTCATTTTCTCGGTGCATGTATTTTCACGGCATGGAGCACTTATTGGGGATGGGGGGATTACTTCCTATTCATCTTGTCGTAACTCAGTTTCATGATGTGTGATGTCGACAGAGGATATCAATCCCAGAGATCAAGAACCACGAGTGGTTTCTGAAGAACCTCCCGACGGATCTCATGGACAACAACATGGCGAACAATCAGTTTGAAGAACCAGAGCAACCTATGCAGAGTGATAGTGAGATTATGCAGATAATAACTGAGGCTACAATCCCACCTGCTGGAACCAACAGTCTAAACCAGTATCTCACGCCCTCGACATTGATGACGACATGGATGAAGATCTTGAAAGCGACCCTGACCTTGACATCGATAGCAGTGGAGAGATCATCTATGCTATGTGAACGGAGTGTTGAATGGCTCGGTTAGAACAAGGGTGCTTTGTTTCCAGCTGCATTGCTTAGCTTAAGCCTGCAAGCAAAAGAAAGTTTGTTGTCTTCTCTACAAATAGCATTCTGTAGTTTGATGATTTCCAAATCAACTGTTTGTTTGCTGTGTTTCAATCTTACCACTGTCACTGCTGGAACTTAATACTTAGTTTTTTTGTTGTTGAATTCTTTAGCGTATTTCAGAATGATTGTTTTAGAAGTATATATGTAATTTACCCATTGCAACATCCACATAAGTATGTCCAATAATTGATAATTTTGCAAATGCTACTTTAGTTAATTAGCATTTACCATTCTGAAGGCCCTAATATCCTCTTAACCTCAGCTGCTCAAAAATTTCCACAGAATGTTCTACTTGAATTAAGTGAAGATGATTGTGCTTCTACACAAGCTAGACTTTAATTGATACATCACAAACCAATAAAGCTCACAAGATTTTGGTGATGGAAATATTCCTGTCTTAAAAACATAAATCAAGTAGTCTAATTATCTGCATCCAAAATAATGTAACTGAGAGAAAAGGAATAAATCATTTCTCAATGGTACTACACCAGAAAAACCCTCATAGAAATAGAAACAAATGTGTGAATGAATGAAGATACCTCAGAGCCAGTTGTAAGCACTACTAGCCCCAACCTCTCCAATTCCAAACATGTCTGATTTCTGGCCCTTTAATTCCTCATACTGCAAGATCTGTGGTCAAGACATTCCAACTGAAGCTCTGACAGAAAGCTTCCTCACCTTTGCATTCTTGATTTCATCCTACAAAAGTATAACGAAAATAAAATATTTTCTTCAGCCCAAGAACTTCACAACCCAAAAGCTGAACTTGAATCGGTTTTAACCATCATTAGTCTTCATTAAGCCATGGGCAAGGACCTAAAAGAAACATCTCATTGTTAACCAAATTCAAAAGCCTGATTAAAGAATAAAATAACCTTAACACACAGCGGGAAAAAAAAGGTGATTGTAGTTCACATTTTTATACTGTCATATACCTGGCATTTAGCGAAGCAGCCTCGATGGATACAGATTGAATTCAGTGATGATAAAGAACCCATCTTTTCACCCTTTTTCTTCCCGTCACAAATATCTTTAAATGAAAAGGCAATCATATTTAAACTAGAGGTTTATTTGAGCTTTTAAAAATCTCCAGATTATACAAAATCACGTCGAAAGTTTTGGTTTAGCAGAAATTTCAGAAGTCAATATAGGAATTGATGGGATACTACCCAACCACTCTGGACCACCGACAGCCCAAACGAGTGGCTTGACTTTAATAATACCACGCGGTTATGCCAGGGCCCATCCCCTAAACCCTAATCAGCGAAGGCTAAGAGTCCCTATGGGCAAGGCTAAGAGTCCATATGGGCAAGAGAGCAGTCCCTACATACGTAAGGCTAAGAGTCCCTACATGGGAGGATCGGTTCGCTTTAGGAGCCCTCAGATATGTATAAATAGGAGTTAGATCTAAGGTAGAAGGGTTAACAACTTGTTGAATACTAAGAGCTTTTAGCTACACTCACTGTAATCAAATCATAGTGAAAGTATTGAGGAATCACTCCTCCGTGGACGTAGATCTCATTAACGATCGAACCACGTAAAAGCCTTGGTGTTCTTTACTGCTTTACATAAATCTTGCATACTAATATATACTAGATTTATCATTGGCGCCGTCTGTGGGAACCTACGAACAAAAAAACTTCGTTTTTCTACAAATTAATGGCAAGGACACGTGCAACCGCCGCCGATGTCAGAATAACGCGGCGAGGGCGACCGGTGGTCACCGCCACGGGAAGGAGATTGCAGACGCCACAAGCGGTCACACACCTGAGGGCCACATGGAAAACGTTTCCATACACCCTCAGGATCGCCGCCCTGACAAGGTAGAAGATGCCGACCTCATCGCCAGTGAACAGGCGGCTCACCGGTCTCACGAAGCCCTTGGCCGAGCTGTGTCTGAATTCCTCAATGCCAATATCGGCCAATTCCAAAACTTCCTCCACCAGAGGACAAATGAAGCGGGCACCTCACGAGTGCCCGAACTGGCGAATACGAGCGCCCGAGGTCGCTCACCCCACCGAGGCGGTCAACGCTCACCTCGGCACAATAGCCGAGAACGCGTACACCAAACCGCCGCCAGAAGTCAATCACCTCGCCGAGGGGGTCGCAACCATTCACCACCTCGTCGCCCGCGAAGCCGCTCTCCACCTCGGCATGCCGCCCAGAGAGCCGAGCAAAACAGGAGAGAGGAAAGGCGGAGCCGAACTCCCCCTCGAGGAGACGACAGACGCCGTTATCGGTCTCCCACCCCCCCAGAGAGAGATGGCAACGACCTCCCGGGGTTCGACCGGTACGGAAGAATCATCTCTCCTTTCTCCAGGGAGATTCTAGACACGCCCGCCCCAACTGACAGTGGCACCCAATATTGCCGCCACGATGGCCTTGGGGACCCATCCGACTTCCTTTTCGCCACACTACCAACATGGCGAATCAAGGAATGGAGGATTTTCACATGCAAAATCTTCCCGAGGTGCCGATCTCCAACGCCCGACGCCGGGTTCACCTCGCCCGCCGTAAGCAGATACACCGCTTCAGGACCTCATGGATTAGTTCAAATGGCGCTTCTATCAGAAGATGCCACCTCAGCAGCCTTCCTCCGACCTGCTCACAATCCACCAAGGGCGGGACGAGACGATGTCGAACTTCGTCTCGAGGTTCATCAAAGAGTCGCTCAAAATTGATGACAGTAACGATCTCTACATCATCAACGCGTTCAAGAACAGGATCCGACCCGGCGCACTGAACAAAGAAATCACCAGGGAGAAACCAAAGACGGCGAGTAAACTTTGGAACCTGGTAGACAACTTCGTCAAGGAGACGAGTCGATCCAAGAAGAGGAGATCCGGGACGAAAGGAAGGTCGAGAAGGAAGCGACGACCAAGTCGAGGCGCGGATCGCCGAAGCGCCTTCGACAGAATCAAGAGAGGGCCACTGGAATCCAGGCTCGGACCTCGGCCAAACCCTGGCGCCAAAGCGCCTCCTCTGCTCAAATCGAGGGCGGAGATATTCGAGCTCCACGCCGAGCTCTTCCCAAAGCCCCCTCCTATGAAAGGAGGATCCAAGAAGAGGTCAACAGAGGATTATTGTGACTATCACCGGGGGTATGGTCACGATACCGAGGATTGCAGAAACCTGGGCGCGCAGATTGACGAGCTCATCAAGGGAGGAGCCCTCAAGAAATACCTCGGTCGAGCTGGGCCAGGCAACAGGAAGCGCAGGGGGAAGAATAACGATGGCAACAACTGCGGGCCGAACTTGACGGCGACCCAACCCGAAGATGACGAGGACGAAGGTCCCAATGCTATGAAGCAGGTCTATGCCATTACCGGGCTCCCTGTAGGAACGACGAGGTCGTCGTTAAAGAATGAAGCTCGGAGGCCGGCCCCCGAGGAGCCGAAAAACAAGCGACTCCGAGATGGTGAGGACATTGTGTTCTCCAAAGACGACCCGATGCCCAAAATCATGTCTCGCCAAGACGCCATCACGATACAAGCCGTGGTGGGCAACAAGAACATCCACCGGTCTACATCGACATCGGTGCCTCCGTCAAGATTATCTTCCGTGAGTCGCTGGATAAACTTGAGGTCGGAGGATTCAACACGCCCGCACCATCCCGGTTCGCAGCCTTCACTGGGAGGCGGTTCAACCCGAAAGTATCATTACCCTTCCGGTTCTGGTAGGACGTGCTCCCATGTCGGTCACAAAGTCCATTCAATTCTTCCTGGTACGAGCTCCCTCTCCGTACAACATCATCCTGGGCAGAGATTGGCTATACGCCACCAAGGCCGTCTGCTCGGTGCACCACCTCACAATCAAAATACCCACCCCGGTGGGAGTGCTAAACATCCAGGGTGACCAAACGGCAGCCAAAGAATGCCTACGAGTCTCAACCCATGATGTAGCCCTGCCTCAAGCATAGCAATTACAGAATCCCCGGAAGCCGCCACCTCGGGACGACCTGACCGAGAACCTCCAGCTATACGATGACGACCCCTCCAAAGTTGTCAAGGTCGGCGTCCAGGGCCCAGATGATATTCGGCAGCATGTCATGCGCCGAGGAATACAGGACGTGTTCGCCTGGTCCCCACTCGACATGACCGGAGTGTCGTCCGAGCTCATAACTCATCGCCTCAACATCGACCCGGCTACTAAGCCAGTTCGGCAGAAGAAAAGAGTGTTTGCGACAGAGCGCAGCCAGGTCATAAGGGACGAAGTGACTCAACTCCACAAGGCCAAGATCTTGTTCGAAGTCAGTACCCGACCGGATGGCTAATCGATCGTGGTCCGAAGCCGTGAGGAGGGGTGGCGTGTGTGTCGACTACACCGACCTCAACAAACAAAGATTGTTACCCTCCCGACATTGATAAGAAGGTGGAGGCACCGGTGGGCCACGAAGTCTTGACTTCCTAGATCTGCACAAAGGTACCACCAAATCTGATGAGCCGGAGGACGCCCAAAGACAAAGATTCATCACCGACTTGGCGTCTTTGCGTCGGAAAATGCCTTCGGCACGAAGAACGTTGAGCTACCTACCAGAGGATGGTGGATGCGATATTCAAAGACCACATCGGGGAGATTGTCGAGGTCTACGTCGACGACATCGTAGTCAAAAGTCAAAAAACGGAGAGCTGCGCCGACGACCTCGGCACCATCCTCCAACTCCTCAGATCGGCCAACCTCAAGCTCAACCCCCAGAAGTGCACATTCATGGTGAGGACGGGTAAATTCCTGGGATGCTGGGTTTCACAAGAAGGCCTGAAGGCAAATCCCACTAAGGTGAAAACGGTGCTCGACATGCAGGTGCCAAAGACCATCCGTGAGATCCACAAACTCACCGGGTGCCTAGCCGCCCTCAGCAGATTCTTATCTCGGGCTGCCGAGAAGCAGCTCCACTTCTTCAAGATCTTGAGGAGAGCTCCGGACTTCGCCTGGCAGGAAGAACACCAGTCGCCAGACAATCGAAAGAGTACCTCGCCAACCTGCCAACCCTGTCCGCCCCGAAACAAGGTGAAATCCTCTCTTTGTATCTGGCCGCCTCGGATGAGGCAATCAGTGCGGTATTAGTACGAAATGAGGTGGGACGTCAACTCCCCATCTACTTCATTAGTCGGGCTCTCAAAGGACCGAAGACGAGGTACACCAGCCTCGAAAAGGTAGCACTGGCCCTGGTGAATGCCAAGCGACGCCTCCGACCCTACTTCCAAGCCCATTCCGTCCAAGTACTGACTGACTTACCCTTGAGACAAGTCTTGTCAAAGCCGGAGTCATCCGGACGTATAGCTAAGTGGGCGCTGCAGCTCGGCGAGCACGACATCTCATACTCCCCCAGGCCGGCCATAAAAGGGCAAGCCCTCGCTGACTTCCTGGTGGAGGCCAAATTCACCGAGGTCGGCTCTACCGGCGAGGTCACTCCAACTCTCGCCCCCACAGCGGAAGAATCCACCCTTAATCCGCCTGATGATTGCTGGCAGATGTACGTGGACGGAGCCTCATGCAAAACGGGCAGCGGAGCAGGCATCCTCCTCCTCGGCCCAGACAAACAAGAGGTGACCTATGCAATTCGGTTCACCTTCCCGACCACAAACAACGAGGTGGAGTACGAGGCGTTAATCTCAGGACTCCGCCTCGCTAAGGAATTGAAAGTGGACAAGATCCGGATCTTTGGAGATTCTCGGTCGTGGTGAACCGGTGTTAGGCAAACACGAGGCGAGGAGGACCGAATGAAGCAATACCTTCGAAGGCAAAGGAGATCGACCTCATTCAGTACTTCAAGATTCATCGTATCCCACGAGGGAAAAGCCGCCGAGCCGATATCCTCGATGAAGTTAGCTGCGTCGTCAACAAATCCACCGGTGGAGGAAGTTCACTCAAGAAGCATCACGAGTCCCACATCGGCATCATCACGAAGTAGAGCCGAACCGGATGTCTCCATAAAGGCTATCCGGAAGACGCGCGACTACCTCAAGATCGGCTCGAAGCCAAAAGATGATGGTGAAATCCCGAAGTACCTCATACATGAGGGCGCTCTCTACCGGAAGTCTTACCTTCAACCCCTCCTGAGGTGCCTCGGGCCAGAGGAAGCCGACTACGTGCTCAATGAGATTCACAGAGGATCTTGCGGAAGCCACATCGGGTCGTGAGCTCTATCCAAGAAGAGAGGTCAGGATATTACTGGCCTACCCTCATTCAAGATTCGGCCGAGCTCGTTAAAAAGTGCCCGAAGTGCCAACTTCACTCCACAGTCAAGAAGCTACCCCAGACCGATCTAAGCAGCCTACAGAGTCCATGGCCTTTCATGCAGTGGGGGATCGACATCGTTGGTCCGTTCGACCGAACACCGTGTCGCCGATACTTAGTCGTAGCGTAGACTACTTCACAAATGGGTCGGCGGAGCCACTTTCGAGCCTCACTGGCGGAGGATTCGAGACGCCGTGTGGGAAAACATAGTTTGTCGCTCGGCATACCACATGTTTTGATCTCGGACAATGGCACCCAGTTCGTTGACAAAAATTTTAAGGAATGGTGTGAAGAGCTCCAGATCGAGCAACGTTTCACCTCGGTCGCACACCCGCAAGCGAATGGTCAGACCGAGGTGACGAACCGCACGATTGTACAAGGATTGAAGAAGAGGCTAGACCGAGCTAAAGGTGATTGGGTTGAAAACCTCCCTCAAGTCCTCTGGTCCTACAGAACCACACCTCGGACTTCACACGGAGAAACACCCTTCAGCCTAGTCTACGGTACTGAAGCAGTCATACCGGCCGAGATCGGTGCACCGAGCCCACGCACTCTCCACTTCGACCAGACCGGGAACGAGGAAGACCTGCGTGCCAACCTTGATGCTCTCGAGCAGAAACGCGAGCTCTCCTTCATAAACGAAGCCAAGTACAAGGGTCAGGTCGCACGATACTACAACAAAAGGGTCAAAGCCTCCGCACTCCAAGTAGGCGACCTCGTCCTACGGAATAATGAAGCCAGCAGAGCCGAGCGTCTTAACAAGCTGGATCCGACATGGGAAGGTCCATACCGCGTTCACGAGGACCTCGGCAAAGGGGCCTATAAGCTCGCTCACCTGTCCGGTGCACTTATTCCCCGAACCTGGCATATCACTCACTTGAGGAGGTATTTTACATAGCCTTGATTTTAAATCAGCATCATGATTACTCCTCTTGTTGCTTTTGCCGAAGTGCGATGTTATTTACTTCTCAATAAAACACTTGTTTTTCTGAATAAGTATTCCACTTCGCCTCGTCTTATACATATGTGAACATCTATTTGGATATACCACATTTAAACCTTCACAAGGGGACGCCCTTACGAAGATGAAAAACTCACTAAGTAGAGTACTCACTAAGCGCGCGCCGCACTCACAGATTACTCATTAAATTGAACGTCTAAGTGCAAGGCATACATGCAACTCATTAAATTGAACGTCTACATGCAAGCATACAGATCACTCATTAAGTTGAAGTATCTACATGCAAAAGACATCCAGATCGGATCTCGTCAAATTATGCCCCTTTATTTGGGAAGATATACATCAGATCTGCCTAAATACATTTACGACCAAAACGAAGTCCTAAGCTATGTTTGTACCTCTCAAGGGGGAAAATATACACTTCGGAACGAGTCTAAATACATTTACGACTACATACAAAGTCCTAAGCTATATACAAACTCATTCGGGCTTCCGAGCTCCACTCGCTGTGTCTTTCAAGCCGCACGATTCGAACAAAATCTCCGGTCGGCGGTATGCGCTGAAATGAACTCGGTGCCTTCAACCCAGTCGATAAGGCCGAAATCACCGCGGCCTACTCCAGAAGCGCTCGGCGCGGGCTCAGAGGCACCCCGACCTGAAATGGTGACTCGGGACCACCGCGACCGCCTCGAAGCACTGAACCGGCGCAGTGTGTCCCGACCGAAGGGACGCCTCGAACTGAGGCTACACCCGAGGTCGCACCTCGACCTCGTGAACTCGACGTCTGACCAGGATCACAACCTCGCCCCCGACTTGCCACCCTCCCACGCCGACCAAGTCACTGGGCGCTTCCCACCGCCGACGACCGCCCCCAGCGCCTCCTCTCGGTGGACCCATCAACCGAGCACGGCATGATCGGCGTAGCCGCCCTCCTCCTCAGGCTCTTCTATTATTGGACCAGTGGAGCCCGCTGCGGACTCGCTGCGGGGCTGGGGCATGCGCCGTTTACGAACGATCTCGTACATCTGCATGTACTTCATGATGGAGTTGAGGCAGTCTTTAAACTTTTTGCCGTTAGGCCCCTCCTCATCCCTCAAAGACCATGACCCTCGCCAACAAGCTCGAACTCGGTCATCGACACGATATGGTAGTTCCACCAGATCGGTGGATTACCTTCTCATACTCTTCGTGCTCCTCCGAGACCCTAGCTAGCTTCTCCGCCGTTAGCTCGAGCTACTCCTCACATTGTATCAGGCGTCCATGAATCACATCGGCAGATAAGTCCACACCTCGGCATCCCCAGAAGGGCGGTGTCACTCAGGACGGACCTCGGTATCATCCAGCATGATATCTCTATCCAGATCTGCCACTCAGGTCGGACCTCGGCATCCTCCAGAAGAGCGGTGCCGCTCCAGATCGGACCTCGGTGTAACCTATACAGGGGTCGCTATCCAGGTCGGACTTCGACTTCCTTTTGCAGCACATCTTTGTCAAACGACAGGCGACTCCAGCTCGGTCCCCAACAAGCGGCGCATGCCCAGAACGCCAAACCGTCTACCTCAGTTCGAATCCAGGCGAACCGATCAAATCCTAACACCAAAGAAATCGAGAAACCTTCGAGAACAACATCAGCCGAGCAACATCCTACCTCGGCAACGCGCATTCTTCACCTCACCTCGGCATGGCTGTTACTCGACTATTCGGGGGCTATGATGGGATATGGCCCAACCACTCGGTCAATGATAGGCCCAAACGAGTGGGCTCGACTTTAATAGCGCCCACGCGGTTATGCCAAGGCCCATCCCCTAAACCCCAAGCACCCCAAACCATAATCGGTGAAGGCTAAGAGTCCCTATGGCGCGAGGCTAAGAGTCCCTATGGGCGAGAGGCAATCCCTACATACAGAAGGCTAAGAGTCCCTACATGGGAGGGATCAGTTCCCGCCTCGTAGGAGCCCTCAGATATGTATAAATAGGAGTTAGATCGAAGGTAGAAGGGTTAGCAACTTGTTGAATACTAAGAGCTTTTAGCTACACTCACTGTAATCAAATCATAGTGAAAGTATTGAGGAATCACTCCTCCGTGGACGTAGATCTCATTAACGATCGAACCACGTAAAAGTTCGGTGTGTTTTTATCGCTTTACATAAATCTTGCATACTAACATATACTAGATTTATCAGGAATATAAACGGTAGAGAAAGCCCACTCTACTTGTGGGCCGCGAAAGTATGCAACAAAATATTGAAGGGAAATTCTACTTACTATCTATATTATAAGGGTGATTCTATACATTGTGTGCTAATGGAATGAACTGTGGAGAAGAGGAGTTAGAAGGAAGGAGAGAGTTCTTGAGCGAGAGAGAGAAAGAGAAACACTTGCTCCAATTCCAAATTTATGATTCCGAATTCTTTCACTCTCCACTGTTATTTAATATCTTCTTCTCCTTGTTGCATTTTTTTTAAGAGATTTTTCTGAAAAAATTGTAAGGGCTAATGTATAGTCAGAAATTTATGGCTATGAATAAAATCAACCTGAACTATTTACTTATGATGTATTCAACATGGAGGCTGCAAGGGTAATATAATAACTTTATATTACTATTTATTTTATTATTTTAGATAAAGAGCTATAATAAGTAGAATAGAAGTATAATTACTCATATTATAATCCCATATTTCCCTAGCCCTCGTCTAAATCAAAGTAAGAAACTATTTAGAATCACCATGGCATTATACGACTGCATCTCCACAGCCTTCTCTCTCGCTCACTCTTTATCGGTGGAAAATAAGGCGAATGTTACTTTTGAAGTGACTATTGCCTTCTTCATCCTGCTTGGACATTAGCCAATTAATTATTTCAGAATTCTGCTTCTCAATTGAGCGTAGCTGGAGATTCTGTTTTCATTTCGAGGAGTTTTGGATTTGGTGGTGTTGTGGGAAAATGCGACTACACCAATGTTTTTTAGGCCAATACAAAGGCGATTTATATGAAGAGATCTTGATATGTAGTTGTGGATGAATTTGAAAATCAGTTTACATACAGAAACACAAATTTAATAAATTAATCTTCTGTTTCGAAGAAATTTATAGCAGGCACTTGATATATATGTATGCATGAATATACAAAATTTGTATTTATTTACAGAACAAGTAGACACACTTCATCTGCTAGCAAAATGCTAACTCCGAGCATAAGTTCATCGATCAAAAGCAGAAAGAAATGGAGTTTGAGAAGCTCGCTTCTTTGCTGGACAATTTTCGTCTGCCCTCGAGCCTGCTGCTGCTGCTGATGATGATGATGATGATGATGAAGTTTGTGGCATCAGCTCACACAATCTGACTCTTTCGTCTGAGATTCGCACCTAAAGAAAAAAAAACAATATGAACATACAATATTCATATATATATACATATATAATAAAATAAATAAGAGAGAGAGAGAGACAAAAATCCAAGCATTACATTAACTTTTATGAAAATTATCAGCAAAATTGATAGCACAAATATCTACCTTTAGTTTAGCATCTTCAAGTTCCATTTCAAGGGCAACAACCCTATTCTTAAGTTGCTCAAGTGCTTCTTCAGCCACTGGTATACCTATCTCAGGTGTTGCTCTAGTTATTCCAGCAGCCTGTGTTTCAAGTCACACAAACAAGGTAAACCGCACTGCTCGATTTGCTTTGATGGTAAAAAGAACAGATTTAGAACTTTACACATATAAAGATACTCTTACCCTTAATATGGAAGTACACAAGCCTAGTAACTTCTGAGCTAATTGCAGCCTCTCCACATCAGTTTCCTGTTTCAAGAAAGGAACTGTTATTAGAATAGGCTCTATTTATCGGTGTATTTGTGATTGACTAGATAGAACTTTGCATTCGGTGCTAACCTTCAACTTCTTGTGCAACAGTTGCTCCTCATCAAAATTAATGTAGGCACTTCTACCATTTGCTATGCGGAATTGAGCTAGCTCTTCCTTCACACGTGAAAGAATGGCCTCTGTTTTGTGCAGCTTGTTGCTAAGTTCTTCATTTTGACATCTTAGGGAATTGTTTTCTTCCTGTGACATGACAAAGCATTCCCAGACGTTATATCCAAGTGCGAATTGTGTAAGGATATCTAGATTCTATGTATAAGAGGATTTCTTGCCTTAATTTTTGCATGGTGATGGATACGCTGTTGAATGTTCTGCTGACCTGATAGCCTCTTGATCTCAACTTCTAGTTCCCTCACCCTCTTCTTGTGATTAGTATTTTCTGTCTGAGAAATCGCAGGCAGTATACATCAAATAAACTAAGAAATGTGGAAACCTGGCCTTCTTGAGTAATATTATTAAACAAAGCTTCTACCTTCAACATCTCGTTTTCAGTTGCAAGATGTTGATCTTCTTGTCGTAATTTTTCCAATGCAACATGTGCAGCCATCAGTTCAGTTTGTTTTCTCTCGATCTCCTCGAGCCATCTAAATTTTGGTAGAGCACAAGCGTAAGCTAGTGACTAAGTGAGAATATATCTAAATAAGTAATTTAACATGCCATTACCCATTCCGTTCTTTAAGGAACTCGTTTATCTGCTGATTTAAACTAACAACCACCTGATCCTGAAAAATAGATATCAGTCAAGATTCTAGGTGGTTCATTATTCATCTTATTATCACGACATGGTAACTTGGGAAGAGATTTACCTTGACATCAGATTCAATGTTATGGTTTTGAGCCTCCTCGATTAATGAGTGAAGCTGCTGATTATCCACTAAATTCTGGCAGAAACAAACAATATTAATGAGTTCACGTTCTTTTGTGCTCAGCTCATTGTCTCAACAGCACTCCTACATATAACATGTTCACGTTTTTTGTGCTGAGGGACAATCATCCTTTTCAGCAATTGTTATTTGGACAAGAAAATTTCAAATAAATTGACCTGCTAATCTTCTTTATGATAGCGCAATCACACTTTGGAAACTAAAAGCTCATGATGTCGTATCAGAATGCAAACTTACAGCATAGTTCTTCATATTCAGTTTTACACCCAGTAAATCCCGAATCACATCATGAGTCATACTTTCAGTGGCAGCCAGTCTTGCCTTAAGCATGAATATCTGAATAGAAAGTGAGGTGTTTCAGGTGGGGAACATTGAGTAAACTCATGTGTGGTGTGTTTAAGTGAGCGGGGTGTTTATATGCAGTTATTCACCAGGAAAGTTACCTCTTTTTGTCTGCTTGCAGCTAGACCCTCAAGCTCCTCAATCCGTTGTCTTCCCTCTTCGTCCTTCTCAGATTTGATTTGTTGAACCAAGCCCAATCCTATGCATTTAAAAGGAGATCCTGATCCTCTAGGCTTTGAAGGATTTCTTTCCATTTTGTTTGAAGACGAATTTGCGCTATTAGGCGCAGGAACTTCAGATTTTACTTGTTCTACCATAGCTTCCAATGCCTTGAACTGATTTGAGCATCGTTAATATCTCTTAATGGGAAGGACATTCCTAGTTCTTTTAAACAAATTTGTATTGAGAATTAGACCCACCTTTTGCTTGTATTCACTAGCCTGTGCTTCTGCATGCAAATTTAGCTCAGAGATATGTGCTTTACATTGGGAAATCTGTTGAGGAGAAGTAGAATCAAATTAGTTTTTCGAATGTTATGGAGCCAAACAAAACCATTTAATTCAGACATTTGAAATATAATCATATAAAGTAATCTGGAAATCCTAGGTCATCACCTCAGCATCTCGGGCAGCTATTTCATTTTCAAGAAGCTGAATACGTTTGTGTGCCTCCTGAAGGTTCTTCTCTTTTTCATCTAGACATCTGAATACAAGTACTTACAATACTTGGCAATGATTATAAGTAGCAATTTTAAAAGCTTAAGCAAAATTTTCTGTCAGACCTTTTTACATCAGAATCATTGCCTCTGACTTTCTGCATGTGTTCTTTAAAAGCAAGAAGCTCTAGCTCAAGTTCCTCTCTCTGCAATCGTTGCCTCTCAGCTTCTCCTTTGACAAGATCAACCTTAGGAGTGGAATCATGTCAATGTTAAATGTATAGATGATAGCAAAATAGATTTTGGTATACATATCTATGAATAGAGATACCTTTTGCTCGAGTACATTTATAGTACATTCCAGTTCTTCAATGGACCGTTCTAATAGTCTCACTTCTTCTTCTTTTTCCTCGGCATGTAGTTTCTGTGATTCAGCTATCTGCCACAAAAGAGCCAAAACATATACATACATATTAGAACCGTATCCTGTGCAGAAGCTATTTAGACAAAAGATTTTACCTCTTGTGCTTCATTAGCTATTGCTTCATTTTCTTCAGCAAGAGATCTTGCCATCTCAAGCTCATTTGTCAAAGTAAAAACTTTACCATCCAATTCATCTCTCTGACTGGTGATAGAATCCAAGTTGCTCTTCAATGATTCAGTAGTTTTATTTAGATTGACAAGAGCCATATCCATCTCAGCAACTTCCAGCTCTAAGCTCTCAATTTTGATCATTGCCTCCATTAATTCCTTCTTCATGGAATTTCTTGCATCAAAGGCATCTTCAGAAATAGCTAAGAGCTCAGCTTTTTCTTGGAATAGTGAATTTATTCTCTGATTTTCTTTTCTGAGATCTAATTCACGAGCAGATATTTTGGCTAGTTCTGCAGCAGCTTCTTCCATTTCAAGCGACTTTAATTCAAGATCTTTTTCCAATGCCCTCATAGATGCAAGCAGATCATCTTTATCGTCTTTCTCATCTTTACTGTTAGATGCAGATTCCTGCAGCAAAGTCATGTCAAATAACAGGCCCTTGAGAATATCATCCTTTCTCGACAACTCTGTGTGAAGAGAAAGAATTTCAGAATCCAACTGTTTAGACAGATTCTCCACATATTGGAACTGGTCGACAAATATGTGTCCCCTCTCCATTTCTTTGTCCATCTTCTGAAATATATCATCCATCTCACTGAATTTCTCATCAATTACATTGACCATATTGCAGCTTACTTGATCTATAGTTTCGGCCAAATCAATATTCTTCAAGCTTCTTAAATTCATCGCATTGAGGTATTCTGACTCATTAATCTCTTTGAAGCTCAACTCATTTCTCAAACACGTGTTCTCTTCTTTCAAGGCATTGACTTCTCCCAGTTGCCTTTCCAAATCCTGGATTCTAATGCACAAGTCATCTTGAACAGAAGATTGAGAAAGTTCAAGGTTTCTGATTTCCACCCTAGCCAAAGTTAGATCTTCCTCTAACTTGGCAATGCTATTCTCCAACACAGAAACATTATTTCGTAATCTGTGATTTTCGACATCAATGTTGTGGGTGTTTCTAGCGGAGGCTTCAAATTCAACCTTTTTATCCTCCAATTCCTGATGCAGTACTTGATACTCTGCCTTACAGTTGCTTAGATGAAGCAACAGGCTTTCATTCTCTTTCTCAAGACAGCTGATTCTGCCAAGTTCACCATCTCTCCTTCCCAGCTCAATTTGGAGTCTCTGCAATTCCTTCTCTAGTAGATGGATATCATTCTGCAGATTTTGTATTTGCTGCTGAAGCTCAGTGATACGACTACAAGATATTTCTATAGCAGATTCTTTCTTCTTAACGTCTTCTACTAATTTTTCATTCCAAGATTCCTTATCATACAGTATCAATTCACTGGAAGCAGCATCTAAGCTCTTAAATACTATTTCCTTCTTGAAATTTTCAAGGACTTCAAAGGTACTAACTAAAGCATTCTCCGCATCTGCTTTCAGGAGGCATATCTGCTTTAACTCGGCTGACAGAATTAACAATTCAAAATCTTTTGCTAACAGTTCT
This sequence comes from Salvia rosmarinus, assembly GCA_036937905.1. Classification (NCBI taxonomy): domain Eukaryota; kingdom Viridiplantae; phylum Streptophyta; class Magnoliopsida; order Lamiales; family Lamiaceae; genus Salvia; species Salvia rosmarinus. The sequence goes on from JAODLM010000035.1 coordinate 516,350, forward strand.
AGCATGAATTTTTCCTCTTGACACTGAAGTAATTCATCTTTCTCCTTCAGTATTTTTTCCTGATCCATAATAGAAGCTAATGCTTGTTTGCTGCTGAGATCAAGCTCCTTCATTAGCATGGCCAGTTCAGACCCAATGTCATTTGACCTTTGCAGCATCACCTCTTCCTGATACTGCAGATCCTGTATCTTCTTTTTGAAAGAGGTGAGTTTAAGAGTGACTTCCCCGGTTTCATCAACTTTACTTGATATGCGATCAAAACCTGTCTTGATATCTGACAACAACTTGCCTTTCAAAACTCTGCACATTTCAAGCTCCCTTCTTGATCTTAAATTGTGCTCCCGAAGTTCTGAAATAGTGGAGTTTGACTCACATAAACCATGGTGAAGGAGACCATTTTCTGCATTTAGTCCATTAGCAGTTTCCAAGAGAATTCCCATGTGGCAAAGATGCAACACGGACACAGCACAGTCCTTGGCGATAATCTCTGACCAGACCTCCTCAAGCAACTTCCTAATGTATTCAGTCGATTCATGAATTTGACACTTCATACTGAGTAAGTCAAATGCCACAGACATCCACTCTTCCATCGAAGTGGTCTGGACTTCTGAAATAACATCCTCAAGTTCCGAAATCATCCTCTTCATGATGACAAAATCAGCATCGTACTTTTTCTCCAGTTCCAGATAATTCTGATCTATCAGATTATTGGAGCGTTTCAGGCTTTGGATTTCTTTCATGAGGTTTATTCTCTCACTGTTAAATACATTTTCCTTTGCTTTCGTATCATGAGCACTAAGCTTCAAGGCTTCATTAGCTATCACCAACTTATTTATCATTATGTCTGCTTCTTTCACCGTGTCCTGGACCTCCTCAAATTTCTTAAGAACGCATGAAGCTTCAATGGTTTTCTGGGCAGCAATGACTTTAGCGTCTTCAAGTTCATCTTCCAGTAACTGCAAAAATGGGATCCAGACACTTAGTGGAAGAAGCCGTGACTCAGTAATATAAGATCTCATACGTGGTACCAGTGGCAGCAACACTGTCTTTATTCTATTTATAACGGATCCATTCAATGCAGTCGTAGTTACTGCTTAGATGTTAATGAAGTGATGTGAGGTTGTTAAGATATAATGGAATGTGATATAGAGATATGCAGAAAAAAGAAAACCACTAAAGAAGCATGATCATCACAGTGCATGTCGACTCTAAAAACATAAGCTAGAAATTAAACAAACTACCTCTGTTTGCTGGAACCATGAATCAAGAGATTCTTGTACTGCTTCTTCCATTCTCCTTATCTTACCATCTATAGCACTAACTTTGAGCTTAACTAAGCCTTCAAAATTATCGATTGCATCTCTAAAGACAACTGTCTGATTTAACACAGATTCGATGCTCTTCCGACTGCATCTCTCAGATGCCAAAATCTCTTCTTTTTCAGATTGCATTTTATCCATCTGGGCTTGCACTTCTTTTAAGCTTTTAAGGGCACATACTATCTCTTTCTTCAAGAGAATATTAGCAGCATCTCTCCCGATTGCACTATGCAAAGTAATTTCAGACTCCAAATTGCTGTCATCGTTACCAGCATTTGAAAGACACTTCAAAGTTTTAATGCCCACACCCCCATTACTACAAGAGCTTACATCATTGAAGTCCTGCATTATTCTGGTACCTGTCTGCAGCAATATTAGACTAGTCAGTCAAAGATAAAAAGTTGAGGCTCTATGGAAAATTTGAATTAGAGAAACATTTACGTACCCTTGCTTCACATTCGTCACTAGCAGAAGAACAAATAGACATCTCTGATTCTTTATCTTTCTGAGGATATCCCTGCATCTCATTCTGGTTCATCCATGACTTCAGTGATGAGACCCCAGAATGTAGTTCCTGAAGTTGTTCCCTGGCTTCCGAAATTTTATTTTCTTCATTCTTTTCAAGATGTATCTCTAGATTTTTGCTGCATCTTCGTTCCTCAGAGAGTTCTAGACTCAGTTTTGCACAATATTCCTCTGATGCTTCTAGTTTCTTTTGTAGAGAGCGAGTCTTTCCATCTGCTTCATCTATTACTAAAGCCTGATTCTGGAGATCTGAATCTTTTTTGGTAATGATTTCTTCGAACTCTCTAATCTGAAGCTCCTTATCTTGCAGAACATTGTGATAGTTAGAGTTCAACTCCCACAATCTGTTCACAATCACCAAAGCAGCTGTTGCACAAGATGATGCTGTTCTGAGCTGATCCTCTCCATGCTTAATTAAGCTCTGAAGCTCAGCGACGGTGGATGTCTTATTATTTAAGTCGGATGTTAAGAAGAGAATCTCTTTATCCTTCTCTCTGCACTCTTGTTGATGAGTCTCAGTCATAACCAAAGCCGCCCCTCTAAGAGACCTCAGCATGCGCTCCATGTCATCTTTTCTCTCAACTGCATCCTTTAAATATTGATTAAGGTCATCAATAAGTAACTCCTTTTCAAAAGTATACTTTTTCATTTTTCCAAACTGTTCGGAGATCCAACTTCTTTTATGATGGAATGATCTGGAGATAACATCAGTCCGGTCAGATGCATCATCAAGAGCTGCATTCCCATCAGAGAGAATACCTTCAATTTCACTGGCAATTAAATCCCATTGTTCTGTCAGTATTCGTAATTGCTTTTCTTTGTCTCCAAGCAATTCCGAATATTTTGCATTCTCTTCACTCATTAGACGTAAATTTTCCTCCATGATCTTCAATTCCGTTTGCAGTTGTGCAAATCTGTCACTTGTTTCCATCTCTTTCATTCTACTTTCATGGACTTCCTGTTGAAGACCAGAAAGTTCTTCTTGCAAGCAAACAATCACCTCTGCAGTTTCCCCCTCAACCTGCCTCCGGACTTCCTCCACTTCATCTTGATCAGATGCTTGAAATGCAAGATCGTTTTGATACAATGCATTCAGTCTCTTAGCCTTTTCAAGAGATTCATGCATCTTCTTGAACTTCACTTCTAAAGGAGAGTCCTCCTTCTCTGAAGACTTATACGATGATAGATCTTTGAACTCTTGACAAGAAACTTGATTCTTTAAATAAGAAATTTCAAGCTCCTTCTCCTTTAACATTTCTTCAAAATGCACGTAAGTGCTTCTGAGATCTTCTATCTCGTTAATGGATTGAATTTGTTCAGACTCAAGAGCTTCAACAACCAATTTCACAGTTTTGAGCTCTTCCTGGACTTTTTCATACTCTTTAGTAACTGAAGTAGCCATTTCCTTTGAGAACTGAAGTTCTTGGTTTAAAGATTTGGCCATTTCCTCTTGTTCTGAATGGTATGACCTCTCCTCTTGTAGAATGATTTTGAGAATGTCTAACTCCAGTTGTAAATCCAATATAGCTTCTGCACTCATGGGGAGACTCCGGCATGTTGTTCCGTCCTTTCTACTGGTGGTCATTGCTGCCTGATCAGAAGAAAGAGGAACTTCTACTATGGATTCCTGAAAGTTGACTTGTATGTTAGTTAAATAACTAAAATGCAGTTTCACTACTGAAAGTAAGATTGTATTTGAGGAATGGCAATTAGATTAACCAAAAAATAGGATACAAAAGGAAGTTTCTTCAGTAATTTCAGTTCATTATTTTAGTAAAAATTAAAATAAGCATCCTGTTCCCATACCTTAATGACTTCTGTGCTGCAATCATTTTCTTGGGAATACGTAATTTCAGCATGTGATGAAGCACGTAACTCTTCAATTTCTCTGCAAAAGATTACCATGAGAACATAACTTTAAATGTGAGACCGTAATGGACAGAGGAAATCCAAATATGAATCTTATGAGTCACCTATGGAGCTTTGTATTTTCTTCCATGATACAGTTAAGCTTGATCTTGCTTTCTTCTAGCTCAGAAAGAGTTTTCTGCAACTGTATGACAAATACATATAAAGGATCATGATTTACGGTAAATATTAAAGCATAAGCCTAACTTCAGAGATAAGATAAGACAAACCTCCTCATGAAGCATGCCATTTTCGTTGTTATGATTAGAATCCTGTTACAGAATAGAAACAACAATATTAAGGTTTCTGAAGAACTGATTGACTCAATATTAGTTATACACTAGCTAGAATACTAGTATGTTATATTTAGAGAATTTGCACAATATGCCACCTTCACTTCGAGATGATTAGAATGCTTCAGATTTCCATCGAGGAAGAACATAAGCTGTTAACAAGAATAAGTCAGTAATTAGAGGCTTTAAAAACTAAGAAGCGGACTATTTAAGAATCATAAGACATGAGAAACTTATGTAGTTAAGATACCTGATTTCTCAGTTCAGATACTTCTTTCATCAACATTTCCCTCTCCCCTTCTCCATAGAAATCTTGAAACCTGAATGATCCAACAAGAGAATTTTCATAGATGAAATTAAATGAGGGTTTAAAACTTGAAACTGCACATGAAAAATAATGTTTAGCAAAACATACTGCCGAACTTGATCCAAAAGCCTGATATTTTCAGCTGCAAATCGTGTGACTTCAGGATTTTTGTCAAGCCTTGACCGCAGCATCTGAATTTCTTCAGAAAGTGCATTGTTTTGTTCCCTTAAATAGTCATCTGCTGACATTAAACCACCAAGAAGAGACTCCATTCTTTGAATTTTGTCTTCTCTAAACTTTAACATCATTTTTGTGCACCTAGTGTCCTCCTCCCTCTGACTAACCTGAGAAGCAATGTGTTTAGAGCAATTAATCAGTTTACACTCTTTTCAATGAATGATTGTTGGACCACAAACAAAGGGGTGAAAAAATACAAGGCGGTTCAACTGCTCAATCTCAGCTTCAAATTGAGTAACTGAAGTTTCTGCCATCTTTTCCCTCCTTAAGGAACCGGCAAGTGTAGTTTCCAATGATTTTAACTGTAACAAAAATGACAAAGAGAGAATTAGGAGTTTACTTGATGCATAAGTGTACCTTGACTGAAACAAGAGGATCAAGAGCATCAACATTAATATCTGATACTTATGTCAGAGGTAGACGAAAAAAAAGCAAATTCAACAATTAATGCAAGAAATAGTACAAGTTCGTGAATATTCTGCCAAATCTATTTATATTTTCTGGCAGTCTAACAAAAAAAATGGGAGAAAGGCTGAGATGGGCATTCTTTTCTTGCATAAGTACTTGCAATCAGTTATAACACATGTTCTAATGCAATCAAGATATGTGGGACTAGTTACCAAGTCAAGAAGCACATGTATCAAATACCAAACTTAAGCTAATTCAAATCCTTTAATTTAATTGCAGAATTCACCGAAAGTTTCTCATTAATTGAATCATTGTTGGAGCAAGAATACTAGACAAGATAGAGTGGCACGTCTAACCTGTTTACTAGACACTCTGAGAACTCCCTCAGATTCATTTCCAAGCATATTTCCGTGGTGTGCCTGTGCAAGTGCCCCTCCAGTAGAAGCATCCTCATCTTTGTTTGTGGATTTTAGATCAATGGCGGGGCTAAACAACAGTGAACGGTTTACCCTTTCACGTTTGAGGGCGGACAGCTCCTCCTGTCCCAATAACAAATTACGAGTTCAGTTGTAAATTTTTTCAGACCAATTACTGTATTGTTGAAACCATATGAAGCTAGTTTGACCTTCAACAAATGTATCTGATGTTTCAATGCAGCAACATCACCAGATAAATCTTCATTGATGATAGCCTGCATCATGAAAAGTATGTCCAAAACAGCATGTAAAGGCATTATTCATTAACAGACAAAGTAACTTAATTTCATCTGTACAAGCAAAGAACCATACGTTGTTTTGAATCAGTTTTGCTCGTTGAGCAAACTTCAATGTATTCAACGTTTCAGCTGCAGAGCTGTAGATGAACTGTGATTTAAGACATAGATGCTTCTCCAAGTATAAAAAGCAAAGAAAATGGTAACTCCAGGAGGTTAAAATATTACCAGATAGATGGGCTGACATTAGCTATTATCATTGTTTTTGAGTTTCCACCGAGAGAGTCCTATTATTCCATATCAGTTAAGAACCATAAAAGAACTTTATATGCTTTGTGATAATTAGAAGAAACAAACTAATTGTTCACCTGAAGGAGAAATGTCAATCTTGAGTCTCTGTAAGGAACATGCCTTGGTCTTCCATGTGCTACATCCACTAAGACCATAATCACGTGACTGGAAAAAAGAACATCCAGTGTCCATGTCAACGTGAAAGGAAAACGAGAAAACAGAAAATGCACTATTTTAATAATGCTTGAAAACAATGTATACCCTAGCGTGGACAATGATTTATTGATATTTGCAGCTTCTTTCAAACGCTCTCCCTCAGCACCAGAGGACTTTTGTCTGTTGGGAATTGCAACAATAAGAACGATATCATTTTGTGCCAGCAATCATTATTCCATCAAAATTTAGTTAAAGAATTATTTGATACCTCTCAGAACCTGCAAGATCAACAAGATTCAGCCTGGCAAAGCGGAAGTTAGTTGCAGAGTCCTTCTCCCACTTACTTTCGATCACACATGTAAAGACACTGTGAGAACGGCTGCTTTCTCTGTTCATATTTGTGGCAGCAACTCTTCTATTTGATGCACCCTATGACATAAACTTGAAAGTTAATTCAGAATTATATGTTTTAGAAGTATTCACGAGGATGCATGTATGCATGCTTCAAGATTGTGTGAATCATACTAAACTAAGAGGAAAAACAATCATAAAATGTATCACCTGAGTCAAAAGCTGAAGAATGTCTCCCACGGTGTGGACCTCGAATTCTGATAAATTTTCAACGTACACGCCTTTCTTCATGTCCTCACGTACCTTGTACACAAAAATACAGAGTTTCATGACCAACTACATTCATTCAATATTTCACAAGGGGAAATTAACTTATTAGAGAGTGGAAATACCATTAAATTTGAGGATGAAGGATCGAGAAGATCAGTAATTTGTTCGTTATAAATCTCAAGAAAAGAGCATTTGCAGTTGTACTTTAGTTGCTCGTCTCTCCGGCTTTCCTCTTCCTACAATCAAAAGGTGTCATGTCAATTGCTTGTATCAGGAAGCACCTTTCACACTCAAAAACACCAAAGAAAAAAGTAAAGACAATAATGGTTACCGCTCTAATCCTGGCAAACAAGAATTCGAATATGCGAGGGGTCATTCCACGGTTTGTACTAGGGTTGACTTCGAGGTCGTCAATCTCGCCAAGCATTGTATAAGTCTTCCCACTACCGGTCTACATGTAGAGAATAGAGATATTAGAGTTAGAATTGAATACTTAAGTAAGAGGTTTTTTTGCAGCAAATGATTCGACAGAGTAAACAGACACAAGGCCCAAGGAGGAAAATGTTTGAAAAGATTGATAATTTTGCCACTTTCAAACACTAAAACAAGCATTTTTAGGTCTTAATAATTGTAAAATTTAATACAAGAGCGAGCATATGCGATTCATAATGTGCTCTTAAAGTGCTAAGCATCAAGAGGGTTCGTGATAATCAGCTTCAGGCAAACTACATAAACAGCAGGCAAATTTTAATGAGCTTCTTGCAGTCTGCAATGGATATTGCTTACTTACCATCATTCTCAACATATTTACACAACAGAGCAACCAAAGTGATGCATTCAATTAAAATTAAAATACAAAAAGACCAAGTTTGGACTCTTAATAGATGCTAGTGCAAAGAATCATACCAAAGCAAAGTTACACTTAGAATATGTTATAGGAACACTCTAGACACAATTCCCTGACCATCAGAAACAGAAATATGTATGTTAAAGCATTACCTGTCCATATGCAAACATGCAGCTATTGTATCCAGACAAGCAATTCTCTACCATGGGCAAGCCAACCATTCTAAAAAGTGTCTCCTGCATATAAGAAGCATTAATCAACCATTCCATCACAGTCATTTGTAATCCATCAATAATACAAACCTGGTCTATTCCTTCACATGCTACATGATCAAACATAAACCGCGTTTCAGGTTGCCCAACCCAGGTTATGCTTTGTGCAGTCTCCTGCTTCAAGCATCTACTGTAACCAAAACTGCTTTTCTCCATATTATTGAGTGGCCGTATACGAATCAAGACCTAAATATTCAAATTTAGAAGATAATAAATCAGTAGCCTGAAATCAAGCAAAATATCAGTGGCAAACATTCTTCAACAAACATAATTGGACAGAGAAGTAGCTTACTTGCACATTGTGTTCCATCCAGAATGATGGATCTTCCTTGAGCTCAAAATAAGGGACTTCGACAGTATTAACAACAGTCGACATGTTACAAGAGCTCGGAATCCCTTTGGACAGTGCAGCATAGTTAGCCATCCTGGTTCCCATGTTGCATACTGTCCTAGAACCACTAGGCATAGAAAATCCTGGATTTGGAGGCTTGCTCACGCTCTTAGTAGGCGTGGATTGGATAGAATTACACTCCGAATAACTCAAGGTAGCTCTGCCACCTGCCCTAGTAGAACTCGGAGTATTCACGTTCGGTGCTACTCGTCCCTCCTCCTTCAGCTCCACAGCACCATTATTTGATGAATTCTCACTCTTTTGAGCCCAATTGAACCGATTCCTCGACATTGCCCCTTGTTTCTCTGGAGTGCGAAGGGGCATTGATGCATCTGAATATTTTGGCTTTGGCTTGGTTGGAGTTCGATCAACTCGGCTAGGCCTATTGATTTCCTGATCTGGAACGCTTTTAGGGATTCGCGGCGGCGGCAGCTCCGTAATTGCATTGAAAGGGGGCCGTGAGGGTTCTGTGGTTATCTGAGGGTTCAACGAATCTCTAGAATTTGGAGGCACATTCTCGACTTCCTCTGCATTGGCGTTCTTGGCCGGATTGCGGCGCAAGAATTTGAAATCCCTCAACATTCTACCGCAACCCCCCACACAGAAAAACAATAAAACGAGGGCAGGAAAAATCTCTCTCTGTACTAAAAAGCTCAAAGATTGAATATTTTCATTCAAATAAAATTGAGCGGCGAATCCAACCTGGCAGAGGAAGTGAGGAAAAGGACTCCAACGCCGCGAAAGTTTGTAATTGTTTCTTCTGGTTGAGAAATGAGAGACACAGAAATCTGCTCCTGCTGATTTTTGATTGCTCCTAAAGAAAATATTGATTGAAATTCACCTCTACTAATTTCTTCCTATTTTAATTAGATACCATTCAGCATTCTCTCTCTCTCTCTCTCTCTCTGGCAGTGAGCGACTACTGTTAGCAAATTCAAATTTTGTGAATTAAAGAGGAGGGGCAAAGATGGACGGCTAAGATGAGATCTGCGATTTGAAAAGGTTGGGATTCATGGAAGATCGCGCTACGGGGTTTTGATTTTTGAATTTGAATGGGGGTATTTTCGGGAAGACGGGAAAAAGTGTAATAATGTAGTGGTGTTTAAACGGCTACAATTTTTAAATTTTGTCGAGCTGTGGACCCTTACAATCTCACATTCAAATTCTCTCATATACTTTTTTTTGTTGGGAATTTGAATGATCAATTTAAATCATATTCTCAATAATTCATAAGCAAAGTCATAACTAACTACGGTACTATTGCTTTGCATGTTATACTTTTATAATTTTTTGTCTTAATCTCCATTTTATGCTTTAGCTTGAAAATTAAAATAGTGATTTTTAAGAAAAAATAATAAATCTATGTTCATTAAGTAAAAAAAATATCTTATCAGGCATTTTATAAATTAAAATATGGATAAATTATGTTTAGAATATACGGAAATCTACACTATGCCAGATAGCAAATATTTTATCCTTTTGCTATTCAATCTCTTTATATTTAGCATTTCCTTGGCTCGAACTTTAAAGTTGGATACTTGTTTGTTTATTTATGAATAATTATAACTATTTAATTTTTTTTCAAAAATATACTGTCAAATATTTAATAAAAATTACAAAACCATTACAATTAAGTAAAGTGTAGTGGAACAAAGTATAAACAATTATGACGTATAGGCTTTTAGTTCGAACTTAGGGTCAAACTATAGTATAACAATAATATTAACTTTGCAACGCTAAAGTCACTATCTACTGCTACAGAAGGTAATTTTGAATTTTTAAATTTCAAAAGAATAATTGCTTTTAAATATATGAATTTTTACCTATTTCTGATTTTGTACATGAACAAAAATATTGTCTTCAAATACACAAAAATTCAATTGTTCTAATTTTTTACATGTTTCCGACAATACATGGTCACATTCTTTCACCATTTAAGAGCTCTAACCCAAAATTGATATACAAATAGGTACAACCTAAATGTATAGTATCATGTATATATGTAGTTAGAACTTCATGCATAAATTGAATCGCTCAAACTACATGTATACATAGATTAGAGATCGTCTGAAATATTAGATATGTGAAAGAATTAAATAATTAAAAATTTGTATATTTGAAACCAAATTTTTTAATTCATGTATAGAACTAGAATTGAGAGAAAGTGGATGCATTTAGACGCAACCATCCAATTTCAAATATGCATACTCCAACTCTCCATGTTGTGCTTGCTTAAACATTATGTGCCGTGTGCGCATGGCCGAAATCATGTTATTATCTATGGAATAATTTATTGGATGAGGATGTACATTTATTAAAATTATTATTATTCATTAACTTTCTTAATTAATCTGTATATTTATAGTCTTTTCATATAATCCTGCCACTTGCAATCATTGTTAATCCCGATGAAACGAGCACATATATATCAACAAATAAACAAATACAGTTGAGCTAACAAATCATATTTTTATCCTAAAATGAAGGCCAGGAAAATCATTAGCGACTTTAATCTTCAGCTAACAAATCATATTTTTATTACTAACCCAATATTAACCCTTACAATACTCAACACTAAACTCAACTTCATTTTGCAGTAATTGTAACATCAAACAGTAATTCATCTCCAATACATAAATTCAAATTTTAACTCAAAAGAATATTCTCTATATATTTATTCTCATGCCACTTTTTATACTTTTGCAAAATAAACCTTTCAAAACTTATAAATTGTAATAAATCAATAATTAATATTATTATTTATTATATATGAGTTAATAATTACTATATGAATATTTTAAAATTACAAATTAGAATAAGTTAAATAATTAAAGTTTAATCTTTTTTAGAATAAAAATGTAACAAGATTATAAGAATATAAAAATAATAAATAATACTATCAACATTTTAATGTAAAATAATTCAAAAAAGGAAGATAAAGAAAGAAACAGGAGCAACTCAAACGTGAATGATCATTTAGTGGGTTAATCCATTTAATGGGCTTTAAGGTCAACAACTGTTTAATATGCAATCTCTATGAAGCCTAAGAAAAGTCCAAACTAATTAATATAAGATTACCCTAATTAGCATTAATTGTCTTCTTCTTCTCCATTTTGTTTCCAGCAACTCCTACAGTACAATTGTTCTTTCTTCTCTACAATTTTTTTCCTGATACACAAAATAAATTATCAATATGTAGAAGGATTAGTTTGCAATATCATCAACATAAAAAAGTGATTTTAGTTTAGCTACAGTGTAAACGCAAAAATGAGTTTTGAGGAGAGAGAAATTTCAAACTCATTTTGAGTTTGAATTTGCATGTATGTTGGAGATGAATATTGACTGCAAAATAGGTTTTACAGTTGGGTTGGAGATGACCTTAAACCAATATTGAAACTATTTGCGACTCCCAAACACGATTTACTTTTGGCGGCTATTGGGCAAAAAATATTTGAGTTTGTATGGTCAATATGAGCATTTTCATGTAGGAATTTGACTCAAACTGATGTTCACTTATCGGTATTTTTATCTTATTTCCTCCGTTCCACTGAATTTGGCTCATTTTATTCTTTGGATTATCTCACCCAACTTGATTTATTTCATTTTTAAGCAATAAGTATCACTTCAAAATGTATGAACTCTACTTATTTTTATCATTTTATTCACTTTATATATTTATCCTAAATAATCATGTTAAAAGAGAAATGAGTAATGTTCTGAGATAGAGGGAATATAAGGGTTTATCAACTTTGACCTCTTTGCTTTTAGATACAATTTAAAAGCATTTCAATAAAGTGAGAAATGAATCCCAATGAAATTGTTATTAGTTAATATGAAAAGGAGTGATTATGTGCATCTATGAACGAACTCTCTTCCCCTCCCATTTTTAACTCATTAAAGTTTTATAAAATAATATTATTTGCATACTTGGACTTATGATTTTATGTTGTTGGACTTATTATGATTTGACTATTGTTAGGTTTATGATTATTTATTAGGTCGTTTTTTAATAGATATATTTTATTGCAATGGTGATGCTTGATTTTTTTAATTTTATTATGAATTTCTAGTTTTTTATAACAGGTTTTAAACTTAAAAAATGATATATATTCTGCCAAACTTCGGTTAAATCGAAGTTTAAACTCGGATCAATTCAGTTTAGTTGGAATAAAAAGTTTGGTTGGTTCGATAAGAAAAATAATTTTTTTTGGATAATTCGATTTTTGGTTTTCTGTTTGATTTCCAATCAAACCGATCAAATCTCACCCTATTAGTTTGATAGAACTGTACACATGAATTGTTTTATTATGTCATATTGGGCGTGATATTGGGCTAGGTCACTCTTGGCAATTTCTAAAGAAAAATCAAAATTTTACTGCAAACCTGTCATCCATTTACTATTGGCTAATTAAATTTTGTTAAGAATTTCACTTTCTCGTATGTTTTATAATTTATTTTATAAGAGAATCCAAATTTGGTTCTTGCCTATGCGTGCATGTGTGTGTGTTTTGCTATTTTACGGTATATTTGATAATAGAAATAGAAAGAGACACTTTAGATTAACTTACCAAATATTTACAAAATTCATGTAGTATTAAAACCTTTCAAGTCTATAAAAACTATAAATAAAAATAAATACGATTTTACATAACCATGAAAGGGTGAATAAAATTGAAAACTAGTTTCAACGAAATAGGTACTTCATTCATCCCACCTAATTTGGCATATATTTATTATTTTGTTGTTCCACCGAACTTGGCTCATTTCAATTTTAAAAAATAATTATTTTTTCAAAAGATATAAGTTCTAACTATTTTTTATCACTTTAACCACTTTATATCATTCTCCTACCTAATTTTTTTATCTGTTTAACTATTTTATATTATTATCTTTATTAATTGTATCGAAAAGAAATATATATTATTTTTGGTGGGACATAGGGAATATTAGTTAACATGAAGAAGAAAAATTAATAGTACTGGACCTGGTTTGGTTATTACACTGTACATATGAAGAGTTTTGTCGTAATGCTCCCAAATTGGGCCCACAGTTTGGGCTTTTTCAATAACAGGTCCAATTTTAAAACGTTATATATGTCAAACGTTTACTACTGGCTAATTAATGTTTAATTAAGAGATTTCCCATTACATTACAAATCATAAAAGTTCAGTAACTTAAATTATTGATAATAATGACAAACAAAGACTCGAATTCAATTTTGTAATAAAATAACATTTGAAATGTCTTGAGCATGTTGATGTGCATACGATCAACAATCTATCTATAACTATAGTAAAAGAGAATAGTCTGCTATAGAAAACTCATCCAAACTCATGCATCCCACCTAAATTCCATGCATGCTGCTGCCACCCATACTCCTGCTTTTTCATATAACCTTTAATCAAATATGTCAATACAGTCTTTACATTGTATTAGAAGAAGTCATACCCCTCGCTTTATCATACAACTTTTACTGGGATAAAGTTTTCCTCCATAGTACATAATTATTACCTAGATACTAGATATAAATCAGGAATATCACCTATTAGAAACTCCAACATGTTTTTTCCAAATCTCATCAAAATACAAAAACTTCTCCACCAATAAAGTGTTCATCACTTAATGCAAACATCATAAAAAATAATAACCAACAAGATATCAAAAGAACGAGAATTATTTCATCCAGTAGTACTCAACCATCAACCCCTTACTTTTGCTCATTTCACTCTAAGTAACTTTTACATATTTTGCACTATTTTTACAGATTACTTCTTTGTTTTCTGCAGATTTGTGTTCACCTCAAAAACTGCTTCAACAAACTTTAGATATGCCGATAGTTTGGTCACTTCTTGGCTAAGTAGACGATTCAAGAAGCATCTTTGCGGGCAAAGTTCGTCTGTTCCGTGCATATGGTTACCCCTCATTCAAAAACAAGAAAGAAATGACCAGTTGGGAATGCATTTTTCATGATTCCGATATATAAAGAAAAGTTCAACATGTCATTGTTCAATTTTTTTTGTTCCTATGTAAAATCAGATCACATTTAATATTTTGAAATTCTATATACTGGGAGACAGAATAGAAGCCACAATTCCAAAGCTTTTAATTCCCACCTTCAAGCCTCAATTAGAGGAGGGTTTGATTTATGGAGTTAAAAACTTCAAGGTGACATTCAAAATCTGTTATTTTTGTTGTTTGTATCTATTATTGCTGCTGTTCGTTGTCGTCGTCACCGTCCACTGCCGTCATTATAAAAAAATGGAAGAAGAAGAAGAAGAAGAAGAAGAAGAAGAAGATGATGACTGATTTGCTTTCTTCCAATTTTGCTCCTTGCTAATTTTTTTATAAAAAAAAAAAAAAAAAAAAAGAGCTGACACGTGTCAACTTGTGGTGCGATCACGTGTTCAAAAGGTGTGGTCTAGATTGAGTGTTACATACTATCTGGGGACCGAGTACTACGGTAACTCAACCATATATATATATATATATATATATATATATATATATATATAGGGGAGGGTTAACGTGAGAACAATTTTTATTGTGAGAACGTGAGAACCAAAAATGATGAATTCACAGTGAAAGTTGATGAATCCGCTGGGAAAGTTACTGAATCCAAAAAAATAAAATTTTTGTTCCTCATGGGATTCGAACCCGGGTGAAAAAATCTTAATTGTTGAATTCATTAAGTTTCTCAACGGATTCATCAACTTTCATAACGAATTCATTTGGTTCTTAGTTTTTAGGATAAGAATGGTTCTCATTTGAACCAAACTCTATATATATATATATGGTAAATATCACTTTAAATCCTAAACTATACCTATTTTATTAAAAATATCATGAACTTAAAAAAAAATATCATTTTAAACCCCAAACTATTAATATTTTATCAAAAAAGTCATAAACTTTGAGAAGTATCCATTTAAACCTCTAACTATTAATTTTTTTTATCAAAAATATCATACATCAATTTTTCAGCTCCGAAATTGGACGATGAATATCTTCGATTGACCCATCGGATATATCCGGCGTTCATTTCTTGCCTTGAAATTTTGATGTGGCTCATCGAACAAGAAGAAGATATTTTCGCCTAATTTCTAAGTGAAAAATTGATGTAAGATATTTTTGATAAAAAAATTAATAGTTTGAGGTTTAAAGTGATATTTCTCAAAGTTTAGGATTTTTTGATAAAATGTTAATAATTTGGGGTTTAAAATGATATATTTTAAAGTTCAGGATATTTTTTATAAAAATGGGTATAGTTTAGGGTTTAAAGTGATATTTACTCATATATATGACATAAAACCATTTATATCATGAGAACGTGAGAACTAAAAAATTATGATTTTACTGTGAAAGTTGATGAATCTGTCGAAAAAGTTATTGAATCCCAAAAAATAAAATTTTTACCCCTCATGGAATTCGAACACGAGTACAAAATTCAGACAATAGTAAGTGGGCATAGGTTTGACAACGATCCACTCTCCATCGGACTTCGTCTTCACCTCCAACGTCGTCTCGGCATCCTTGTGCCTCCTGAGGCCTAGTACTAGTTGTGCAGCAGGGCAGGAGTGGCAGTAGTTCAGCCTCATGAAGCTCGTCTGCCCTTTGAAGAAGCCATGAGATCGATCTCTTTTTAAACCTAAGCTCAGTGCTATTAGTTCGAGTAGCTTATGAGTCAGCTTCTGCATTTCTGCAGCGTATTCCTCGCATATCTCCCTGCATCAGGAAACTATTTCTGTAAGAAAACAGACTGCAGGTGTATATGATGAGGTAATATGTAAAGATAGCCGTCTTTGCTATTGTAGAGATAAAAAAATAGCAACCAAAATTTTTAAGTATAAAAAATATCTAAAAAAGATAAATAAATAGATACATTTACTATTTTACCCCTTAATTCATGACCAATAATAGGTTTAGTTGTAATTGCACTTTCAACATTGCAATTCACAACCAAGAATAGCTAGGTTTGGTGGGGAATTTAGTCTTGAATTCGCCTAAACAGTACTTTATGCTGGCCAAAGAGGTTGGTTTCATCTCTGCTGGCCTTCATCTTCTCCTCTTTGGGCAGAGCAAAGACCTCTTTTGATTCTGTCTCGAGTCTTCGACGGGTTGATCACCTGAAAGAAGCCCCATATCTTGCAGGCGTCGCCTATTTGAGACACTAGATATGATCGAGGGCAGATGCATCGGGTTCTTGGGAGTTCAAGGGGGAAAGATCCATGATGGCCGGGATGCCTTCGGCTTCAAGGATTCCGGGTTTGGGTTGGTGTTCGAGGGGTTGGATGAAGTCTACATCTCACATGGCTGAAATTGTTTGGTTTGATGATTGTTTGTGCTTTGCCAACTCATTTAAGGAAGTCTTGGCTGCAGCATTTGTGGATTTAGTGTCTTCTTTTTTTGCAAGTGAAGTATGGTAACTAGTGAAAGTTTTGAACTAAAATTTAATCAAGACTTATTTGTCAGATGTATTTGGAACATAACAATCTTAATTAAATTATATACACAGGTGCATGTATAATAAACAAAGGTAACTATAGATATTTATTGTGGCATGATGCATGGACAAAACTTCATCAAATTTTTACGTTACTGTAAAGAGCATAAAACTCATTGGCCACATGTTCCAGATTATCAGAAACTGAGCAACAAGCTAAATTGGCTGTGACTTTATGACCATGAGCTATAACAAGATACTTCTGCAGCATCTTATATTGATCAATTATGATAAAGACTCCGGCTAATTTGCGCACAGTTTTGGCAACGACAACATTAGCGCTCTTCATGGTTCCTCCATAGTGTATTAGTGTATACACATAAAATGGCCTCAAGAAAAGAGCTGCCACTGTCCAATCCTGCAGCAAAATTTAGACAAACCAGATAACATAGTAGTAAGGTTTAGCATTATTCAACTTGATATCATGGTCATTTGTTGTTAGTTCATCAATCATTTCTAACAAACTTCTTTTAGCAACATGATGTGCTACACTCAGTAGTGTCTGTCTGATATCATATAGAAGCAAACTTAGTTTATTTAGACAAACCAGATAACATAGTAGTAAGGTTTAGCATTATTCTAAGCCAACTCTTTCTCCCACTTAGGTTTGAATTTAATCAGAAAGAGTGGAAGATAGCTGTTAAGATGGAGAAGTTGCTAATTTAATCAGGAATAAGCGCAGTGGCCAAACAACAACAGAAAGTCTTTCTAAGAAAAATCTTTCAGAAAGTATCTATAAGCAAATAATGCTTCTTTACCTGAAGCCATGAGCACGAGCATAAACACTGACAGAGCCTAGCTAAAGCCCATAAGAGAGAAACTTCACTTAATTAGTTCTTGAAATGATATATCTGAACATTCTCAACATCATGCTTCTTGAAAATACTGCGCTTTCTAGTCACGAAATTTCCATGATCGAGTATTTTTATCTTTATTACAAAATTTCTGCAATCCTATACCTGAATTACGTCAACGAGCATTAGTGATGCAGGCATTAGGCGTAGCTTCGACAAGAATCTATTTGAAATCGTGTATAGAGTCAAGTAAGCAATGACTTACTTTGACCGAGATTTTGAGAGACGAAATGTTTAATTTTTTGGAATTAAACAGTGTAGGATTGACTTAGTGATAAGTAGATGATCGTGTTATATTCACATTTTCAAATTCAATTTCCGATGAGTGAAATAATGAATTTTAGTTGGTTACTCAAATATGGAGTTATGTGATAAATAGGATAAGCATGAGATTAATTAATGTTATTCCATATTGATTAATTAGTGTTAATTAATCAAATATTTAAGTGAGGTCTACACCACTTAGTACATGTATGTGCACAAGTGATGGGTTGTAAAGTCCATACACAATTGGCCATCACCGCTAGCTCGCGCTCGTGGCCCAGCGTCAGGCTCAGGTTCCAGTTCCAGTTCTAGGTTTGCGTCCTTGGATCTTGGCAATTGGTATTTTGCGGTATATGTACCTTTTGGACTGTCGTTTTCACGAGGTCAAAGGTGGAGTTGGTCCGAGGTCCAACTCGAGTGTCTTGTTCGATGGAACTATTGTGCACATGGGAGACATATAGGTACGTCCCAACAAATTTGGACATGGGCGATGTCAGATGCATTCGTAACCGTCGATAATGTCCGACACGATGGCAATTAGAAAAACATGGAGTAACTTTAGTTTTCTCCCCCAGAAATCGTCGATAACTCCCATGCATTCAATGGGGAGATAACTTCGTGACTCCCATCATAATGGGAGCATTCATTTCAACAAGCTCTACATGATGAGATTGTGCCTATATATAGAACAATCTGCACTCATCATGCTTTTCGGTTTTTGGGAGATAGAGAGAGTCGAAAAATCGTTTTTGCAAAATCCATTGCATACATATTGCATATTGCATGTAGCATTCACGATGACACTCTCTGAATACATAGTTCACGTCGAAGTTTTGTCCTCACCTCGTTCAGTTCGCCTGAACTCGTTGGTTTGCAGTGCTGGTATCCACAAGATGAAGTCGTTTTATCTTTGGAGACGATACGCCAGAATAGAGAGCACTACACAGGCGTATTCGGTCTTGCAGATAGAGAGATCCTCCTCAACTCAATTATTCTACATTGTTTACAATATTGTTTTGATTTTGTATTTTAGATTCAGTTTAGTTCATTATATTTCGATCTCCTACATTTTTGACACACATTGTAATACGCCCGAACAAGTACTCACTTTTCCAATGAATCAATCCCCATCACTTTTCCTCTTCACATGGAGGGTGTGAAGCCGTGAAATTTTGTGCAGGGGCCCAATTAATTATAATTTTAAAAGATAATAAAATTATAAAATAATAATAATTTAATAATATATTGAATTTATTATAATCCTTTTAGAAATTTGATTGGTAATATTAATTCACATATAAAACTTTATTATTTGCATATATCTTTTATTTTATCAATATAAAATAAATTATAGAAAGAGAAAAGAAATAGCATTTTATCAATATAAAACAAATTATAGTAAAAATATAAAGGAAAGAAAAAGAAAGAAAAAATAAATAAAAGAAAATAAGTATAGAAAAAAGAAAAAAGAAAATATGTAACTAAAAGGAATCGAACAAGATTTCTTAAATGAGAGATAAAAATCCTAATACATTAGACTATAATAGATTTAGTTATTAAATGTTAAATATTTATAGAGATCACATATATTTAGCTAAGAATTAATTCACATAATGTTATTATTTGCATACATATTTTATTTTATCAATATAAAACAAATTATATAAGAAATAAAAAAGGAAAAAAGATCTCAAAATAAAGAGAAGAAATAGAATATAGAGAGAGGGAGAAAACACAAACCAAAAAGAAAGAAAGAGAGGAAAAAAAAAGGAAAAAAAGGAAACAAGAAAAAGAAGAGAAAAAAAGAAAGAAAGGAAAAATAGGAAACGAGAAAGGGAGGAAAAAAAAAGAGAAAAAAGGAAACGAAAAAGAGAGAAAAAGCAAGGAAAGAAAAAAAAAGAGAAAAAAGGAAATAAAAAAGAGAGAATAAACAAGGAAAGAAAAAAAAAAAGAGAAAAGAGACATGCGCTGAGGGTCGAACTCGGCTATCCCAGAGTTCAAAGAAAATCCTAACCACTAGGCTAGGACAAACCTTTATAATATTATCTTACATTCAAATATATACCTGTTTTTTTTAAAAAGTTAGGGGACCCATGGGCCTCCCAGGCCCCTATGTGGCTCCGTCCCTGCTTGGAGGCCTCCGAACAAGTACATTTTTGACGTTGTCGGCCTGTGTTGTGGGTCTCATGACTGAGGATGGTGTGTTTCAGATTGTTGGTGATGAGTGTTTTGTATTTAAGCTCACACCACAAACAAGCTTATGTAATGATCTCATGAAATACATTGAACCTCGCCACCTAACGTTGTACTCTTCTCTCCACAAATTTGTTTTCAACTTGGATTCTTTTCCTTCAAATTTTACTGCGGTTAATCGTTAAATATACGATTTTTTTTGTAATTGTTGATGATAAGTGGTTGAAAGAGCTCTCTAAATTGATTTTTTTTTGCACGAAAATCATGTATATTCAATGTGTTTCTCCAAGTGGAATCATGAGTTTTGAATATAGTGCAATCTCATACTTTAATATATTGTATCAGTATATTCTGAATGTTTTTATATGATATTATAATACTCATATGATATGGACTTATAGTATAGGGAAGAAAGGGCATCGATGATTAAGACTAATTACGTGGATAACAATGTTAAAGATGTGAAATTTTGTCTTCATTTTCACCCATCAAAATCATAAATGAATTTGGTTAACATAGTGCACAAGATTCATTGTGCCCAATGAAAACCAGCTTAAAACCACTCACTCAATCTATGTACTCTCTTAATATTTGTTACACTCGTATAGAGTGGCATATCCAGATTTTTTACTCACGGGTCCAATTAATTATGACTATTTTATAAATTTATAAAAAGAATTTTAAAATTAAAAATATAAATACATAATAATTTTAATACAACTATAACACCATTTAAATTGTATCACAACATTAAAAAGATTAAAGTTAAACATGATCACCTCATAATATTTCTCTTTTATTCTTGGAGGTTTAATGGGTAGCTTCATTAACCGATAAAAATGAAACATCCACAATAGGATATGTTTTCATATAAAACATTTTTACCTACCTAAATAATAATAACAAAATTCAAAATAAACCACAATTTTCAATATTCTAAATTGGGACGAAGGAACTATAGATAAAGTTTTTTTGACTTTGAACTTGAGTTCCTCGTTGTATGGATTGATAATACTCTCTCCGTCCCAATTTCTTGCTTCTTTTTTTTTGGTTTGTCCCAACAAGTTGTACGTTCCAAAAAGGAAACAATTTTACACTATAAAGTATCTCGAATTTTTATGCCACCTACTTTTACACACAAAACACAACTCTCCTTAATCTCCGTGCAAAAAGAAAGGAGCCATGAATGGCGAGACGGAGGGAGTATAAAATTTAAATATCTTTATAATTCATGACACACTATTATAAATAAGAATCAAATGATAGAAAAACATAATAATGTACAAAGTTCAAATGGTAAGATATCAAGTTTCTCATTAGATGATAAACATTGAAACACTTGTATACAAATAAAAATCATATTATTCATATTCGGAACATCATCAAAAATTAAATATAAATATACTTTTGTGAACATACTAGATATTTTATCGAGGAAACTTAACACCAATATTGACAAAAGAAAAATAAATTTTAATCTCTCTATCACATGAAAAACAAAACTACACCACAAAGATTATTTTAATAATTAAACTTTTTTTTTTGTCAATTTAATACAGAAATTTTAAAGGTTACATCACGGTGGACTCGAACCCGAGACCTTTGGCCTTGGGCATTAACCACTCTACCACTAATCAACACACACACAATAATTAAACTTTTAAAATACATATATATACTTAATAATTTTATAAAATCCAGGGGGTTCAGTGCCCCAGGTTCCGTCGGTGCTCGTACATATCACGATTAATAATAATAATAACCCCAGGTTCCGTCAGTGCTCGTACATATCACGATTATTATTATTAATAATAATAATAATAAATTCAACATTTCTTATTGCAGACATAAT
Source organism: Salvia rosmarinus (assembly GCA_036937905.1). Classification (NCBI taxonomy): domain Eukaryota; kingdom Viridiplantae; phylum Streptophyta; class Magnoliopsida; order Lamiales; family Lamiaceae; genus Salvia; species Salvia rosmarinus. The sequence goes on from JAODLM010000035.1 coordinate 538,300, forward strand.
CTAAAACTTTCAACTTCACATCAAACGTACACAATTTTTTTGGGAATTCTGTCAGATCCTGAAATCTGAATATTCGTTACCTGAAGCTTCTTGAAATTACCCCGATTTCGCGTAACAAATGAACTTCCCTCGATATATCCCTTGTATTTTGGAGGATTATCCTCATTTACCAGCTTCTCCAAATCGTGTAATGAGCAGCATTGAAGAATCCAAAGCCTCTCCTTATCAGAATTCACCATCGCTCTATGTTCTAAGCTCTTATACTTCCCGTTGCTCCAAACCTACACACGCGATCACAATCCATGTCATCGAGAGCGGATGCAGAAAATAGTTTAAAGGGAGTTAAAATTGAAAATTTCCGACAACCAAAAATTTTAAAAATAAAATCAAAAAAATACTACATATAATATAAATTTAAATAATAATTATAATAAAATTGGTTGGGGGTGTTGGTGCTCCCAGAACCCCTGGATCGGCCTCATAATAGAAACTTGATTTATTATAAAACCAGGAAACCCTACATCAATGTACTTATTACCTGAATCATGTCGCCAACGTTGATTATGTAGGCATCGCAAACCGGTTTGACAAGAATCCATTAGCTGTCTATTTGGCTCTTCACTTGAAGTCCGACAACGCTGTCTTGAGCGAGAATGGTGTGGCAGTCGGTGCCGATAGATGAGAGTGGGTAGTAGTTCAGCTTGATTATGCTTTTGATCATTGATGAAGAATGGACTAAAGAAAACGACATTAGCAATGGAAAAATATGTCGTTAATCATCGTGTTTCTGTTGTAAATTATAATTAACAATGGAAACACTCCGACGTAAACCCATCATCATGAGCCTCGTCAACGACGAAAATATCCATAGTTAAACTTAACGACATACCCATCATTTCAAATGGTGATCACGAGACAATGATTTAACGACGGACATGTTGCGTCATTAATTTTGACGTTTGACCGGTCAAAATGCCTTCGTATTTTCTTTGTTAATATGTCGTTAAATAATTTTTAAATTTATTTATTAAAAATGATGATTTTATATCCAAACTTGTTCGTGGAGACAACATATATATCAAATCAAATCAATAGACGATGAATTTTTAATAAAAAAGACAAATCCAACATAATATATAATATTCTAGACGAATACATGTCATTAAAAGTAGAATAGTGTATGTGGCATGCAAATCAATCTAAATCATCGGGGGAGGGGAAAGGGGATGAGTTAACCCAAACATGTCGGGTTTGTATCCAGCCGGACATGTCCATCATCACCCCATCTGAATTTGTATCGTAGCCAAAGTACGGTCCTGCTCTCGCACCATTGCATGTAACTCATCATCCCTCATTCGAGAGACTGCTAACTCGACTCTCAGCTCATCAACCTCAGCAGTAGAAGGTGCGGTGTCAGCCTGTGTCATGCTCGAGCTCGTGGGCCACGTACTGGGTCTGGGTCCACTCTTGGACATCATCTGCGACATCATGCCCAACCCGATACACATCCCTTCAGATCATGGTAAACATACGATCGACATCCTCAAGGGTGACCTCCACACTAGACTCTCGTAACTCAGCCACACCTCTCCACCGCCTCCTATAATAAATTAAAACCAAATTACAATTTGCAAAATTTACACAAAATTATTACACAAATAAATATAAATCTAAATTACTTACGGTCAGTGGCGGACCAGACTTTTTATTTAGGGGGGATCCAAATAATTATTCATTTCGTCTACCAAATTTGTTTACAAATTTTAGTGGCAAAAGTTTTAATAAATTGTATTAAATGTAAAGTTAGTGAGAAGGGGACCCATAACATATGAGGGGGTTATGTGGGATCATATCCGTAAGAGGAAATTAAACGTTTCTCGTTGATGGTTCAAAGAGGAAATAAGTAAATGAATTTTGTGGATGGAGGGAGTATATAATTTATAAATCTGTAAGAAGAATTTTAAAATTAAACTTTGAAATAAATACTAATTTTAACACCACTATAATTCTATTTAAATTATATCACTATATTAAAAAAGGTTAAGTATGATCATCTCATAATATTTCTCTTTTATTTTTTAGTTTGGATGGATAGGTCAATTAACTGATGAAAATGAAACATATATGCTTTCAGCTACCTAAACAATAATAATATTTGAAATGAACTCTAATTTACAATCTTCTAAATTATAATGAATGAACGTAAATAAAGCTTTATTGAATTTAAACTTCAGTTCTTGATAGTATAGTATAAAAGAAAAATATATTTCTAATTATTGATACATGCACAATTATAAACAAGCATCAAATGATAGAATAGTACTCTCTCTCATTTAAAATGTCTCACTTTCCTTTTTGGGTTGTCCCATTACAAATTTCTCATTCAATTTTAGGAAATAATTACCCTTCAAAAGTATGGACCCTACCCACTTTTAATACTTTAACTACTTTATACATTTTTCTAAATATCTGTACCCAAAAGAAATGAGATATTTTAAGCTGGACGGGGGGAGTATAATAGTAGAAAATGTTTAATGGTATAAGATATCAAGTTTTCAATTAAAGAATAAAATATACAATAATTGTATACAAGTAAAAGTCGTATTGTTCATAACTTGCACATCATCAAAAATTAGATGTAAATATATTTTTCACTAAGATACTAAAAAACTGAACACCAATAATGACAAAAGGAAAATCAACTCAATATCTCTATCACACAAAATATACAACTCTACCACAACAAAAAATATTAATCTATTTTAACAATTATATAAAATATATATATATATATATATATATAGAGAGAGAGAGAGAGAGAGAGTTTGGTTCAAATAAAAACCATTCTTATCCTAAAAACTAAGAACCAAATGAATTCATTATGAAAGTTGATGAATCCGTTGAGAAAATTAATGAATTCAAAAATTCAGAATTTTTCATCCGGGTTCGAATCCCATGAGGGGCGAAAATTCTATTTTTGGATTCAATAATTTTCCCAACGGATTCATCAACTTTCACCGTGAATTCATCGTTTTGGTTCTCACGCTCACAATAAAAATGGTTCTTAACGTTAACCTCCTATATATATATATATATATATATATATATATACCTAGTAATTTTTAGACTTAGGGGGGCCAGTGCCCCCACTGCCCCCCTCTGGGTCCGCCAATGCTTACGGTTGTCCTACAATTATGTCAGATGAATTTATCCTCAATTATGTACTTTTAAGCATATTAATTGTGCTTGTAATACTCGCTTCAAAAAAAAAAAAAAGTTTATAAACTCACGTCTATATAACAAGTTGCTCATAAAGAGAAAAGTACTTAAGTTTTTAGATTTTGAGTTGGGTAATCCAACAACTAAAACTTTTCTAAGGTTAGAATCCACAAATGAAAACTTTTCTCAATTTCAAATTGTACTCTTTCGTTGCCACGACCTCTGCAATAAAATCCAAACAAATAATCACTACGCCATATAGACCTTAACAAGTCAGCAAACCAAAGTAGAAATCAAGAACCATTGAAGATATTTTTTTGAGAAAGCAACGTATCTCACACTCCCTACTGTCGCGAGAGGAAGTATAGATTGTTTGATAATGTAATTTTTTAGCGCCACAACATCAGACTTGTCCTGTTGTATGATTTGTTAGAGGAAGTGACATGATTGTCACCGAAAACAATGTCTAAGAACAACAATTATATCATTTTCACACTTTATTTCCTACCTTTTTCTCTAAAAATAATGAAGAACGATTGAGAAGCAAAAATATTGAGAATTTAGGTCGAAATAATATTTTTATTAGATTTCAAAATCAATTGAAATGATATGTAAAAATATATCTTCCTCATGATAGTTACTGATATTTTGTCTCTCAGTCATCTTAATCTATTAAAGGAGCTTTAAATTCAAATAGTCATTTTCCGACGGCTAATTTGATTTCAATTCTCTATAAATATAGGACTTCCTCGCTTAGAGTGCATGTTGTGAAGTTGGATGTTCTCAAAGGGAAAGCATAATTACAAACTCCAACTCTGGCAAGACTTTGACATTATTCGTTTTTCCAAATCTTAATGATTTCACCACTTTTTCATTTACATTGAAACTACTTAGGTTCTATCTCTCATATCTCTAAGACATATGCTTTATCGTAAAATCTACAATAGAGCTTAAAGTTATATACATAAGATTACATCATCATTGCCGAATATACAAAAATATTTGCAAAACTTTCAAGAAACTCATGAAAACTTTTTTTTTTTGGGCTTTTGATTGATTATTAATTACGGGGAAAAAAGAGCGAACACTTATTTTATTGAGAGCTTTATTCTTTTCATAAGGGCTTTAAATAATGGAAGTTGTAAAAATATAATTACTTAGAACAATATTTACTTTAATCATAAATGAAGTTCTATATTTATTTTAATTAAAACAGATTCCACAGATATTTTAAAAAGTTGATTATGAATGAATTTTTTATGATCGATTGATTTCCAACTCTAAAAGAAAAAAGAAATATGATCGACTGATTTTTTCCACAATGGAATAAATCTTCTCGTCGAAGCCCAATCAAATATAAGGCCCGACAAGACCTAATATCATACTTTCAATTTGCCATCAGGAACAATATGATACGAGGGGTTTTCAAACTTCAAAACCCCTCATTCTTTTGACAATCAGACTTGTGTAAAAGGTGCGTTAAATTATTAGTCTTTTGTTCTTCAACTTTTGTGTAATCTTTCTAATTGATGATTGCCGCCAATAGATATTTCCTTTATCTCCTTCTATTTTTTAGAGGAATTTCCTTCTTTTATACTTTCTTGAAATTCAATCACTTCTGCTACTCTGCTTTTTTCTTTGAATGTTCTGCTAATTTTGCGCGCCACCTATTTCTTCCGTAAAATAAAAAAATTGATTTTGCTCTGCAGCTGGGATTTTTGTTGGTTGTTGTCGAGTTTTTATCTGAAGATCTTGAGGAACTGAATATTATTCCACAAAATTTCGTGTAGTTTGTATTACAGTGACATTGTTTTGTTTTGTTTTGTTTTTTTTTAATTTAATCAAAATTTTTTCGTGTAGTTTGTATTGCTAAAGTGACATTGTTATTGTTCAATCTGGTGCACAATTGGATCTGGAAAGTGTCTTGAGGCACAATTTAGAATAATCAGAAATTGAGTTCTGAAATTAGAGGAAATTTTTATAATTTGACATTTTTAATTTTTCGGAGAATTGTTATTGGTATTCACTGATAAGAGTATGCCAAGATTATTTATGTGTCGCAAACTTTTGCAGAGGACCAGTATACTGGGCTAAGAAATTATTATCATTGCAGAAGGCACATTTTTATCAGCATTTCAGTTTTGCCTTAAATATCTAGTTTTGCATTTGGGTTTCACAAATATGATGTCTTTATTAAGATTTCTTGTTATAAAAGAGATTCTCTGGCCAAAAGCTGGGGCTTTTCACTTCTTTATGCTTGGTGAATTCACATATCTGGCCTCATACAATGTATGTAATTTTGAAAATTAATTTGCTATGTGATCAACTTAAAAGTATACTCTTGATTCTCGCTTTGCAGATGGCTAGATGGGATGAGATTCTCTCCCTGCCTGTGCAGAATCCTCCAACACTGGAGTTCTCTTCCACTGATCTTGTATGGTCGAAGGTGGAAGGTTGGCGTGATTCTATAGATAGAGTTTCTCTGATACCATTTGCAAGAGTGGATGATTTTGTTAGGGGAGAGTCGAATAATAAAGAGTGCCCAACTAGATTCCATGTTGAGGCAAGGAGGAGAAGAACTCCGAAGACGTCTTATAAACCTAAAGTTGATGGAGTCCTTGAGTATATATTGTATGTTTAACAATAAAATATAAATGCTATTCCTGGTCACTGTACGGTTTATATCCTTAACGTGATGGTTTTTTGCTTTCAATAGGTACTGGTGCTCCTTTGGTCCAGATGATCATAGACTAGGTGGTATTGTGCGTCCTAGTAGGAGTACTTATGTTGCGAAAAATAAATCTGCTGGTCGACCAAATACTAAGAGGGCTGTATCTGCCACTTTATTGTTAAACGCTTGATTGCAGAGCCTTCTGTGGCACTTATTCTATATAATAAAGATAAACATGTTGATAAGCAAGGATTGCCGTGCCATGGTCCACAAGACAAGAAAGCTGCAGGTACTCGTGCCATGTATGCTCCATATATTTCAGAAGAACTCCGCCTTCGGGTCATGTCTCTCCTCTATGTCGGGGTCTCTGTGGAAACCATCATGCAGAGACACAATCAGTCAGTAGAGAAACAAGGAGGTCCATGTAATAGGGATGACCTTTTGACCCATAGATATGTTCGGAGGCAAGAGAGGAGTATTCGACGATCTACATACGAGCTTGATGAAGATGATGCAGTCAGCATTAGCATGTGGGTTGAAAGCCACCAGGCTGATGTTTTCTTTTATGAAGACTTCTCTGATTCTGGCCCATTGACGCTTGGAATTCAAACAGAGTGGCAGTTGCAACAAATGATCCAATTTGGAAATTGCCGCCTTTTGGTTTATGATTCAAGATTTGGTTCAAATAAGTTGAAGGTCTTTTTCCTTTATCCATCCTTCTGTTTAGTGGTCTAATCATTGTACAGTAGCTCAAATGTTTGCAGCTAACTTCATTTTCCTCTTGCATACAATTCAGTATCCTATACATAGCCTTGTTGTTTTCAATTCAGAAAACAAGGCTATCCCGGTGGCTTGGATTATTTGTCCCAGATTTGCAAGCAGAGATACATATAGATGGATGCGAGCACTCCACAATAGAGTTCTTGCAAAAGATCCTACGTGGAAGTTAGCTGGGTTTATTGTGGATGAGCCTTCTGCTGATATCCTAGCAATCAGGTATGCCTGGGAGTCTTCATCTCTCAAGCCAGATTTCCTATGAGTCGTATTTTCAAGTCCCAGATCTGAATATCTCGATCTTTTCTACATTCTAGAATTGTGGTTCTTAATTTTGTTGCTTGTCTTTAGTGTCTCTATTTGCTTGAAAAGTTACAGAATCAGCTTGTTGGTGGTGGAGAAATCATTATGGGTATCATCCAGTTGATTTTCTTCATGTTAAGTTCAAAAGTTGTTATGGAAAATTTAGATGTAATTAGTTTAACTAATCTACTGGGATAATGAAGTCCTACTAACGAGTGGACAATATCATCTGCTTCTTATTTTCTTGTTTATTTATTAACCTACCCTTCTTATTCAAGTGCTTGATGCTTTCATTGATTTGGCTGTAGGGAAATTTTTCAGTGCTCAGTACTGATATGCTTTTGGCGTGTTCGTCATGCCTGGCATAAAAATTTGGTGAAGAGATGCTCAGATATGGAAACGTGTGCTGCAATATCAAAAAAGATCGGTCAGGCTGTTCATAAAATCTGCAAAGGAACTGATACTGCTAATGCATTCAAAGATTTCATGGAAGGCTTTGTGGATGCTGAAGAGTTCATGGACTACTTCAAGGCAACTTGGTATCCGAGAATAGGTAACTTTTCTTCTTACCATCAAAAGATTTGTAAATGCAAACTTACATTATACTTTGGTCACACAATGAAACATGATGAAACATTTAGTTATAGAATGGTAACTCAAATCTGGCGCTCTTACCCAAAGAAATCTCGAGTTCTGCTGTTCTCAACCCTAACCTAAAAATCGAACTGTTCTGACCAGGCACGTGGGCACATGCTCTGAAAACTCTTCCTCTTGCCAGCCAAGAGACATGTGCAGCAATGGAGTTTTATCACAAACAGTTGAAGCTTAGGTTATTGAATGAAAAAGACCAAAGTGTATACCAACGTGCTGATTGGCTGGTAAATAAGCTTGGGACGAAAGTGCATTCTTTTTTCTGGCTTGATGAGTTCTCAAGTAAAGAGGATTTTGCACGGTACCGGAAGGATGAGTGGATGAGCGGTCCGACAGCGTGGAGGAAATCTATAAAAATCCCTGATGCTAACGTTGTTGTTGATGGTAAATGTGCTAAAGTTACCGGGGTGAACGATCAGAGCACAGCTCATTTGGTAAGGAACCCTGGTTCGGAGTATGCGATTTGTGATTGTAATTGGGCAAAGACGGGAACTTGTGCGAGCATGTTTTCAAAATGATCAGAGTCTTTCGTGATGAGGGGTCTGTTACACCGTCCATGAGTATGTTCCGGTACAGTCAGGCCTTGATTAAGATGCTGCACTCTCCACCGTTTGATTCTTTAGTTCGTGATAGTGCTGCTTTGTTGTCCATCTGGGTGGGGATGCAGTTGGATACGCAGATTGGTCGTGAAAGCACGCAGGACGAAGGAGACGCTACCGAGCAGCGAAGTCCGGAGGGTTCTGTGGATAAATCTCGACATGATGTCGACCACTGTCGTGATGAGGCCATGGTGAAGCGCAGGCGAACAGACGGTGGAGATGGGGGTATTGGTGAAAACCTCAACTGTAATGGAACTCACCTTGAGAGCCCTAGTGCTGATATTGAAGTTGATTGATCGTCCATCAATGCTTCCGGACCTCAATTGTTTTCTTTTAAATTTTTTTCATGTAAATTAGAAAATAATAAATTTTTATGTCCTTTGTTGCATGGTAAATATGTATTAATTTAGTTTACAATGTGTATTTTTTACAATTTAATATTTAGCTAGTTTCCCTCTCTCATAAACACACATTCTCGTTTTCACCAATATTTCTTTTAATTAGTACTTCAGTGTGAAGTTAGGTGAATTTGTCTGATATAATGGGTGAGGGAACGTATACGAGAAGATGTTGCATGTGTCTTACAAAAATAGTAGTTTACCAGTAAGAGCCAAAACTACATTTTCAAGAAACAATGTTATATGATCGTAAGGTGAAATACCTTGAAATTGTACAGAATCCTCAATGGAAATTAACGCAACGACGAACAAAACTATGGCAATTTCCAACAAATAAAGCTTCCCACACTTATTAACGCCTATCAGATATACATCTCTTATCGATAAATAATTACTGAAAACCAAAATGATAAACCTCTCTTCGAGGGGTCGCCGGAAGCCGAGCGCCACCACCACTCCCACCGTGAAGACTTGTTCTATCACCACTGCATTCCTTGCTTGTTTCAGTCTACCATCTATCCGCAGAAACTCCACCATCTATCACAACTCTGGTACTCTCTCACTTCCATTTCTTTATGTTTGCATGCAGTTTATTCGAAATACCATTTTATGAGTCTCAAGTGTTTTGTAATCAGCGCTGAGCGAACGAGTGATGGAGGAAGAGGAGAGGGTCCAGAAGATCATGAGCTCCACCATAGACGATCTTCCAGACTACCTGCTGCTCGAAATCTTTCAAAGACTGCCACTGAATTCAATTTTCAGAATAAAATCCGTCAACAAGAGATGGAATTTCCTCATAACCGATCCCACCTTTCCCCACTGCTACGCCTCGCATAAACACACTCACTCTCCACCATTCGCTCTCTTCTACACCGGTTTCATCCCCGAAGCAAAGCACCCTTGCCAAGTAGGCCCTTACTTCCCTCCATTCCAACACGAACAAACCTCCACTTTCCCTCTAAATTTCTTCACAACTCAGCTCAAGAAGCTGCAAAAAGAGATTCATTCTCTGCAGCTCATCGGATGCAGCAGCGATCTGCTCCTATTTTCCGGATCATCCCAACTTTCAAGTGATGCATACTACGTGTGCAATCCTTTGACCTTCACATGGATCACTCTTCATTCCCCTTCTAGACATCAACCGAGATATTCGGTGGTAGGATTCATGGTCGAAGACAATGGAACATTCTGGATAGTGGAGATTCTAGCATCCGATTTCCTCGTCTCAAGATTGCTTGTTTTCCAAGTCTACTGCTCCGCCACAGCCACATGGTCATCCGTGAAAGTGCTCTGTCCCGGCCAGTTCCATTCCTTCACGACAAAGACCACTCATGTCTACCAAGGCAGCCTAGTGTGGATGGTGGAAGATGGTCTTCTATGGTACGACCCAAGAACAGCCCTCGTCAGGGTTTCGGACCTGCCTGATGATCGGAGACGAAGAGGGAAACTCGGAGTCTCCTGCGGCCGCCTTCATTACTACGAGTTGAATAGGTATGATCCGGCTCTGAGAGTGTGGGCGATGGCCGACGCCGAAGCAGGGAAGTGGGGGATTAACCATGTCATAAGATATGATCACTTTTGGTCGAATGATGAGTCTCTGAAGCAGTTTCTTGCTTTACCCAACACGCAGAGATACCTACGGTGGGTGTCGCTCAATCCCATGGATTGCGACGTGGTGTTTCTCAAGTGCGACCGACAGTTGGTTACGTGCAAGCTTTCGTCTGCGTGCTTGGAGGTTGTTCCTTGCCATTTTGACGCGAAAGAGGGGATTTTTTACAGGTTGGAGTGGGATGTGATACCTCTTGTGTTCAAGCCATGGCCAACTGCGGTGTTCATAGCTTCCACTTGTTAGGGAACTATTCCCGTTTATCGGCATTGTATTCGATATTTTTGTATTTATATCATCAGGATATTAGTAGAACTATATGTCCATTGTCAAAACTCACACAAACCAGCCAAAATTTTCACAATAATCTATACCTATTATAAAAGAACAGAACATAGTAAGTGGGGTAATTTTTCAAGAAAGATGGCACTAGAAACGTCATTGAATGTATTTTCTTCCCTTGAATAAAACAGCGGGAGTGGAAATAGCAATAGCCCGCCAACAGCAGCAAGATACTTCTGAAATGAAATTACTACATGATAATGGGGCAGGGCAAATGAACTAAGATTCAGGGACTATTTACAAATAGAAGTAGAGGAATGTCTTTGTCCGTATGCATTTTGCAGGTAATAATTTTTCGAGTTTCAAGCAACAGGCATTGAGCTAGAGATAACCAAGTAAGTCAGATACTGAAGTCCATCCTTCATTTTACCCACAGCTGTAGTATGATCAGTTCGGAGATTTTCTGCGAACAAACTCGCCTTTTCCTGGATCGACTTCTCAGGAAGACCTTGTGACTCAGCAGAAGCACTTTTGATGGCTGCGGAATAGGATTCTGCTACGTCTGATATGCCTGAGCAGAGCAATAAGTCGAGCCAAATTTACTTAATATTTCCATAATGGAGAGTAAAGCACTTTCTTTAGTTCATACAATTCAAAATTATCTTTGATCTTGATGAAATGGCCAACTATAAAATATGGCAAGGAAATCAAAGTAATATTTACCCGTAATGAAACCATTGGAGACAGCTTCCATATTTTCTGTCACTGATTGTGCCTTTGTTCTGATAATCTTAGCTCTCTCCACAGAATCCTCAGGCCAATCAATCTTCACTGTTTCCTCCTCAATCTCTTGGTCTTGCAATTTGTTTGCATTGGATATGATGGACTTCCCGAGCATCAAAAGTTGAGTTACCGCGAAACAACAAATTTCAGAAATCCTCTGTAAAGACAAGCACAAGGACAGAATTACGTATCGAATACACGAACTTTTTAACCATTCAGAAAATAATTCATCTGCATACGTGAACACCCTCTGAATGAATAGTATCAAGTCTTCCGGAAGTTCTCTGAACGATGTCATTTGGAGCCAGTCCAGCCAAAGCACTTGCAAAACTGCAAAATATCACACGGTTTTAGCTCCGTAGTTGAACATCTTGTTTCAACCCCAAGAATTAAAAAGTTGTATGCAGGATGCTTATGAATAAGGAAAAAGAAAAAGAAAAAGAACAATAATAGACACAAACATATCCAAATACATCTAAGGCTAAATTAGATTGAAAAACAACAAGATATAGACAAAGTCGATCACCATTTTCAAAAAAGATACTCAAAGATTCATTTGAAGCTTGGGAATGTACAAAATCCACCACATAATATGCAAGTCAGCAGACTCTATCAACCTCATCAAAGTTTTAAGCCATAATATGACATGTTTTAAACCTAAAATAGAAAATAATGATTATACTAATTACTAAATATAGATAGATAAATGTCCAAAGGAAATTTACCCAGCAGCCAATTCAGCAGCCTTGCGAACACTGGAATCATGCAATTTTTCCAATTCATTCATGCTGTCATCATTTCCAGCCTCTTTTTCCTTCCCTTTCTCTGAATATGTAACATTGCCATCAAGTTCAAAGCCTAAGTCAAATATGCTTTGGACTTCTTTCAACTTTCCATCATGTATAGATTTTTCTTCCGAAGATAGTTTAGCCTTTCTTCGGTTGTATAACAATGCATAGTGGTTGGATAACGCCTCCAACTCCTAGAGGAAATATAACATAAACATTTTATAACAATCAATTTGAAATAAATTTATAATAATATATGTAGAAGCTAGAGGATACCTCCAACTGTTCTGGACCTCCATAAATATAAAAGCACCTATCAAATGAAATTTCTTCAAACAATTGATCTTCATCTTCATTAAAATAAGATTTCTTGTCAACTAGGATCCCAGTTTCTGAAATTAAAAGATCCATGGTTTCTTTTCCAACTTGCTCCAGCACATGCATGCCCTTAGCTGTAAAAGCTTTTCCAGTCTGCACTAACAAAAGCAGAACTGAGAAAACAGAAAAGAACTCTGGAAATATAGAAGGAGATGAGTCGCTAGCGAAAACCTCTAATAAAGATGGTGCAACTGGACCAGTTGAGCCAGGTAGACCACCATGTTGATATGAATCAGCTAAATTTGTAGCTGAATTCTCAATCCTAGGAGATATAGAAAATGACCAAGGGGTCAGCAAACTGGTAGTACTTCTTCTGTGCAATTTTTGCACCAATTAAAACATATTCTCATACTTTGCTCTGCATTCAAACTCAAACTTCTTGTTGAAGTTTTGTGTTGCTACACCATAATTTCATTATCTCCAGAAGGACGTGGAACCCTCTATTGTGATGTATCAAGCATTTAATAGAACATGTAGAAGGTTACACAAATGAACCAAAGACTACATGAACATCATAACCATAAGAGTCAATACCAAACAGAAATAGAGAAAGAATTCTAAGGATCAAGAAGGGGAAAGGAGAAAGAATCATTTTTTAACAACCCTCTCCAATTACTTAGAAGTATAAAAACCTGCTCAGTTTTTCCAATATCAAAGAAGTGTATTAATACAACCTATTAAACAAACTTGTTATTTGATACCAATCAAGGGAAATAAGTCATTGGCTTTCATAATCACCAAATCCCCAAAGGCACAATTGTCAGGCATCTCCTATCAAAAGCATCATTGCAGTCATTTATTATATTAAAATCTTCTGCAGACTCAAGAAGTATAAAATTGTTCTAAAAACAAACCTAATGAAATGTCATTGTTTTCATTTAATTTAAAATATATTTACAAATCACAAATTAAACTGACATGTGTCAGGCATGGCTTGGCTAAATTGTTATGATTCAAGTCTTAACATTACATTTATTGGATGACCTAGGATGAAGCAGGCTTTTAGCACTGATTCAAAAGCATTTCACGAATTCCAGTAAATTAACCGATAAAATGGGCAACCATGTCAAAATAATTTCACACTATACTGACATACTCATAAACTAGAGTTGCTCACCCTTTCCATGCAGATCCAAGAGCTTGCCAAGCCCCCGTGGCAAAGGTTTCCACAGATGTGTCAATAACCTTCAAACCCTGCATTTACAGCATGCAATTGCATATGAAATATCTGAGCTAGCTTTTGCAAACAGTAAATGGGTACATTCTTGCAAGACTTCCTGAAAGTCATATAAGATCTTGAACAGATGGTTATGTCATGTTAAGAGAAAGAAGACGAGTATAAGGACAGAAACAAAAAAAGGTCAAATAAGATTTATATATATATTAATATGTACATAGGGGTTTATCCAGTGAGAACTCGTCTTTTTTGAGAACTTGAGAACTATGCACAGACGTATAAAGTCGATGAACAAAATCTATAAAGTTGTGCATAACAAAAACATTCTAAAAATATTGCACAACAAAACAATTTTAGAAAGTTTTCTTTGTGTACAACTTTATACCGTTATGTGCATCATCTTTACCGTCTTATGCATAGTTCGTAGAGTTCGCAAAAAAGATGTAGTTCTCATTTGATCAACTCCCTATGTACATATATACATATATATTTCACATGACCCACTTGGCTAAGGAAGGATTCTTCGCTGGCTTTCTCTAGCTTATCCATAGCTTCTTTCCGCTGCTTATCATGCTCGTCATCAGTTTCCTCTTCCGCTGCAGAAACTTCTGTATCATCCTCCTTGGAAGATTCTGAATCTTCTTCATCCACTGTCTCTGCAATGCTCTTTGCTGCTGTCCTGGCAGCCTCAACAGCCTACATTTACAATGACATACAACTCAAACAAAAGTCATTGAAAAGTCATATGAACTGACCGGAATGTCAACAAAGAAACTCAAAATGGTTATGCATTGTGTGCCAGAATTACTGTTATGGAAGTAAATAAGCCAAGGGAAAAGTAGTTCTAATAGAATTTTGGTGATTATATAGAATTTAGAAAGTACTTTTCTTGACAGGACAGCAGAAAGCCGCTTTAATCAGCAAACTAATGATTAATGTGATAACAACAAGTTCATCCAAAGCATCTCCTCAGAAAACGAAAAAACAAAAAATCATCCAAAGCAAATAAGATATTTTATAATTCCAAGTCAGCCAATGTTTGTCCAGAATATAGAGAACTTTAACATTAGAAGGAACCCTTAAAACGACATGAAAGACTACATATCCAGATATGTTTGTGCCAATTATTATCATGCAATGACACTGTAGCATAATAATATAGTGATTTATGTGTATGAATGTGTTGGCCTAGTGGTAGAATGGTTAATATCCGAGGCCAAAGGTCTCGGGTTCGAGTCCACCATGACGTAGCCTTTAAAATTTCTATATCTAATTGACCAAAAAAAATACAGTGTGCGTTTGTTGGTCTAGTGGTAGAGTGGTTAATGTCCGAGGCCAAAGGTATCCGGTTCGAGTCTATCGTGACGCGACCTTTAAATTTTGTATTTAATTGACCCAAAAAAGAATATAGTGATTTCTCTTGGATCATGGCTTCTCCTACATACTGCCAGTCTATCCTTAAAGCCATCCCAACGGTCATCTCCTATATTATACTTTAGCCTTGAGCCACTCCAATATTAGGCAGGAAAAGATACTTGGGCAGAGAAACTTTGATGAGCTTAAATTTTTTTGTGACATATATTTTCACAAACCAAAACCTTTAAGAAGAAGCAAGCCACTCCACATAAATATAATATACAAGCTCATCAAATGTAATATATAAAGTGAGCTCGTGACAACCTCAAAATTAGAAGCCAATAAACACATTATCCCATGAACATTAACAGCTCACATAAGCCCCTAAAATATAGCTTTAAGACAAGATAACTCCTCATCTCGAACAAATTTCCAAAACAAAGGAAAAACAAATAAAACTAAATACTTTCACCTTTCACAGATACCGATCTAAAACATAATCCACTTTCACTAAATCAAAACCATTATGCATATTTTACATATAAGTACGAAACCCACTAACCTAAGCAGAAATAAATGCCATTATAACTCTTAGAAGAAAAAAAATCTGAAAGAAACTATTGGTTTCCGAGCAGAAATACATACGTTTCGAGATATCTCTTCAGCGGCCTCAGCAGCAGCCTTTTGAAAATCCGAGAGATAAGAAAGAGAAAATCCCCATCCGCCCCATCCGCCGCCGCCGCCGCCACCCTCTTTGACCGGAGATAACTTCTGTGCCTCGGCGGCGGTACTTTCTTCGGTTTCGCGCTTCACTTCAGATTCAGATTTCTTCGAGTCGTCAGCCATGAAATCTAAATTAACAAAACTTACTTTGATTTATTGAAATATATCGTTTCCGACAAATTGAATCGAGAAATGAGATTCGACTCAAAACTAATGTGGGGGAATTGTTTAATTTTTGTGTTTCTGTTTGAACTGAAAATGCTGTCCCGTCTCCGCTATCAGGAAATCTACTTCAACGTGTTCTCGAAGGCAACGAAGATCAAAACTGTGCCGTTTGGAGTCCACGGCTCCCGTACACCTCGTTTTCGCCAACGAGAAATGCTTGTTATAAAAGAATTCCAATTTTACTATAGGAAAAAGAAATAATTCATTTTTGTTCCTAAAAGAAAAAGAAAAACAAATACCACTTTTGTTCGTTTTGTTTTACAACTGTGACATCAAGTGAGAAATTAGGAAAAACAATTGTTTAAAAATGCCCAATTAACCATAAGATTAAAGAAATGCTTCCAAAAGGTATATTATTAATAATTATTTTATATATGCGAACAAATTTTATAATTCCTCCACTATATTAAGAAAATATGTACTATTTGTCAAAAAAAAAACATCACGAATATAGCATACGCTATCAACGTTACAGTATTACATTGCGATTATAAGACGGGAGATAATAAATTTATTGAGGTATGAGGCTCTATTTATTAATAATGAGATTGTATATTCTGCCATGCAATATTGATCAACCGCTCTCGATATCTTCATTCATATTTGAAACCAATTCATTACATAAGAACAACTACTCAACCCGTGTTTGTAAAAAATTGGTCGATAATTCAACTCTTTTATTACATTGTTATCTATGATTATGATATACATGTATACACACATAAAGTTATCAAAAAATAATGATATTATATTCAAATATGTGACATCTTTGATAATGAAGGCGATAATGACGTATGAAATATGAGGCTAAACCGTAACAGAGTTATATATCGAAGTGAATGAAGGCGATTTTGTTCGTGTTACGTATATGTAAGAATGCCTAATCTAGTTGAAAACCTAAAAGAAGAAAAAGAATGAGATGACAGAACATAAGAAAGTGAGTTCGTGCTGTACATTAGCTTATGGCGTTGAAGGTGACAACAGGACATGAATTAGGTTGATCGACATTACAAAGCTTTTAGTAGCCCTGGATGGCTGGTGGAGGAGGAGATTGGTATTGGGCGCCCAAGTTCTGCGGCAGTTCGATTGGAGTGAAAGCAGGCGGTGATGGTGGTGGTGGAGAGTGGACGACTGGTGGCGGCGGAGAGAAGACGGGTGGAGGTGGGGAGTGCACCGGTGGGGGCGGAGAGTGGATTGGTGGTGGTGGAGAGTGCACTGGTGGAGGCGGGGAGTGGATTGGTGGTGGTGGAGAGTGCACTGGTGGAGGCGGGGAGAAAACGGGTGGGGGTGGTGAGTGGACCGGCGGGGGTGGAGAGTGCACTGGCGGGGGTGGAGAGTGCACGGGTGGTGGTGGAGAGTGCACTGGCGGCGGCGGGGAGTAGACGGGTGGTGGTGGAGAGTGCACTGGTGACGGCGGGGAGGAGACCGGTGGTGCCGGAGAGTGCACTGGTGGAGGAGGCGAGCGGACGGGTGGGGAAGGGTGTGGTGACTCAACATGAGGCGGATGCAACAGCTCCACCGACGGAGTCGGCTGGGGTTTCACAGGCGCCGGTTGTGTTGGCGGAGAGGGATCCTTCTGCTTCGGCTTGGACGGCGGTGATTCCATATTCCCCTTGGGCGACTCCCCGTGTGTTGGCTGAGAGGGATCCTTCTGCTTCGGCTTGGACGGCGGTGATTCCATCTTCCCTTGGGCGACTCCCCGTGTGTTGGCGGAGAGGGATCCTTCTGCTTCGGCTTGGACGGCGGTGATTCCATCTTCCCCTTGGGCGACTCCCCGTGTGTTGGCGGAGAGGGATCCTTCTGCTTCGGCTTGGACGGCGGTGATTCCATCTTCCCCTTGGGCGACTCCCCGTGCTCCGGTTCACGACACCCTTGCGCCTTACAGTCCACCTTCTTGCTCAACGCCTCACGGCATTGCTCCTCCGACCTCTGCTCCTTCGCCCCGCCAATGCAGTTCTCTTCGCCCTCGAACGTGACTTCCGGGATCGCGTCGTGGTTGCAGCTGGCATCCTGGGAATCAAAGTAATTGTACGAGTATGTGAAGTTTTTCAAGTTAGGCAAGCTGCAGACGCTCTCAGGCACGTTGCTCCTGAACTCATTCTTGGCAATGTTGATGACCTCCAACCTCTGCATGTACTCCATCCCAGCCGGCAAGTCCCCGACGAACTTGTTCCTGCTCACGTCGAAAACCACCGTCGTGTTCAGCAGGGTGACCTCTTCCGGCATGCATCCTGACAGATTATTATCCGACAGGATCATTTCGTCTAGATTGCCGGCCATCTTGCCAATGCTGCGTGGAATACACCCCATGAGGTTATTATTAGACATGACTATCACAGAAGCAGGAGAGTTCCCCAGATTCTCAGGAATGCTCGACCGGAATCTGTTGTTGTTCAAGAAGATGGCGTCGAGTTCCTTATCGAACAACTCCTTGGCAACTCGCCTTCGAAGTCATTGAACCTGAGATCGAGGTACTTGAGCTGAGGCAGGTTGAGGACAACCTCAGGGAAAGAACCGACGAAGCGGTTGTTGCTCAGATCCAGCTCGAAAAGAAGCTTCAGCTTCTTGATGTTGTTGGGGACGATCCCGCAGAACCTGTTAGAGTTCAAGTGAAGGAGACTGATGTCACTAAGGTGGCCGATCTCGTCAGGGAGGTGGCCAGCGATGTCGGCGTGGTTGAGATCGACTCCGGCCACCACGGTGAGGGTGGGGTCGTCGAGCGCCTGGGCGCAGACGACACCGTTGTAGGAGCAGACGTTGGGGCCTACCCAGTTGGCGGTGTAATTCATTGGATCGGAGTAGATGGCCTGCTTCCACGCCTGCAAGGCCTGGTACGCCTGCTTCAGCCTGTTGTTTGGTACGAACTCATTATTTTTGGCATGGTTGTCGCGCTGTGCACCGTGTGCGGATGCGCGAGAGCATGATAAGGAGAAGAAGAGGAAGAAAATGCAGACGATGGGAAAGCAGCCGTAAGCATTCATACTCCGAGGGTTCTCCATTCCTACCCCCTACGACAAGCCCAAGGCCGCTTATTATGGATTGCAATAAGAAAAACAAAATGACCGTGTTTTATGCAGGCTGACAAGCCTAGTTTATGGAACCACCATTTTCCTCTCACCACCACAAGATTTGAGAGGTCTTTCTCAATTCCATGCTTTCTCTAAATATAAATACTGTTATTTAATCGTGTTTCAATCTTATACCATCGTGTATAATCAACACAACTCTATTTATTCAACATATTATACACATTCCCTATCATCTGTGACATTTATTACAAGGATAACCACACCATCCCACTGTACAATCATACCATAAACTAAGAGAGCTTATAAGCTCCAAGAGCTTATAAGATGTTTCAAACTTATAATAAAGTGTTTGGATAATCTCATCACTATATTATAACCTAACCTTTTCTATACAAAAGCAGCATTATAAGGTCAATGTGTCTCGTGCTCAGGTGGATGGGAGTACCAAGCCGCGCATCTTCCTCTAGCTCTGAGCAACTTTGTGAAAGGGGAATCGGGCATACGAGCTTTCTCTTCTTCCTCGAGCTCCTCTGATGTCTTGGGCAATCCATCCGGGATCGGGCAGGGATATGCTTCTTTGTTCACAACGTTGGTAGACTTTCGCAACTCGCCACATTCCTTCTTAGCTTTGTGAATGCCTGCAACCCCGTGCACACAGCTGATGAGTGATTTTACTCCACCTGCTTCCATAATCAGCCTTTCCACCTCTTCCTTGGGTGACTCTTTCTGGATCATGTCACCAAAATAAAAGGATATATATTAGCTTGCCTGAAACCGTTTCTCTAATAAAACAGAGCAACTCTGTGATTACACATTATCACTCAGCAACTTAGAAATGAAACAGATGATGATTTCGACCTCTATCATGATATTCAAAGCCAAATAGATTCATCTAATCATATATATGTTGCACGGATTTCGGAAGCAGATTATACTGCATATTTTCGTCTTTCTTTTTCAATTTATTTTCAAGAATCAATAAAAAAAACAATTCACAGATTCAAGAACTTACTTCAAGATCTTTGAGTTCAAAATAGGCCTGCCAGCAGCTATAGGAGTCATCTCCTTCCAGCGTCGCACAATAATCTGGGCAAAATTTTGAGTATAATATCAAGAATCTGAATTTAAACTCAACTAAGAAAAAAATCGAAATCTACAGTACCATATTAAAAACAGATCAAAATAACAACTCTTTAACTAGCTACTTCATCTGTACTTCATACAGAGGTCAAACCTATACCTGCAAACAAAGCTAAAATCATAGAATTCTTGAAGCAAAACGATCTTATTGGATGCTACACCTCTACAATATATTGATAACTAAATCCACAGACTACAATATACACATATAAGCACTTATACCTTTACCATTCCAAAATAGATTCAAAACCTAGTTTAGCATATTATAAAAAAAAAGGGCTATAAAGTTCTAACATGCACACTGATCGCTGAAAAGGGGGCAAGAATTTGCAATAAAACCGACAACATATGGATCAAAGAAGAAAACTTGCCTGCGATTTGATTCTCAGCGTTCTGAATCAAAGGGGGCTCTCTAACGGCTCTATCAATCTTGTTTCTGCTGAAAGGCTCCAGCTTTGGTATGTAAGCATTGTTTCTCGAAACGGAACAGCAAACGGCAGTGCTTCTCGATTTCGAACACTGCCATAAACCATTCGATTTAACAGCGAAAGCGTTTGCCGAGCAATTCAAATGCACTGTCTGCATATTCATCTTTTCTGCTTCAACGATCAGAGTTTCATGTGATATTTGTGTGCGCGCTGCGTGCATTTTAACTGAGGGGTTAATGATAGTTGTTGAGGAAGACATTTGGTGGCGGATAAGGATGGGATATCGTTTAATGGATTTTTGTTTTTATAATTGGCGCCGGTGATTGTATCATGAGGGTGACAAACAAATGCTGGCCGTTGATGGGAGGTTATCGACTGCGGGTGATGTGGTGTATGATTTGGCTGCCGTACATTTGGATTGGGCGCTCGGGCAAGATGGATAAATAGATCGAGTGATGCGGGGTCCGCCTCGTAAGAAAAGTTCCCCAATTTTTTAAGATTTTTTTAGGGATGATCTCCTTGCGGCGCAAACCACCCTTAATTAATTAATTAATTAATTAGTTAATTCTAATTAAAATTAAATAGTTTAATAAAATTTAATAATAAATTAATAAATAATAATTTTGAATTAATATATCTTAATTTTGAATTAATAAACTTTAATTGTGAAATAATAAATCCTAATGGTGAATTAATAAATTCTAATTTTGAATTAATAAACCCTTATTTTGAATTAATAAATCTTATTTGGAATTAATAAACCTTAATTAAAAATAATAAACCCTAAATTTGAATAGTAAACCTTAATTTTGAATAATAAACTCTAATTGTGAATTAATAAACTCTAATTTTGAATTAATAAATCCTACTTGTGAAAAAATAAACCCTAATTATGAATTAATAAATCTCAATAATGAATTAATAAACCATAATTATGAATTAATAAATTCTAATTTTGAATTAAAATTATAATTAAAAATTAATAAATTTAATTATACATTAACAAAATTTAATTATCCTTACCCATCATAATTAATATATAATCATTTTAATAAAAAACAAGGGTAGGTTCACGGTGAGGCGGCTCACCCAAGTTTTTGTCTTTTTTTTATTCTCTTTTGGAAGAAACTTTAAATTGAATTGCAAGTTCATTATTCAAACATTCAACCTATCTCTTTAACTATTTACATTGAATTGCCTATTGGCTATTAGCACACCATTTCTATGCAATATTTATTCAATTATTCTGAAAGGAATTTCATATTTATTCTACTTGTGGGTAGTGAGATGTTGAGATATTAATGAATACGGAAAAAAGTGTGCACAGTAAATAATTGCAATAGCATCGTTTATTTGTAGGATATATTATTGTTTTTTAATTAGAGAAATAGGTTTTTAAAACAAAAATTAAATATATGAACCTATAATTTATAGGAAAATATATAAGAAAGTTGTATTTCGTACTGGGCCGGATAACCCCATAAATATACATTAATGAAAAATACAAAAATTCTTATTCGTACACACATTCACATATGAGATATATATACAGGAGATCAGTTCATTGAAAAATATTATTATGAATTTGCGGTGTTCATTTTGGGGATAGAAAATGATGGGGTTTGAATTATGCACCCTATACCACATCATCGAGCTAATTCTACGAGTTAATAATTAAATCGTCAGTTGAAAAATACATTTTCATTTCCTCAATGTTGTGTATATGTTGTTGGAAAAAATGTATAATTGTGTGTGATAATATATTTAGTTGTTGTATGAGAATTAGCAATGGCAAATATTATAAATAATTTTCCTATATATTATTTAAGAATAAGCAACTGTAAATATTGACATAACCGTGTTTTTTTATAATATAAAAAACACTTATAGCTATTTTTAAGATTAAGATTATAATTGGTGGTCCAAACAAGTTGTTCAAATAAAATAAGGCATAATTGTGAATTTTCTAACATTTACCCATTTTATTGATTATTCTCAACTTTTAAACCTTATCAAATCTATTTCAATATTTTTAATTTATGTCAATTTTATCATTATAATTGATCTTCAGCTATTGAATTGTGTTGAATACATCTAAATCTTCAAAACATATAAAATCTATTTTAATATTTTCATTTAATATCAATTTCATCATCAAAGCTGATCTGCAGTCATTAAATCTTAAATTGGCATATCAAAAGATGACTTGTTATTCACCAAAAAAATAAGATGTACAAGTGGCAAAATAGCATGTTATATGTCACTATTTAGCGAGTCATGCCACGATTTAATCGTCGGATAATAATTCTGATGATAAAACTAATACAAATTATTAAAATCATGGTAAATTTGATATGTATTGAAAACTTAAATAAAATTAATAAAATGAGTGAAGATTGTAATCGATTTTATAATTAATTTATCAAAAAATGTCCAAAAGTATTGGGTGGCAACAAAATCTAGCAATACAATACCTTATCGACAAAACTCAACTAATTTTTATATGCATTTGAAACCGTAGCCAAATCATTAGAACCAATCATCACAGACATTCGGACATTATTATATGTAAAATTTATATAACACTATCATTTTAAAACCTCAAACTATTACTTTAATAAAAAAATATTCCACATTTACTTTTCAACTCCCGAAATTCAGATGTGGCTCATCACCGTCATCGAATGAGAAGAAGATATACTGCATACAATTTCGGGAGCTGAAAAATGAACGCGAAATATTTTTGATACAAAATTAATAGTATGGGATTTAAAGTGATTTTTCTTAAACTTTAAGATATTTTTGATAAAATGGATATAATATGAAATTTAAAATAACATTTATTAAAATTTAGAATAATATTAATAAAATAGAAATAATTTGGAATTTAAAATACTCCATCCTTCCCAACTATAGCTACCAAAGTAGTGGGCCAGATCAACCCGACCTTGGGCCAGTCGGGCTTTTCACATTTTTAGAGTCGAGCTGGGTCGGGCCCGTCGGAAATTTTTCGGACCTAAAAATATGAAGGCCAAACCATGCCCGGACGGACGGGCGGACTTTTTTTAGATCATTTTTAATTTTTTTAATATATAAAATTAATATTCTTAATTGTAAAAAAATAAATAATTATATAAAATATAATTAATATTATTAAAAATTATAGATATGTATATTAAATAATATTGTAAATATTTATATTTAATAGAATATCGGGCGGGCTTTTTCTGTCCGAAATCCTGGGCTTTTTGGCTCGAAGCTCGGTAGGCCCAGAGTTTTTTCGGACGGGCTTTATAGATGCATTTTTTTCGGGTCTTTAATTTTTAAGCCCAAACCCCGGGTACCCCAGACGGGCTTTCCGGGCCAAGCTCATTTTACCGGCTCTAGTCCCAACGATCTCGAGGCAAAAAATTTGGGCACGAGATTTAAGAAACTTTAGATTAGTGTTTTAAGTGTGTTAGTAATTGTGTTGAATTAGTTATATATTTATAATTAGTGTTTTTAAATATTTTTATATTCATTTTTTATAGAATAATTTATTTATTTATTTTGTTCGAATTTTAATTCAAATTATTTTTTTCTATTTTTTTTAATGAAAAACTAATGAAATAAATAATGGCAAAAATTGAAACACAACACAAACAATTCAAAAGAATCAAAAATTTATTGAAACACAACACAAACAATTCAAAAGAACCGAAAAATTATTGAACACAACACAAACAATTCAAAAGAACAAAACATTTCGGCGCCAAACATAGAGAGTGATTAAGGTAGTTTTGCCTTCTCAAATTACATAAGGAAATTTTCAAATTTACCACCTAAAATTCAAATCAAATATGATCCAACTAATCTATAAATAAGAGAAACTACTTCAGCCAACACACTACTTCAAACATACAAAATTAGCCAACAAAAAGATGATGAACAAGGATCTTTCTGAAAAAAAAGAAAACAAGTAGTCAAATTCATTCTCGAGTCATGCATTGGTGGCAAGCCACCCCGAGGCAAGCTTTTGGAAGCTCAACATAAGTTATCCATCTCGAGACAGACGATATCCTGATTGTGGAGAGCTGTAAAGATTCAACAAAAAAAAGAGAAGTGATTCATCTTCTTAGTGGGAAAAAATCGAGAAAAGCATAAGGTAGTGCATCTCACATTGCTCTCAAATCGGGAATATAGCAAAAGAGGCACCATAAGGAAAATGGCAGTGGGTTGAGGCATAAGTAAGAGCACAGTAGGAAGATGAGTGCAATCATGGATGATTAGAGTCATACATCAGCCATAAAGCGTGATTTAATAGCTTCAAACAAGCTGTTATGTATGAGATTCTCACTCGAAGCACTAGAATTAGATAGAATACTCAACATGATCAAGTTCAAGAATATACACAATATAATGCATATTGATGAAAAATGGTTCTATATTACAAAAGATCCCACATATTTTACTTAGCACCTGGAGAAACAGAGCCTCATAGGACTTGTAAAAGCAACAAGTTCATATCCAAAATCATGTTTACGTGTGTTGTGTGTGGACCATTGTTGCTACTAATGGAGATGTGTTATTTGATGGAAAAATATGCATTTTTCCATTCACAACTCAAGTTCTAGCTAAGAGAAATAGTAAAAACAGAAATGCAGGTACACTAGAGACAAAGCCAATTGATTCAATTACCAACATGGTGATAAAGGAGTGTTTAATCAACAAGATATGTAATACATAAATGTTATGTCTGCAATGTAATGCCAAGTTGATTGCTATTGAATGTGAGACTGTCATAGAATAGATTCCTTACATTTATTGTTTATGGATGAAATTAATGAATGATCATCATATTTTTTCCTCCCAAATCATCACTTATCAATTTTCCTTGTTTACATTTTTCATTTAATGCTTTTTACTAATAAATATCCAATTGTATTGATGTCTCACGGATCATACCAGCAATAATGTCTAAGTGGCAGAGGGTGCAAGCAGGGATATATACATACAATAAGATAATGTAATGTCTCATATTTAAGATAATGATTTAGAATTTAAGGCTGCTGCAAACCAAAATAGATACAACATCAAATTAATGCAGCAACCCCCAAATTTCCCAGATTGCAATGTCAATGTCTTAGGATGGTTATAGCCATACAATCTCTACAAATAGAAATAACATGCAAAACAGTGGATGAACTTTTAGATGCGGTGGTGAGTTCATTTAACAAGTTATCTCCCATTATACTTAACAATGTATTCCTCAGTTACATGATTGCATGATTGAGATTTTGAAAGTCAAATGGCAGAATTCCTACAAGATTCCACACATGGGAAAAGGTGCACTTAGAAGATCCGACCAACTTCACTAGAACTAGCAATTCAATGCATGAATTTTCTCAAGAAAATAAGCAGCATTGAGGGAATTAGAGAGATAAGATAGACGTTACAGATTGAAGGGATTAAAAGTAAGCTTTTGGTCATCATTTTTTATAAGGTGAAACATTTTGTATGCACTTTGTAAATAAAAATGTAGTTTGATGCATTTTGAATGTAAAGTGCATTCTTTTGTATGCATAAGTTTTTCCTTTAATATAAGTGAATTTCAACATAGAAAGCACCAACATAGAATCACCAACACTTAATCATCGATCCAATCCCAACACATAATACAAAAATACAGAATCAACAACACATAATCAATACGGATCACTACTTCAGCCAATATCATCAACAATACATAATCAATAACATAGAATCACCTATACAGATCACTACTTCAGCCAATATAACAACATCGATCTCAGCTTTTTTGGCCCAAATCATCATCGATCATTAATCCGATTTTCTCACTTCCTCATTAATAGCCACCTCAGCTTCTGCAACGGTCTCTGCCATAACACTTCGTCAGAGATGGGAGAAAAATAAACATGGCTCAAGTCAGATATTGAATGCTCTATTTTCCCTTCTCCACGATGCCGGCGAGCCGTCTTCAAGGTATAAGAGATCGGTCTCGTCATCAGAAACGTCATCGACCTTGAAGGTTGAAGGCCACATCGGATAAAATACATGATATGTGCTTGTGGTGGAGATGAAGGGATGGCGGTGGAAAAATCTTCGATAAAAATGGTGAGGGCGACATAGGGATTTAGAAGGGCGAGAGAGAAAGAGGAGTAAACCCATACCACCGGCAAGCCCAACGCTTGGATACATCATCATGGTGAGCGAATGACGTGGCTTTACCTAGCGAGATCGAGAGATGAGAGTGTCGTCCGAGATCGGGGGCGTCAAAGAAGTAGGGCTTTCACCCATCAAGAAAGACACATAAGTGAGAGAGCCATCCGAATAAGGGGGTGGCGAAGAAGTAAGGTTTTCATCCATTGAGAGATATGGAATGAAGGCGGTGAGCTATGGTTTTAGAAAAAAATGAGAGAGACGAGAGCGTCGTTCGAGGCAAAGTAAGGTTTCGGAATATTCGAGAGAAATAAGAACAAAATCGAGAGGGGAATAAGTTTTAATTTAGGTTAGCCCAAATTAATAAATCACCATGGCCCAATTAATCACCCTAATCTGATTCTAATTTTGGGTTAATATCCCTTAGTATTTCCATATAAGGAAATGACACAATTATCTTGAGACAGTTCAAAAAGGAATATGCTCCAAGCTCATTGTGACGGAGGGAGTAATGTTTATCCTTGGAGTGTTTGATTATATACATGGGCAAACTCGTCAGTTCGCCTCCACTGTACAACCAGACTTGGCTAATGATGACATTTACAGCGGCGACGACGTCGTTACACCCTCCTCCCACTAGGGTTGTATACAAACCGAGCTAGAGCTTGGTAGTGTTCCGCTCAAGCTCGGCTCGTTTAAATTTTATTCGGCTCGAGCTCAGCTCGTTTAAATTTTATTCGGCTCGGGCTTTAAATTGAGCTCGAGCTCGGTTCGTTATAAAATTTTTGAGATCGCGAGCAGCTCGAATTCGGTTCGATAACTACTCGTTTATGAGACATATTCGAACTCGAGCTCGAACTATGCTCGTGTTCGACTTTGTCGAGCTCGAACTCGAGCTCGAATTCGGTTTCATAATGTGTTATTCGAGTTCGAGTTCGAGATCGAACTCGAATTTGAGCTCGACTCAACTTAAAACACTATTTTAGTATAACTCACTCCATGATTCCACTAATTCAAATGATGCATAGTCTACTAATCAATCATAATCAAACAACAATTACAATACGAAGTTTAACAAGATTCATTACCAAATAAAATTTTCACAACTAGCAAAAGAAATATAATTTTAGTTAGTTTTGGATGAGATTCATATTAGAAAAAGATGTCTGATTCTAGCTAGTTTTGGATATAGACTATACAATATATAAAATTAATATACTATTTAATATCATTTGAATACATCTACTTCATTCATCTACTTACGAATTATTATTATTATTATATTTTTCTCATATAAATTAATTATGTAAGTTAGCTGTTATTTATTTTAGAATTATAATTATAGAGATATAAATATAACTATGTAACTCATATTTGTATATTTATACATTATAATGATCTATATTGATATTTTTATTCATAAGACAACTTAGTAGATCATGTTATTTTTTTTAGTTTTCCAACTCAATATTTCATTTGATTCTATTCAATATCATTATATTACATTTACTTTTCAAAATCTACTTATGAGTTATAAATTATAATTGTTTTATCTCATAGTTACTTAGTTATAAAGGTAGATGAACTTTATATTAGAATTATTAATTATTATTATATTTATCTCATAGTCAATTAGTTATGTAAGTTATTTGTAATTTATTTTTTAGAATTATAATCATAAATACTTATACATTATAATCATCTAAATCGATATTTTTGTTCATAAGATAACTTAATAAATCATGTTATTATTTTTTAGTTTCCAAATAAATATCTCATTATATTAATTAATTGTTCATTTAATAATTTTATTTTATAATATACATGAAAATATATATTAAGGTTTGATTATATATATATATATATATATATATATATATATATATATATAATAAATGAATATACTATTCAATATTTATCATTCAATTACATTTACTTTTCAAAATATTATACTAGTATAAATATGATAATTAGTTATATAAGTTAGATGATATTATATTTTAATATAATAAACTTAGTATACTATTCAATATCATTCAATTACATTTACTTTTCAAAATTATTATACTAATATAAATATGATAATTAGTTATATAAGTTAGATGACATTATACTAAAATATATATTTTGTAATTTATTACTTATTTTACTTATTTAAATATATAAATAATTTATTATCAATACTTCATCTATATGCTTATTTATTGCTAAATAATTATAATTAACATATATTTTATAATTTATTATCCATTTTAATTATTTAAATATGTATAAATAATCAACTATTTTATACGTTCACGAACATATTCGAATTATGGTTCGCGAACATATTCGAATCAGAGTTCGCGAACATATTCGAATCAAGGTTCGTAAACATATTCGAATAGAAGTTCACGAATATGTTCGAATCAGAGTTCGCGAACTGGTTCGTTTGACATATTCGGTGAACATCTCTAAGCTCGAGTTCGGCTCGATAAACTTATCGAGCTCGATTCGAGACTCGAGTTCAACTCGTTTACCAAACGATCGAATTTTAAACGAATTTTTTTCGAGTCAAACTCCGAGTAACTCACGAACGATTTGATCTATTTACATGAATTTTCCTTTTCTCTCTCCTCCCCACAAACCGGTAACCATGACAAGAACAAGGAAGAGAGAGAAACTAGGAGAAAAGTCATAGACTCATAGTTATCGCAGTTCGGATTCAAGATATAATTCGACGGAATTCAAGCTGATGGAATTCTTTATTTAGTTTAAGAGTTAATACTTTTGCATTCTGATAGAATTTTTGAGTCTTTAGTCTATCTATAAGAGGAGATTATATGAAAAATGTAACCGATTCTTTCGTTTCTTTGGGCTACTGGCCATCTGTCGGGAGTTTCGGATTTAATACCGATATTTTAGCAACAAATCCAATAAATCTAAGTGTAGTGATTGGTGTATTGATTTTTTTTGGAAAGGAAGTGTGTGTGAGTTGTTTATTTCAAGAATAGGATTAATACTTTTGAATTCTGATAGATTCTGTTTAGGTCAATCAATTGTTAATTCTTGATCATTGAGTTGAGTTGTAGTTGAGAAAACGGAGGATTTTAGGGTTCTTCAATCATGAGTAAAGCGATGGAGAGTATACAGGACCTAATTGAAGAAGCTAAGCTTCGAACTGTGTGGTGGAGTCTCTGCATATTCGCAGTGTCTTACTTCTTGACGCGTAAGTACTTGAATTCCTTTCCACTTTATTGGTTTTGTTCAGATTGATAAATCCTTAATCCGGCGTTTCCTTTGTCTTGAGCTACTGAGTTACGATTACGACATTGTTTTTTTGATAATTGGTTCGTTAATTTCGCGATCTTGCAAACTGTAACGTTGTGATTCTGTGCTGATATTGGTTAGTAAGTTTGTTTTAGCTCCGTGTATCGCTTTCTCTTGGGGTTTGATTTTATTTGATTATGTTGCATGCGCTATGATATGCTTGTGGTTGGTTGGTATTTTGAAACGCATGTAAAATAACTTGATGCCTGTGTGTTATTATAAGTTCTTAGAGAAATAACCAAGTGATCTGCTGCTGGGGCCTGCTTTTACCATTGGCCTACAATACTGATCAGTTGATTGCATATATATATATATATATATATATATATATATATATATATAGGGGTTGGATCGGTGAGAACTCATCTTTTTAGAACTTGCAGGCGTTGAAAATAATGCACAAAACAGTAAAGTAAGAAAACTTTCTAAAATTATTGCACAACAAAATAATTTTAGAAAGTTTTGTATGCACAAATACCGCTTGTGCATCAATCAACGTCTTATGCATGGTTCCATCGCAAAAGAAGTGGTTCTCATTTGATCCACTCTTGTATGTTTCTTCAGATAGTAGTAAGTCAATGTTAATGAATATTCCCATAGCCATACTCTTGGTCTCTGGACTGAAAATTTTGTTAAATGAGGTCGATTTCTGTTGGAAGGTTCGGAATAACAGGACAGTATCGTATTTATCACAGTTAGAAAAGAAGCATCTATCAGTAACTGATTCCCGACTCACTACTCCTTCACCCCCCAAAAAGTGGAAAAGAAAAATAGATTCACCGGTGGTTGAAGCTGCTATTGAGGATTTTGTCAACAAACTTTTACATGATTTCGTCGCCGATTTATGGTATTCTGAAATTACACCTGACAAAGAGGCACCAGAACTAATACATGCTATAGTCATGGATGTTCTTGGAGAAGTATCTGGTAGAATCAAAGAATTAAACCTTGTTGACCTGGTTACAAGGTACTGTCTATATTGTAAATGTGTACTTTAAAGTTGTATAATGGCGCAAGTTGAATAATATACGATGAGCAAGTGACCCTTCTTCTGCAATCCTCCAGGGATGTAGTGGACCTGATAGGGGAGCACCTTGATCTCTTCAGAAGGAATCAAGCTGCTATTGGCGCGGATGTCATGGGAACATTGTCTTATGAGGAAAGGGATGAAAGGTTGAAACACCATCTCCTGGCTTCTAAGGAGCTTCACCCTGCTTTGATATCGCCAGAGAGTGAGTACAAGGTGTAGAAGTGTTCTAAATCAGAAGGATTATTTGCCTTACAAAATTTTCCTTGTTTCTTGGTTAATTTTTTATGTCATCTGATACTTTATACTATTCTAGGTTCTTCAGCGGCTCATGGCTGAACTTTTGGTTGTTGTGCTAAGACCAAGGGAAGCTCAATGCCCTTTAGTCCGTTGCATTGCTCGCGAACTATTAACTTGTTTGGTAGTGCAACCTCTTATGAATTTTGCAAGTCCCACGTAAGATGCTATTTCTCCAGATCTTCTTTTTAGGAAAAAGTTGGTTGGTTATGCTTTCTATCCATGTAAAGAGCTTTTAAGTCTCAGATGGTTTAGATCATGTTCGCACAGCGTTAATCCGCTAAACCAATAAAATTCTCAATAATCTCAACTCAGCGGAAAGGAAATATAAATACTAAACCTACTAAGGCCCATGCATAAGGCAAAGGCCGTTAATCAATTAAAAGACAGAACTGAATCAATTAAATAAAATAACTATTCGCCCCTGGCCCATCAAATGGCTGCTGCGTTCTTGAATCGGCGCGGTGTACACTTTTAATCCACCCGCGCTGCTCCATCAATTGCCCGGCGATTTAAACAGCCTTTGTCCTCAAGGTGAAGTCGAAATTGACCGAGCATATCGCCACATCCACCCAACCGCTCTCCTCAACTCCTAAACCCAACCACCGAATAAGAACACCTTTCTCTGAACTCCATCACGAACCACGTTACGACGCCCAACACAACACTCGGAATAAACGGCGGTTCAGCCGCCAACAACTCGTCCGCAAGGTAGGCGAAACCGGTGTTGCGCCCACGGTGACTTTAGTAGGGAGACGTGAAAACCGGGTGCACCTTTCAATTCTCCGGCAGCTTGAGGCGGTGAGGCTGCTGAGCCGAGTCGGGCAACCACCTCGAACGCCCAAAAACGTGGGGCAAGCTTCGACACAAGATGCAGAGAACAAACTCTTACGGCGATATGGACGAAACTTGAGATAAACCCGATCGCCTCTTTAAACTCCAAAGCCGCCGATGCTTATTTGTTTCTCGCACCATCCGCCTCCTGCACGCCTTTGCAAATGGCCACGGAGTTGAGTAAGCACCTCATCCTCTCGCAAGCGAAGTCTGCCACCGATTGCACCCTAATTTCCCCGGTGGAAGGGAACCAAAAGGAGGAGGTCGCCCATACACGGCCTCAAAAGGTGTCATGCCGGTATTGACCGGTAACTCGTGTTGAAAGTAACTCGCCCAACAAAGCCACCGCCTCAACTCTTAGGCCGTTCGAAGCAAAGCAACGCAGATAAGTTTCAAGCACCTATTCATAACCTCGATTGTCCGTCGGTCTCGGGATGATATGCCGAACTCATTCGCAGCGTGGTTCCTCGTTTTAAATAGCTCGCGCTGGAAGGCACTTATGAAAATAGGATCGCGATCGACACTATCGATGACGGCATCCCATGCAGCCGCACCACCTCCTTTGCAAACAAATCAGCCCGTAAGCCAGCGGTAAATGGATGTCGCAAGCCCATGAAACGACAAGATTGGAGAATCGGTCGACCACCACAAGGATGCAATCGAATCCGCCAGAGCCGGTAACCCGGTGATAAAGTCCATGCTAATGTCATCCCAAACTTTAGTAGGGATGGAAGCGGGTTGAAAGCGATCCAATAGGCTCTTAGTTTCATACTTATTTCTCGACACGCATCGCATGCGGCGACATACTTAGTGACAGACTTCATCATGCACGGCGATAAATAATGGTCGCTAACCGACGATAAGTCCAAAGCCCCAAATGACCGCCCGGGTCGATGAAATTCGCTAGTGCTGCTTTACCAAGCGAGTCAGGAAGAACAACCCGCCTTTATAGAAAAGTGTCCCCATGAATAACTATAGTGCTTTGGCCTCTCACGACCGATTCCATGTAGCGATAATTTGCGACAATCGCGGATCCGCCACCGCACTCGAGGGCAAGCCAATCGACCCATCGCGGAATTGACACCGCCCCAACTCTAGCTCTTCATCCCGTCACGAGAGCATCCGCCGCCTTTATTAGTCCGTCCTCCTCGTACATGATCTCAAAGTGAAACCCAAAGCTTGGCAGCCCAATTTTGTTGTCTTTGGGGTGGTCGAGCACAGGCGAGCAAGTGCTTTAAAGCTGCATTGATCGGTGTGAACCACAAACGCCGCCCATCAAATAGGGTCGCCGGTCTTTGGGCGAGCGACAAGGCCATGAGCTCCTTTTCATATGCTGATTTAGAGTAAACGACACGAAGCCCTTGTCAAAAACGCTATTGGTTGTCGATCCCGCATAAGAACCGCCCGATGCCCCAAACCGATGCATCACACTCGATAATAAAAGCTTTAGAGAAGTCGGGCATCGTGGGCTGGAGCGATGTGAGTGCCTTTTTAAGGGCTTGAAACGCCTTTTCTGCCTCGACCGACCAACTCCATCCCTTCGTCCTTTTTCTTTTTAAGCAAGGCGGTCGATGGGGCGGCAAGCTTACCATAGTTGCAAATAAACGACGGTAATAGCCCGTCAACCCCAAAACCCACGTAACCCTCGATGTAAGTAGAGTCGGCCACTCAATATCTTGCTCCAACCTTGCTCGGGTCCATCTGCACCCCTTCTTGGAAACGATATGCCCCAAATATTCAACTTGCGATGCGCCTAAAACACACTTCTTCTTGTTAATAATTAAGGATGGGCATGGAGTATAGTAAGTACCTCACGATATGGAGTAAGTGTTCGCCCAACTCGTCTTTGTAAATCAATATATCGTCAAAAATACTAGCACGAATTTTGCAAGTAAGGTCGAAATATGTCGATTCATAAGACACCGAAGGTAGCGGTGCATTAGTAAGGCCAAACGGCATAACCAAGAACTCGAAGTGGCCCGAGTGAGTGCGAAATCTTTGTCTTTGGGCGTCCTCCATGCGATTCTAATTTGGTGGTATCCGCACGCAAGTCCACTTGGTGAACCACCTCGCCATGTAATTCATCCAAAAGCTCTGAATGACGGGAATGGATACTTGTCACCACGGTCACCTTGTTTAAGGCACGATAATCCACGCAAAATCGCCAGAGCCATCTTTCTTGCGCACAAGCAAAAGCGGGTGGAGTAGGGACTATTACTAGTGAATAATTCCTCTCGCTAGCATCTCACTACTAATCTCTCCATTTCATCTTTTGCAAGTGGTTGTAACAGTGCAGGCGAGCAGACACGGGAGGTGTTCCTCCAGCAAAGGAATCCGTGATCATCTTGTCGAGTTGGAGGCAGACCGCAGGGCCATAGTGACCGTCCTGAAATTCGAGAGCAATGCTTTATTTCACCTTCGCGCGTTGGTGGTAGTGTTTTAGCGGTGGCGGTCGAGAGTTGGTCCGTCCATGGCCCATAATAGCCACATTCCATCATCGGGCTCGAAAGAGCTAAGATCGATCATGGACACAAGCTCGTCGGGTCGAGATGGATCACCTGTAATACACCTTCTTCCTTCAATCTCGAATTCCATCGTGAGCCGCCCAATTGGTAGTCACATCGCCCAATGTAGCCAACCAGAAACACCGAGTATAACATCAACATGCGAAGGATGAAGATATAGCAAGTAATATGAAATATATGATTAGAGATGAGGAAACCGCTTTACAAACTCCACGAGTGCGCATCTGTCGTGCCATCCCGAGAACGACGAAAATTCGATGTATGTTCCACCGCAAATTCGTAAACTTAGCAACATGTTCAGCTATGAAGCGTTGACTAGCACCGCTATCCACCATGGTCAACAGTTGTTTGTCGACCACTCTCATTGAATAGTTTCAAGGTCTTCGCCCATCGAACCCATTTGATGATAATTTGGAGAGTTGTAGCTCTTGCAATTGTTTCGTGGTTCAGAATCTCCGTCTCTTTATCTTCTTTGCTCTAGATCAATTGTCTCCTCCATGTCGCCCTCCGCATCCAAGATCACCATGAGTGATTTGGCAAGACACCTGCGTGTGGCTGTACTGCCCCCACACTGAAGCACTTTCCTTTAGCTATGTACTCTTCCGTTGTTCGGACTAAGTCGTGAGCTACGACCTCCCGTGGACCGGACGATGTCGACGAGGAAAATTGAGTCCGATGTCCAGGTTGCTGAGACCCACTCATATTCGTTGGAGGACCATGGTAGGATGAAACAGATCGCGTGAAAGTTCTGCGGTGAACCCGTTCTCGATGGTATGTTGGTCGCCTTCGCGATCGAGCTATTCGGCGTCTTGATCCGATGGCGGCGAACGCATCGGTCATCTCGAAGTCCAAATGCGGTCTCGGATAGCTGGTTGCATCCGCCCGAAACATACCTAACAGCTTGCTCGGTAGAGTGCGGGAGTTGGGCGATTCGCCTCAAATAGGGACAAGTAGTCTTCTAGTGAGCGGTCCGACGGGTTACATGCATGGCCTCATAGGCGTTAATGGCGAATCTGTCACCAAACGCTCTATCGGTCCAGCGTAAATTGATTCCATGGTATAGGCCGAGCGGCGCAACACCCATGCGCCCAAAACATCGAGCGGCCGGTCATGGCGATGGCGCCAATTGCACCTTCTCCTCGGCTGGGATACGATGTACCAGAAAATATTGTTCGGCTTGGGCTAGCCACGCGATGGGGTCTGTTCCGTCAAACAACGGTAAGTCCATACGTGGAGTGCCGCTGCACTTTTAAAGCAAAATTCCAGGAGTTTTCTCCCGCTGCCTGAGTCGTTGGATCTCCGTGTTCTTTCTCCTCCGTAGCCTCGCTAAAATAACAGCTAGGGTTTTCTGCATGTCCCCATGTTACCTCCAATCCTCCAATCGCTGCTTGTACGTCCACTATCGTCTTCTCTACCTGGTCGCCTTTTGCGTCGCCATAATGAAATTCCACGTTCACCGCACCAATTGATAGAGTGAAGACAGAAGAATGGAAGAAACGTAAATTGAAAGATAATTCCTCCAAGAGGAAATCAGAACAAGATGTTCTGCCACAGCGTTAATCCGCTAAACCAATAAAATTCTCAATAATCTCAACTCAGCAGGAAAGGAAATATAAATACTAAACCCTACTAAGGCCCATGCATAAGGCAAAGGCCCGTTAATCAATTAAAAGACAGAACTGAATCAATTAAATAAAATAACTATTCTGGCCCCTGGCCCATCAAATGGCTGCTGCTGCGTTCTTGAATCGGCGCCGGGTGTACACTTTTAATCCACCCGGCGCTGCTCCATCAATCGGCCGATCACATGATGCAATGCAGAAAGAGAAGGCTACACGATTTTTATGTTGGTTATGTTAACCTTAAAATTATTGAAAAGCATGTTTTGATGGACGATAGCATGTTAGCAATAACTAGAAAGCTGTAATACATTAATTTTCAGTTGAATAAATATGTAGAAAACAAGTTTGGCAAAGACAATCACTTGGCTTGTTATGTGATTATATTAGACAGGATAAACTGGAATCATTTTAATTTGACCTGATCATACTTTTGAGTATATAATCCCACAGATAGAAAGTCATAAAGCCAGCATTTAGTAGTTTTTGGATTATAATGGGTGGAACTGGAAATCTATTTATTAATAGTATTAGCTTTACACCCATGGTTGGTTTGTTAAAACCTTTATTTGCGCCAAACATTTCTATCCAATTTCTGTAACAAGTTAATAGAATCCAACATTGTTGCAATTTGAGCAAATGTGTACTTACTACATGAAAACAAGCTAGTCATAGAACTATATTTGTAATCCATAAGTCTGTCATTCTCTCATATATGTATCAGCAATATGCTCAAGCAATGAATTTACTTACTCAAGGAAACTAGTGTACAATTTAATTTGATCAGTTTGTTGATTTTATAGGCTGAAAAATTTAGGTAAGTCTAAAACTTTGATCTTGCTTTACGGGTTTATTCCATATATTGTGTGTTGTTATTATAATTTTTGTTTTGGAGAGTTCCTGTTATTTATTATGATTGTCATTCTCATTCATGCAATGGTCCCTTTATATTTCATCTTCTTAAATACCCTTTTAAATTGCTACTTCCTTGTATACTTGCACCGTCAGGAATCTAACAATTTTCACATTTTTTCCCCTCAGGTATATTAATGAGTTGATCGAATATATTATCATTGCCTATAACAATGAGGGGTTCAGGGGTTCCTCCAGCGATCAATCACCTAATGTGGGGGGTCATAACCCTGAACACCAAGTTTCGAGAGGATGTGGTCAAAGCAGTAAATATAATTTGAGAAAAAGGTCGCCTTTGAACAATCAAGAGACTGGTTTATCATTGGCTCGATCGGATCGTAGCAAGGTACTAGAGTCAGGTAGCTCTGGGGGTCTTTTATCTAGTACGACTGAAGGTGAAGCAACTCATATACGAAATGGTGAGTGGGCTAAACCATTTGAGGCTGCAACACAGAGAAGAACAGAAGTTCTTATGCCTGAAAATCTTGAAAACATGTGGACTATTGGAAGAAACTACAAAAAGAAAATCCAGAAGAAGGCTGCTCTAGGTGTTCAGGCTTCAGAAGTTCCTCATTCAATAAGTGGCCCATTGCCTACACAGGATTTGGTGTCTAAAGTACCAAAACAGAAGCCTGGAACATATCCTAGAATAGAAGACAAAGTTCCCATGCCGCTACCACCCAGACCCCTGCAGGAATTGCAGTCAACTGGTCTGGATATTGATGTTTTAAGCACTTCCCAAGAGCATAAAATGGAGGTGGTTCCAAAAAGAAGATCTTCTGTTTATGAAATGGAGGACCCTGCTATTATTTCCCATGAAAACAAAAATAAGCTTAAAAGATCAAACAGCACCTCTGACTTGACAGTTCAGTTAAATCTGGAAAATATGTATAATAGTGAAGGCAGTGCACCTATCATTAATGAGTTCTACAGTGCAGATGGTAATAAACTTAATGTACATAACCTGATGAGCAAATCGGACATTGTATTACGTCATGAAGGAGTGCATGCTACAAAGCTTAGATGTCGGGTATGACCTGATTTCTGTCTGTGGTTCACAACTTAACAGGATTTGAACTTGTGTATATTGCAAAAGACTAATGTTATTCAAGAAAAAAGTATCTTTACAGGATTCACTCCTTGGGAAACAATATATGCATTTATTTTTCTGCTAGTCCTCTAAATCTGATACTGTTTTAATTCCATATGTTAAAGAGTTGCCATCTAACTAATATAGGAAACATAATCATGTCAATGATGATTTCTTCATAGTTGAATTGCATTAATTGTTTTCTGTTACATGATCAGCTGTGTTTTGAGATCAAGGCTCGAGCTTGTAGGAGCATTTTTAGACCACCTATAATCTATTTACTGTTGCCTGGTGATAATCTGTGCCATGGCTAATGAGAGATCCTTGATTCTGCAGGTCATTGGAGCATACTTTGAGAAACTTGGGTCAAAATCTTTTGCTGTTTACTCGATCGCTATAACAGATGCAAATGGCACCACTTGGTTTGTCAAAAGAAGGTACAATTTTGTTGCAGTTTTAGATTAAAAAATTCATTTTGTTTACAACATAGTGCTGCTTCGTCTTTTCTTGAAACCAGTGTTATAAAAATTGACCTAGCATCTACACATATGAAAGGCGGTGGCTGGCCATCTGCAATTCTGGACTAGTTGGCCAGACAGCGTCCTGCCCCAAGCAGATTCTTTATTCTTCTATATATTTTCTCCATAAAAATAAAAAATAAAAGCGAATCTTGTCTTCTTAAATTTGATGATGCAATTCGCATTGTGACAGTATTCTGAAAAATATTGAATAGAAACTAAAACTGAAAAAAAAACAGTAACAGCCAGTCCATCGCCTGATATGGTGCTAAATCAATGTTAGAGCACTGCCTGCAACTGCATTGGCTTCATCACCATGTAAAAGTTTTCGTATTAGATCACTTATAGCTTCGTAGTTAATTCCTGTGCTGGATACTTTATCTACAGGTATCGGAACTTTGAGAGATTGCATAGGCATCTTAAGGATATTCCCAATTATACATTACATTTGCCTCCCAAAAGGATATTCTCAAGTACAGAGGATGTTTTTGTTCACCAACGCTGTATTCAGCTAGACAAGTATCTTCAAGTATGATTATCATACTCCTTCTGATACAGATACATTGTTCTTGTTTTCTGTCCTGATGTTCTGTCTTTAACAGGATCTCTTATCAATTGCTAATGTAGCAGAGCAACACGAAGTGTGGGATTTTCTTAGTGCCTCCTCTAAGGTATGCATTTATTTGTTCTGTTAAAAGCATATACATTAGGTATGGCCTTCTTAACTAATTATAGTTTTTCCAATGAAGAATTACTCTTTTGGGAAATCTTCGTCTGTGATGAGATCTCTGGCAGGTTTGTGCCTTCTTTCTTGGATCATTTTCTTATATTCAGCTATCTATGAAAGTTCCGTATTATCTGTATACATCCATGCTTCATTTGAATTGTTCTGTACTGAAAAGGCTCCCTATAATATGTATCATTAGTCATATTGTTGGTGTCAAGGCATATGATGTTTGAATCCTCAGTATTATGCCTCAATTGCATCCTGTGACCAACAATAATTCTATGGAAATTCTGTAAAACATATCAAAGATTTCAAACATTGGAAATCCATTTTCTACCAGTTTGCTTATATCAGAAGCAAAGTCTTGGTATATGATGTTACAATTGTGGCACATTATATTGGAGCTTACGATAAAGAAATATAATCTAGAGTCCAAATGTCTTTGTCTGCATGGACAAGATCCGTAACAAATGTTCCCTCACGGTCATCCCTTAGTCGTAGTAAACTGGCTAAAGAGTTTGATTATCAACTAAATTGTTTACAAATATAACTTAACCCTAATAATCAGTTAATTCTTTCATGGTAGATTTGGATTTTCACGAATTTTACAAAAACTAAATGCTTAAGTTTGTTGAAGAGTGATTTTTTTGCCATAAGTTAGGCTTTCACATCGTCATGGGAGCTAACCTTGTTGATTTCAATATTTTTTCTTTTAAACACTTAATTTTAAATTTTATAAAAGTTAGGTTTTCACATCATCATGGGAGCTAACATTGTTGAGAATGATTTCAATATTTTATCTTTTAAACACTGAATTTTAAATTATATTTACAAAACATTCTAATCACTCTTTTCCAAAACAGTTAACGTCGATGATGCTGTAGATGATATATTACGTCAATTCAAAGAGGTTTCTGATGGCCTTGTGTTGAAAGTTGGTGGCTCACCTTCATCTTCAATTGGACAAGGTTCATCTGTTACAAGCAAAAACTTCTGGAGTGTTGACGATATAAATAAATTGGCTATCAGGCCTAGTGTGTCAGAGTCAACAAACAGTTTCTCAGACAACGACGAAGTTGATAAAGATCTAAATCTTGGGGATGAGGAAGTAGAAGCTGCAAGCCAAACTAGAGGGTGGCATTCTGACCATGAGTCAACCTCAAAGGGGTTACCACAGAAGGTTGTTAAACATGATGCAGATGTCAGTAACTTCAACTCAGATGAAATCCATAGTGTGAGGATGAAATCTGAATCAAACTCTGATAGACATCCGGAGCCTAATCTAGCCTTAACATCCATTCCTCAAAATGGTCTTACTGGAGTGCCCCCAGAGGTACTTTAAATTCCTTCTTTTCATGTTTGTTGATTGGTCCTTCAACTTTCTTATGATCTTGACACTTGTTTCTACTGTAATATTCAGCCCATATTAAACCGATATTACTGGAAAAGTTAGCATGCAGAAAATGTTCTCTAATGTGCAGTTTTTCACCACCCTCTCAATATCCTGTTACTCTTTATTTACTCCTGGGGCTGGGATTGTTACATATGAGTCTCTTACGCAATCTATATCACTGTTTCACAGCCTTAGTATGCATTCTCTAATTGTCATTAAATGTTTCTTGCAGTGGACGCCGCCAAACTTAAGTGTTCCAGTTCTGAATTTAGTTGATAACGTATTTCAACTCAAAAGAAGGGGATGGCTAAGGTGATATTTTCTTTACATTGGTTTTGCCAACTTGCTTTAGCACTAAGAGGTCAAATTGTTCTCAAGATCAATATTTTGGTACCATATATAACTACATTCAGTTTGTAATGATTTTCATCGTTGAATTGACTAGTTATGTAGATTTTTAGGTTGATATTATATGCCACTGGCTTTTAACAATTTGTCCAGCTTCTCTTCTATTTTCTGTTTAAAATAAGGCTGATATTTTCACACCCTACGTTTTAACTTCTTGTCATTCTTTCTCTAGATTTCTTTCTGGGTCTTCACTCCTTGACTTAATGTGTGTTTCAATGCCATTTTAGGTACTAGACATATTTCAATCCCTTCTTACCAATTCTGGGCTTAATGAATTGATTGGTTTAGATTATACTCGCTCTGTTGCATATTTTCTCTTGTATGATGTTGCTGCCAATGTTTTGACTAAGTTACCTTTTATTGTATGTGATGAACTCTGGGACTCTTAACTTGCACACTTGCAAGTGCTGGCGAATCTTGCCATTGAGATTTAGAGATATCTTGAAATGGTTGTGGCATCAGTGACTAAATTTGAGTTATGCCATTTCTAGCAATGTAAAATACTCTGTGAATAATTGTACGTCATATAGCTGTAAAATTTAATAAGATGAGATACCTGTTGAAGTACTCTGTGTTCATGCCCCAATAAATTGCTTTCTTTTGATACAGTGAATGGAGTTTTTGAACAAATAATACATATTGGAGATATACCTATATGGCACATAAGGCTTGACTTCCGAACCTGCATCTATTTTAATTGAAAATTATTAGAAATGCAAATGTGTTTTGCATGTGATCTTATTTCTTCTGGAAATGTTGAATATGTTTGCACACACACACACACACACTTAAAAAAGAGAAAATGGTAAAAAAGTAAAATTAAATAAAGAGAAGGAAAAGAAAAGTCGCTACCAAGAACAATGTAATACACCTGAAGCACTAATAGTTGGCGGAGCTGGAAACAATGCTTTTTGTCTACATTTATGTTTATTAATTTATGCAACCAGCTGCTGTGTCCACGGACTTTTACTAATAAAAAACATGCTGTTATGAAGCCGATCATTTAAGCCTTAAGCTATTTATTTTGTATTTTCTCTGATTGTAGGAGACAGGTATTTTGGATATCAAAACAAATACTGCAGTTAGTCATGGAAGATGCCATTGATGACTGGCTCTTAAGGCAACTCCAGTGGCTCCGTAGAGAGGATGTTGTTGCACAAGGGATTCGATGGGTCCAGGATGTAAGTTACATTATTTTAATATGATGCTTGTGTCCTGATGTTGAGTAGTTTCTACCTGTCAAGACTAATATTTAGTATTTGTATTCTGATCGTTATCAGTCTACTGAGAAGCATGAGAGAAGCTCGATTTTCTGTATGAGTCAATCTGATGACGTTATACAACTTAAATTTGCAGCCCCTTTCTAGTGGACCTAATCAATGAATTTGGGGAGTGCAGCTTTTGCATTCTTGATAACATATTTTTCTTAATGATGGGATTAG
Organism: Salvia rosmarinus; assembly: GCA_036937905.1. Taxonomy (NCBI): domain Eukaryota; kingdom Viridiplantae; phylum Streptophyta; class Magnoliopsida; order Lamiales; family Lamiaceae; genus Salvia; species Salvia rosmarinus. Next base: position 581,090 of record JAODLM010000035.1, read on the forward strand.
TATTCTCTGATACTGAATGGTCTATCTTGAGTTTATATCAGCAAGAAATTGTCTGTTTTCCATGTAACTCAACTTTTTTTTAATATTTGATTCTGCTACTCTGTTTTACCTGTTCTGAGAAGATCTATTTTGTGACTTATCATCTTCTCATTAGATTCTCTGGCCTGAAGGCACATTCTTCCTGAGATTGCGCGCTCAACTAAATAATTTGGAAGCTTCTCAAGGATCTCAGCAAACTACCAAACAACCAGGTGGTATGAGGGCTACTCAGTCAGTGTCTTTTGAGCAACAGCTGGAAGCTGCTCGCAGAGCTAGCTGTGTGAAAAATATGTTATTTAGTAAGTATCTTGGTATTTGTTTCCTCTCTTGTTAAGAGAACAATATTTTTCTGTTGTATTGTTTACTACAAATTCAGTTGTCTAAGTTAGGAAAGTAACTATTGGTTGTTGCTAATTTATCCTATAAATTGGAGGTGAAATTAACTACATGTCCTGCATCTTAATAGCATTTTGCTTCTAACCGTTCTTGTGACAGCATGATAATGCCCCATTTTACTTGCCCGGAAGAGGAAAGTGGCCTTCAAATATTATCCCGACTTGCTTTTTGATTGACTTTCCTTGTTGTTCTGAATATTATGAATATCATCTGATTCCCTTCCCTCCTGGCAGATGGTGCTCCAACCACTTTAGTCAGTTTGATTGGACATAAGCAGTACAGACGTTGCACTAAAGATCTCTACTATTTTCTTCAGGTATAAAACTCATCCTCTCTTTCCAAACATGGCTCCTACCAAATGTACTGTCTTGTCTTTAAAATATGTTCAATCTTGTTCAAGGAGATTATACACGTATCCATGTGTGCGTTTATAGTGTTAACTTTCCTGTCTTTAAATATTGTCACTCAATTTATTGCTTCGATGACTTGCAGTCCACAGTTTGTCTGAAGCAACTCAGTTATGGAATACTGGAACTTGTTCTAGTATCGATTTTCCCTGAACTGCAGGATCTTGTTTTGGATATCCACGAAAATTTGAGCTCTCAACCAGTATAGAAGAAAATCTTGTTTAGTCCTCACTCACTTTCTGAAGATGGCCAGGCCTCTAGCATCAATTTCAGGGGCGAAGGTCAAATTCTTAGATGGGTCTGTTCGTTTCGCTGGTCTATCGAGATTCTAACTCTGACAGCTGACTTTTCTTAATCAATTTCCAATTTTGTTGTACAAAATGTAAAATAGCCTATGTATAGTAACATTTTTGTGTATATTTGACAATTTAATCCGTCATCAGTTAAAATTCTCTGCAAGGAAAGTTTAAAATAAAAAAAAAAAATCATCGGATTATTCGCTAATGGAACGACATTTGAAGAGCTTCAGGTGTTTCAAGTAAGAAATTTAAGGTCCTCTGCTCGGTTTTTACGTGCTCTTTTCGAGATGGTACGATGTTGCAGTATTAACGGTCTTTAGAAGCTCGATTCATAACAGGAAGTCAGGAACTAAACATATTTGCCTAATTGTAGCATCGTTTTTTTGACAAATGCAGAGAGCAACACAAGGTAATCTTTGAAATCTCAGAAGTGGCCGTTGAATGAAGTGGTGATAGAATCACGTAGATCCGAGTAGAGGCCAGAGAGGGAGTAGTGCTTGAGATTCGCTACCTCGTACCACGAGTTCAGCACGTTTTCGTTTTTATCAGTGCCGGAGAAGGCTAACTGAATGCCGATGTCACAAGCATTAGACCCTCCATTGCCACTGCAGTCAGAGTTCTTGATCGCGCAGTCAGTGTTGTTGAGGCACACGAAGGAGCTTCCCGTGCACGAATCGCATCCGAACTTCTTCCAGAACAAGTTCTGGAGGGTGCCTTTCTGGAACTCAAGAACCTGCCACCACAAATACATTTGAACAAGATTCGATTTTCTTCGATCTCCTCTCTAGAAATGAGTACTTACCATGGTGAAGCTTGTCACTGTGTGATCGTTGTCTGCAATGAATACGGGGATAGATCGAGCAGCATACTTTCGTCCAGCAAAGGCCACCATGTATCGTGCAGCCTCGCTCTAAGAATTTGCAGAAAGAAACTAGTTAACATAACAAGAAATCGATGATGATAGTTGAAGAAAAAACTTTGTAGTTATGCCTTACCGAATTGAAAGTGGTGCTACTGAGAGTAAGCAGAGAAATCTCGTCAACCTTTGGTCTAAAAAGCGCGAGCTCAGCACCTTTGGCCGGCAGCGAGAGACGAGAATCGCAGGGTGAGAGCTGAGTGCCGTCTAAGAAGAAATCGTTCCGTTTAGAGAATGCGAGGCCAAACGTGAAACCATCGAATCTCCCAACTTGTGTGTCCGTGCAGGGGTCGAAAACAGGATTTGTGTCTCCGGCTATGGCTGGAATCATCATCGTCGTCATAGCCGCCATGATCGAGAGCACCATCCGCCCCGCCAAATTCATCATCCAATTGGAATTGACTTGGAAAAAAGAAACAATACTAGTTTCGCATAGATTTGTGGGTAACAGAAAAGGAAGAAAGTAAAAGAAATGAGGATGATGATGATGAATGATGTTTTACGAGGATTAGAGTAAGACAAAAGAAAGGGTCGATTAAGGAGAGGCTGCGTCATCATTTTAGACTTTTGCTTTGTTTCTACCTATTTTCTTGGTTTTATTTAGATTGAGAAAACCTAAATCCGTCGTTTCCTCTGTCTCGAACTAGTGATTGTTTTCTTCGTCATTGTTTCGTGAATTTCGTGACCTTGATATTAGGCATGCACACTGTAGTACATGAATATTCAATTTAGAGATTACCTCATTTGAGTTTGGTGCAATCTTGTGCAAGGAGATTATGTTTGTAGTAGATACATTCCTCATAGAATTTCTTGGACAGTATTTAGGCTTCTAATACAAATATCTAACGTACAACTTTGTAATCTCGAAATCTCAGAAGAGGCCGCTGAATGAGCCACGTAGGTCGGAGTAGAGGCCGTAGAGGGAGTACTGCCGGAGATTTGCCACCTCGTACCACGAATTGAGCACGTTGTCGTTCTTATCAGTGCCGGAGAAGGCCAACTGTATTCCTACGTCACAGGCGGTAGACCCTCCGTTGCTTTTGCAGTTGGAGTTCTTGATCGCGCAGTCGGTGTTGTTCAGGCACTCGAACGAGCTCCCTGCGCACGACCCGCACCCAAACTTCTTCCAGTACAGGTTCTGCAGGGTGCCCTTCTGGAACTCAAGAACCTGCCACCACCAAAAAACACACATCATCAACATTCTGCAGAGTACCGATTCTTTAGCATGAGTTGTATGCTGTAACAGTGTAACTGTTGAGTTATGGAACTTGAAAGTACTAATTTGGTCTGTTTTTTCAATAAGGGCGTTTTGGTCAGAATCCTAAATGGGACTAAATTATGGCTATTTTCACATTTTACTCTCTCCATCTCCCAACACGTGTCCTATTTGGAAATCAATTTTGTTTCAAATGAGTGTTCTATATCAAACTTCATAGTAAAATGATGCAAAACTTTACATGTAATCCTTATAATCATTACGAATTTGTTACTTTTTTGTTATCCATGCCATAATCAAAGGTAAAAAAGTAAAATTATCCACTTTCTTGATACGTGTGTTTTGACGGCATGACATTCTTATTTAGGGACCGAGGTAGCAAATAACTCCCATTTGACCCATTTTTTCAGTAAGAACATTTTGGTCAGACTCCTAAATGGGACTTGATTAGGGCTATTTTTTTCATTATAAGCAGCTGCCCTTTTCTCTTGTAACCAGACCTAGTCACTGCATGTAGCCAATTTTTTTATTTTACTTTCGCCATTACTTTATGCTTTATTTAGCAACAATAACGAAAATTTACCATGGTGAAGCTAGTGACGATGTAATTGGCGTCAGCGACGAATATAGGGAGGGATCGAGCTGCATACTTCCGTCCAGCAAAAGCCACCATATAACCTCCTAATTTATTCTGAAATTAACATTTCAAAAAAATACTCACATTTTTGAAACTACAAACATAGCTACAAATGATCGATCATAGTTAAGTAGTAGAAGGCTCACCGGACTGAAAGTGGTGCTGTTGATGGTGAGCAGAGTGATCTCGTCGACCTTCGGCCTGAAAACGGCGAGCTCGGCGCCGTTGGTGGCGAGAGAGAGGCGAGAATCGCAGGGTGAGAGCTGGATGTTGTTGAAGAAGAAATTGTTCCTTGAAGAAAACGCAAGGCCAAAGGTGAAGCCGTCGTGAAATGCGAATTCTGAACTTTTGTAGATCCGTGCAGATGCACGCGGTTTCAACAAACAATTATCTCCAAGATACAACGGTTTATCAAATACGGGTAGTTGCACTACTAGACGTATTTCCGGCGAACTACTAAATACTCGGGACAAAGAGGATTTTGAAGAATGAATGAATAGATTATTTATCTTCGTTTGGTGTATTTGAATGTCAAGCAAATGGGTCTATTTATAGATAGGAATGTGTCTTTTCGCGAAGAGACGCATCATTTCATGTGAAAAGTGACGTCTTTTCATATGAAAAGGTGCGAATTAACCACCATAACCAACTCTATTAAATAAATTCATATGGAAATAATAATTTCCAACAATCCCCACATGAATGACATTTAATGCATATGCGGTTTTTCAAAGTCCCGACGACCTATTATTGCATCAGGATAGGTAGTTGTTGGCTTTGAACCTTCCTTAGTATAGTGTTATCAGATTTACTCACTGCTCGGTGAACACGATGTCTTGAACCGGTCAGTTTTTACACAATAATAGATACAATATCTTTCGTTCTCACGTTGTGTCCATTTTGGCCTTGGACCATATCTTGATTCATAAGTGTTATTTATTTGAAGCGGCCCACACTTCACACTTAGATATGTGATCTCCTATGAAGAGTATCCTGCTCTACTCCACCAATAAGGCTATAGGAATCATTAAAAGTTCTTTAAAACTTACCCTTTACCACGAACTGCAGGGTTACACTTGAACAGCTACGAGAATGGATTATTGAGATTTCAAGTGTATAACTTGAACCTTCATAACTTAGTTGTCTCTTTGAACCAAGTTTTTGGGATCTCCAATCATCATGGTTGAGTTACCATTATGAACGTTCTTTAAGCGTGGATTTTAATCCCATTCCCCTTACTGCATTGTATAATTGATCACGATTAATACCTTTAGTAAACGGATCCGCTATATTGTCTTTTGACCTTACATAGTCAATACACATTATACCAGTCGTGATCAATTGTCTAACGGTATTGTGTCTTCGACGAATGTGTCGAGACTTACCGTTATACATGCTACTCTTAGCTCTCCCTATGGCTGACATGCTATCACAATGCACCATAACGGGAGGTATGGGTTTTCCCAACAAGGAATATCTTCTAAGAAATTTCTTAACCATTCGACTTCTTCGCCAGCTTTATCTAAAGCAATGAATTCGGATTCCATTGTAGATCGAGCTATACAAGTTTGCTTAGAAGATTTCCATGACACTGCTCCTCCACCTATGGTGAACACGAATCCACTTGTGGATTTGGAGTCTTTTGTATCGGATATCCAATTTGCATCATTGTATCCTTCCAAAACAGCTGGATATCTTGTGTAGTGTAAACTATAGTTCAAAGTATGTTTTAAATACCTTAGAACTCTAGTTAATGCGGTCCAATGATCCTTGCTTGGATTACTTGTGAACCGACTCAACTTGCTAATTGAATATGCTATGTCGGGTCTTGTACAATTTGCTAAGTACATTAGACTTCCAATGACCCTAGCATAGTCCAATTGGGATATCGGGTCTCCTCGATTTTGGCTAAGTGTAGACTTAAATCAACAGGTGTCTTAGCCGGAGGTAGATCATAAGCTTTGAATTTCTTAAGCACGTTCTCAACATAGTGAGATTGTGATAAGACAATTCCATCATGTGTTCTAGAAATTTTAATTCCTAGAATCACATCGCCTATCCCAAGTCTTTCATATCGAATGTTCTCTTCAACATTTCTTTAGTATTCATGATTATATCACGATTACTACCCATTATGAGCATGTCATCAACATAAAGACATACAATGACAAAATTATCGGATGTCCCTTTAATGTAAACACATTTGTCGCATTCATTAATTTTGAATCCATTTGATATCATCACTTGGTCAAATTTCTCATGCCATTGTTTGGGTGCTTGTTTAAGTCCGTATAAAGACTTAACAAGTTTGCAAACTTTGTTTTCTTGTCTGGGATAACAAACCCTTGAGTTGTTCCATGTAAATTTCATCTTCTAAATCCCCATTTAGAAATGCCGTTTTACATCCATTTGATGTACTTCAAGATTATGCAACGCAGCTATAGCAAGTAGCGTTCTTATGGATGTAATCCTTGTAACAGTGAGTATGTATCAAAGTAGTCATACCCTTCTTTTGTTTATAACCCTTGGCTACTAAACGTGCTTTGTACTTATCAATAGTTCCATCGGCATTGAACTTTCTCTTTAGAATCCACTTGCATCCTAAAGGTTTACAACCGGGAGGAAGGTCAACGATTTCCCAGTGTGATTGTTTAAGATAGATTCAATTTCACTATTGATAGCTTCTCCATAAAGCGACATCGGGACCAGACAATGCTTCCTCGATTGTCTTAGGATCATCTTCCAACGAATAAACCACAAAGTCTGGACCAAAGAACTTTGCGGTTTTTGTTCGTTTTCCTCGTCTTGGTGCAGGTGTTTGCTCAACATTTGGTCCAATATTTTCTGACGAGTTTTCTTCATAAGTTCTCTTCTTAGAACTTGCGTCGTTCTTTCTTTCTTGGGAAATATAGTTTCAAAAATATAGCATTTCTTGATTCTATGATCATTCCTCATGCATGTCGGGTATTTCCGACTTGTGTACCAAAAAACGATATGCGCTACTATTGTTTGCATATCCAATGAAGATGCAATCAATAGTTTTAGGGCCTATCTTAACTTGTTTTGGTTTTGGTACTTCGACCTTTGCGAGACACCCCCACACTTTCGTGTATTTGTAGGATGGTTTCCTACCTTTCCATAATTCATATGGAGTTTTATCTTGTTTCTTTTGGGGTAACTTGTTTAATATTTTATTTGCGAAGGATAGCTTCCCCACATGTTATGTGATAAGCCCGAGCTAATCAACATAGCATTCATCATTTCCTTTAATGTTCTATTTTTCCGTTCGGCAATACCATTTGATTGTGGTGAGTAAGGTGCCGTTGTTTGATGAATAATACCGTTTTCACGACAAAATTCTTCAAACGGTGCAACATACTCGCCACCACGATCACCGAATCATCTTGATTTTGGCATTGAGTTGATTTTCAACTTCACTTTTGTAACTTTTGAAAGCTTCGAATGCTTCGTCTTTGCTTCTCAAAAGATACACGTAACAAAATCTTGTGCAATCATCTATAAATGTTATAAAATAATTCTTTCCACCTCTAGTTTGCACAAGTTTTAAATCACATAAGTCGGTGTGAATCAATTCTAGAGGTGTAGTTGATCTTTCCACCGAATGAAAAGGTTTCTTTGCCATTTTCGCTTCAACACAAATTTCACATTTATTATGTTGAGCAAAAGATATCTTTGGCAATAGCTCTAAATTCACTAATCTTCGTAGTGTATTTAAATTTGCATGTCCTAATCTATGATGCCATAAATTAGGAGACTCAATCACATATGCAACGCTTTCCTTTATTTCATCATTGGAGATTACATTGAGTGCGCTAAGCTTGAAAAGGCCATTATCTAGATAGCCTTTTCCTATAAAGTGACCATTTTGGTCATTACAACTTTGTTCCGCTTCAAACACTAGTCTAAAACCAGCTTTGCTCAAAACAGAACCGGACACAAGATTCTTGCGAATGTCGGGAACATGCAGCACGTTGGTCAACGTCACTTTCAATCCCGAAGTCATCTTTAGCACAACTTTTCCCGTTCCAACGATCTTGGAAGCTGCAGAGTTGCCCATGTACAACTTCCTCTTTTCGGTGACGGGTTCATAGGTGGAGAACATTGACTTATCAGCACAGATGTGCTTTGTAGCACCGAGATCAACCCACCACCCAAATTGGGTTGCCTACCATGTTGACTTCATCTACAACGGCGAGATAAATCGAGTTCAGATAAGTCAAGGGGTACCGTTTTTTCCTCCGTCACGTTTGCTTGTTGATGACCATCTTTCTTCTTTGGTTTCCGACAATCCTTCGCCATGTGCTCGGGTTTGCCACAGTTGTAGCAATCTCCTTTGATCCTCTTTTGCTTCTTCGGGTCTTGTTTCTTCCGTTGAACTTGCGTTTCTTGTTGTTGGTGCTTGATTCGGCTAGATTTGCCTTTGCCTCCATAGACGATTTCTTTGCCATGTTGTCGATTTCGGTTGTCTTCTTGATCCTCGATCGTACAATAAGATCTTCAAGTCCCATCTCCTTGCGTTTGTGTTTGAGATAGTTCTTGAATTCTTTCCACATTGGTGGTAATTCTCGATCATCGCAAAGAACTTGAAATGATTCGAGAAAGTTCCATACCTTGGCGAGAATATCGTGCGAGAATCAATCGGAGTTCTTGCACTTGTTCAAGTACCGTCTTGCTATCCACCATTTTGTAATCTAGGAAGCGTCCGACGATAAACTTCTTTAGACCGGCATCTTCCGTCTTGTATTTTGTCTCTAAAGAGATCCATAGTTCCTTCGACGTCTTGGCATTAGAGTAGACACTATAGAGAGTGTCGTCTAACCCATTGAGGATGTAATTGCGACACAGAAAGTCGCTATGATGCCATGCATCTAACGCATTGCGTTTTTGTTCATCGGTCTCATCTTCCTCCACAAGAGGGAGGCGACTCAAGAAAGCGGGCCAAATTGAGAGTAGTCGGTGAAAAGCATTTTAGATTGCCAACGCTAAATTCGAACACGAGAATTTTTGGGCTGAATATCGGATTCGTGTCTCCGGCGTGGGCCGGAATCATCATCATCAGCATCACCGTCGCCATCGCTGGAAACATCATCCGCGCCGCCATTATAGCCGGATTCACGCGCTTGTACCGAAAAAATTGTATTCAAATTAGATTGAAATAAACAGAAAATACAATCCTTTCATAAAGATGCGATAATTTATACCATGAAAGATGAAAAGAAGGAATTCGGATAAGAAAATCACATCATATGATCAAAAATGATTGGAAGCGATAAAATTAAATTGCTCACTGAAATCAGATATGGTATCGTTCGCTTTTCCTCTGTTTTCCTTAAACGAACGGCTTCTTCTTCAACCTCCAAAAAGAATAAGAAAAAAACCCTTAAAATTGCGGGTCTACGTATGAAATTGTGGACGAAATAATAATGACATTAAAGGAAGAAAATCAATATATCAAAGAAGGGGGTGTTCGAGGATTGGAGAGAGATGAAAAAGGGTGGATTAAGGGGAGGTACGTTCGTATTCATAATATGTGGAATTCTTCCTTAATTCTTAATTGTTTTATCATCTAATTTCGAATTTTCGCAGGGAATTAGTACAAGTGATCTACCTGAAAACGATGCACTTGTCCAGTTGCAATTCGTAAAGAGAATTGCGAAAAAGGTTTGCTGTGGAAGGTGGCGAAACGGGTGGATCGTGTCCAAAAACGGTTATGGAAGTTGGCGGAATGCGACGACTTTAACGTTCAAAAACGCGATTTCAGTATCTAGGAAACGGGCTTCCTCGAAATCTTGGAATTCTTTTTCGGATTTTGAAAATCAAGTAGTTAGGGGACAAAACCTTTCCAAATCCCAATTTTTCCGATAATTAATTATTGGATTATGAAACTTAAATGGATTATACAACTCAGTCGATCTTGGTGATCCAACTCACCGCAGAGTTGGATAACCAAATTTTGGGGCTTATGTTTTTTGGGTCCAGATGAAACCCTAATGAGTTTAGGGTTAGAGTTTGGTTATTATCTATTTAATAGTCGTTTCACCATGTAATCTATATCCCAAGCATATAGTGAAATCTCTGACTTAGCATCCCACCCAGACGTAGTCGCAAGACGAATTGGGTAAACAATTCTTATGCTTTTTTATTTTATGTCATGATTGTGGTGTGTTTTTTTGCAATATTAATATCATTGTTTGGATTAACTTTGAAGGAGTTTTTTCCTACCAACAATAGCAACTCGAGGTGTATTCAAACTCATCATTTTATTTGTAAAATTAGACATCATTTTATTCGTTTTTTCAATCGCTTAATTGTTGAAGTAGAATGTGTAAGTGTATAGGATATGCATTATATGTTTTTCATCATGTAGACATGTTCTTTTTTGTTGTGCAAAAGAATATATGAGTATCTCCATGAGATCTAGCAAATCAAGGTATGAGTGCCTTGATGAGTGCTACAAAGCTCAAATACACGAATTATAACGCTCTTTTCATATTTAAAAATTTTCCTTGTAATATCCACGAGATATTTTAAGATTTATTTTCAGTAGTTGATTTCTTATTAAAGATGGATTTGTTCTTCTACCACAACAAATAATTTGTTCAACAAGGCAAGTCTTGAAAATATGAGGTCTTACAAGTGAACTCTATATATATGTGAACCAATGAAGCATTCAGATGTGCAGGAGAACGAAATGAGCATATCATGTGAAGAATTCAAAGATATCTGTCTTGATTATTTGTGCTCACAACTTCTCCAATGAGTAGTGAATGATTTTATGTACCTACTAGGAGTCTCTCCATATGTGCTACCAGTAGTATTGTTCTTGATACGTATTCCAATACTTGATGCACCAAAAGAGTAAAACACTATGAACGTAGATTATTAGCCTTCGATTATACACACTTATAAAAGTGTAGCACTCTTGTTTAGTATAGGAGGTTGAGTGGTGAGCGGACTTTGTTCACGTCCAAGTTGGTCGTGGTGCATGCACAACTAACTGTTTACCGTGAGTGGAGGTTTGAGAAGTTCCATAGTCATATAAGAGGAAGTCTTATTGTATAAGTCCTTTGTAATGTATTTCCAGGTAGTAAAATATTTCCATTGGGCAGTCCTCTAGACGTAGATGTGTTGACATTGAACTAGCTAACCATATCTTGTGTTCTTTCGGTTGTTTGTGCTTACTTTACTTTTGACGTTTTCATTAGTACTTGTTTCACTATGTGTGTAACTGACGTCTAGAATAGTGTTATGATTGCATATTTACAAGGAGTAAAAAAATTCAAATAAATTAAGGAAAATACACAATTTTAACATACTAAATTGATTTTGTGATAATTTTAACCCTTATATGGTTTTTCGATATCGAAAAACACAATTAACACAAAAATTTGTACATATTTCCCCAACACATTATCATTGATATTGCCTCTTATCCAATAACAATGTACTGATATCCCAACAAAACCCTCCCTAATTCTCCAAATGCGGGCAAAACGCTCGCGATTGTTATCTCATTCGGCCTAATTTCTAAAACCATCATCTCATAACAAAATCGTTCAAGCCACCATATTTATTTGGGAATTTGAGATATGATTTGGGCTTTCGATACAAGTAGGGAAGAAGCATGAGTAATGGCTAGGTGCTTGTAGAAACAGTTCATTTACCACGGCTAGACTAGATTTTCGAAAAAAGTTTTGAATAGATTAAAAGTGAAAGTTTTTGAAGTAGTAGATTTGAATCGAGACAGATGCAGCTCAATTAGTGGGATAGCCGCGCTTCAAATTCATCGCCAAAACAAGCTTTTGATGAAATATAAAATATCTTACTCGAATTCCTTTATTCATCTTATTTTGATATAAAAGAACGGACTTGATTTTTAGTGCACAAATATAGTTATCAAGAAAATTTATATGTGCGATTTTTTTGGGTACACTTTTGGCTAATGGGTTAGCCCAAAATTAAGTTGAAGATTTAGGATTATAGTCGAGAACTAGTGTTGTGCCCGTGCGATGCACGGTGTACACATTTAACATTATTATAACACATAATATTCTAATTAATTAAAATATATGTAGAGATGTCAATCTGGTCAAAAATTAAGATTTAATTTTATAATATGAAATTAACAATAGATTAGATCGATTGGACGACCGATTGGTCGTGGTAACATGATGGATTTACGGGTTGGCCTATTGGACTGGTGGTAAAGAAATATTATATTCTTGTAGCAACTACTATTTCGATTCTTATTCTTTAGCTTTTTCCATTGTATTGGTAAAAAATCACATACTTGTCATAATACTAATATTTAATGGTGTTTACTTTGAGCAGGAGAATGATCATGACATAATTTTCTTCTTCTTTAATTTAAGTAAATCCACATCAAGTAAAGCTCACATATCATCCGCCCTAAGTCAATCTTTTGTTCTGAACTTAGAAATATTGTAATGGTTTCAACTTTATGATGAGTTTTCTCCATATTACATTCACTCGTAAAATTTAATTTAACTAAAGCTAAAATATAACAGATTTGGTACTTGAGAAATAATTTAACATTGGGATCTTGCTTGCAAATTGGTATGTACTTTTTTCCATCAATTGAAGGTTGCTTTTAAATACTTATGTAAAGTACCATTCATACACCCTCTTATTTAATTCGGAAAATTTTAATATTATTTTTTATGAATTAACAATCAATTAATTCTTATAATAATTATCTAAGAACTTAATAGCTCAAAAAATTGTAGTGGTCATAATAAAAGTTTTGACTAAAAATTAGTACTCATGAATTTTTTCCATTAGATTATTTATTTGACTCATGATCATTTGTTTCTTTATTCAATTGAAATTGTGTCATTTTCAATGAATATAAAATTGAGTCTTAGAAATTAAAATTCTTATAATATCATATGCCCTCCCTATTTAATTTTGAAAAATAAGATATATTTTTTTCTGAATTATGTAATTTATTTATTTGTACGGACCAAATCCTTGTTACTTTATTTATTTATTACTACATGAAGTAAGGAAGGTTGGGTAATTGGATTATAAATTTCAAAAAAATTCTTCTTATATAAAGAGGCTCAGTGACTCTAGATAACTAAATGAAATTTTATTCGCATACTACTTTACTTTTAAAATTTTGCCTATATATGTTTCAAATTACATATTAACCCACAAAACTTTCCAAGTTTATTTCATGCATGTCATTCTATTGAATTGTTACAATGATCATTTTTAAACCCTAGCTATAATAGATTAAATTAGCTATAAATGAAAAATAAAATTAACGATAGTAAATGAATAATGCATAATAATCAATAACCCTGAATTGGAGTAAATGACCCTATCAAATCAACAACCCATATTTTAAAAAATTAATTGAATTTAACAAACAAAAAATAAAGATAAACGAAAATAATATATAAGAAAAATGTCAGCAGCCCTGATTTTACATCTTCATCAAACTCCACTTTTCTTTCTTGTCGTCGCTTCTTCTTCTTCCTGCTTGTTCTTCACTCTGTTTCTTCTAAAATCCTTACAAAATTGCATTTTGTTATAGGAAATTTTATGGATGACATCAAGCATGACCTTACAGCTGTCGAGTTATCAGAGCAAGTGGTTAAAGATATACGACAAATCCTTACAGTGAAATCTTTGATAGAGTTGGAATGTAGTATGTTAAACATGATAATGTGAGGGATTCTATTGCATATGTGACATTTAAATTCTCAAAGTGATGTTTCATCATTTTATTCTAAGCCTGCTAAGAAAAGAGGAAAATGGGTTGATTCTATATTTTTATTTAGAGGTAATCTTGGTATCAGTCTTGTTTTGTCAAAGACTTTAATTTTGTGATATTTAAATATTTACTAAATATTTATCATATCATACTTACATATATTCATGCTTTCATTTGCCCATAACAACTTAAAGAAATGTGTTTAATACATACTTCTATATCACAAAATATTCACACAAAGTTGTTTAGCTCATCATTTTTGGTTGAAGACATGCCACAACTTCTTAGTAACATCACTTTAACTGCATATAACATTATTAAGGAACGAAACTCATTGAAGAGTGACCACATCCTGATCATTGAAGATAGCTTGAGCAATGACTCTGTAAACATTAATCTCAACCATTGAAGATAGCTAGCAGCATTTATTTAAGTAATATAAAATACAAATTTACACAGCACACACATTACATATGCTTATCCTAACAATATTACAAATAGAAGCATTTACATAGTGTAGAAATATGCTTACCAAGTACAGAATTCTGGAATCAAACTGGGACGAATGCAGAAAATATGATGTAGTGGAGAATTAATTCACCAATAAACAAGATGTGCTATATATGAACTGCTTTCAAAGGCTGAAAGTGGAAAAATATTTTTTGAAATTTTAAAAGACACTTAAAATACAAATAAAATTTAAAATTTGAAAATGAATTGCCTTTTCTAGGGCATTTCAAATGTTTCATTGGGTCGCTGGATTAAGGCTACTCATTTAAAAGGTGCTATAAAAAAAGAAAAATTAATAATTAACTCTGACAATTGATGCATGCATAAATTTATAATGATTTTGCGTGAAACTTGGAAAACAAAAACTTTGCATGAGTATTTTGCCTATGGGCGGGAAAACTGATTTTTTTTGGAGGGAATTTTCATGCAGCAACTTTCCTTTAGTATATTAGATAGATTTGAAACAATTAACAAAAAGTCGACAGTTTGAGATTTTTGTCTAAAATTTCAAAGTTACAAAAGGTTCAGCTCAATGGACTTGAAACGAAAATAATCCAATTGACTAATATCGAATGAAGTGACCCGATATAACAATCCAATTTATAGACGTATTTTGATTTATTAGCATCCCAATCCATAATATGTGTTCATTTACAATATATCCATATCACAATATTACAAATTAAGAGTATAATACGATCAATTATGACATTATCAATAGAATAATCAATTTTTGGTTGTTAAGCAAATAATAAACATGAGTGGTGGTCTCCTGTGTGTTGCGAAAAACACACACCACAATCACGACAGAAAATAAAGAACACGAAATTGTTAACCCAGTTAGTCTTGCGACTAAATGCGGGGTGATGCCAAACCGTAGATTTCAATATGAATTTGGACATCGATTACAATGAGGAGTGACTATTAAATAGAGAAATAACATAACCCTAACCCTAAGCCCCATTAGGGTTCTGCCTGGGCCCAAAAATTTAGCTCGGGGGCTACCCCCTAATAAATGATAGAGTGTACGATCCATTCGAGCTTCATACACCAACTTTGTGCGTGCAGTGATACCATTAATTAATTAATTAATTAATTATTAAATTAATTCTAATTAAATTAATGAATTTGATAAACTTTAATTTTAAATTAATAAATAATATTTTGAATTAATAAACTCTAATTTTGAATTAATAAAGTCTAATTAGAATTAATAAACTCTAATCATAAATTAATAAACCCTAATTAGAATTAATAAACACTAATTTTGAATAATAAATCTTAATTTTGAATTAATAAACCCTAATTATGAATTAATAAACTCTAATTTGAATAATAAACCTTAATTTGAATTAATAAACCTTAATTGTGAATTAATAAACCCTAATTTAAATAATAAACCTTAATTATGAATTAATAAATCTTAATTATGGATTAATAAATTTCAATTTTGAATTAAAAATTAATAAATTTAATTATAAATTAATAAAATTTAATTATCTTTACTCATCATAATTAATATATAATTATTTTAATAAAAATAACGTAAATCTAAATATAATTATTAAACGAAAGTAGGTCAACGAAAAATACTTGCAAGTTGCAAGAATTAACTTTTGTGCAAATAGTCCAAAAAACTTGCCAATATTAACCCAATCTTTTTGTAGCCACTACTAAGAGGTTAGGGAATCACTCTTGAAAATGAGCCTCATTCACATATTCTCCACCACCTTATCCACACACATCATTTCTCTCCCATACAAACTCCTCCCATTCAATTCCCCATCATCCCAGTTTTCTTGCATCAAACAAAGGTAACGGCACACAAAAACACTCATAAACTCACATCACTAAATCGCTACTTCCACTGACCCTTCATTCTTTGTACAGATTGCAAGCAATATGGCAACGGCTATATCTCCGGTGACGGCGGTAGCGGCGGCGGCAGGGCCCAGCAGGCCATCCGTGGGGAGAGCCAGAGTAAGGTACATCAATGGGCTCAACTCATTCGGAGGGCTCAAGGCACACAACCACGTGGCATCATTAGGGCTCCCGGTCAGCAGCGAGCAGTCTTTTGCCAAGATAGTTAGCTCGTTGCAGGGGAGAAAGAGCGGCGGCGCCCTCACCTCCACCTGCAATGCTGTGGGGGAGATATTCAAGATTGCCGCCATCATGAACGGCATTACCCTCGTCGGAGTCGCCATCGGGTTCGTGCTGCTCCGGATCGAAGCATTTGCGGAGGAGGAATGAACTCAAGAAGGTGTTGCAGAAATACAACTATATATATGGTTGCTTAATTAATAATATGTTGTCTTTTGCTTGGTTGGAACCATGTTCTTGCCTTTTGCTTTAATTATTGTCTCCAATTTACAACTGATATTCCATTATTTTACATACATTGAGTGGTAAATTTTGTTATATGCCTCATGTTTGTCAATTCAAATAGATCTAAGCAAACACTTCTTGCCGCTGGTCAACACTTCCCATCCAGTTCATCACAGTTTTAAGAAATTGATAGTCGATTTTTTACACGATAACAACACATACGAATTACTGTCTTATATAGTATCCAATTTTGTTGTCCATGATAAGGACAGATAATTTTTTGTCATATTCGTATATGCCAGCATCTAAACAATGTAGACTGCAAATGCAAATATTTGATCAACAACTTATGTATTGTCATAACTCTCAAACTTCAGAATTGAAATAAATGCAGGGCAAGATTCTTGTGTTTCACAAATCTTCTCCAAACTGAAATGGATTAGCCACATAATAAGTCTCTCCGTTCTCCTTAATAGGAGCCCTCCATCTCTCATGCCAAAATATGGCCACTTTCGACCACAGCGGAAACGGCGCATGCCTCTCATACCTCGCCTTCACAGTCAATGGCAGCCACAAATACCTCGAGTCACGCAAATCCGCCGGATTCCACCTATCCGCCATAAAAATAAATAAACCACGGCCATCGTCACCAACACTATGGCTCGGCATCGGCAACACGAAGCTACCTTGTGAGAAGAAAGTGGCGGCTCGGAACGCCTTGTTCGCGCCCACGCAGGGGTTCCCGATGGTCTCCCATGGCCCGAGCACCGACTCCGCCTCGTGCACGAGCGCCTCGTTCGGCAGCCACCCACTGCACCCGGAGGTGACCATGTAGTACACCCCTCCGAACTTGAACACCGCCGGCGCCTCCCGGTGCATCCCTATCAACGCCCTCTCCGTCACGTTCGTGACTGAGAGGAAATCTTCACTTAAAGGACTAATGTGGATCTCTTTATTCCGCACCGAGGCGTAGATGAGAAACGCCTTGCCATCGTCGTCCTTGAACACCGTCATGTCACGGCTATCGAAGCCATTAGGCCGCACGCTACGGAGGTAGTTGAAGGGGCCGGTCGGGGAGTCGCTCACTGCGACCCCGACTGCGGCCTTGCTGTATGCTGCATCGTCTATATGCATCCACATCACGTATTTTCCATTTTTGTCATTGTAGATCACCTTAGGCCTCTCCACCACCTTCAACTTGTGCAGGTCGTGATCGGCGTCAGTCTCCTCAGCCGCGAGCACGACGCCTTCGAACTTCCACGCCCACAGATTCCTGGAGGAGTAGCAGCCGACGCCGATGACATCGATGCGGGCCGTGCCGGTGCCGTCAGCGTGGTAGGTGGGGCCGTTTTTGTACTCTCCGTACCTGTCGATGTAACACAATTTAGTTGGTAAGAAGCGTCTCCTCCAACCAACAGATTAGAGTTCGAACACTTGAGATCCATTGTACCAAACTTGGGGTCACAATAAAAGTTAAAGTATGACTCATAATATTACAATAAATTTTAATTGTATAAAAAATATTATTAAAAAATAGTAGATATAATGGTAGAATGTTGTATCCCATCCGGAACCTATGTCTTAGTGTGTGTGAGTCATGTGTAACTCTTAACAAAATTATAACTCTCTGTACCAGTAATAGGTCTCTGATTTGTTATCGAAGATAATGCCGCCGCCATGGGCTTGGATCGGGTTCCCGGCCGTGTCGAGCCACACTTTTCCCGGCCAGTAGAAGTGGCTTGTCCTGTTTATATTGGTCTTTCTTGGATCTACGCGGCCTTGGTAGGGGCTGGGGAAGAAGATTGTCCTGGCGGTGGAGGATTCGTTGAGGAATTCGTGGTTGAGGTGGATGGTTTGCGGGTATTTGAGGCCGTAGGGTGGTAGGAGACTGAGATACTCGACTTGCTCGAGTTCTTCGAAGCTCAGAAGGGGGGGCTGCAGCGCCATTATGCGCGTCAGCTTCTTGTATTCTTCGGCGACTCGGGTGGAGAAGGAGTAGATTTGAATGGTGAGGAGGGCGGCGACGCCGCAGAGAACCACCGCCCACCGCCACGAGCAGCGGCTGCGGATCGATGACCACCGCGCCATGTGTCTGAGGAATTATGATAATCTAGTGAATGGTCGTGATTGTTGTGCTCAGTTTTATCAGTCAAGATCAAGATTTATTATTGGACATGTTGATTTTAGCAGATTCCGCGGCAGTTCTTGGTGCGCAAGGAGTATTAAACAATGAATTCCAGTTGTCTTTTTTATAATCTCGATGCATGAAGGATTACTTGGAGCTCAATAATTTTGACTATTTTCTTTAGTTTCAAGTGGGAGTTGAGGTCAAACCTGACCAACATTGAGTTGACCCAGGAGCTATTGATTGATGCAACCCACTATTGTTTTTTTTTTTCTCTTTTTCTTTCAGTTTTTTTTTTTGTGTATTTTGTCACGTAGTCATAGTCACTAGGCAATGTTTATTTAATTCCATGTGGTTGTATTATCTATTTTGGATTGTCTTCAATCTTGCAATGCACCAAAATATGTAAATCCAACATTCAAAACCACATATCAATTTTGTTAAAACTATTTTAGGTGATTGTGGTCCAATTAACACACACATGCACGACATCTATAAAGATTATGCATGTATATTTTATTATTTCTTCATATAATGTATATTTTCATACATATTGATATTTAAAAAAACAGCTTTACATTATTAAAAGCTTTAAGTTGAGAGAATTTCTTATAACTGTGATGTTGATAAAAAGAGACATTTTTTTGTTTTTAAAAAGTACTTATGTAAATAGAAGTCAATGTTTGGGTAAATTAAATACAGAAATTTAAAGATCACGTCACAATGGACTCGAATCCGAGACCTTTGGCCTCGGATATTAACCACTAGACCAATACACGCACACTAGATAGAAGTCATTGTTACAATCCTGTTCATGTATGTCGCCGTCCTCTAATGGGTTTCTTCATTATGTGGAATTCGACGGTCCCATTCGTGCATTTGTGTCATCGATTGGTAGTCCAAAGTTGTCACGCATAGAGATGACAAAATGGACCCGATCAGTCCGGTTTTAGGTCATATTGAGAACAAGAAAAATAGGCTCGGTTGAATTTCGGGCTGGGTCGGTCCGACTCAAAACATTTATATTTAAAACACTGGTTTGGGCTTGGTTGGACTTGTTTTTTTCGCCTTGATGAATTTTCGGCCCAATTCGATTTTTTGGGAAAGCCTGGTGGGCTTCAGGCCGGGTCGGCTTGACCCACGTATTTTCCAGCTCTAGTCATACGTGTCGCACGACTACGTGTTCGCCCCTCTATATGCATTTGTGTCACAAGACATTTTGAAAGTTTAATAGAATAGTATAAAACACAATTAAAAGAACTTTATTGTATCTTTACTACAAAAGTGACTTAATATATATATATATATATATATATATATATATATATATATATTGAATTTGTGGCTATTATTTATTTTTGTCTAAGCAAAATAAATATTTATTACCATTAACTTTCAGAGAAAATGTAATCCGAAAACACTCTGCAATTTTTAAAACAATCCTAATCAGACTGAATTATCTAAAATTCTAAAATCAAAATCGAATCGAAAAAACAAAAAGAAATCAAAAACCTAAGTTATATTATAACAAAAACTATAAAATTTTCATATAGCTTTTCAAGAGTGAATGTGTTAGGGTTAGAATTTAGGAAATGATAATTCGAAATAAGTTACATTTAAATAAATTAAGATTATATATATAGGGTTGAGTTCCCGTAGTACCCGGTCCCCAAATAATATGTAGTACCCAATCTAGACCACACATTTTGAACACGTGGCGCACCACAAGCTGACACGTGACAGCTCATTTTCTTTTCTTTTTTTTTTTAATTTTTTTCGCAAGGAGCAAAATGGAAAGAAATCAAATCAACATTCTTCTTCTCCTCCTTGGTGGCAACGGACGACGGAGAGGACAACGACAAGAACGACGTGACGTCGCCGGCGACGACGACGGCAGAAGACCGATTTAACAAACAACAATATAAACAAACAACAACAAACAATAGATTTTGAAAGAAAGAAAAAGAAGAAAAAATTTGAGAACAAAATTGATGGATTTTGAGAAAAAATAGAAGATAAATTTGATAGATGATTGAAGAATCGAGAAATATGGTGGCTATGGCGGTGGTTCACGGCGAATTCACCGGTAATCAGGGAAAGAGACGATGGAATTGACATAGAAGGATGAATGAGAGATTTGCTGTCGAAAACCATAAAAATGCATTGAACAAAACATGACAATGCATTGAACAAAACATAAAACTGCATTTGTCACAAAACATAAAACTGCATTTGCCACAAAACACAAACATGCATTGAACAAAGCATGTTCATGCATTGATCAAAACATGTCAATGCATTTAACAAAACGTAAAAATACAGGCCAACGGGCGCAAGCGAGCGCCGGAGCAACGCGCGAGCACGAGCGCACGCTGGACGCGAGCTTCCAACCGCATGCATTATTGTGTTCAATTGCATGTATTTTTTGTTCATTTGAATGCATTATTTAGTTCAACTAAATACATAGTTTGTTTTCGCAATCACATAACAAATCAAATTACTCATCTACCCTTACTTTTGCGAAAATCAGCGAAATTAAGCTTAAAAGTCCGAAAAATCTCAACCATAGGATCTATGAGATGAGTGGATGAGATTGAGTACTACATACTATCTCAGGCTCGGGTACTATTTGATCCTCCTATATATATTAATTAAGATTTTGATTTTATTCAGTTTTACAATACAAAATCAACCTGGAATGAACTAGTCAAATTTTTAAAAAATAATTCAAACCAATTTTTATATCTTAATTTGATTTTTGAATATTTTGCTCATCCAAATCTTATCGTTTAGCTTCTTATGTATGCCAGGAGAGAATGAAAACACATTATGGTCAAAAGTAGCTAGAGGTGGAAATCGATTTGAATCGAAACTGAAATGCTTGAAATATAGTAATAAAAAACTGAACCATTTGATTAACCGATTAATCAATTTCAATTAAAAAATAAATAAATACTACAAACGAGAATTGAACACTCGATCTCCTCATAAAGGAAGTATTTTAGGCAATAGTTAAAACCAAGCTACGGAAATTTTAAGCTTATGTCTAAACGAACTGAGCTAAAGTACTTATTCGGTTATCTGATGTACTGGTAACTGATATTTTTGAAATTACACTATTTTATATCCAATCAAATCCACTAAACCAATTATTCGGTAGCCGATAACTGAATTTTTTATTCAATTATGAATTATTCAATTAACCGAATCAAAATTTCCATCTCTAAGTATAGCTAATTAGAAAATTTGGGCCTGGTGTTAAACTTGTAACTGGGCTTCCTCTTTGTATTTTTGGGATTGGCCCTGTGGGCCGTGGCACGTCTCGATGCAGATAACTAAGTTACATGGATAGCAGCAGGCAGCAGCACATGAAAATACAAAATAGACTTTTGACGGCAGCTGTAGCGGCAGTTTGGGCTGAATTAACAGCGCCAGCAGAATATTTTACTAACTGCAAAAAATACATACTAATTAGGAAAAAGGGAAAAGAAGATCAAGAAAAGTCTTCGAATTTCCTGTTGCTCCGGCGCGGCGGCGGTATACGGAAGTGAAAATAGTAATGAAGCTATTCGATTCAAATAACAAGTAGAGAGAGAGAGAGAAAGAGAGATGCGGTGGAGACACGATGCAAGGCCTCCACCACCAACAGCAGCAACTGGCGGCGCTCCTCACGGCGGCACTGCCCAAGGACGACTCCACCAAAGCGGCGGTTACTTCCTCCTCCTCTTCTTCTTCTGCAGTGTCTGCCTCGCCGGCTTCTGAGGAAGACGAATCGTCGCGCCTCGCCGCCATCACCTCTCTTCACCGCGCCGTACTTTACCCTCCGAACTCACTCCTAGTTACGCATTCCGCCTCCTTCCTCGCTCAAGGCTTCTCTCAACTGCTAACCGATAAGTAATCTCTCTCTCTCTCTCTCTCGACATTTTCTAATTTAAGTTGATTTTTTGCGTTTTATATTGTCATACATGTATAATTTGATCAGTCCATCATGCTCATATTGTTAAGTATTGTGGATGGATGTTTTGTAACTACCAGTTTCTAGGATATTAACCATTGCAGTTTGGATAGTATATCAATAGGCAGTATTAGTCTGGTACGCTGTTGCTTTCTCCACGTATCGCTAGATGAGTGCTCTTCAACATTGGAGCGTTTGCACATCAGTTGTGGAACTGGACTACTGCTTTGATTGTCTTACTTTTGCTTTTTCATTGTTATTGAGTAATAAGTCGTCAACTTAGCACAATCTGGTTGAGATTAGTATGAGGTCGATATGGGACATAGGGTCAATCCAGATATTAAAGCCAGAACGGCTGTGTATATGCCTGTTGGGTTTCTTACTACTTGATGCTTAGCCATTTAGTATTTCCATATCTGATTTCAGCATTTTGATTCATGAATTTGTATATGTGATTCCCCATTTCTATGGCAAATAAAAGTTTGCAGTAGTATGAATTAGATTCAATTGAATTCTTTTTCCTTTTCCTAATTGCAATTACTCATATCGAGAAGTGCTATTTAAAGTGCTTAATGTTTTTTTTGTAGTTGTATTACTTGTTTATAGTTGTAACTTGTATTACTTGTTTATTCATTTGGACTTCTCCTGTAGATTGTATTCAGTGCGTCATGCAGCAGCTGCTGCATATGGAGCTTTGTGTTCCATGTTGAGTTCATTCTTGCTATCCTCAAATGGAAGACAGAACAATGTTTTACTAGGCAGTTTGATTGATCGTTTTATCGGTTGGTCGTTGCCCTCTCTGAGCAATACAAGCAATGGAACTTCAGAACTAGCTTTGGAGAGCCTTCACGAGTTTCTTAATGTTGGAGAGGGTGGAGCTGTTGAGAGATATGCTTTGCCAATTCTTAAAGCGTGCCAGGAACTTCTTGAGGATGAGAGAACCTCCATGAGTTTACTGCCTCAGATTCTTGGTGTATTAACATTGATTTCATTGAAGTTTATTAGAGTTTTCCAACCTCACTTCATGGACATTGTTGATCTACTTCTTGGGTGGGCAATGGTTCCAGATGTTGTTGAATCTGATAAGCGTGTTATTATGGATAGTTTCTTACAATTCCAGAAACACTGGGTAAATAATATGCAATTTTCTCTGGGATTGCTTTCAAAGTTTTTAGGCGACATGGATTTGTTACTCCAGGATGGAAGTCCTGGTAGTCCTCAACAATTCAAAAGATTGCTTTCCCTGCTATCTTGCTTCTGTACAGTCTTAAAATCCCTGGCATCTGGTTTGCTGGAAATAAATTTTCTTGAACAAATAGTCGAACCCCTTTCCCAAATGGTCCCTCTTTTACTAAGATGCTTATCTATGATTGGAAGAAAATTTGGATGGTCGAAATGGGTTGAGGATTCCTGGAGGTGCTTGACGTTGTTGGCCGAAATACTGGGCGAAAGGTTTTCAACTTTTTACTCTCTCGCAGTGGATGTATTGTTCCAAAGTTTAGAATTGGAAAATGCAAATCAAGTACATACCAAGAGAATTTCTTCTTTCCAGGTTCACGGTGTTCTTAAAACTAATCTGCAATTGTTGTCACTTCAAAAGCTTGGTCTTACACCATTGTCTGTGCAGAAGATACTACATTTTGATCAACCCATATCTCAGTTCCGTTTACATCCAAATCACCTCGTGACTGGAAGTGCTGCAGCTACGTATGTCTTCTTACTTCAACATAGAAAAAATGACGTTGTTGAGAAAACCATTGATTCTATATTTGAAGAGTTACAGTTATTGAAGAGTCGGCTTGAACATAATTCATACAGGGGGGATGGGCACAAAATGACGGTAGCTTCTAGAAGTTATTCTAAATCTGAATTGGTTGTTTTAATTAAGTTTGACTTGCAAGTACTCTTGAGTTGTGTTTCTTTAGGAGGAGATGATAGTTTCATTAGGCAAGCAGAAGCTGATGCTTGGTTTGTTGGCAGAGCAGAAAAGTTGGTATCACTTTTAATTGATAAGTTTGATCCCTTTAGCCTTCCGATCCAAAGCAGTGTATTGTTGCAACTTACTCTTCTAAGAACGTTGGAAAGGCTTGCTGCTATCGAGTTCATGGGCAAGTTCTCCATAAGAAGAGAAAATATTGTGATGAGTTCTCATGACACATCATCTGGGACACATATGGAGGAGGAGAATGTGAGAGTTACATATCCAGCGAAGGTTCTTGGTCATGTGAAGAGGTACTCCAACCTACTTATAAGAGCTCTTGATAGTTCTTCTCCTTTGGTGGTCAAAGTTGAAGCCCTAAAATGGATGCAAATTTTTTGTGAAAATGTTATTGACATAAATAGAAATGTAAAGGCTCCATTTTATCCTTGTCAAGCAGTTGCATCCTGGAAAATTACTGAGGCTTTGCTAATATCAACTTTGATTGCTGCTTCAGATAGGGAACCAGAAGTAAGATCTCTAGTAGCAACAGTTCTTGAGATGCTTCTGAGAGCAAAAATTATCCATCCCATGCACTATCCTGTTATTGCTGAAATGGTCCTTGAAAAACTTGGTGATCCAGAAAAGGAATTAAAAGATACATATCTTCAGTTGCTTTCTCATGTTTTACCTACGACAGTATATATCTGTGGTCTTGGTGGTTGTGGAGCAGTTAATATAGGCCAGCCTCAACTTCCTGTATTTGCCGATAGATCTTTCTTTCACTGGAAGCAAGTTTTTGCCCTAAAGCAACTGCCCCAGCAATTCCACTCGCATCAGCTTGTTTCTATCTTGAGTTATATTTCACAGAGATGGAAAGTGCCCCTGTCTTCTTGGATCCAGCGGCTCATTCATACTTCCCGGAGCAAAAAGAACCACCAATCCGTTCAGGCAGAGGAAGGAGAAACTATTGATGCTAGTGGTTTATGGTGGGACATCAAAGTTGAAGAAGACATTCTTGAAAGAATTTGTTCTGTTAATCATCTTGCTGGAGCTTGGTGGGCTGTACATGAAGCAGCTAGATTTTGCATTACTACTCGTCTCCGGACTAATCTTGGGGGGCCAACACAAACTTTTGCTGCCTTGGAGCGTATGCTTCTTGACATTTCACATTTGTTACAGCTGGAGACATCACAAAACGATGGAGCTTTAAATATAATAGGTTCTTATGCTCATTTACTGCCCATGAGATTGTTAGTAGAATTTGTCGAGGCCTTGAAGAAAAACGTATATAATGCATATGAAGGGTCAATGGTCTTACCATCCACCTCTCAGAACAGTTCATTGTTTTTCAGGGCTAACAAAAAAGTTTGTGAGGAGTGGTTTTCTCGAATAAGTGAACCAATGATGGATGCTGGAGTTGCAATCCAGTGTCATGATGCTACAATTCATTACTGCATGATACGTTTGCATGATATCAGTAACATTGTAGCTTCTGCACTGACAGATAAGTCTAGAGTCCAGGTGAATGAAAATTTGCAGACTATTAGAGGGAGATATGCTGGAGATATTTTGAGAATAATACGGAATTTGGCACTGGCTTTGTGTAAGATGTATGAACCAGAGGCTTTGACTGGGTTGCAAAAATGGGCAGCCATGGTATTCTCTCCCTTGTTTGCCAATGAAACCCAAAGTTCAATTGATGATACAGACTGTAGACATTTTTCATGGATTTCTGGGCTTGTTTATCAGGCAAGGGGCCAATATGAAAAGGCAGCTGCTCACTTCATTAATTTGTTACAGACTGAAGAATCAATCACTTCTATGGGTTCTGATGGTGTACAGTATGCCATTGCACGTATAATCGAGAGTTATACAGCTATTTCTGATTGGAAATCTCTGGATTCTTGGCTGCTGGAGCTGCAAAATATTCGTGCAAAGTATGCCGGTAAGAGTTACTCTGGTGCTTTGACAACCACAGGGAATGAATTAAATTCAATTCAAGCCTTGGCTCGTTTTGATGAGGGAGATTTCCAGGCAGCTTGGTCATACCTTGATTTGACTCCCAAAAGTAGCAATGAACTCACACTTGATCCCAAGCTGGCTTTGCAAAGAAGTGAGCAAATGCTTTTGCAAGCAATGCTTCACCACAATGAGAGGAAAGTGGAAAAAGTGGCCCATGAGTTGCAAAAGGCTAAATTAATGTTGGAAGAGACGGTGTCTGTTTTGCCACTTGATGGACTGGTGGAGGCAGCACCAATCGTCAATCAGTTGTATTGTATTTCTGCGTTTGAGGAGGGTTGCAAACTTGGGGACAGCCAGGGCAAACACGTGCCATCATTGTTAAGCTCATATATAGAAACCATGCAGTTTCCTTGCAACCAAGTCCACCAGGATTGCAGTTTGTGGCTTAATGTCTTGCGAGTTTGTCAGAATACACTCCCAAATTCTCTGGTTACTCTTGAATTCTGTAAGAATTTAGTGATTTTAGCACGAAAGCAGAGGAACTTAATGCTAGCTACCCGTCTCATCAACTACCTCAAAGACCAGGCCTTATTGTACACTAGTGAAACTTTTCGTGATTATTTCATCTCTAGTCTCGAATATGAGAATATTCTACTCATGCGACTTGAGGACAATCTTGTAGATGCATATAAAAAGGCCTGGTCTTGTGTGCGTCCTTCCATGGTTTCTTCTTCAACTACAGTGTGCATTTCTCAAGAGAATGTTCTGAAGGCCAAGACATGCCTAAAACTTTCAAACTGGTTGCTAGGAGATAGTATTAATAAAAATCTGGAGGATATTGTTTATGAGATGCAAGCAGACTTTGGTAAGAGTGAACTTTCTTCTCCAAGCAAAGACACCCTTGCCTCTTTTGATGGTAATCAAGGTCCTAAATCTGGATTAGATCTTATCATAGACGAACTTGTGGGTACTGCTAGAAAGTCATCGACACTTCTGTGCCCAATGATGGGAAAGTCTTGGATTTTGTATGCTTCATGGTGTTACAATCAAGCTAAAGCATCAGTCTCCTCTAATGGAGATGCAGCTCTTCGTTCTTGTTCTTTTTCTCCTATTCTTGCTCCTGAAATTCAACCTGATAGGTTTATTCTTACTGAGGAAGAGAAATTGCGTGTTAAAGAAGTGATTCTACAGCTAATTCCAGAAAGATCTTACCAGGAGTCACATGAAGGGAGTGCAGATGATAAGGATTTTGTTACCGAAGGCATGCACTATGAGAATGAACAGGCATCTTTACTGCAGCAAATAATAGATGTTATTGAAATTGCTGCTGGAGTACCTGGGGCAGAGAACTGTAGCAGGGATGACCTATCTGATGCACTGTCCTCTCAGTTGAAGAAATGCCTTCTATCTGCTAACATCGCTGCAGGTATGGACAAACTAGCACCCTTGGTGGCTGATTTGGTTGATGTTTGGTGGTCTTTGCGGAGAAGAAGGGTTTCTCTCTTTGGTCAAGCTGCTCAAGCATTCATAAATTATCTTTCATGTTCATCTTTTAAAAGTTCTGATTGTCAATCAACTTGGCATGATGTTGACTTGAAGTATAAGCATGTGAGTTATACCCTGAGGGCTACACTCTATGTGCTAGACATTCTGGTCAACTATGGAGTCAATTGCAAGATAATCTTGAACCAGCTCTGTCAAAAGTCCCTTTGCTACCCTGGCAGGTAATTAGTATTTATGAATTCATGATGGACCATTGAACGTTTTGTAATACTGGTCTAATGTTCTTTTTTCTTTGCCATACCCATCCCCAACGTAATACTGATCCCATTTTCTACGCTTGAAGGAAATTGCACCTCAGTTGTTTGCTCGATTAAGTTCTCATCCAGATAAAGTGGTCAGAAAGCAGTTGGAGTCGTTGCTTGCCATGTTGGCTAAACATTCTCCATGGTCACTAGTATACCCAACCCTTGTCGTTGCAAATTCACCAGAGAAGGGTCCTTCTGACGAGCTGCAGAGAATTCTTGCTTACTTGGTTAGCAAATATCTTTACTATATTGTTTGAGCTTGCCTTACCCATTTGAATCCAGTAACCCCTCAACATCATCCATAAAATTGAAAACTATAATATATTACAACCAGTGCAAGTTTATTATGGTTTTAGCTATCACTCTACAAGGTCATCCACTTGGTGTTGAGTTTGCATGTTTTTGATATGCAGAAAAAGCTTTATCCAAATTTAGTGCATGATGCTCAGCTGATCATAAAAGAGCTTGAAAATGTAACTGTCCTTTGGGAGGAGTTATGGCTTGGTACACTCCAGGATCTTCATCCAGGTGAGTTTCTCTCTCTCTCTCTCTCTCCCGATGTTGCTACTTTGGCTTGATACTTGGTTTGGTCGGGTTATCAGATGTAGTTATTTATAACATTTTAGGGGCTGCTAATAATTGTCGCTAAAGATAATGTAGTTTGGTTTCTGGAGGACTAATCATGGAATGTATTTTGACCATAATATGGATAAACACTTAGCATTTCGTGATGGAAATCCAGATTTACATGGAATCCATATGTTTATTGCATACTCCTGCCAAATTACTTCAACCTATTTTGATGGTGAGCCATTGTTGCTGGTATCAGGAATATGGTATAGACATACGGCCAACATAATTGTTCCCTTCTTTGTCAAGCTGCTTTAATCTATTGTGATACGGAGCCATCTTTCCTGATAAATGATATGCATGCTTCTTTTCCAGACTGTGTGGGATGATGAGTGCACTAAATTTTGAGTGTTGTAGTTTTAACCTGCTTTCGTCCTTTGCTATCTATTAGATGTGATGAGGCGCATAAGTTTGTTGAAAGAGGAGGCTGCACGAATTGCCGAAAGTACAACTCTCACGCATGGTCAGAAGAGTAAGATTAATGCTGCGAAGTACTCGGCTATGATGGCTCCCATTGTTGTGGTATTAGAGCGTCGTTTATCTTCTACTTCTCGGAAACCTGAAACGCCTCATGAAGTTTGGTTTGTAGAGGAGTACCAGGTGCAAATTAGATCAGCTCTTGCAAAATTTAAGATGCCCCCTGCATCTATTGCTGCATTAGGAGAGGTTTGGCGACCATTTGAGGCTGTTGCTACCTCTTTGGCATCTTATCAGAGGAAGTCCTCGATTTCTTTTGGAGAAGTTGCGCCACAGTTGGCGTTGCTGTCATCTACTAATGCTCCAATGCCTGGTCTTGAGAAGCAAATTGTGGTATCTGAATCAGAAGGCCTCTTAGACAGCTTTCACCAGGAAATAGTAATGATTTCTTCTTTCTCTGAACAATTAACCATTTTACCAACCAAAACTAAGCCGAAGAAACTCATTATCGTGGGTTCTGATGGTCTGAAATATACATATCTCTTGAAAGGACGAGAAGACCTGCGCCTTGATGCCAGAATTATGCAGCTACTGCAATCTGTAAATGGTTTTATGCAGTCATCGTCTGCAACACGTAGGCAGTCACTTGGTATCCGTTATTACTCTGTAACACCTATTAGCGGACGAGCTGGATTGATCCAGTGGGTGGATAATGTGATCAGCATATATTCTGTTTTTAAATCATGGCAGAAAAGAACCCAGCTACAACAGCTTTCTGCACTGGGTGCTGGTACAAATGCTGCAGTGCCTCCTCCTGTTCCCCGGCCCAGCGACATGTTTTATGGAAAAATTATGCCGGCACTTAAAGAGAAAGGCATCAGAAGAGTAATATCAAGAAGAGACTGGCCTCATGATGTGAAGCGAAAAGTTCTTATAGATCTTATGAACGAGACTCCTAAGAAACTCCTTCATCAGGAGCTCTGGTGCGCCAGTGAAGGATTTAAAGCCTTCAGTTCAAAACTGAAAAGGTACTTGTGTTATCTCCAAAATACCTTAATCATGTTCTAAGCTCAGGATGCACAATTTATGCTTCTTTGGTGCTTTTTGTATCTTATTCACTTCATGGATTTCTATGTGATGTCGATGTCTAGCAGCACTTCACTTTCTAAATTCATTGTGTGTTGATTTGTTTTCTCTTCAATCGCTCTAAAGTTTGTTGCATGATAGTTTGGAGCTTATTGGGAATTTATGATAATACTTGGCGGCTTTATATGTACTGTCAATATTACTGACCATAATACTTGAGTAAATGGAGATATGAAATTTTTAGTTTCTTTACTGTGTTATTTCGTAATGAAAGAAAGGTGGTTTTAGAATGCAATCTATGGCCGCTTCTCCAGAGAAGATTTACGTTGAGTAAATGGAGAAAGATGCACCAATTGCTGGCACATTTTGAATGAGAGCGAACCCTTAAGATCAGTGAATCAAAGGGTTGTTGACTTAAAGTCATAGGATTCCTATCGTGCTATCTGACCAATCTGTTACACTAGGCTCTTTTGGACATGTTAAGCTGTGTTGTGGGCGAAATTTGGCATTTTTCTATTTTGGTTGAATGTTATGCATTTCTTCACTCCAGTGCTTTGGTCCCTTTGCAGGTTTTCTGGAAGTGTAGCAGCAATGAGTATTGTGGGCCACATTCTTGGCCTAGGTGATAGACACTTGGATAACATCCTTATAGACTTTTCTACAGGGGATATTTTGCATATTGATTATAATGTATGCTTTGACAAGGGGCAAAGATTAAAGATCCCTGAAATTGTTCCATTCCGCCTTACTCAGACAATTGAAGCAGCATTAGGTCTAACTGGCATTGAAGGCTCCTTCAGGGCAAATTGTGAAGCTATTTTAGGTGTTTTAAGGAAGAATAAGGATATAATATTGATGTTGTTAGATGTTTTTGTGTGGGATCCACTTGTGGAGTGGACACGTGCAAATTTTCATGATGATGCAGCTGTTGTTGGTGAGGAGAGAAAAGGCATGGAGCTTGCCGTAAGCTTAAGCCTTTTCGCATCACGTGTCCAAGAAATTCATGTCCCTTTACAGGTATTCATATAACAAACATTTGCTTTCAACTTAGATCTTCCTCGGGACACTAGCACTATACATACTGCACTTGATGTTTTTCTACTTTTGAAGATGTTGCCTCAGGGGAGCCCATTGACTTACAGTTATATACAGGATGCAAGTTCCAATTTGTATTTTGCTTGTTTCTCTCAATTGAATATCATTTATTCTATATCTTTCTATGTATGATTGATGACCTTCAGCATCAAGATTTTGTTGTCAGTGTCATTATTTCTTGTTTCTGAAGAAGATACTTCAGCTTGGAGGTTTTTTTTGTGTTTCTTTTGAAAAGTAAATTCCAAACTATAGTTGCTTTCTTTGTCCGCTATCTATTGTGTTCTCTTGTTTACACTGAGCAACAGGCTTGTTTGTTGCAATGTGATGGTTTGTATTTCATAATTTTAGATGACATTTCCAATGATTATAGTTGTCTCAAGTACCATCTACTTCAAAACCTGCTTGTTAACACACGACTACATGGTAGATTATAAATTCAATATGACTTGATCTTTTTAAATGTCTCCAGGAACATCATGATCTGTTAGTTTCTACCTTACCAGCAATTGAATCAGCCATGGAGGTTTGTTAAATTGCTGTAATATTGGTTTATCTCATGTTTGTAAAATTAATTATAAGTTCACTGACCTTTATAAATCTGGTGTAGAGGTTTGCCAGCATTTTGAACCATTATGAGACTGTATCAAGTCGTTTCTATCAAGCTGACCAAGAACGATCAAAACTTGTTCAATATGAGTCATCTGCAAAGTCACTTGTTGCTGAAGCAACATGCAATTCAGAAAAAAACCGTGCCTTGTTTGAATTACAGGTTCACCAGTTAAGCCAGGAACAGGCCATAGTAATGGAAAAAGGCCGAGAGGCAGGAACCTGGATTGAGCAGCATGGAAGGATTCTTGATGCTTTAAGAAGCAGTTCGATTCCAGAGATCAATGCCTGCATAAAGCTGACTGGTTCAAATGAAGTTTTGTCTCTTGCGGCTGCTGTTACAGTGGCTGGAGTACCATTGACTGTAGTTCCTGAACCCACACAAATTCAGTGCCACGATATAGATAGGGAAGTCTCCAAAATAGTAGCTGAGTTGGATGAGGGCCTTTCTTCTGCAGTTGCCTCACTCCAAATGTATTCATTAGTTTTGCAGCGAATCCTCCCATTGAACTACCTTACATCCAGCCCCGTGCACGGTTGGGCACAAGTTTTGCTTTCTTTGAATAATCTGTCATCTGATATTACATCGTTTGCTCGAAGGCAGGGTGCTGAACTTGCCAATGACAGACTCATTGATAGGTTTGGCTCTGCTATGAACAATTATGATGAGCTTTGCGTCAGGGCAGCAAAGTATGCTGCAGATATTGAGAGATTGGAAGAAGAGTGTGCTGGACTTGTGATTTCTATTGGTCCCGAAACTGAATCAAAAGCCAAGGAACGTCTTTTATCTGCCCTGATGAACTATATGCAGCATGCTGGCCTCAAGAGAAAAGAAGAGTCATCATTTTCTGAACCAGCGATACATGAAGGAACATATAACACCTCATTTTATTGGGAAATTGAAGAGAAGAAAGAAAGCTTCCTGAATGTTTTAGATGCAGCACTAATCATTCTATTTTCTAATGTTAAGCACAGAATGCAACAAAGCCTGGATAATTTTGGGGGGGAAAACAATACAAACCGTAGCTCACAGTCTGATCTTGGATCTTTTTTCTGTAAGTTAGAAGAGCAAATAGAAAACTGTGTACTTGTAACGGAGTTTCTTAATGAGCTGAAATACCTTGTTGGCCTGGATATCTCGGGCACTGAGGCTGATCCTAATAATTTGAAAGGGAGCTGGACTTCTGTTTTCAAGACCAGTATTCTTCTATGCAAAAACCTTCTTGGGAATATGATTGAAGCAGTTGTACCCAGTGTGATACAATCTGCTATTTCATTAAAGTCTGATGTTATGGACATTTTTGGATCAATATCCCAGATTCGGGGAGCTGTAGATACAGCTCTTGATCAGCTTATCCAGGTTGAGCTCGACAGAGTATCCTTGATTGAACTAGAATCCAACTATTTTGTGAAGGTAGGTCTCATCACCGAGCAGCAGTTAGCTCTTGAGGAAGCTGCTGAAAAGGGTAGGGACCATCTATCCTGGGAAGAGGCTGAGGAGCTTGCATCTCAAGAAGAAGCTTGCAGAGTGCAGCTGGACAAACTCCATCAGACATGGAACCATAAAGATCTGCGGACTTCATCTCTTATGAAGAAAGAAGCAAACGTTAATGGCGCTTTGCTTGATTTGGAACTTCGCTTACAATCTCTTCTTACTGCTGAACCAGGAAAGGATCCACATGTCTTAAGAATGGAAGCACTTCTGGCAGACATACTTGAGCCTTTCTCTGAACTGGAATCTATTGATCAAGCATTGTTGTCCTTGATTGGGCCTGTTTCACACAGCTCAAATAGAATTCCTTATCTTTTGGACTCCATAAATTCAGGATGCTCAGTATCTGAATATATATGGAAGTTGCCTGGTTCACTGCATGGTCATGCCTTCTTTATTTGGAAAGTTTATATGGTGGATCTTCTGCTTGATTCCTGCATACAAGCTATGGCTGCATCTTTTGATAAGAATTTAGGATTTGATCAACTTGTTGATTTCGTAAAGAGAAAGCTCAAAATTCAATTTCAGGAGCATATTACCAAATATTTGAAAGATAGAGTTGCTCCAATCTTTTCGAAAAGATTAGATAGTGAAATTGAGATTATGAGGCAAAGGAGCGAGTCAATTAAGGATCTGGAAAAGGATACAATGCAATTGGATTATGCTGCTGTTAGAAGAGTTCAGCTGATTCTTGAAGAGTACTGCAACACACACGAAACTCTTAGAGCAGCTACATTAGCAGCCTCTAGCATGAATAGGCAGGTTGAAGAACTTAAAGATGCACTTCTGAAGACCAGCTTGGAAGTAGCTCAGATGGAGTGGATGCATAATATTAACTCAAGACCCCCGGAAATTACCAGGCTGATTTCTCATAAGTTTTTTGTAGGCGATAACTTACTACCTGTTATATTGAACACTAATAGGGAAAGATTGCTAGAAGGTATGCGATCATCAGTTTCCACTATAGCTAGGTCTCTGGAATGCTTGCAATCTTGTGAAGGAACTTCTGTCACAGCAGAAGGGCAGCTTGAGAGGGCAATGAGCTGGGCTTGTTGGGGCCAAATTCTGGTTCTGCCGGAAATGTTCAGGCTAGAAATGCTGGAGTACCACCTGAATTCCACGATCATTTGATTAAGCGGCGGCAATTTTTGCAGGAAGCCTCAAAAAATGCATCGGATATAATGCAAGTTTGCATCTCGATATTAGAGTTTGAGGCTTCAAGGGATGGCATGTATAGGACTATGAATGAAAGTTCCTCACTGAGGACTGGAGCAGATGGTGGAAATTGGCAACAATCTTGTCTGAGTGCAATAACAAAATTGGATGTTGCCTACCATTCTTTTATATGTAAGTTTGAATTCTTTTGTCGTTCAGTATTGTACTACAAGTCCATAGAGGCTCTTCCAAGGATTTTATTGTGTCTCTCATTTTTTCTTTAGGGGCTGAGAAGGAATGGATTCTTGCACAAAACAATATGGAGGCAGCTTCTAGTGGTTTAATTTCTGCAACTAATGAGCTTTCAATTGCTGCAGTGAAATCCAAGTCAGCTTCAGGTGACATGTCTTTCCAGTAAAGATAATGTTTTATGCAACCAACTCGATAACTATTTTCGATACATGAAATATTATAACATTGATATTGACAAAGTTTTTCTGCCTTAACGGGCTTCTACTCTTACACTTTACATAGGAAATATCTAAATGTTGATGAAAAACCTAATTTTCTGGTGTTCCAATTCAGTACTAATGTTCAAAAGCCGTAAATGATGTGTGTGAGTATGTTGGGTTTTTGTCATATTAATATCAGTAGTGAGAAATCTTGGTTTATTCTATTTAAGTAGTGAGATATCTTGGTTTATTCTATTTAATTAACTGTTAATAACTTTATTAACCAAATAACATGATTTAGATTCTTATCTTTTAAAACAAAGAAAATCTGTTCAAGGGTTCAATCTTGATTCTTGGAGGGGGCATTTAATAATCATTTCATGTGCGTCTTATTGGTGAAGATCGGTTTGCTTTTGGTTTTGAAGCACTTGATGGAGTCCTTTTTTTTTTAATTGTCTGCACTGGTGTAATTTCATCTTTTGCAGGTGATTTACAGAACACTCTTATTGCAATGAGGGATTCTGCTTGCGAATCTAGTGTGGCATTATCTTCATATGTGGCCATTGTTGGAGGCCATAGTGCTCTGACTTCTGAATGTGGCTCTATGCTCGAAGAGGTAAAGTAGCATGTACATGAGTTTTGTAGGTGTGGAAAATATTAAAAATGATTTGAGAGTCCATTGGTGTTCCACTTGTATCTTTAATGTGATGACATGCCTTAGTGAACAGTGAGTATTATGTCCTATTTGTCCAAATATAACTTTTATCTAGATCCATGCTTTGCTGGATGATGTTTTGTGTTCCCCAACTCTTGTTAGCTCTCAGTCTATTCTAAACATATACTAGAAATGTAGGTTCTTTCTTCTCTTTCTTCAAGAACACTCCATTTATATTACATATTTCTACATTAGCTCCAATTGAATCAGGTACTTTGAGCTGAGATATTAGAAATATGCTTTGCCTGCCATCTATTTGCTAGTGACAGTTCCAGTGGTCATTTATGTATTGCTCTTCAAGACTATCTGGTCTCAACTCTCAAGATAGGAAGAACTAGTAATTGGTTTATTTTTCTGTTGATTTTTTTATTTTGAGAGGTCTTTTTAAGTAATTTATGGGTTACAAGATACATGATTAGGAACCGTGATTTGGGAGGCTTGGTATGCTGAGTGGGTGCATTCATTCGATAGACTGGTCTGCTAGTTTTATTTCTATTATTTTTCCTTAAACTCCTAACATTATAGGACGGGTGCAAATATAGATATTTGTGGCAAATAAATACATCTATAGAATACACTTACAGATACTAAAAGTTGGGAGAGATTCTTAGCTGACCTCCGCATATACTGCAGGTCTTGGCTATAACTGAAGGTCTGCAGGATGTTCACATTTTGGGGAAAGAGGCTGCTGCATTACACTCTTCTCTTATGAAAGATCTTTCAAAGGTTTACTTTTGGGCTTGAAATTCTTTTTCATTTGATTCTTTCTCGTCATCCTGATCTTGGATAGGTGAACGAAGAAAGTGCATATTTTAACCACACTTGCCTTGGAACTTGAATAGGCTAATGCAGTCCTTATTCCGCTTGAGTCTCTGCTGTCAAAGGATGTCGCTGCAATGACTGATATTATGGCTCGGGAGAAAGAGACTAAGTTGGAGATAGCTTCCATTCATGGACAAGCTATATTCCATTCTTATCATAATAGAGTCAAGGAGGCTTTACACGTTATCAAGCCTTTGGTACCACCTCTTACATCGTCTGTCAAGGGGCTTTACTCCGTTCTGACCAGGCTAGCAAGGGCTGCAGGTCTTCATGCTGGCAATCTTCACAAAGTAATGAAATAGATATAGTTCCTGATAACTACTCGATTTAGTATGTAATATGTATTGATGCTAGGCTCTTTGTTATGCTTTTTGTAGGCTCTTGAGGGAGTAGGAGAAAGTCTTCAAGTAAGATCACAGGACATCGATCCACTGAGGGAAAATGCTGCACATCCTGGTTCTGAGTATGATACCGAGGAGACGGAGATGTTCATCAGATCGGATGGAGATAATGATGAGGCTTCTGCTAGTATGAATGAACTTGCATTGCCAGATGGTGAGTGGATATCTCCACCAGTGAGCATCAAAAGTGGCATTGCAGAATCAAGTGCTACTTATGCTGAGGAAGGTCTTGCTGATAGCTTCACTCGTCTTGATGTGACTGAACCAATTTTGGGCGCAGCTGAAGTGCTTGAATCACTTCATGGGAAAACAGATTCCGACAACAATCAGGTTTTTGATATCTGTGCTTTCTGTCATGATGTTATAAGCTGTTCATTGCGTGATCGATCTAGCAGGCCTAAAGACATCTCTTTCTTAGCAGGAAAGTTCTGCTGTGAAAGATGAACAATCTACATTAGACCAAGACAAGGTCGAGGAGGAATTGCAGAAAACTTCCTCCAACCACATAGAGACTATTGATCGACCACACATGGGTAAACTAAAACTTGAGTTGTTATGTTGTACTTATTATGTGCAAGTGCAACAATAATAGAGGAGACTGTATTTCGTCTGGAAATCTTAATTTTCCTTATGCTTTAACATCCTCTAATCTGGAAGTTCCATTCTGCAGGCAAAAATGCTTATGCAGTGTCAGTCTTAAGGCGAGTAGAGATGAAAATTGATGGCCAAGATATTACCGATAACAGGTATGTGCTTCCCTCAAATGCATGGTATAAAATGTTTGAATTTTGACACCTGATGTTTCTTTGTATATCAGGGAAATCAGCATACAAGAGCAAGTAGATTTTCTCCTGAGGCAAGCAACAAATATAGATAACCTTTGCAATATGTATGAAGGTTGGACGCCTTGGATCTGATCTTGAGAAGGCTATTTCATCGGTAAGCTCAAACTTTCCTCGGAAACATGCCTCCATGAGTGGAACAAATTATTCAAGGATCACGAAAGCTTCTTAATTGGAGACAGCACCGTTCCAAATGGAGGATACAACAAGCAGATACAAGTATATTTCCTTGGATATAGATGCAGCAGCTCCCTTGAAAGAAATTCAGCTCAATTTCAGAGAGAGAGAGAAAGAGAGAGTTTTCCAGGTCTTTTGGTTGTGGCTATGTCGATGCTCTCTGTCATGGTGAAGGCTGAAGAACTTCTGGGACTGTGCTTCTTACGATCCACGTATCCTAGTCGGAGATGCAGCTTCAAGACTGTGAAAGCCCCACGACAGTGTCTGTGGCAGATGGGATCCCTGCCGCTTTTGATTGTAGTTTGAATGATTCAGCCTGCAGTTGGGAAATGAAGGGGTCGGAGCTCTAGCAGTGGGTTCAACATTTGAAGTCCTTTCTAAATCATATGATCGTTGATCCCCGCCACTATTTGTAATCTTAAACACACTTGCAACTGATTTTTGTTTGGGACTCCTATGAATGAGAGTGGAGTTAGCGCCAATCTTTAGGTCGTGCGAGAGATGCACCCTCCTACAATACTAATTTTAGGGGAACTACTACTTTTACAACTACATTTATTTATTTTCAATTTTCTATATGCAAGTGGAGAACTACTTACATCATAGAATTAAACTAGATGGATGTGAGAATAGAAAGAAAAAAAGAGAGCGAAGAATTGTCCAAATCTTAAAAATAGCTACCTGATGACAAATTTTAGACGTCTTTAGGTGTGCAACGATGGTACGCATCTAGAAAATGGTCCAAATTTAAAAGGTTAATGTCATATAAATACATGAGTTTTGCACATATTTTGATTGTGTGCATGAATTTTAAAAAGAATTTCTAAATACATGAACTTATATGTTCGTTTACTATGATTTCTATTTTTTCACAAATTAAAATAGACGTGGCAAGCCGAAACGAAGATGTGGATAAATCAAATTTAAAAAAATAATGTTGTACATATCATTTTAAAATGTTGTCATTTTGATTCGAATTGTATACCTATTAAAAATCAGAATTCTTGAAATAATTGAGGAAGAGTTAATTGTGACACGCTGCATTTGAATATGTGATGCTACTTTTGATTGCAACGTGTCATAATTAACCATTTCTCAACTATTTAGGAGTTTTGATTTTAATTGTATACAATCTGAATGAAAACGATTACGTTTTAAGATTATATGTACGAAATGATTTTTTTGAACGTATGATTTGTCCACATCAACATTCCGGCTTGTCACGTACGTTTCAATTTGGGGGGAAACGAATCATGGTAAAAATGCTACAACATATAAAAGTCGTGTATTTATATACTCTTTGTAATGTTCGTGTATTTATATGTCAATGCCCCAATTTAAAAGAAAATTTGAACCCATGAACTTAGATCAATTGCTAGCAGATTTAGAGTAAGAAAATGGGGCGTTGGACTATAACCTAATTTTGTCCCCAACTTGTTGGGGGTTAATTTTTTTTATATACTCATATTATTTGGTTATTTGATTGTTTTGAGTTAAACTTGCTAATAATTGAATTCGAATAAGAATAATTGAAAATTGAAGTAACGAGCATTGGACAATAGAGTAGACAACGGACAATTTATACATTATAGATGTACAACTGAAATAGTAGTAATCTACAAAAAAAATTAAAACTACAATTTAATGCTAGTTATAAATGTAATAACTACAAGGCGCTCTACCGTACAAGTTACAACTAACAAGTTAAAATAGAAGGTTAAATTCCTGTTCTAAAAGAAAGGAATTATGTGTATGAATGCTGAATTATTACCCCAGAGAGACACGAAAACCAACAAAAAATATTGGAGGTGCGGGGAATCGAACCCCGTGCCTCTCGCATGCGAAGCGAGCGCTCTACCATATGAGCTACACCCCCTTGCATGACGTTCTAGATCTGTCAGAATTAAAGGCCTTAATATTGGGTTCTGCAGCTTGATTAACTTTTTGAGGATTCCCTAAACAACCCCCAATAAATATCTCTCTGCTTCTCTTTTCTTTTCTTTTCGGTCCCGTCATCACTATATATGTGACAAAAACCTCTATCAATTCCCAGCACATTCAGCCAATTCTCTATTTGGACCACAATGAATGAAAGGTAGCAAGCCTCCCTCAAAAATAATTTGGAGCGTATACTGCATAAGGATGATTCGTTTTGGCTATTCTATTGACGTACCCTCGTATTTCAGAAAAATATACTGAATCATGCGTAAATGCCTCCACATATTGATTTTTCTTAATTGGTACCACAGAAATATCTTGCCACTGTGTGTGTTTCATGAATTTCTCCTATAAATACATTCCATCTCGAAGAGAAGAAAAAGAAAAGAAAAGAAAAGATTTTATAGGGTTGACAAAATGGCAGCTGCAGGTGAAGTTTGCATGGGAGAATCTAGGAGAGGAATGTTTGCAAAGGTGAGAGCCAAAAGTCCATTCTTATTAAGTTTTAGGAAGAGCGATGCCGCTGATGAGAACAGGCTACAACCAAAACATGACCACCCTTCATCACCGGCGATGGCGAGAACCGATGATACCATGCCGGAAACGGTCGTTTTATTGCTCCTTGACCGGTTTGCCCCCTCTTGAATTCAATGTATAATAAGGGGGTAGCTCTATGTAGAATCTATTAAATCAAAATGTAGCAGCATGTATATTTACCCAAGTACGTTTCCTTCATGTATTGATATGTACTCTTGATTGAATGAAAGAATTTTCACTCCAAATCACAAATACAGTTCTTACAACTCTTCTTTTGACACATTTGCTAGAGCCTAACCTGATTCCATGGATAATTTATTACACAAAAACTTGAATGTATACATTTGATATGTGGGATTGCATCAAAATTCAATCACAACTGATTTCCAAGTTCAAGAGTTGTAAGCAGAGGAACTTGGATCAATGCTCTCACTTGAATCTTGATTCATGCTAACAGTATGTCTCTCATCTTCCCACTTGAGTATCTCTTTACCATATCTAAGAGCTTTGTCGACGCTATCGGCCTCCAACCCCGTTGCTCGTACCACAAACAGCTTCCGCCCAGTCAGGGAATGGAACAGCCTCTTGAACTTCACACCGATATAATGGGAGGCGCGCAGCGCCAAGGAAGGGTTGTTGTTGCTATTGGGGTTGTGAGGGTGTTGGCTGATCACGGGGTTGAAGTCTTGAAACCACTCACACTGCGACAGGGGAGTTTGATCGATCATCTCATCCAGCAGGTCAAACTTGTTAAGGACGAGAAGGAAGTACTTCTCAGCGAGGGTGGGATGAGTAATGATCTTCTCAAAGAATTTCTTGGTCTCCAACAGCTTGTTTGATCGCGTCCCATTCATGTCTTCGTGGTACTCAGCGTATTCCGTGAGGGAGATGCAGAACAGGACGAGGTCAGCATTTTCAAACATCTCCAGCCACTTGCAGTTTTCTCCTAGACTGCTTGAATGAACTCTAATGAGCTCATAGCTGCATTCAAAAAACATAAAATCATTCTAACCAACTTATTTTAAAAAAAAATTCTTACCAACTTGAACATCCTTTCTATAATGTTCAAAATTCATGATGTTGGGGTGTGGCATTCAATTTGGACAAGGGAAATGCAGCAGATCAGAGATCTGAGGCAACCAACCTCATCGGTGGCTCGTTCTGATCTAGAGTTTCCATGTAGCCATCCTGAGACGACTTTGGAAGAGAAAATTCCATGGATGCAACTCCATTGGAAGAAGTTATGCCGTCTGAATATAGGATATCCAATTCAGATGGTTCATAGTCCATCCGTGAAATCTCAACTGCCTTTTGAAACAGAAAGAACCATATAAGTATGCGAGGATGCAATCAAGGTTGAAGGAAAGCAGTAGCGTCTTAAACAGAGAGAACACAGAGGACAACTTACTCGATCTAAAAAGTAGTTAGCAACTCTAGGCAGCATAGGCAGTTCGTTCCTCCGTCTGTAAATGGCTTGAAAAGCTTTGTCTTTCCATAACTCCTCGACTAGAGGTGAGTACTCTCGAGTAGCAGCTGGAAAGATGGCCTCTAAGTTGCCTGTCATCATGATCTGGAGTAGCCAACTCGTGAAATTTTCCAGCCTCGGACTGAATGAATAAGCATTCTTTTCATCATGGTCAGAGTCCTCTGCCACTATCTCAGAATCTGAAGACAGAAAAAAGAATTGGTTATAAGTACTATAAGTACTTATGGATGTACTTGATTTAATTAGTGACTAGTTATGGTTGGAAACTGTCAATATATGTGTTTTTGGAGTGTCGAACCTCTGTTACAAAGACACATAATTCAAATTGTTTTCCTATAAGACTCAAAATATCATGGAGAATAACTAGGCCATCACATAATTTCTAGGTATCTTTGCATCTGTTGTATAAATCTCTGTGGAAGTTATGTTTGGCCAATTGAAAGGAAGGCTCTCTTTTAGCACATAACTGTCAAAGAGTTAACTAGCTGATGTCAATGAAATAACTAACTATATGTATACCTGAAGGACCAGGCTCATCAGAACGTAGCCTTCTTAATTTCGTTGCATCTTCTTCTCTGAAATGCTGACGCCCCTCAAGAAGAATACCAATGTAACTATATAAATTTCTTTGGATCATGATTTTGATGCTTTGCTTCTCATCTTCTGAAAAAGGGACGTTGTACAGAATCTTGGCCTAGACAAGACAAAGAGGTAAACACATTCAGCGATTGTATATTGTGTTATCATCACCAATAACTACAGCTTGATAATAATATTATGCCATTTCATTTCAAAACACCGATTTGCATCATATATGTATTTATTCTTCATCACTTTCTATAAATCTGTTATACTGCAACTTTGCATCTTATTGCTAATTTTGCTTCTTTGAAACAAACAATATCCTAATTCATATTACAGAACATACAGTTAGTAGTTCTGAGCTTGGAGAGCCAAATCGAATGCAATCTTTAGCGAAAGAACATCATAGCATCACCAACGACAAACAAACAGAACTTCAATCAATAGAAGACGATATATTCCACCACCAACAGCTCACCTGTTTAAATATAGTACTTGTTCCAGATTTATCACAGCCTACAAGGAGAAGTTTATCCATCATGCTCCGTTCTATCTTCTTTGCATTAGCATTTTCCCTGCCTCTCACGGAGTCTTCGCCACCAGGATTAGCCATATTAGAAGGAAATGGCAAAGACAGAGCCATACACAACATCTTGGCTCGTTTCTGTGGAATAATTTCAGCACAATCAATAAGTACAACACATGCATTAATTGAAAAGTCACAATATAACAAATATTTGCCTTACCCTTTCCCATAGTTTCCCTATCACATTATTCATGCCTTCATGCTGACAGGAACCATCTGCAATGATCCAAAAGTGAGGATTGCCCTCGTAGCGGATTCCAGCAGCCTGCAAACATAACCAAAAACTGCTCGGCTTTCATATACACCTCAAATTAATAGCACTTCAACAAAAGCCTTACACGAAACATACCCACAACAGCCAGAGCTCGGGTTTAGTTATCTCCCGGCCATTTATCAGCACGTCCGTGTCACCATTGCTTGCATCTTGCCTAATCTGATAGCCAACTGTCTGCAGCAGGGGACTGATTATCTGGCACGGCGGCTCCCCTTCCTGCTCGATTTAGACAAAAATATTATATACAAATCAAAATGCACAAACAGAATAACACACAAATCAATCAAGTCCAAGAAACACCTCTCAGTCTCACCTTTCCCCAAAATCCAGACACCTTATCGTACCAATATCTTCCCGGTCTAAGCTTCTTGGGTGGATTCGGGCAGCTCTGCAGCACAACCAGCTCGTCAATCGACAATGCCTTGTCGTTCACATAGATTAGATGAGGCGGCAGCTGGTTAACCGGACATGAAATCTCCGCGCTCATGATCTGCTTAACTGCATCGCGTGTCAGCATCCTCTTCATCATTCTTGAACATTTCCCAAGCGATCCCCTCTTCGCCTCATAAATCCGATAACCAATGCAAGAAATGCATTTCCTCCCTTCAGGCATCGACCCCATTGCCCTCAGCACACACCTGCTGCAATACTTAGCATTGCAGACGATGCAAACCTCCCTCTCTTGAAACCGGTTGCGTCTATTGCACCTGTGGCACATCCCCTTTACATCATCCACAAACACGGGCCTCTCTGGTGACACTGCAGCCTCGTCGTGATCACTCTCCTCGGACGCAGAATCGCATGAAGACAGGTCACGGAATGTCACAACTGGTGCTCTGTTTCCTGCGGCAGAAGCTTCTGCTTCACAT
This sequence comes from Salvia rosmarinus, assembly GCA_036937905.1. Lineage (NCBI taxonomy): Eukaryota > Viridiplantae > Streptophyta > Magnoliopsida > Lamiales > Lamiaceae > Salvia > Salvia rosmarinus. Next base: position 625,531 of record JAODLM010000035.1, read on the forward strand.
TCTTCTTCAATTTCTTCGATTGAATTACACGTGGTGGCATCGGAAAGGTTATCATACGTCACATTCGCCTTATTCTCGTTGTCCAGTTCTTCGCCATCCGAGCTCGCCGAGAGTTGATTGGAATCATCGCGGCCATCGGAGAATCCCAGCGTGCCAGAGCTGCTGGAACTTTCATCAAACACTTTGCAGACACCACCTGCTCTGCCTTCCAACACACCTTCCTTCTCCGAAAATCTCTTCAGTTCTCTTGAATAAATTCTTCCAGACATTACGGATTCACCAATACGTGAGGATTTCCGCTCAATTGACAATTTATTGCCCGATTCATCGATTTTTCTGACGATTGGCTGAAGAACTGGTATGGCTAGATCACTCATCATGACAGCATTGGCAGCCACCGCCGCCGTGGGAATGCGGCGGACATCCACCGGAACCACCTGAGGAATCTCGTGGCTGACCGGAGGGCCGCTGTACTCCATGGCGAAGGAGTACTCCACGCTGTACTCATCGTCGTGATTCTCATTCTTAGACGACGAAGAACCGGGCCAGAAATTCCTCAAAACGCTAGTCATATTTAACTGAAGCAGCACTCCTCAAAATCAGCTCCACACACATAACAAGCACCGTATCTTGGATTTTCAGCTTGAAATCAGAAACACAGCAGATGAATCATTGATGAAGACCCTTTGTCTGTTTCAGCACGGAAACTAGGAAAAATGATGTCTTTTGGTGCAGAATTATTGCCAATAACTGGAAAATTTGGAAATGCCGGAGAAAACTGAGGGGCATAAATAAAATTATGGTAATTTGATATGGAATTGGGAGTGGTTGCGTAGTAAAGATTAAAGAAGAAGACTTGGAAAATTTGGAGAGGTAAGAACGAAGACTTGAAAGTGGAGAAGGCTGCTTGAAGACCGAGTCTTCATCAAATTTTTCAAAGACCCAGTTTTAATTTATCAACGCGTTTACATGAAGATAATTTGACTGCAAACTAAGGTGGGAAACGATAATGATGTATGATAATACTCTTATCAATTGCTTTAGTCCCAAACCTTTGAATTACATATCATTTTTGTCCTCGTATTTGAATTGTCTCATGATATCTCAGTTTAGAGTTTTATAGTTATTTAAATTCATGACCTCTAAGTCATGGGTGAGCATTCGGACTGTTCGGTTCAAAACCGAACCGAACCCAAAAAATCGAAAAATCGAAATTTTTTTAAAATCTAAACCGAACCGAAACTGAACCGAAATATTCGGTTCGGTTCGGGTTTAACCGAATTTAAATTATAATTAATATAAATATTATAATATTTATAATATAATATATATATATATGTATATAATATTAACCAATTTAAATATTAATAATATAAATAACATAAAAATAAAATTCGTGTGGTTCGGTTTGAAAACCGATTTTTTTCCCCCAAACCAAACCGAACCGAATTAAATTCAGTTTTAAAATTTTGAAACTGAACCGAACCGAATTACTGTACAAACCGAACCGAACCACTAATTTCGGTTCGATTCGATTCGGTTCGGTTCGATTTTTGCTCACCCCTACATAATAGTATACATCTCATATCCTAGTTTCGGTGTGAACCAAATATTTGATTGTTGAGTAGCATTAATTTCCACAAGAAAAACAAAAGCTCACAATGAAAATCCAGACATTTATCTGTATAATGTTTTCGTTCAACAAATATACAGGAACTAGAGCACTTAACGAATGCCAATTTAGAGCGCTCTCTCTCTCTGAACTCAAAAAAAAATCCACACTTCAGCAATATATATGCCATCCTCAAGGAAATAAAAAAGGCAAGTTCCTCGATTTAGTTTTTCTTTTTCTTTTTCTTTTTCTTTTTCTTTAGATAATGTGGATATGACTTATAATTCGTGCGTGTTCGGTCTTTATCGCGTCGATAAGATAACGGCTCGATATGATAAAAACAAACAGGAACTTGACCCATTAAAAATATGTCCGACATGAACAAGAAAGCGATATGAAATGTACAGACAAAAACACTAGACGAGCACAACACAAACACGAATATGACACTATTTTTTTCGTATTGACATGACAAAATACGACATAAAACGACAAATTTAAACCAAAAATAGGAATTACATTAATAATAGAAATAAAAATATACAAAATAATAATAAAATTAATATTAAATATATAAAAATAATATCGGGTTATGCGACGGAAAAACGACACGATCCGGATTACGGAAGAATCGCTAATCGACAACCTCCGAACGGTCGTCGATATACAATCCGTCGTTAATACGACTTTAAGTCGTCGTTTTTTATTTCACGTAACCAATCCGTCAGAGAAACGTCTCGGTCCGTCGCTAAATGTGTAAATCCGTCGTTGAACGTCGTCGGTCCGTCGCTAAATGTACAAACGTATAGAAATTCAATTTTTATTTCGGACGGCCGTTTACAATAAACCACAAACTGTTTTCAAACAAACACAATCCAAACAAACCAATTCTAAATGATAAACATTATCATTCTAAATCAGCGACACAATTAAAACAAAACAATTTCACGTCATAATATCAAACAAACCAAATAATTCTAAATCATACGATAAGTTTACAAACAAAATGTTTTGTTTCTTCATAAATTCATAATACAACCCAAATATGACGATGGTGGGGAAACGAGGCGATATCACGAGGGGGGAACGGGGCTGGCCATGAAGCGCTCCGAGGCCTCTTCTTGCCGAGCGCCAAGAATCGAGCTCGAATCGTGTTGAACGTCATCTCACGCCTCGGCTCAACTTACAACGGCCTCAGATTGCTCGCGCTCGACTTGCAATCGACCTCAGATGCCTCACGCCGCCGCCTATCAATCGGCCTCAGATGCCTCATGCTGCTGCTGCCGCTCGCCTATCAATCGGCCTCGATTGCTCGCGCTCACTTGCAATCGACCTCCATCTCCAATAGTGTTGATGATAAGCTATCGTAGAGTCAATCGCTCGGATGAACTCCTTCGTGCAGCCTTTTGCAATCAAAATAAGGATAAAATGAAAATTTTGACATTATTTTACTATAAAATCAAGAATGGGTCTAGTCTGACGAGACATCGATATGAAAGTCCATCCTTTTGTTTCTCGTTTTTCTCTAGATTCTTGACTACACTCGTGCGAACTCAAAGCTCCTTCGTATTGAATGACAACTCAAACCATCTTCCTCGTATTCAATTACATACGAGTTGTCGTATTCCTTCAATTTTGCTAAGATAAGCATATAATGTGGATCATCCTCCTCACTCGGAAGCGAAATTGTAATGATAGTCTTCATTATTGTATCTTAGCTTTTCATTCGACTTCGTCCTCTTACGCTCATCACATATTCTTGGCATATGACACGTGTATTGCTTGTCCATGCCGTGAACAAGCGACATTCTTTTGATATTACGATTCATCGCGGGATAATGATTGTGATTATAAGCAAAGATCAAACTCATCCTCACCTTGAACAAGAAGTAAGGATGCTCGACCGCTTGAAAAGAAGTGAGGATGCTCTTAATGCTGCTCATAATCATAACCTTTATCCTGCGATGAATCGATAATATAAAAAATGTCGCTTGACAACAACATGGACAAGGAGTACACGTGCCATCCGCCAAGAACATGTGATGAGCGAAGAGGACGGTTGAATGAAAGATAAGATACAATAATGAAGACTATCATTACAATTTCTATTTCGATGAGGAGGATGATCCTCATTATATGCTTATCTTAGCAAAATTGAAGGAACATGACAACTAGTATGTAATTGAATCTGAGGAAGATGGTTTGAGTGTTGTCATTCAATGAAGGAGCTTTGAGTTCGTATACGAGTGTAGTCAAGAATCTAGAGAAAAACGAGAAACAAAGGATGGACCTCGATCGATGCCTCATGCAGACTAGACCCATTCTGATTTTATAGTAAAATAATGTCAAAATTTCATTTTATCCTTATTTTGATTGCTATTTGATTTTTCTACGCAACAATTAGAAATGAAAATGATCAAGATCAAGATCATGACATTTTTATCAAACACCACATATGCCTAATTATACACTTAATAACTCAAAACATCTTAATTCACGAAATGATGAATTTATCATCCCAATTCACATCCAAGCTAAACATATTCACACCAAGCTTATCAATTTCTCGCAAATATTTTTATCAAACACCACATATGCGTACAGTTAACTCACGAAACGATGAATTTATCATCTCAATTCACATCCAAGCTTATCAATTTCACAAGCCCAAATCACAATACTAACATTCAATGCATCATTTTCACTATCAATTCGGTAAACTCAATTCAATTTTCACTATCAATTCAATGCATCATATACAATACTTTCACTATCAATTCAATACATCATATAACAATTTTCACTATCAATTCAATGCATCTTATACAATATTTTCAACAAAATCAACAAATATATAACAAAATAAAAAAAAAATTGAAATATTTTGATCCCAACCGGACTGACTGACGACGGGGGAGGGGGCGCGGCAGGCGGGCAGGCGGGCAGGCGGGCGGCGGGGTGGGGTGGGATGGGGACGGGCAAGGGCTAGGGGCGGGTCGGGGTCGGGGGCGGCGGCATGCGACGAGGCAGCAGAAGCGGCGGCGGCGGGCAGCAGGAAGGTGGGTGTGGTCGGGGTGGGTGGGGGTGGGGGTGGGGGTCATGGGGGAGGGTGAGGTGGCGAGGGTGTCGCGAGGCGGCGGGCAGGCGACGACGGGGTTTGGGTGGGGAGGAGGGTGGAGGGAGGGAGGTTTTAGGTTCGAGATATGAAATGGGGAAGAAAGCCCGTCTGTTATTAAATTTTTAGCGGCGGATTAGCGACGAAAATATCTGTCGTTATATTTAAAACCCTATAACGACAGATTAACGACAGAATAAAGGTCTTAACGACGGAATGACTTTAACGACGGACACATATCCGTCGTTAATTTACGTCTGTAATATAAAAAATAAAACATTTTAATATAACGACGGACTACAGTCCGTCGTTAAACTTAGCGACTACTTTACGACGGAAATTCCGTCGCTAAAATTAACGACGGATGTTGTCCGTCGTTAAAATAAATAAATAAAAAGTAAAAATAATCCGATTATTTAACGACGGATTAGCGACGGACTATGGTTAATCCAATAAAAAAAATAACAAAAAAAAATTAATTTTAACGACGGATAGTGTCCGTCGTTAAATATAACGACGGAATAGCGACGAGTATGCCGTCGTTACCAGTTCGCGCGAGAAATTCCCGCCATGTTACGTCGCTGATCCGTCGCAAAAAAAATTCCTTTTTATTCCGTCGTTAATCCATCGCTGATTCACGACCCGTATTTTGGCCGTCGCTGATCGGCTGTATTTTTGCAGTGTACACGAATACGACATGAAATTATCATGTCGATATGATAAGGATACAAACACGATAATATTGAATACTTACCTATTATTGTACATATTTGTACATGCTTTTGTGTCATGTTGAAAATTATCAGATCTAGATATGAGTAATCAGAAGACCACATCCATATTCATAAAATCTCGTTCATGTCTAACAGTCTACCCAAATAATAGTAAAAGAAATTTCCCTTTAATTTAAATTTTTTAACAAAATGTTCAATGTTCTTAGTAGTAGTGAAATATTTTTGAAGTTGTGATGTGATGAAAAGTTCAAACTAGGACTAGTAGTAATATTTGAATTTCAACATTTAAGCTGTAACTACTGCTTTTATACATGAGTAGTAGAATGAAATATTTTAAACAACAAAAAAGATGAAGTTGTGATGTGATGAAAAGTTTAACTAGGACAAGTGGTAATATTTGAATTTCAATATTTAAAGACTGCAAACTACTGCTTTTATGACTAAGAGATATCTCGCGAAATTTTGTCAGCCTATGAAGGAAGGGAGCTTCATATATTTTAGTATGACGAGTTTTCTACTTCATTAACAAGAAATTAAAGTCAATTATAAATTAAAAGTTATTCAATTTCATTTGTTAGGGATAGCTTTCTTTTAAGGAAAAAACGTGTAGTTCTAAATGCAATGTGGAAAAACATTAACAAAAGATCGCAACCCTTGTAATGCCAAAATCTTTTTTTAATTAATATTAGCTTTTGGGGCCATTACTTAGTTTCTTATTTTTATTTCATATACTCTAATTACTTTTAGTTTTTCCATTTGTATTTTTATTATTCTATTTGTTATAGCCCCAGTGCCTTTACCTTCTCATATGAAAACACTTAAATGGGAAAAATTCAAAGTAGAGTTGAAATTCTTTAATCATGTCATTTTTCCTCCAATAATGATGTAAGCTTTAATATTATTGACAAATGACATATTTATCCATTAATAAACAACATATCATTGTACTATTCTACGTAATATATACTATTAAATAAATTAATGATGTAATTCTTATATAATTTACATACATATATCCAATATTTATATATTAATAATAATAATAATATAAATTTATACTATCAGAAACTTGAAATTATGCTTGAATATCTAAAAAAGTATTGCAAATGTGTTCGCATGATATTTAAGTGTATGCAAATTCAATTTCGTGTGTAATTTGCTTTAAGTTGGATTTTAATAATTAGCTTATTAAATAATTATTGTTTAAATTCTAATATGTTGGGACAGCCCTGGGGAATACCATTGTCGCGCGCATGACATTGTAATTGTATGATGGGTTTTCTTTATAAAAACACTACTTTTACTACGAATGGTTGAAGTAGTATTTTAAAATTATTTTCAGATTTCTAGTTACAACAATCAATTTTAGTGGGAAAAATTGTACTTACTATATTTTCCCTTGCTAAAAAAAGTAAAAATAAAAAACAACAAAAAAACAGTTGCGCATACTTAGTTTTATTGGCTCCTATAAGCAGAAGATGATTCTATACATGTCTCCCGTTTTACTCATTATAGGTCCATTATTTATGAAAATATTAAATTTATTCATCAATTTACTATTTTATTGCCATAACAATTTCTCTAATTAAAGAACCCTACAAAGGAGAACACAATTTTTTCTTCTTCAACATCATAAATTGATCGATTCTCAGAATCTCCGGCATACACACTTATGTACCCTTGCTGGCAAAACCAATTGACTGATGCTACTCGCAATTTAGAGTTCTGTCTCGAGCGTGACTTTTTAAGAGAGAGAACAATCTTGATTCTTGTTTTTGAATTAATTGGGAATTCGCAGCCTCTATCTTAGATGTGCACTAAGTAAACACCACATTCATACGCATAGTTTGAAATCACAGAATCTAATAAAGACACTGAAAAAGCAGTGTGATGCACTGCACCCATGTAAGATTAATAGGGTTTAAACCTAACAATCATGATTCTTGATTTATGTTTTATAGGTTAGGCTTTTATAATTCGCTTTCTCATAATATTGTTACTGTATTATGTGATGATTCATGGAAGTGGAGTGGCTGGAAACATCAAGATGGTGTGACTGAAAACACACAATGAGCGACACCAACTTCCCCAAGCCGGCCGTGTGAAGCTGATCGCCGCTGCACTCTTCTTTATTTAGAAAGCATAGGCTGCAGTGCACTTCTAAAAATTTGGTTGGGAGCTATAGCCTATGGGAATGAAGTCGTAATTTGATAATTATTTTTTTAAATAAGAGACTATAATGAGTGAAATGTGAACTAGAATTCGTCCGTCAGTTATAAGGATTATGGCCTATTAGAAAGCCCATTAAATAGCTACCGATATATTTTTCTTTCTTTTTTTTAAATAATTTTATTTTTATTTTTGACAAAAGGGTAACCAAGTCATTTATAGTGTTTTGTGTATAAACTTTATTAATTAATAAAAAATGGGTGATTCTATTCAAACCTCCGTTTTACTCATTATAGTCCCCAATAATAATAATAATAATAATAATAATAATAATAATAATAATAATAATAATAATAATAATAATAATAATAATAATAATAAACTGTCTATGTTACCCTCAAAATTAAATACCTAGTTAGAAATTTGTTCGAATTGGTTTTGATTTTAGAATTGTTAATCGATGAATTTAGATGCATTATTGTAATTCTGTGTTTTTGTTTTCCATGCTTCTGTTGGGGACTTGATTCCTGGAATTTAAGTGAATAAATACCCCCTATTCTGATATATGATTACATACACAGAATGAGTTTTATATTTATATCTTTCGATGTAAAGAATAAATCTTCCACCACTATTTTTCTTTCTTCTTTGAGTTGCACTATATTGCGTTACGTATTTGGTGAATACGATTTATTATAGAATGACCCATATCCAAAATATAACTTTCATGACGTTCTTTCACAAAAACAGCATGATTTTTATAAAAAGTTTGCCCTCTTCAATAAAATTGGAAGCTCAAGATTTCCAGCAATAGATCTGTCGCAAGTCGATTAGGTAGAGTTTCTCCTTTACGCGGTATTCACACCTCTGCTCGATTTATCGTATAAAGTGCAATGAACATATCTCAATCTTTCCCAAGTATACATCCAATTCATTTTCATCTTTTGCAATGATTGAAGCCACAAAAAACACAATTTCTCAAATTGGAATTTTTTATGTAAAGATTAATGGTAATGGTAAATATCAATTTAAACCCTAAACTATTCATGATATTTGTTATTTAAACCCCAAACTATCATGAATACAGGGCATTTTGATACAAATATGAGAGTGATATTTTATTGATGAGTTAAATCGATGGCTACTGAATAAAGTGTTATTGATGAGTTAAATTGGCTACTCGTTTTATTAATAAGCATGCAACAACTATGTGTAAATAGGTTCTAGATAATTCGATTTAAGATATTGGTATGATTCAAATTCATGATCTTTAAATCATGAAATCGCTTACTCCATCATTATTCATTAGTCCATCCTAGATGGGCAATGAGCTAGCTGTTGGACCTAGAATATGCATGATAAATATCAATTTATAGATTTGAATGATGAAAATTGCCAATTGAAAATTAGAAATACAAATCATAAATAATTAATTTATATTTTTCGTCATTTCTATTAGCTGTTGTCTTTTTTATCACGTTTGAAGTCATTAATACGTCAATTTACATACTAAAAGAAATGCAACGTACATAGTCATTTAGAAGTTGCGAAAACATGCACAAAAGTTAGAATGATGCATGGGTACACCAAAAATAAAATTTCGACAGGCGTATTTTATTTTCTATTTGCAACTCTATGATTTATTTACACAACCCCACTTCAATTTTTTTTTTCCATCAAAATTATAATTTATTGTATTATGAACATGTTATGTCTAAATTTTTTACATATTTGACGAAAAGTAAAAGTTTCAAGTTAGGGGTTCAAGAATTAGGTCACGGTCCAAACGTGTGAATAAGAGAAAAAGAGAAAATTCAGATACATGCAGTTTTGCGACATCCTTAATTCATATTGTAAATCTACAGGTATGACTACTGAAATAGGAATAGTAAGCGCTTTGAATTGAATCATTGATTACAAACTGATTGAAAAAGAAGCAAGTTGCATGACATCTTAAAAAATATCTTGTGCAAACTCGTTCCAAGCAAAACTGCGATCTTTTGTTATAAACTTCTTCTGAACATGATTCCAATTATTAGATAAAATTTAGAGTGAACAAAAATATAAGCTGTTTTTGCTTGAAAACAGCTTATGCTGTTTTGAAGATGCCAAGTTCAGCCCTTAGTGAACAAATATGAGTGCTACGTGAGATTGAAGATGCCAAGTGCCCTTTTTGTTTGACTCATTGTGAAACTGCTGAGCATCTTTTCTTCTCATATATACCCTTTTGCTTACAAAGTCTACAGTAATTGTTATAGTTGGTTTGGACTTAATTGTGTTGATAATGTTAATCCTTTTCTCATTTGAAGTAACATTTGGGATTTGCGAGGAAGAAAAGATCGTCTAAATGGTGGAAGGCCCTTTGAATTTGTGTTGAATGGAGCCTATGGATTCATCAAAATGTTGTAGCGTTCAAGAATATGTCGAGTTGCTGCAAGGATATATTTAATCGAGATTATTAAAGTAAGATTTTGATTTTGGATTTTAATTTACTTCCTAGTGTTACTTGTTTTAGCTTAAAATATTGGATTTGTAATCCATTTTTTGTCTTAAGCTACTTTGATTTTGTGTTGGCTTTGTATTATTTTTAAACTTTATATCTTATTTATGGGTTACACCTCTCGTACTTAATTGAATAAATTTTTACTTACCAAAAAAACCATTGATTCTATCACCTTTTACTATCATTACATATACATTTATATAGTACTAGTCATGCCTATATGTGAGTGTATGAAACCAAAAATCCAAGAGTGGTTTTTTTCCTTTATAGATAAGTGTTCTCATTAATGAAAAATAAAAAGTCTTCGATGACAATAGTAGAACTTGTAGCAAGATACTCAAATAATCTAATAAATTGATGCAAGTTTATGAAAGGGACCACAATGACTTGTGATATCAATATAGTGATTTGCAATTTAATTCAGATTATCATTGAAAATCTAAGTTTGTGGCCACGTACTAATAGTTTGTAAAGAAAATAAGGAGTATTTGACTTACTGTCCATCTAATTTTTTAGTAAAAGATTCTTTGAATGTGGTGTTTTTCGATTTGGACCAAGTATGCGATTTCAATATGTTTAAATATAGTAACGGTTTGTTGAGAATGTTATAAATATTACGACATAATACTTTAAATATCAATTAATTTTCAGGTCTGGATCATTATTAGTGTAAAATGTGTAAGACCTTATCCGATATTCCATTATGCAAATGCAAGTATACAATTATTCAAGATCCCAGTTGAATTTGCCGGAAACGGATGCACTAATACTATAAGTCTATAATACAAAATAAAAAATAATAATTGTTGAGTTGTTTCTTGTTTATTTTTTTTATTTTTATCTTTTGATGGAAGATTGCCGAGATCACTTGGGATAGTCTATCTATTTTACGTACAGTGTTCCTTTTGAGTACATTATTAATTATTTAAACTTTTCTTCAATTTCAATTGCTTGGATTTTAATTTAATTTTATAAATATTGATTAAGGTTGATTAAATCTTTGGAAAATGAGGGTTGATTACAAATATCATATTTCTTTAGTTAATAATGGGTTATTATGATTTGAATATTTCATAGTTAGGGTGTAAATTTGTCTAAGCTTCAACCTTTTTGTAATAACAATTATTCTATTATAATAATTTTATTGTTATAATAAACATTATTACATAATAATTTAATAATGACAGAAAAATACTAGATTGCTAAAGGATCCAAAGTGCACTCAAATAGTTCAAAATATCTGTTCTTATATGTTGTAACTATACCTCATATATATAACATGAAAATGTAACGTACAAACACAATTGGAAAAAAGAGATCATAATTTCTTTCTCTATGTAATTACCAAATGAACATGCCTATAATATTAATGAATATATATTTAAATAAAGATAATAAAGTAATGAAGAAATGTTACAAATCAAAACCAGTTTGGATCTATATACAAATTGATGATGATTTAATGCCCAAAACCGAAAGGCAAAAACTTGTGTGTGCAGACAAAAGAAAGTGAGAGAATCACCAAACTTTATGCATTTTAATGTCCAAAAATTGATGTGCTTCTTCCTTAGTCAGAAACCACAAATCCCATTCCCACCATTGGTCGGTCCAGATTCGCACATGACGCACGCCAAACCTATGTCTCGTTCTCCACCGCGGCCTAAATCAACTCACCCACAACTATAGAAGCGAAGGCGCGTGGAAACACGCGCCGCCGCATTCACTCTTCCTTCTCATCTTCAACTTCCTCCTTGGCGCTCTCGGAAACCCTCCAGACCTTGACGTTATTGTCCAAGCACCCACTATACGCAATCCACTGCTTCTCGGAATCTCTCTCGACCGCGAGGCACTTCACCGGGCCGGTGTGCCCCGTGAGCACCGCGACGCACGAGTGGAGGCCGCCCCCCTCCCTCCGCCAGACGCAGATGTTCTTATCCGCCGACCCGCTGAACACCAAGCTTCCCCCCACAGCCAAACACAGCACCGCCAGCTTGTGGCCCCTGAGCACGCCGCCGTACGCCATGAAATGCTTCTCGCGCTCCCAGAAGCTGACCAGCCCGTCCGACGACCCCGCGTACACCGCCGAGGGGCTAACCGCTAGCGACGTGAGCGCGTGGTCCTGCCGCAGCATGGTCTCCACCAGCACGTGTTGCGTCGTTCGCCCCATCAGCTCCCGCCGCCACGCTTTCACCGTGCCGTCTGCCGACCCTGTGAACACCAAGCCGTCGAACCCCACCACCACCGAATTCACCGCGTCGTCGTGCGCCGCGATCGACTCCAAACACTTGGAGTCAGAGATCCGCCACACCTTCAGCGTCTTATCCCACGACCCTGAGTACAACAAGCCCTGATCCGCGTCCACGCTCAGGCACGAAACGGCGTCGTAGTGCTTCACCCATGGCACATTCCGATGCCGCCGAACTTCCACATAGTTTTTCGGGTTCATCGACTTCATCAGCAGATCCCGGGTCGTGGGTAAGCTCCCGACCCGTTTATGAGTATTCCTTTATCGCCCAATAACTTCCAAACCCGGATCTTCCCATCTTGATGACCCGTGAAAACCTTGTTCGCGAAAACAACAATCGCTTTAACGAATCCGCTGCTTGATTTGAATCCCGAAAATTCCTGCAAATTCTTCCACACTCTCACATTCTTGCTGTCGGACCCGGTGTAGAGGAGGCCGCCTGAGGCCGCGAGGGAGTAGACGTGGCCTTCTTCTCGATAGAGAGATCCGATTAAGCCGTACGGGTTCGCCGCCGTGTGGCCGTCGTCTTGGTCATCGTCTGGCAATGAGGAGGCGACGAGCTGATGGATCCATGGGGATTTTGTGTAGGGCGAGGGCTGGCTCCACGGGGACATGGGGTTGTATGGGGAGGAGGTGGCGCTGCTGGGGTTGGAGTAGTAGACGGCGGGGTTGTCGGAGGTGGTTGTGAGGGAGGCGTCGCTGAAGTGGTGCCGGGAGCTGCTGTATTCGTCGCTGTAGTCGCTGTCTTGAGTAGCGGGATCGGTGAGCAGGACGCCTAATTTTCGACGCCGGAGATTGGTGCTTTTTTCCGGCGAGGCCGTGGCGACGTTTTTCCGTTCGATCGTCATCGAGTAAGGTTGTGAATTATTTTGTGGTGGATGTGTTTTTCGAGAGGATCTTTTGGGATTTGTATGATTGATTTTTCAAGGATAGAGAAAATGAGGTTGTGGGGGCGTATATAGACATGAATCATGATTGAGAGAGCGTGGGGGGTAGTACTTAGTAGGTAAACTAAGGAAGTTATAGAGGAACACGTGGTCAGATGATACGTGAGGTTCGCCAAGGAGTAATTTCTTAGCTACTTTGTCTCAACGGCCACCAACAATGACTCGATTATTTACATTTACTAGTTACTACTGCATCTGGTAAATTGCATGATGATTAATCTCTATTCTTTTTTCTTATATTCTTAATCATTTTATATCTTTTTATTTCAATTTTTGTGTTATTTGAACTTTAAAATTTCAACTAGGACTTATAATTATTTTTAGTTTTTAGTTATACTTGATTATTCGAATTTATAATCACATTGATTTTTAGGAATAAATGTTAATTATGTTTTTTTATATCATAGTAAATTTTCATCTGTTAAAATAATAACAAATACACAAAAAAATTTGTACATCCATCCGTACGATACGGAAGGTCAAAAGTATCATTTATATTAAAGAAAAATATAATTTATTTTTACATTATAATTCGAAACTATCATCCGAACGAAAAACATTATTGTTTGTACAAACGAACGTCTGCATAGGAAAAATTCAATCTCAAGTTGGTGGATATTTATGTCGGTATATGAAAAATTCAATCTCAGGTTATTGCCATAATTGTTACCGGAAGTATTCAGTATTGTTTATCCTAGTATATAATTTTCGCTCGTTTCTGCGTAAGTTATACAAAATTTGTTGCTAGATTGTCGAGAAAATGTATACAAAATTTGTTGCTAGATTGTCGAGAAAATGTAACATAATTGATTTTCCAACTTTTTATCATGAAAGAGATATGTAGAGTGGAATTTGGGTCCCACTTTTATTTTGTTTGTTATTGATTTAGTGAAATGGAAGTCCCACTTTTCTAAAATCTTTTAAAGAAATTTATCGCTTACTTGGAATTACTGTGAACTATCATGAAAAAAAATATGCGAGAAGGAAATGAAATCAGTCTTTTCAATCTTTTCATTTATCGCTTACTTGGAATTACGTGCATATTGTACTTTCAAACCTTTAAAAAATGTGCTTCGTAATTAGTAATTGTTCCAAATTCATTAACTCTTAACTAATCGAGTTATGTCCGTTGGGGGCTGGAATTAGTACTACTATAAGACTGTTTCTTAACAACGGAAACTAACATTAGGGAAATTAATGAATTTCAAATGGTGATGATGATGATAACATTTATTTTTAGTAACATGAACACAGACGCTATGTTTGTTAAAAAATATTATTCTAGAAGACGATCCACGTGTAAACGAGAGATAATGAGTCACCCATTTGTAAAATGTGTACTTTTTGCGTTGATTTGAAATCGCTTGACCTTTGACAATACTTTTGGTAAATCTTGGTTTAATTAATATCCAATTTGTAAAAGTGATTGATTAATAATACAAATTAAATTACTGCTTCAGTAGAGGAGGCAATATTTGATTCGATATTATTTAATTGGGATTCTTAATATTAAACTCTTAAGATCCTAGTTCTAGTAGAGCTGGAAGTTTACGTTCTATATAATTAATTTCCAGCACATGAATCGGCAGAACCATTGATGTCATATAAGTTATCAATTCAAAGAATCTATCAATTAGAAATATCAAATGAATTTATCTTTTGATATTTTATTCAGTAATCTTCGCATATCAATTATATACCAGGGGCGTACGTACCCTGTTTAGTTTCGTCGGTTGATTAAATATTTGTAGTCATAACACTTCACTAAAACTATATCCGTACCAATTAATGGTAAAAAAATAATCCAAACTAAAACCATTTAGATTCGGTTTTGCTAGCAATGGGCTTGGCCGGTTGGTCAAATATAAGAATAAACGTATATTGATTAAATAAATCATAGAAAAACTAAGAAATCAAAATATTTTTAAAACATATGAGTAGTTATTAAAACTATAAACACTCAAAAACTGCGAAAGGTGGGAGCAAAAATCTCCTAGAGCCAGGATCAAACTGTTAAAAACACACGATATAATTTCTAACATATATACAATTTGTATGCAGTATAACTTCTCAAGAAATCAGGGCATTTTATTGCGTTCAAGAAGGGAAAATATATCGTTTAGCCCATCCATTTACTTAGTGATCGATGACAATTCTTTTAGTGATTTCCAATATCGAAAAGTCCAATTGGTATCTGAATTTTAGGTGTATAAATTAAAAACCTGAAAAGTTGAGGCACACAAATAAAATAACGTTGTTTTGATGCTATAAAATGTCTCGCTTTTATGATAAAATCTGGCCATCATCTGGACTTTTTGACATAGAAATTTATTAATAGACTAAACTTGTTACTAAACCAATTATGAGACTTTGAATGAAGTATTAATTGAAGTTTGGACATATAATTTATTAAATAAAATAATGATATATCATGAGCATAATGCATTCTATCCAAATGTTAATCATCAACATTAATCCCCCCAAAATGCAAAACCGATAGCCGCAATTGTTAACCCCAATGTTTTCAAAGTTAGGTAAAACAATAACCACCCCAATCCCAACAGATAGAAACATCGGACAAATACCGCCGTTTGCTTGCGCTGAGACGTGCCAAATTTTTACATTTTGTTTACGCGCCAAAAAGAATAATAGAGAAAATGCAAAGCCGTCAACGGTCGAAAAGCCAAGGGCGGTGGGACCAGCATACGGCCCCGCCAGTAGAGTGGTGCACAGCGCCACGTATAAGCGATCCTGCCCGTTGACCAAGATCAGCAGATCGTCGAGATCCCGCCAGGTGGGAGATAGTCTCCAATTGCGTTGCGCCACGACTTGTGGGAGATGACGTGAGCAGGACGACTGACTGATTGGGGGTGTTGAAAACGTCAACGGTCTGCAAGTTGCCACAAACCAACGTGTATGAAAATAAATAGTCATATGCATGATTGTATGAACAATTTAAAGGAGAATTGAGATTTAGATGCCAGCGCCTGAATAATTGTTAGACGTAATTGGTATTACTTTGAAAAACTATGTTATGTTGTGAAAAATATTTTATTGACTTTATTGAAAAATTGTCATCAAGTACATAAAAATCTTGATATCAACTTTTGTCCTAATGTTACACGATTTTATCAAAAAATATATTGAACTTTAGATTGCACTCTAGATTTATTGTGATAATGTAAATTACTTTTTCAAAAATTGGTGAACATTTTGTGAGAAAAAATATAATTCCCTGTGCTTTATATTGTTTTCTGTTTTTGTGAAGAATATTATGAATTTTATCACTCTTCAATCAATCATATTTATAACATCAAGTCCAAACGAGCTATATGATAGAGTTTTAGAGTATATAGAGATGTCAGAATTAGCTAAAACCTTAAAAGATATTATAGCTATACCTGATTTTCATATAGCACTTACAAGAAAAAGGCTTAGGGACTTAAGCCTGGCCCTAATTAGCCTAGGGCTGGCTGGCATTAAGTGATTTATTATATTGAATTATTTTTCTCTTAAGGTCTATAATTTACTTTTCTCTTAATTTAGTACAGTATGAATCTTGATTCATACTTCAGAATAAAAGTATAAAAAGTCGGTGCAGGGTCTATTTCGAGCATCAGTAAATATTGTTTCTTCTTATTATATTAATAAAAAATATTATTGCCATCCATAGAATCAATCTTGACAATTTAATTAATGTTTGTTCATTAATCAATTTATCCAGTATAATTTAACTTCTTTTGTTTGTCAATTGTATATGGAATATAAAAGGCCAGTCCTAGCTAGCCCGAACCTCGAATCGGGCAAAGATTTTTTAATGATTCGTGAGTTTTTACAAATAAAATATGAAAAAACAAATTTTGACACTATGTAATAAAAGTAGACAAAAACTTGGGTGTGCTCCGCTTCATCGTGAGGCCACCCTTGTTTTTGTTAAAATAATTATATATTAATTATGGTGAGTAAGGATAATTAGATTTTGTTAATTTATAATTAAATTTATTAATTTTTAATTATAATTTTAAATTCAAAATTAGAATTTATTAATTCATAGTTATGGTTTATTAATTCACAAATAAGGTTTATTAATTCAAAATTAGGGTTTATTATTCAAAATTAGGGTTTATTAATTCAAAATTGGGGTTTATTATTCAAATTAGGGTTTATGAATTCACAATTAGGGTTTATTAATTCAAAAGTAGGGTTTATTATTCAAAATTAGGGTTTATTAATTCCAATTAGGATTTATTATTAAAATTAGGGTTTATTATTCAAATTAGTGTTTATTAATTTCAATTAGGGTTTATTATTCCAATATGGTTTATTAATTTAAAATTAGAGTTTATTATTCAAAATTATGATTTATTAATTCATAATTAAGATTTTATTAATTTACAATTAAGATTTTATTAATTTACAATTAAGATTTATTAAATTAATTAATTAATTAATTAAGTGGTCTCATCACGCGCGCAGCGCGGACAGAAGACCACCCCATAAAAGTAAGCTCCTCAATATTTCTAATAAACAAATACTTAATTAGAAAAATGAAAACACTAAAACTTTTGCATGCTCTCTACGTATTTTAGCTTCAATTGTAATGGATCTTAAGTTAAGTCTGTTACTGGTTAGTTATCTCAGAGTAATTAATGGTGTTTGAGAATAAGTTGATTCCCATTAATTTGGGTTATTAATTAATTAACGGCCCTATTAGCATTATCACCACTGAATCGAGTTGGAGTAAATATTCATCAAATTAATATCAAAGCATGTATTAGTCTGCCCAAGTCCATATTGGCATATATGTCAATTTATGTAAAGATTATCACCTTACTTATGGATGTCGAAGTTTAATATGTTGGTGAGACGCTTGCTTTCCAACTAATAGGTTAGGGTTCGAGCTAGTCATGATTAGTGTGTGAATGTATTTTTCTTTCTTTAGTAATAACAATGTATATAAAAAAACATTATTTATTTGTATCTATCTATATATTTATCTATAGATCTGTATGTGTCGCGCTCGTGTGTTGGGGGGGGGGAGCGAGAGAGTGCAAAACTTTGCTGTTATTTTAAGATTTTTTTAGGACACATATTTTCACAGTGTAATTGATAAACGTATAAAGAATGAGAAATACGTGTAAAGTTTGTCAAAATTATAAGTGTTGCGTGGCAATGAATTTGAATAATCTCATTCAGTTCCCGGAGAAGGGAAACACTCAAAAGATATTAATTTACAGAAATTACACTACTATTAGTAAAAGGACATTAATTTTGCTTAAATATAAAACAGAAAAGATAGACAAATAAGGGACAAGTGTTAATTTAAACGTTTAGGGGAGTGATTTATTACCAAACCTAGCGTTCAAGGCTGGTAAGTTTGCCCAAAAAGTTTAAATTCGTAATTTGGTTACGATATGATTTTGATCTTTTATGTCGAAATAATATTTAATATCATTTTCCTTTTATATTGGTAAACCATAGCCACTAAACGCAATAATGAGCGTCACTATAGTATACAAAATAATACTCCCTCCGTCCCACCCAAGATTACCATTTCTTTTAAGACGGTTATTTAGGAGAATGGTATAAAGTGAATAAAGTGATAAAAAGTAGGTAGGTCCCACAATTTTGAAGTGATAATTATTTCCCAAAAGGAACAAAGCTATCTTGGGTGGGACAATTCAAAAAGAAAAACGAGCCATCTTGGGTGGGACGGAGGGAGTATCAAATTAGAATAAAAAATTATAAGGTGCCCCATCTAGCTAGCGATCAAGATTTGTAGCTTACAGTCCCCTTGGGACAGCCCATTGGTTAAGGTGGATTCATGTAATCGAGAGATCATAGGTTCGAACTTCACCAAACGCTCTATGAGTTTGAGCCTATCACATCTGGTTTTTCAAATGTGGTTTACCTATCATATGTGATTTGTAGACTATTACACAGAAACATAAAATTTATCCAATATACACCTAAGATAGCGACTGCAGGGTTCCATGATATAAAAAAAAAGATTTGTTACAACTTGAAATTATTTATTCTGAATTGCCGCTGGTAGGCAAGACACAGTAATTTGTTATTGATGCAAGCAATATGAATATTTTAAATTGAAGTGACATTAACTGTAATAAAATATTGACATCTGGAAGTAGGATGGACCACGTATGATATTATTTCCAAATTAAATAAAACATTATTTAATCAATATATCTATTTTTTCCCAACCTCCAACTGTTGATTTGTCATTGCATCTTCAGATGCTCTTGATTCGATGGCGTTTGCAGGGATGTCGGCATGGCTTTCTGGGATCGATCCCGGAACTGTTGGCAGTTTCATTAAATTTTAAAGTAACGGTTCCGGTTCCGGTTCTAGAACCGCTTGGACCCTGACCAGTTCAGACCCGGCCCATTTTGTCCGGTTCCGGTCCGACCCGATCAATTTTTTTTCCTTTCTTTTTCTTCCATCTATGGAAATGTTCTCAAATTGTCGTTGATGATTGATGAGTGCTAGATATAGAATCGGATCTGTTCTAGAGGTCGATGATTTTTGAGAATTGTTGCTTGATGCTTATGGTAGCAACTTATAGTGCGTTCATGTTCTTTTATCTTTGATGATTTCAAAAGTACTGATGTTTCTTTATGAGCCATTTTTCTTTAATCTTTGAATTTGGGTATGGCTTCAAGAATTCTGGAAAAGATTTGGTTCGCGAGTTTTGTTAATTTTTTGACAGAATGGTCTAAACTTAAATACTATGTACCTGGAGATTTATAGCAGTTTGTAGAATTTGTATTTGGTATTTGGTATTTCTGTTCTCTTTGTAGAATATATTTTGAGGCTTGGATTGTAAAATATATTCTTTTCTCAAGGGTAGCACGTGAAAATCGATTCTTTCTATATATGCCATGTAGGAAAATAGAAAGGAAATGAAAATATCCTAAATTATTTGGGCATTTTCTAAAAAATCGTGAACTAGGTATTTTTCACAGTTACTATATTATTCATTTTGCCCTTCTTTTTTTCTTTCACCAATTGAAAGATGACGTCGATAAGATTTGGAAATTACTAATACAATATGGAAATTAAAAAACGTCATTTTGGATATAATATCGTGCCAGATTGTATTTTTTTACGTTTTAAGATTTACAAGTAGATCTCCATAATCAAAATACGTTAATTTTTAAAAATCAAAATCGACTATGTTCAAAAATCGTTTATATTTATTTATAATATATTTTATATTTTAATCTAATAAAGATTTTTCTTTATTTGAAATTTGAAATATGAAATTGAAAATTTTGGGGATTTGGGTGTGCGTACCAACGGATAATGGGTTAATAATGGGTAATCCGATCCGAACCATAACGATGGTCCGGATCCGGTCCGGATCCGATGTTCTTGGTAGGTTCGCAACCGTAACCAATCTTAATTTATTGCCTTGCCCTAGAAAGTAAAGCCATTCGACATCGTCTACTGGCTGTGTCCACTGAAAATTGAAAACATGCATATGGATCAACAGTTTTCTTTTATGGGTTTTGTCTCCTTCTCAATAATTGAACCTTTTAGCGAAACGATTTCCACATTTCTTTTGTCTTTTAAGACATTTCTAAGTATAAAAAATAAATTATGTTTATTGGTTTTCGGTGGAATGATTTTTATAGCCACCTTATATATCATACAATACAAGAATTCTATTCAGAAAAAGCGGATACCTCATCATATTACTCTATCTGTCTCTCATAAATAACACTCAGAAGAATCATAACAATGATATAATAATAAATTATTATCGTTGATATTTTTTGTTCAATAAAAGATGGAACTAGATATGAAATTCAATACTTTTCATGTCTTATACATGTGTGTATATAACTTCTTCTTTTTTTCTCTGGTATTTTGGACTGTATTACTACTACTACTACTACTAATAATAATAATAAAGGAAAACACACCGACCCACCCACCAATGATTAATGAACATAAAGGAAACTGGGATGCAAATCTAGGGTTTTTCATTTACTCTTTTAATCAACCAAGATAAAGATTACAAGAAAATTGTTAATTTAAGTAGCAACATTATTCCATTAAATTGTGACTTAATTTGTTTCAAAATTAATTAGCGTGTGGATATCATACTATGAGACACGTAGAAGATTATGTTACAATAATTGAGACAAACAACCACTAACATGTGGCAATATTATCCTTGATTTAGTACAATACACCTACCTTAAGAAAATCATGTATAGACTACACCTAATGTCGGCTTAAAAAGTTTCACACTAACTTCTTTTAAGAATCGCAGGTGACACGTACCTTGTAGCTCCACTATAATGATATATTTATATATACATCTATTAAATTATAGGATGTATTTATAATTAGTAAAAAGGTGATTAAAAGTACTAAGCATGTCTGAGAATTATCATACACTCCCTAGATTTATGACGTTCTTTTTTTTTATCGTAGAATTTCTAATGTCTATTTGTTAATTAAAATTAATTTTGGATGTTGGCACTGGCAAGCAAGACAGTATGATCAGTGCAGTAGTTTTCTTCTTATAATATTTTACCAATTTATATGTGCGTTTCAGAGAATAAGGGAAGTTATATGCATTATACCATGTATCATTAAACCTACTACGGTACTTAGGAAATTGTTCATTTAATCAATTTACTAATATTGTTTTGGAAGGGATGGAAGTTGACTTATATGTTTCTAAATATTTATTTCTCTTTTTAATGCCGACCCCTAAATGCCTTCTTTTTTAAAAATTTAAAAAAATTACATCTTAATACCCAAACTTTGAGAGTCTATATAAACTATTTACGATGAAGTGGTCTTCAGTCTTGATATTCCAATATGCGGACACCAAATACCTTTATTTGGTGTTAGTGTCACTTTTTTCTCAATGCAAATGATATTTTCTAGTTAAACGGTAAAAAATAAATGATACTCCCTCCGTCCCATTATTGTTGATTCGTTTTCCTTTTTGTGTTGTCCCTTTAAGTTGGTTCGTTTCCAAAAAATGAAACACTTTTTATACTAAAAATACCTCGAATTTCATGACACAAATTACCTACACACAAAACACAACACTCTTTAATCTACGTATAAAAAAGAAAAGGGCCATGAATATTAGGACGAAGTGAGTACTTTTTTAATAAATATGATACTTTTGGATATCCGCACAAAACGGATGTCCGCATAGGAGTTTTTGTGATTTACAATTTCATATCCTATTTTTCAAACTTTTAACATGTTTGTCCAAACTTCTGATTTTACGATCTGATGAACCGACGTGGATTGCCCGACATTTAATTTTCAATCTAAATGAAAAAGTGACGTGAAAGTCTTTTAATCCACACCAACTGAAAACAATGTTGTTTTAAGTAAGTATTAAAAGATTGGTTTAGATTTCAGTTTTTTTTTTATTAGATTGAATAGATTATATGTGCACTTAGAGGCTGTTTGGTTAAGCTTATTTAGAGAGCTTATAAGTTTCAAGAGCTTATAAGATGTTTCAAGAGCTTATAAGAGATAATGTCTCAAGAGCTTATAAGTTGCTAAAGTGTTTGGATAATTGATCTTATAAGCTAGAAAAAGAATCATGAGTTAAAGATAGAAAATTATAGTTAGAGAGATAAAATTGACGAGATATGAAGTTGGTAGTGTATATATAGGAAATAACAAACTATAATAAGGTTATTTTGGTAAATTCATGGTTGTTTATAAGTTTATAAAAAAATAAGTTAGGGTTGAACAACTTATTTTTAGGGGAGCTTATAAATTGTTTAGGAGTTTATTTTACCAAACACTTTGCAACAGTTTATAAGTTGTTTTAAAGAGCTTATAATCTCAGTCAAACACCCTCGTAATAGTGACTAAAGCTATAAAAGGGGTCGGGCCTCAGTATGAGCCCATCGGGCCAAGTAGAAAAAATGGGCTGGGCCGGTCCAGACTAGAATTTATTCGTACCACAAAAATACTAGCCTGGCCTAATCCGAGATACAGTTTATGCACAAAAATCTCAGGTTGGTCCAGTCTATGACCAAGACAAATGAGCATTTCTTATCGTGCTTGCCGGATTTTTTTCTGGACAAAATCATATGGCCTCGCCTGACTCAAAATTGGACCGGACGACGGGTCAAATCATTTTGGCGGCTCCAATAGCGTTTATATTATTAATGAAATTTTGCTGGGCAATTGTATGTGTCTCTTTATCCTGGGCATTTGTAACTAATAGGTCAAATCAAGTGTCCTTGCATGGACTTATGATCAGTACTCTTTGGATATGAAATTCCATTTTTTTTTTGTTTGAGTTGAAAACATCAATTTTAGTTAAAATTAGATACTTGGACAATAGTGATTATGAGTTTATCTAAATGTTTTTTTTTGACCTTGGTAATGACTGTATTTGAAGTATTGATCTTTACTTAAAATATAAAAGTAATTGGGTGACAAAAGAGTAATACTACTTCAAAACCCTAGACCATAGTACATGATTCATGTAGGTTACTTGCATAAAGTAGTTGTATTAGATCTAGAGTGATAAAGTTATTGGGCCGAAAGAAAATTTCGGGCCTATCCGATTGGCCCAGATTTCAGTTGGTCCTGTTTTTTGTGAGCTCAGCAGGTTCAAAACCTAGCCTGCAGCTCGAACCTCTTCCTCCGTCCCATCCAAGATGGTCAGTATTCCATTTTAGGTTGTCACCCAAGATGGCTGCATTTCTTTTGGAAATAATTATCTCTTCAAAACAGAGGTCCTACATATTTTTATCACTTTAACCACTTTATCCTTCTCCCAAATAATCGCATCTAGAAAAGAAATGGCCGTCTTGGGCGGAGACGGAGGAGTAATTTGTAAGCTACAATTAGATCATCCTCTTGAGTTATACAAAGATTAGTGGTGCATCAAAATTCTCCTCGTAAGAAATTACAATACTCAAAGTCAGTCCAAAAAATGATTGTTAAATGCAGTTTATATATGTAAGATACTAAACTTTTCAAATTTTAATAATGATGATTCTTAGCATTTAGAATTTTCGTAGTTTAACCATTTTCTTTAAAACTAAATTGTGTTTGTCGGGAGATATATCAAATTTGGCTCATAATCGGTACTTAAATGGTGTATAAGTATACCACTCTTCTTCAATATACTTTCTACTTTCTAGCTAGCTATAATAGATGAAGATAATCTATACGTATTAATTAAATATGCAAATGAAAATTGGATATACAATTGATTTAATAGGTGGAAAACCGAGACTGACTTATACACTGTACCAAAGATAAAATATTATATATATGCATACATTATTCATATTCATGCATATTACTACAATAATAAAATATTCATATGAAGGGCTTTCGGTTAGATCACCTCTTCCCAGCCATCAGTACGGAGTCTTGTTTCTTTTCCTTTAGTTAAACCCTACCCTAGCTACACAATGTTATAATTAATAATTACAGAAAACATCTACTACCTCCGTCCCACCATTCTTGGCTGCGTTTCTTTTTATTGTGTCAACAAGTTGGCACGTTCCTAAAAAGGAAACAATTTACACTAAAAGTATCTCGAATTTCGTGTCACCTACTTTTTACACACAAAACACAAATCTCCTTAATCTACAAAAAGAAAAGAAAGGCCGCATGAATGACGGGACGGAGGGAGTATTTTTTAAAGAAAACATCTCACCATTTTCCATTTGGATTAGCTGATTTTTAATTATATTATAACGATTGGGATTGTAGAAAGAGAGCATTCAGTCTATAAAACACCTCATTGGATCCTGGTTATAATATGGGAGTGCGACAAAAGTAAAAGACAACTCCCCGCCGAATATATGCAAAATCACATTATTATAAGTTGGGTCCCAAAGAAGGCTACCATTTAAAAGATAAAAAAAGTAATCACATTTTTTAAAACATTAAAAAGTTTGGTGCAAATACCCTATGTTTACTTGGAAAAGCCTCATAAATATTTAACTCGTTATTTTTTTTATATTGAATTTTCTAGAATTTTTTAATTTTGGAGGTTTTCTCTTTGAGCTTTCTAATCGATTCTTCTATCCGGATATTTGAATTGAGCGAGTTACTGAATAACAAAGAATAGTACTCCCTCCATCCCTGTATTGTTGACACATATGTAAATTAAGAAAGTTGTGTTTTGTGTGTAAAGTAGTATGTGATATGAAATTCGATGCACTTTTTAGTGTCGAATTATTTCATTTTTTTGGAACGGACTAATAATAGCGGAACAGCCCAAAAAAGGAAACGAGCCAACAATTAATAATGGGAGGAGGAGTTAAAAATGAGCCAAACTCAGTTAATAATAATAATAATAATAATAATAATAATAATTATTATTATTATTATTATTATTATTATTATTATTATTATTATTATTATTATTCCAAATCATACACCCATTTGATTAGATTCGCTCACCTCTCATACGCATGTTAGATTTCAGTTATACTCACAACAAATATTCCAGAATACTATGTACTTCACAACGGTATGGATTACTATGTCCCAACATTTCTATGTGAATAATGTGACACACGAATCTAGAGCCGGCAAAATGAGCTCGACTAAAAATGTATGTCCGATATTCTATTAAATATATATATCTATAATTTTTTTAATAATAATTATTTATCTTTTTATAATTAAAAATATGAATTTTATATATTAAAAAAATTAGAAAAGTGATCTAAAAAAATCCGTCCAGGGTTGGTTTGGACTTCATATTTTTAGATCCGAAAAATTTAGGGTGGGTCCGGCCCGACCCCAAAAATATAAAAGCCCGATGGGCCTTGGGTCGGCCCGCTACTTTGTCAGCTATACCCGTATCGCATTATCACTTATTATTGTAACAATATCGATTGTAAAAATCAGGGGTGTAAATGAGCCAAACTATTCGTGAGCTATTCGGAGCTCGGCTCGATAAAAGTTCGTTCGAGTTTGTTTAGTGAAGCTCGTTAGCTAAACAAATCAAGCTTGAGCATGGTAGTATTCGACTCGTTAGCTCGTGAACAAGTTCGTTAACTGATTTAGCTTAAAAATATAAAATTATTAACTAGATACAATTATTTTCTTTCTATAATTAGTACTTATTGTGTTAAATCTCTAACTACTTTTATTTGTTATAAGAAATCAATAAATATATTGTGTTATTGTAAATAAATAATTTATTTTTAAAATAAAATAATTAATATTCTAAACATATATCTAAATTTAGAAAGTTTATTTGGGTTCGACTAAAGCTCGAATAAACTCGTGAGCTCGAAATATTCGATAAATAAAATTCGAGGCTCGATACTAAACAAACCAAGTTTGAGCACGGTGGTGTTCGGCTCCGCTCGGTTCGATTACATCCCTAGTAAAAATAAAAATACTATACTTTATTAACCCTAATAATATTTCTTTTTAAAATTGAGGCTTAAAATATATATATCCTAATTATAGAACAATCAATTGTAATAATTAATCATTAATTTAAAAACTAAATTCAATGCTAAAAATTAATTATATATCCTAATTACCTATAATCATCTCTAATTAATATTTGTAAAGTTAACTAAAACACAAAATATTTAAATTAAAAAATTAAAGAATTATGAAAGTAAAATGCAAATGAGGTATT